>CM056050.1:103616844-104216844 GCA_029574335.1 Rana kukunoris | reverse complement strand
GCACGGGCTTCTCGGTGACGCGACGGGTGCGCGCCCCTAGCCGATTTAAATGACATGACGTCATATAACGTGCAGTCAGGAACAGAGAGTTACCCGCCCGCCGTCATTTGACGGCGGGCGGGTAGCAAGTGGTTAAAAGGGAAATGTATTGTTCCAATTTACATATACTTTAAAGTGAAACTTCACACTCCTAATTAACATGTATTACTTTTAATCCTCATGCTGCTAGCATTAGAAAATAGATAGGAAAGTAGATTACATTTACTTGTTTAAACCTTTTTTTTTACATTTCTTCAGTTATTTCCTGGTTTTATGCCTAGGAAAATCATGTCATACATCCTGGGAGTCTTCAGGAGGGGGAAAAGTGGAGAGTTTTCTCAGCTAAGCACTCTCCCCTGCCTGTATGCCCGAGTTAAGGGTGGAGGGATTCCAGGAAGTAAATACAACATGATTTGCCCTTATTTAAGATGGCCACAGACAGAAATGCTGGGGTTGTCTATTAACTGCTTGCCGACCGCCCGCAGTCATATTACTGCGGGACGGTGGCACTGTCTCGCGGGAGCAAGTAGCTCTACGTCCTCTCTTTTTTGGCCACTAAGGGGCGCGCGCCCCCCCGCACGCCCCCGAGTCCCACGCGTGTTCCCCGCGGGCAATGCCAATGGTCCCAAAAATGTGTCAAAAGTGTCCGATGTGTCTGCCATAATATCGCAGTACCGAAAAAAAACGCTGATCGGCGCCATTACTAGTAAAAAAATAAAAAATATTAATAAAAATGCCATAAAACTACCCCCTTTTTTGTAAACGCTATAAATTTTGCGCTAACCAATCAAACGCTAATTGCGATTTTTCTTTACGAAAAATATGTAGAAGAATACGTATCGGCCTAAACTGAGGTAAAAAAAGTTTTTTGATATCTTTTTTGGGGATATTTATTATAGCAAAACGTAAAAAATATTGCATTTTTTTTCAAAATAGTCGCTCTATTTTTGTTTCTAGCGCAAAAAATAAAAACTGCAGAGATGATCAAATACCACCAAAAGAAAGCTCTATTTGTGGGAAAAAAAGGACGCCAATTTTGTTTGGGAGCCATGTCGCACGACCGAGCAATTGTCAGTTAAAGCGACGCAGTGCCGAATCACAAAAAGTGCTCTGGTCTTTGGACAGCAATATGGTCCGTGGTTAAAGTGATTTCTCAACCAAATAAAGCACGAAGGCATGGATGGATTTTTTTTTGGGGAGGGCTCAGATGCCGTGAAGAACCACTTTAACAAGGCGTTTGATGCATTGGGAACGTACATTAACAAGCCCTGGTCAAAGGCTGTTAATGATATTCAATAAAAATTCAAAAACCTATAGCAAAAGCATGAAGTAAATACATGCTCACACATGACAACGCACCTGCCTAATGTTACAACCGAAACACACCTCTTCGCACATGCATAGATTCAAGTGTGCCCTAAGGAAAAGATTTGAGCATGAAGAATCAAAGTCAAACCAGTATTTAGCCATCTGCCATGATATATAAAGAGGAAGTAAACTTCCTCTGCCGACGCGTACCTATAAGTAAGCCTATAATAAAGCTTACCTATAGGTAGTGAAAGTATCTCCTAAACCTGTATAGTTTAGGAGATATTTACATTATATGTAAATGACATCACTGGCTCGTGCACTCCAAAGGATCGACCAATGGGTGGCTTTCCCTCTGAGCCCCGTGCCATGAACGGCAGCTGCCATGTCCACGTGCTGGAGTGACATCATCCCCGCTCCAGCCAATCACATCGCCAGAGCCAATGGACCTGGGGGTAACTCCAGGGAAGATGTCAGCTGTGTGGGGACCGCTGCAACAGCTTTGTTTTAAGGTAAGTATTTTATAACGAGCTAGTATGCGATGCGCAGGAAGGAGAAACATCCTGGGAGCAACAGTCTGCAGGAGCTGAGCAGAGGAGGAGCAATAGTCTTCATGGGTGATGCAGGAAAAAGAGAGACTATAAATGTTAGGGTGCATCAATTCTTCATGGCTTAACCTATTTTGTTCAAATTCTTAAATATGATAGCAAAGCATCTTGTTCTATGGGCATCCCATATCCCCTTTCCCCCCAACCAAGTTATATCCCCCCAATAAAACAAAACAACATAAATGACTGTTCATTGTCTCTGAAGTGATGGATGAAGGTCTGGCAGCAGGGCGACATGGTGGATGTTAGTAACTAGTAGCAACTATCTGCCACACACACACACATATTATATATATATATATATATATATATATATATACACATACACACACACTACAAACCATATTTAAAAAAAAAAAAAGGCTTTTTTTTTATGTCAACAGTTGCCTGTTTGTGGGCAAAAGCAGCTCTAAACGGTTGTAGATTTTAACAGTTGGAAATGTTTAAAGATCTTGACACATTGCTTTTGATTTAACCTGGCCATACTTGGATCAAAATTTGGCTGGTTCAGCATAGATCAGCTGAATGTAGATCCATATATGGGCAGGCTGATTGTACCTAAGTCTATGCATCAATTTTTATTTTTATTTTTTATTTTATTTTAAGAAGGAATGCAAAGCATTCACAGGAATCTATGAATGAAGGAACTACAAGTCCTACCTGCCACTGCAGCAGATGGACTTGTTGTTCATTCATACTGCTTACAGCCTTGAAAATGACATCCTGAGCTGTCGCTATATAAACAGAACACATTATGGAAATTATGAATTGTTTAAAGTCTTAAATGTTCTTTCTTCTTTGTTACTTTTTGATAAAACCTCCAATATAAACTATTGAAAGAAAATGACAGCCTCTGGACAGTATGTGTAGGAGCCCGACATTGCACACACAATCTGGTTATCATGGGTGTAATACTTTGCAGGCTACCAAATGCATCTGCAAAAAAAAAAAGAAAAAGAAAAGCGCATTGCACTTGCTACAGAGGACGAGAACTGCCTTTGGGACTATCATAACTGAGCATGTCCATGTGGAGGGAGGGGGACTCCTCCAACAACCCCCCCCCCCCCCCCCGCTGATGAGACTGTTTACTGATACATTGAATATACCTGACGTTCTATGGTCATTGGACAGTTTAACCCGCCCTAAATCCAAGGACGGGGAGAGAGTCTGAGGCATTGATCTCTTGTAACATGTGCTGGAAGAAAGGCAATTTTGTTGTTTGCCATCCCGGCTCCTGCTTTCTACATGGCCAGTCTGTGCGGTCCTAGGCTACGGCCAGGGACTCCAGACCTACCCCATTTGTCCTTCTCCATCCAAATGACCAAGTCTGCGAGTCATGCAGCCTCAATCCTGGAAGTGGATTAACCCTGGCTGTCTGGCATCCTGTGCGCGGAACTCTGTCCCTGTGTGCCCAGGACTGGGCACGGACTACCCCTACCTGCCAGAACTCTTATTTCTCGTTTGGCCAGCCTTGAGTGGATTACCCTTTACCAGCACAGACTCTGCTACCTCTCTGTGCAATTATACTGTGTTACTGACTCTTGTTTTGCCCGGCTGTGATACCTGCTACCTGGCTGTGTGTTAACCCCCTCTACTGTTAAATAAAAGGCTTTGTGGGTGCTCCTACTCTCCGTGTGTGTCTGTTCCACCTACATCTCCGTCAAAGTTACATTCAAGGCATGCCATCAATACTAACTGTCACAGTTGCTTGTATTTTCAACCAAATTGTCAATACATCAAATGGCTGGTGTCATAACTGATCATATGTGCAGCTATATGACAACTGCAGATCAATCATCAGCTATGAAGGAAGCCTTCTTGCCTGTAAACAATTGGAGGGTTAGCTGGTTAAAGTGAGGGGAAAAAGTCATGGATCTACTGGCAGGATCAACAGGTAACACTTATGTTAATGAATGTGTTAATGCTGACAAACTGCATCACATACATCTTTTTTTAAATTTGCGCCACAGGTCCACTTTAACTAAAGGTGTTTGTGCTTGGTATCCCTCTCAACCTCACCAGAAGGCAAACAAAACACATTTCGAAAATGCAGGGGGGAAAAAAATCCACAGTTTGCATGTTTGTGGGGTGTTTCAGGTAACCACATGTAGTGAACTAATTGTCTGCAGTCTCTGGCAGGATTGTCTTATAAATAATGAACAGGGAAATGCCTAATGATGCTGGCCAGAAGACTGAATTGACTCGCTGCCACTTCAGGTTAACAGACAGTGAAGAGAGACATTTACAAGATGTCTGCTTTTCATAGCCACAGGCACGCATGCTGGAACACAGCCTCGTTAGTGGGTCATGTTTAATCAACAAAAATAAAAAGAAGTCTGTAATCTCCGAGATTGATGGTATTTATTCCTTAGAAAAATATAAAAGCATGAACAGGTCTCTTTAGCATGCATGTTCACATGTACTACAGACACTCTAATACCGTCAATAATCCAAGGAAATATTGGAGCCATGAAAATTCCTAAACTGGCTAATATCGATGTCAAAGTCTTGGACACGACGATGAAAGAAAATAAGGCCAGAGGCAACCTGCTCCTGACAAAAAAAGGTGTACCATCTACAGACATCCTGGCTACCCCTCTAGCTAATTGCAGCTGTCATAGCCAATGCTGCTGGTGTAGAGATTCACACACCAGAATACACAAGCCTGGTATCCATAATAATGCTTGCAATAGCAAGTGCTCATCTGAGGCTTCATCCGTTAAGGGGGGGGTCACAGAAAAAAAAGTGATTCTCATTGGTCAGTGCAGTCATGCTGACCGATAAGTACTTGCCATTGTAAAACATGTGATGGATACTCACTTCAGGGATGTGTACTGCAGTGTCTGGTGTACGAACCACTTCAACAGCAGTACGAGACAATCCGACCACTGTGTGCAACAGGATCCTGATGGGCAGCTAGAAAACTTATGCCGCGTACACACGATCATTTTTTGTGATGAAAAAAAAAACGACGTTTTCTGTGAAGTAAAAACGATGTTTTTGAAACGTCACTTTCAAAGACGATGTTGCATACACACCATCGTTTTTTTCACAAAAAGCGAGGTTACGTTCACCACTCTTTTCCATTGAAGCTCGCTTCATAACTAGCTTCTGGGCATGCGCGGGTTGAAAAAACGTCGTTTTAAACAACGTTTTTGCTACACACGGTGACTTTTTGTGAAACAAAAAAACGACGTTTTGAAAAACGACACAAAAAATTCAAGCATGTTGGAATTTTTTTTTGGTCGTTTTTTTTAAGACAAAAAACAACGTTTTGCCCACACACGATCAATTTAAATGACGTTTTAAAAAACTTCGTTTTATTTCATCGCAAAAAACGACCGTGTGTACGCGGCATTAGAGTTCGCTCACCTTATTTTTTTGTGAACAGATGAATTTACCATTTTGACCCCCAGGCTTTTTCTGACACAATTTGTTTACACATAACAATCAGTATTTTTTTGTTAGAAATTTTCTCAGAACCCCCAAACACACATATATTATATATAAAGCAGAGGGCCTAGACAATAAATTGGTGGGTTTCACATTTTTTTGTTATATCACATGGTATTTGCCCAGCGTTTTTTCAAACGCACTTTTTTGAATTTTAATGAACACAACACACACACACACACACCTTTTTTGGGGTAAAGTATAAAATGATGTTACGCCGAGCTAATAGATACCAAACCTGTCCAGTTTTAAAATTGTGCAAGTCCATGCAAACATATATTTTACTACTTGTGGGAGACATTTTGAAAGCCTTTAAAGGGTATCACTTTAGATTTATACGAATGGTCTGGAGCTAGAATTACTGCCCATGATGTCACATTCACCGTGATGTGGGCTGATGGCTGTTTGCATGCGTGACCAACGCATGTCCTCTCCTTTGCATGCAATATCGATTTTGTAAAAAAATAATCATTTTTATCACATATTTGTCACAAGGAATGTAAACATACTTTGTGACAGCAATAGGCTTGCAACAATTAGGTCCCTTTCCCACTGGGGTGTTTTCCAGGCGCTTTAGCGTTAAAAAAAAGAGCCTGAAAGGAGCTGCATCTGCAATCCCAATGTGAAAGCCCCGAGTGCTTTCACACCTACAGCCACACCCCCCTAAGTTGTAAACACATATTAGGTCACACTTAACCCCTTCAGTGCGGCCTTGTGGTTAACTCCCAAACTACAATTGTCATTTTCACAGTAAAGAATGCATTTTAAATATTTTTTGCTGTGAAAATGACAATGGTCCCAAAAATGTGTCAAAACTTTTCCGAAGTGTCCGCCATAATGTCGCAGTCACAAAAAAAACGCTGATCTCCGCCATTAGTAGTAAAAAAAAAAAAAAACAATTATAAAAATGCAATAGAACTATCCCCTATTTTGTAAACGCTATAAATTTTGCGCAAACCAACCGATGAACGCTTATTGCGTTTTTTTTTACCAAAAATAGGTAGAAGAATACGTATCGGCCTAAACTGAGGAAAAACATTTTTTTTTAATATACATTTTTGGGGGATATTTATTAGAGCGACAATTTTGAAAAAAAATGCAATATTTTTTACCTTTTGCTATATTTTTGTTTATAGCGCAAAAAATAAAAACCACAGAGGTGATTAATGACCACCAAAAGAAAGCTATTTGTGGGAAAAAAAGGACGCCAATTTTGTTTGAAAGCCACGTCGCACGACTGCGCAATTGTCTGTTAAAGCGACGAAGTGCTGAATCGCAAAACCTGGTCGGGTCCTTTAGCTGCCTAAAGCACCGGGTCTTAAGTGGTTAAAGCGTTTTTTTTTTTTTAAGACCTGCAAGGGAAAAGTCATAATGAGCTAATAATGCACCGCATATTAGCTCATTATGAAATACTTACCTCGGAACGAGGTGTAGGGAACTTACCTGGTGCACGCCGAGCGAGATCTCATCTTGACTCGGCGTGTCTTCGGGGTATCGCCGCTCCAGCGCTGCGATTGGCTGGAGCGGCGATGACGTCACACCACTTTAAAGTGTCATAACAGGAAGTTTAACATAGGATAAGGCAACATATGTCCTTTATTAGAAACCCTGAGAGATTCTTTTAGTAGTTCCAATACAAAATTCCTACAGTGATTCCCCTATGCCAAAGTGCATTTTCAATGTGGCATTTGTATATTCGTCAATGAAAAATTACGTAGTTTCTTTAATCAGTTTCTGACCGACTCGCGTCTTTTTACAGTTGAAGAATGGCTCCCCTGCGTGAAACCCTGTACAGGTAAGGGGTTCCCATAAAGAGCCGCCAGAGGGAGCACACGCTGCACAGCAGGCAATCGTGTGCACGACAGCCACAAATCCCTGTACTGTCAGGGCAGAGGAGACATTATTATTATTATTATACAGGATTTATATAGCGCCAACAGTTTACGCAGCGCTTTACATCAGGGAAGACAGTACATTCACAATACAAATCAATACAGGAGGGATCAGAGGGCCCTGCTCGTAAGAGCTTACAATCTAGAAATTGTTTGTTCCTACCAAGTAGGGACAACAATATGTCTCCTCACCTAGTCAGTCCAATCCCCATTCAGTTAGAACTGACTGAGGGACACACCATTAACCCCTTGACCGCCCCCTAGTGTTAACCCCTTGCCTGCCAGCGATATTTATAAAAGATCTCAGTGCATATTTATATAACTGATCACTGTATAAATGTCAATGGTCCCAAAAATGTGTCAAGTGTGTCTGATCTGTCCGTCGCAATGTTGCCTGTCACTCTATAAAAATTGCAGATCACCGCCATTACTAGTAAAAAAAATAATTATATATATATATAAAAAAATGCTATAAATCTTTCCCATAGTTTGTAGGCACTATAACTTTTGTGCAAACCAATCAATATACACTTATTGCCATTTATTTTTACCAAAAATAAGTAGAAGAATACATATTGCCCTAAACTGACGAAGAATTTAAATAAAAAAATGGGGCCATTTATTATAGCAAAGAGTTTATAGTGCAAAAAATAGAAAAACCGCAGAGGTAATCAAATACCACCAAAAAAAAAAAAAAAAGTATCAATTCTGAAAGACAAGGCTTCCGGATTTAGGCTCCACAGAGCAATGTAGAGTTTCTTCTGCATGTAATATATGACATAGCAGAAAATCCAGTTGGCAGCGAAATGCAGAACAGACCTCTCTTGAAACATGCGCCCATGCTGCATGATTGGACTCTTTGTACTGTCCAGAGCATACAAGACACAGCTGGTCTAAACACTTAGGGCCCTTTCACACGGAATGGATCAGTAATGATCTGCCTCCGTGTGTCTGTAAGCTCAGCGGGGATTGCTCCGTTGATCTCAGTTGAGCCGTCAGATGACAGGGCGGTCTCCGCACACTGTGCAGGGACCGACCTGTCTTTACTCCGCTCTCCCCTATGGGTCCATGTTCATTCATCCGATCCGCTCTGCAGACAGAAGAAAAAAATAGGGTTTTTTTCCGTCTGCAAAATCGGATCTTTGCGGAGGCGGGTGATTACAGGTGTCAGCAGATGTTTATCCGCTGACCCCCGCAATCACATAGGGACCAATGTATGTCCCTTTTTCATCCGCAAACGGATGGATGAAAAAGCGGACATATGGTCCGCTAGTGTGAAAGGGCCCTTAGATGAATTCAATGTGTGGATTTATTGGTTTTACATTACATCTGCAAGCATACTATTTTATTGCCACCACTTTTTGCACTGTGGCTCTTATTGGTATGTTGGGTAGTAGTAACATTTCAGCAGCAGTTTAAATTAAAAACTTCAATATTCAGTAAATGTTATCTTATAAGATATATTTTATTTATTTTTATATTAAACATAAATATATATTATATAACATTTTTTTGTATTACACCCCTCTTTATGTAAATATTTTATTTTAACTTTTCATGCGACAACACTGAAGGAATGACAATTTGCTACAATGTAAAGTAGTGAGTGTACAGCTTGTATAATAGTGTAAATTTGCTGTAAAAATAACAACTCGCACAGCCATTAATGTCTAAACCGCTGGCCCTATATGCCATTTTCCCTCCTCGGTGTCATGTAACTTGCTAGTGTTACAAGGTCTCAGGTGTGAATGTAGAGCAGGCGTTTTAAATTTGGTGTTATTGCTCTTACTCACTCATACTGGTCACTGGAAGTTGAACATGGCACCTCATGGCAAAGAACTCTCAGGTTCTGAAAAAAAAATTGCCTTACATAAAGATGGCCTAGGCCAGGGGTGGGCAAACTTTTTGATTTGAGGGCCGCAATGGGTTCATATATTGGACCCGGGGTCGGCCCAAGAGTAGATGGACGGTGTGTATGTGTGAATTAATATAAATAACATTTAAATTTGTAACATTAAATGTTTAGATTAATTTAAGGTAGAAAAGCATTAAAAGTTATTTTACAAAACTTGTATGCAATGTATTTTTCATAAAATAGTACCTTCAATTTCAGTGGGAACAGTGTTGTTGGTCTCCCTTTTTTGTTAAGGCATCAAAGTCAGGAGTTAGCTTTGTTGCTGCAATTCGCACCTCTGGACCCCTTTACATTACACAGCACTGCACCTCTGAACCCCTTTTACATTACACAGCCCCCTGCACCCCTTTACATTACACAGCACCTCTGGTTCATGTTATGGCAACTTGCAAGTGGGTGATACAACATCCAAATGATCATACACGTAGGTACCTAGCCTCACGTGCTGCTTCAGTGTGTGCGGCTGCCTGGGCCTGGCTTTGGAGTTCCCAGTTACCCTAAATACAAAGTCTCCTCTCTGTCCTGGGCCTGGCTGTCCTCCACAGAAACTTCACGCCCCACGTCATCGGTGACGTCATGTCACTCACCGACCCGCTCGGGGAAGAGATAAAGGCGCGCAGAGGAGGGTAGGTGGAGCCTACGCTAGCTGGTTAGGTGAATGAAGCAAGCTGTTCTGGCCGGTCACACTTTTCAACATGCATGGGGGCGCCTGTCACACTCGGCTCCTCCATGCTGACAGACACAGGGGACTGCTGAGCTTTTGTTGGAAGGTGAAGACGTGCCGTGCCGCCGCAGCCGTGGGAATCTTTTTAAAAGCAGGGATTTTTTTTTTTTTTTTTACAAATCTTCCGAGGTGATGACTGCCGTGCCCTCAGCATGGTAGAAATACAGAATCCAACAGGCCTCGGTCCCTTAACATCTGGCTTTCAATAGCAATGCTGTAAAAGCCAGCGACTAAAGCAGAATGAAGTAAGGGACCTTGCGACAGAAGGTCCTCTTTCATCAGTAGAGGAACATCTGCCACCAGGACGGCGTACTAGGGACGCCGAGGCCAATCGGGAGCAATTAGAATCATTGAAATCCCCTCAGTCGGCACCCTGCGAAGTAGAGGGAGAAGCTTTAGCAGCAGGGGGAAGGCATAAATTAGCTGATACTGCCCCCACAGAGCCACCAACGCGTCCACAAAGGGATCTTTTGACCTGGCTACAAACCTCAATACCGCCATGCTGACCTACGCTCACCTGACATCCTTCTGTGACAAGTCAGGGCGCACAACACCCTCCTGGCTACCAGACTCAGGGCCCCCCCCCCCCCCGCGCACGACTCAACTCTGACCCGAGCTGCCATCCGCTCTCCCTTGTCAGGCGTGAGGTGTTCTGAGCCGTGAGCGACGTTCAGGAGGAACATTCACAGCACTAGAGGCAAAGACTAAGAGGGGCTGCAAGAAAATGGCTGCCTCTGTAAACAAGCACAGCTACAAGAAAATGGCCGCCGGGCACCACGCCGCCGTTCGTCCACAGTAAAGACAATCGCGGCTACAAGGAAATGGCCGCCGACTATCCCTGAGGTAAAATAAAATGGCAGCAGCAGGCTGACACCAGGCGGAGGCCTTCACCCCGTATGGAGAGCAGACCACCCAAGCCGGGCGCAGCCCCCAGCCAGAACTCGGAGCCCCCCAGAAAAAAAAACAGTCAGGTACACAGCAGGCCCTCAGAGAGCATGGGGAGGAGGGGGGGGAAGGACAGGGAGAGAGGAAAGGGAGGGTGAGAGACCCCCTAGTCGACCCCCCCCCCCCAGGAATGCCCAGCTGTTCCATCCTGCCGAAACAGGAGGAACCTTACTTAACCGTCTCCTCTACGTGGACTGCATTCCTGACAGACCCATCACCCGAGCGGTACGGCGTGGCTGTCGGCCCTGGCACACTGCGACACAGACAGCTATAGCCAGGTCATGTGTGTACCCCGGAGCATGTAGCTCACCAGCCACCCCTGAAGAAAAGGGGCATGTCGTGGCAGACCCAGCCCGTAGCTAAAGGTCTGCACACGCTCGATGGCCGAACTGGGGAGACTACAATGATCTAGGATATCCAGCCTGTCACCCAGTCGGCAGTTGATAGGAGATATCTCAGGATCAAAAAGTAGAAACAAATAGAAAAAAGCTCCAAGACCAATGGGCCCACAGGGAGCCAGGTCCTTCTCCTATGCTAGGCAGAAAAAAACTGAGCTGCTGAATGCAGGGAGAGGGGTTGTACCCAGAGGGACTGTACAGTTTGAGGTTGTTTTAACACTTTAACATGTTTCTGCCTAGTCCTCTCCTGATAGAAAAATGCAAATGCAGTGCGTTTTGAGTAATACAAATCCATGGTTCAAATCGCACCCCAGAAACAACACATGCAAATGCGAATGTACTGCAATTCCTGTGTGAATCACATGCGGTGTCTGAACCACACCAGTGTGAGCCCAGTCTAAAAGGTGAAGTCCACCTTTTTTTGGTTTCCTAAATTCCAGCTCCCCTATGTACAATCTGTTAGATCTACCATGTGGTGCAAGGGCCTGCCTTGGATAAAGAGTGATCGGCTAGATAGGTGTCTCCTATAATATAGTTTTGGTAAATGTAAAAAAATTATGTACAGAGATTGCATAGTCTTTATACACCAATAATTAACTAGTTTCACTTTTAGTGCCATTAATCGTTAATGGCACAGTACACAGAAGCAAAAATGTTGCCATTATTTTGCCATGTGAAAAAATTACTGGAAAATGTAACCCACAACATGCCAAAAAGTCCCAACATGCAGCACAGCACATTGAAATCAACAGGCTGCCCCATGTGCATCACAGGAAAAAACGAGGCAAAAAACATGCATTCCCACCAAGCAAGACGTGAATGGGGCCTGAAAATGAAATTGGTGCGTTTCCAAATGCAATGCAAACTGCACAAAAAATGCATGATTTGCCTTGTATTTCAGAAATGCACTGCACCAAAAATCACAAAAAAAAAAAAACACAACAGGAGCCACCCTAAAAAAAAAAAAAAAAGATGTTCTGGAGCTTCTTTGGGGCTATTGTTGCATGTAGGGCAGCTCATTCAAGTGGACGGCTGCCCTATGCATGACAAGTGAAAATGCACCAAAATGCCCACTAAAACAAAAGCATGTTGAAATGTGAGTTCCTATGCAGAGATGTGAATGGGGCACACCTATCTACCCAGTCACTCTGTATCCAATCAGGCGAGCCCTTGTACTACATAGTTAATGGTAGATCTAAAGGACATTGTACAGATTGTTTAGTGTATGGTGAACTTAACAGAACCCAGAACACAATTCTCCTGTTTTCAATACTACAGCTCTATTCACACCAAATCTTTTGATCTCTCAATACACACCAATTTTTTATAAAATCTCTAGGTACATTTTCAGGTAATTGGCCTACCAATAATCTGGCATATATAGGAAGACCCGATTTTGTCAGGACTAAATGATGTGGGCCTTCAGGCAAATATTTGCTTCCAATTATTTTATGTATGTTGAGTAAACTTCCCAATAAAATGAGCAACTTGCATGAGAAAAAACAATAGAGGCAGCTGGGGGGGGGGGGGGGGGTGTCAATGGTCTGTGCTGCAGGAATAGATAGTGTGTGTGTGTGTGTGTGTGTGTGTGATCTGGCCGTTTTACATATTTAGGTTTTCACACAGCTTCACTTAAAGCGGAGTTCCGGCCACAATATCACTTTTTAAATATAAATGCCTCTGTAATACACAAGCTTAATGTATTCTAGTAAAGTTAGTCTGTAAACTAAGGTCAGTTTTGCTAGGTTGTTACAGCATTTAGATACTTTATAAAACAGGAATTGACTGGGGCCATCTTAAGTGTGGGAATCCATGAAGCCAGACTGTATGACTTCCTGGATTTCAGCTTTGCAGATGTCGTACATGCTCAGTGCTGTACAAGATCAGGTTTCCATAACGGGCGTGTCAGAGGAAGTTGCCGCCCCTTATCTATGCAAATCTCTTCTCCCCTCAGAAAATATACTAAATAATTTGTTCCTGTGCAGATATATCTACATAACAAGAATATATATATATATATATATATATATATATATATATATATATATATATATATATATATATATATATATATATATATATATATATATATATATATATATATATATAATCTTGTTATATATGTGGTGTTTATACATATACTAGACATGTGCATTGTCAATAAATTCATTTTGTTTAGTTCCGTTTCGCATTAGCCGTTATCTTGTATTTTGTGCCCAAAACTCAATTCGGATTCGTATGAAATACAAATTTTCGTTCAATAGATTCGTTCACTTTTCATAACAATTACCAACATTCGTTATGATGAATTTAAAAATCTGGACACTTAGAGAGGACTAATAGTATCTGCTGTGCTCATTCTGATGGGCTCCCATCATCCCTGTGCTATGCTCATGAGGGGTTCCCACCATCCCTGTGCTGTGCTCATTATGAGGGGTTCCCACCATCCCTGTGCTGTGCTCATTATGAGGGGTTCCCACCATCCCTGTGCTGTGCTCATTATGAGGGGTTCCCACCATCCCTGTGCTGTGCTCATTATGAGGGGTTCCCACCATCCCTGTGCTGTGCTCATTATGAGGGGTTCCCACCATCCCTGTGCTGTGCTCATTATGAGGGGTTCCCACCATCCCTGTGCTGTGCTCATTATGAGGGGTTCCCACCATCCCTGTGCTGTGCTCATTATGAGGGGTTCCCACCATCCCTGTGCTGTGCTCATTATGAGGGGTTCCCACCATCCCTGTGCTGTGCTCATTATGAGGGGTTCCCACCATCCCTGTGCTCATTATGAGGGGTTATCACCATCCCTGTGCTGTGCTCATTATGAGGGGTTACCACCATCCCTGTGCTCATTATGAGGGGTTACCACCATCCCTGCGCTGTGCTCATTATGAGAGGTTCCCACCATCTCTGTGCTGTGCTCATTATGAGGGGTTCCCACCATCTCTGTGCTGTGCTCATTATGAGGGGTTCCCACCATCCCTGTGCTGTGCTCATTATGAGGGGTTCCCACCATCCCTGTGCTGTGCTCATTATGAGGGGTTCCCACCATCCATGTGCTGTGCTCATTATGAGGGGTTCCCACCATCCCTGTGCTGTGCTCATTATGAGGGGTTACCACCATCCCTGCGCTGTGCTCATGAGAGGTTCCCACCATCCCTGCGCTGTGCTCATAAGAGGTTACCACCATCCCTGTGCTGTGCTCATTATGAGGGGTTACCACCATCCCTGTGCTCTGCTCATTATGAGGGGTTACCACCATCTCTGTGCTGTGCTTAATATGAGGGGTTACCACCATCTCTGTGCTGTGCTCAATATGAGGGGTTACCACCATCCCTGTGCTGTCCCGAGTTCCTGAGTTTGTACTTCTGCTGTGCTCATTATGAGGGGTTCCCACCATCCCTGTGCTGTGCTCATGAGGGGTTCCCACCATCCCTGTGCTCATTATGAGGGGTTCCCACCATCTCTGTGCTGTGCTCAATATGAGGGGTTACCACAATCCCTGTGCTGTGCCGAGTTCCTGGGTTTGTACTTCTGCTGTGCTCATTATGAGGGGTTACCACCATCCCTGTGCTGTGCTCATTATGAGGGGTTACCACCATCCCTGTGCTCATTATGAGGGGTTACCACCATCCCTGTGCTCATTATGAGGGGTTACCACCATCCCTGTGCTCATTATGAGGGGTTACCACCATCCCTGTGCTGTGCTCATTATGAGGGGTTACCACCATCCCTGTGCTGTGCTCATTATGAGGGGTTACCACCATCCCTGTGCTGTGCTCATTATGAGGGGTTACCACCATCCCTGTGCTGTGCTCATTATGAGGGGTTACCACCATCCCTGTGCTGTGCTCATTATGAGGGGTTATCACCATCCCTGTGCTGTGCTCATTATGAGGGGTTACCACCATCCCTGTGCTGCGCTCATTATGAGGGGTTACCACCATCCCTGTGCTGTGCTCATTATGAGGGGTTACCACCATCCCTGTGCTGCGCTCATTGTGAGGGGTTACCACCATCCCTGTGCTGCGCTCATTGTGAGGGGTTACCACCATCCCTGTGCTGTGCTCATTATGAGGGGTTACCACCATCCCTGTGCTGTGCTCATTATCAGGGGTTACCACCATCCCTGTGCTCTGCTCATTATAAGGGATGGTTACCACCATCCCTGTGCTCATTTTGAGAGGTTCCCACCATCCCTGTGCTGTGCTCATTATGAGAGGTTCCCACCATCTCTGTGCCGTGTTCAATATGAGGGGTTACCACCATCCCTGTGCTGAGTTCGTACTTTTGCTGTGCTCATTATGAGGGGTTCCCACCATCCCTGTGCTGTGCCGAGTTCCTGGGTTTGTACTTCTGCTGTGCTCATTATGAGGGGTTCCCACCATCCCTGTGCTGTGCCGAGTTCCTGGGTTTGTACTTCTGCTGTGCTCATTATGAGGGGTTCCCACCATCCCTGTGCTGTGCTCATTATGAGGGGTTACCACCATCCCTGTGCTGTGCTCATTATGAGGGGTTACCACCATCCCTGTGCTGTGCTCATTATGAGGGGTTACCACCATCCCTGTGCTGTGCCGAGTTCCTGGGTTTGTACTTCTGCTGTGCTCATTATGAGGGGTTCCCACCATCCCTGTGCTGACTTCTTGGGTTTGTACTTCTGCTGTGTAAAAACCCAGGATGTCAGCACAGCACAGGGATGGTGGGAACCCCTCATAATGAGCACAGCACAGGGATGGTGGAAACCCCTCATAATGAGCGCAGCACAGGGATGGTGGAAACCCCTCATAATGAGCGCAGCACAGGGATGGTGGGAACTCCTCATAATGAGCACAGGGATGGTGGGAACCCCGTCATAATGAGCACAGCACAGGGCAGGGGGGGATCAGGGGTAGAGACCACTGGGGGAGAACAGGGGTGGTCAGCACGGGGGGAGGGAACAGGGGTGGAGAGCATGGGGGGGAACTGGAGAGTGTGGTGGTGGAGAACACTGTGGGGGGGCTGGAGAGTGTGGTAGGGGAGGAGAACACTGTGGGGGGGCTGGAGAACACCGCGGGGGGGCTGGAGAGTGTGGTGGGGGAGGAGAACACTGGGGGGGCTTCAAGGAGAACTGGATAGAAGAAGCAGGGTGGCTGCATATAGAGGAAATTAGCTTTCTATATTCCTCCATACAGGCGCTGAATGCTTGATTCTTCTACTTTACCTCTTGCAAGCGATCAGTGCCTGTATAGAGGAATATAGAAAGGTAATTTCTTCTATTTGCAGCCCCCCTGCTGGATCCGGTCCTCCTATTAGGCACGTAGGGCAGCATCACTGCTGACTGAGCTGCCTGGCTGGGTGTGTTTTCGGCAGTGACGCTGTAACACCTTCCCGCCCCCCTAGACCGTGTGATTGGCTGAACATTCTATCCACTATCACATGAGCCAGTCTAGGGGGGCGGGACCGTGTTACAGCGTCACCGCCCAAAACACACCCAGCCAGGCAGCTCCGTAATAATACACAGGAGAGGAGAGAGGGGACATCTCCCAGGAGGCAAAGCGGCTGTGATTGACGCGGCGATGCCTCTGCGGCCGCGGCGGAAGAAATAAACTCATCTGCACAGCACAGTGAGTTTTTAAAATAAAAAATAAATAAATGCCAATTCGATTTGAGGGGGCAGTATAAAAGCAGATGGTACAAAGTTGAAAAAGAGGGTGGAGCTTCACTTTAAGGCTCCATGCACACTGAAGCTGATAAACTGCAGTTTATTGGTGCTTTGGCTTTTTTTTTAAACTCTAGGTTAGCTTATGTGCCCATGCACACCTGGGCGTTTTTCAGTGTTAATGAGCTTTGGAGTTTATTGGCTTTTTTGTGAACGCCCGAAATTTGCATTCAAAGTGCAGTTTTTTGGCAGAAAAACGCTAAAAATGCAAAACGCTGGAAAACGATGAAAACCGCTCATAAACGTAAAAAAAAAAACGCTAAAAAACGTTTAAAGGCTCCCTGAAAAGCTACTGGCGTTTTTTTATAGCTTTTATCAGCTTCAGTGTACATGGAGCCTAAGGCCTCTCAAGCATATACAAAGACAGAGCTATTTTACTTTACAAACTAAACTCGTTTCTGCGTTTTGAATAGTTATTTAAAACTTGCAAATGAGATCACCTCATTGTGAAGACAACGTCATTTGTTTGCTGTTGCACACAGTCAATAAATGCAAGATCTTCAGCAGGTGCTTGGCATAAACAGAATGTGTGGAATTTAGTTTCAGTCAAAAAAATGTAAAATAAATCCTGAATTTGGAGAGAAGGACCACAAATGATACCATTCAAAGGCCCATTTATACCAATGAGTGGGAATGATGCTCTTTATAATGCAGATGCACACCGGTATGCAGAGATACATCGCTACAGTGCATGCAAGGTGCTGCATTGCGCAACAATGCACCTGTCCTGCTTTGGTGTGAACTGTAACAATAGGGCAGGAGGCACATTGCCTTGTCTATATGTATTAGGCACTACTTCCCAACTTTGCCAAGGTTAACCAGCCCTAACCAAAGTCTGCCATGATTAAACACTAGTATTAGTGTGAAACGCGTCGGCTGTCCCCTTCCTGGCTGTATGTTACTGTACATGATCTGTGCATTTTTTACAATAAAGACAACTTCTCAAGTTATTCTGGAGTGCGGCTGTCCAAATCCTTTGGAATCCTCGTACCTAACCAAAGTCTCATCTAAGGTGGCATAAAGCTGGCCACACAGACTGAAATTCATCCAGTTTAGCAGGAACTTGACACATTTCAATTCATGTATGGACAGTTTTAAGCCATCTGAAATAAGACTTTCGTTGGTGCTTATTCACCCCAGCAACATTGGGCTGTGTTGGCAGCGTTGCCAAATGCATTGACAAGGCATAGACTGCCGTTTCTGATTTTCTCTGCTCGATCAATGCCGATTTGTGACACAACGGGGAGGATTTCCTCCTATGTGTGAATGGGGGAATCAGGTTCGTTTTTTTCATTCAACCCGACTTCCTCTATGGGCTGCCTAATTTACTTTGGCTTTCAATTTAGACTGTTCATCAAGTATTTCTACGCCTCAGAAATGAAAGTGAGCTGAACTATGAATAGCCACTAAGATGGGGTAACTGATATCTGATCTTTATGGGGATTTGTCATATTTCATCTTGCATGGCATTGGCAAGCAAAGCCCACTGGCTCAATGTTTTCATACAAGTGACATCTTCATTATAACCCTCTAGGAAAGGGAGGGATAGACAGATTACTCCAAGACAATTATTAAATTCGACTCTCTGAAAGATGCAAGAAAAAAAAAAAAAAAAAAAGATTTAGCCAACCAATGTACACTTTAGGCTCCATGCACACAGAAGCTGATAAACTGCAGTTTATTGGCGTTTTGGCTTTTGTTTTTAAAGCCCATAAACTGAACTCTCTGTTAGCCTATGTGTCCATGCACACATGGGCGTTTTTTAGAGTTAACGTGCTATGGAGTTTAGTTGCTTTTTTCTGAACGCCCCAAATTTGCATTCAAAGTGCTGTTTTTCGACAAAAAAAAAAAAAAAGCTAAAAACCGCTACACTGAAAAAACGCCAATAAAAGCTATTGCAAAGACGCTAAAAAATGTTGAAAGGCTCCCTGCAAAGCTACTGGTGTTTTTTATAGCTTGTTTTAGCTTCTGTGTGCATAGAGCCTTAAACTGTAATACGTTTTGGATAGAATGGCCTTTCAGCAGGGAAAACAACTTTGCACCATTTCATCCAACCCACTCGCAAAAACAAAAAATACACCACACTTTTTTTAATTCCTAGTCCACCCTGCCTTCTGCTTTCAATATAGATGGCCACATTCTATCATAAGAGGTTGCAGTTACAAAAAACAGCTGGCACCCGATGATGCAATATGGAGGGAGATGGTGTCTAACATCTTTAAGCAGCCAAGTAGAGCTGCACGATTCTGGCTAAAATTAGAATTACGTTCTTTTTTTGCTTAGAATAAAGATCACGATTCTCATGGCGGAACGTCTTTCACATTATACAAAGAAAAATTGTGCTAATTTTACTGTTTTTTTTATTCATTGAAGCATTTTATCCCAAAAAAATGCATTTGAAAGACCACTGCTCAAATACAGAGCGACATAAAATATTACATACCATTTTATGCTCTAAGGCAGGGATCCTCAAACTACGGCCCTCCAGCTGTTGTGGAACTACACATCCCATGAGGCATTGTAAAACTCTGTCATTCACAGACATGACTAGGCATGATGGGAAATGTAGTTCCTGAACAACTGGAGGGCCATAGTTTGAAGACCCATGCTCTAAGGTCTCTGCTAAAAAAATATATATACACATACATACACACACATGCACATTTGTAGGTTCTAAAAAAAATTTGAGCAAAAATACAGATTTTAACTTGTAATCAACAAGTGTCAGAAAAAAAGTTTAATCTTTAAGAGGTTAAACTGACCTAATTTACAGACCGAAGTTCATTTCTTTGATTCAAAAGAACCAAAATGATACAATGTTCCCAATGAAGACCAGCTGTGAATATCACAATGTATTGTTATACATTATTTGTTGCTACTTTGACCTGATAGGTTCGCCAATATGAATAGTTTAAGAGTCGGTTCACACTGGGGCGATGCGACTTCCAGCGTGACTTTCAGAGGCGACTCCGACACGACTTGAGCATGAACCACAGGGCGATCTGGGGCGATTTACAACACGACTTGAAGTCGTCTCCAGGACAGGAGACATTCCAGTGGCCAAAAAAACAACAATCAGCTCTGGGAGGGGGAGGGAGGGGTTTGCCGGAGAAATGTATGTTATCTTGCTGAAAGGTCCTTCAGTTAAGACAGTGATCAGACTTGGAGGCGACTTCCATTGAAATCAATGGGTACAAGTCGCCTAGAAGTCTGATTGAAGTAGTACAGGAACCTCTTCTGAAGTCGGAGCGACTTGAGTAGTGTGTATTAACACCGCTCCCATTCACTTACATTGTTTTTCTCTACAGCGCGACTTGGGACGACTTGAGGCGACCTCAAGTCGGATCCCAAGTCGCTCCAGTGTGAACCGACTCTTAGGTACTATGTAAACTGCTACACACAGATACAGTATCTCACAAAAGTGAGCATACTCCTCACATTTTTGTAAATATTTCATCTCTTCATGCGACAACACTGAACAAATGACACTTTGCTACAATGTAAAATAGTGAGTGTACAGCTTAAATTTACAGTGTAAATTTTCTGTCCCCTCAAAAGAACAAAAAAAAACAAAAAACAAACAAACACAGCCATGTCTAAACCGCTGGCAACAAAAGTGAGTACACCCCTAAGTGAAAATGTCCAAATTGGGCCCAATTAGCCATTTTCCCTCCCTGTGTCATGTGACTTGTTAGTGTTACAAGGTCTCAGGTGTGAATGAGGAGCAGGCGTGTTAAATTTGGTGTCATCGTTCTCATTCTGGTCACTGGAAGTTCAACATGACACTGCATGGCCAAGAACTCTATGTGGATCTGCAAAAAAGAATTGTTGTCCTACATAAAGATGGCCTAGGCCAGTGATGGCGAACCTTGGCACCCCAGATGTTTTGGAACTACATTTCCCATGATGCTCAACTACACTGTAGAGTGCACGCGCATCATGGGAAATGTAGTTCAAAAACATCTGGGGTGCCAAGGTTCGCCATCACTGGCCTAGGCTATAAGATTCCCAAGACCCTGAAACGGAACTGCAGCACGGTGGCCAAGACCATACAGTGGTTTAACAGGAGAGGTTTCACTCAGAACTGCTCAGCATAATATCCAGAGGTTGCTTTTGGGAAATAGACGTATGAGTGCTGCCAGCATTGCTACAGAGGTCAAGGGGGGGGGGGGGGCGGCATCAGCCTCTCAGTGCTCATATCATACGTCGCACACTGCATCAAATTGGTCTGCATGGCTGTCATCCTAGAAGGAAGCCTCTTCTAAAGATGATGCACAAGAAAGCCTGCAAACAGTTTGCTAAAGACCAGCAGACTAATGTCATGTATTACTGGAGCCATGCCCTGTGGCCTGATGAGACCAATATAATTTTTTGGGGTTCAGATGGTGTCAAGCGTGTGTGACAGCAACCAGGTGAGGAGTACAAAGACAAGTGTGTCTTGCCTACAGTCAAGCATAGTGGTGGAATTGTCATAGTCTGGTGCTGCCAATACTGAAGCAGAGCATGATCCCCTCCCTTCAGCGACTGGGCAACAGGGCAGTATTCCAACCCCAAGACGACCACTGCTTTGCTAAAAAAGCTGAGTGTAAAGGCGATCTGACTGTCCAAGCATGTCTCCAGACCTAGACCCTATTGGGCATCTGTGGGGCATCCTCAAAACGAAAGGCGGAGGAGTGCAAGGCCTCCAACATCCACCAGCTCCGTGATGTCATCATGGAGGAGTGGAAGAGGACTCCAGTGGCAACCTGTCAAGCTCTGGTAAACTCCATGCCCAAGAGGCTTAAGGCAGTGCTGCAAAATAATGGTGGCCACACAAAATATTGACACTTTGGGCCCAATTTGTAAATTTTTACTTTTGTTGCCAACAGTTTAGACATTAATAGCCGTGTGTTGAGTTATTTTGAGGGGACAGCAAGTTTACACTGTTATACAAGCTGTACACTCACTACTTGTGCAAAGTGTCATTTCTTCAGTGTTCTCACGTGAAATAAAATATTTTAAAAAATGTGAGGGGTGTACTCACTTTTGTGAGATACTGTATAACACTAGAGTTTTTACAAACTCCACCACTTGGCATACACCTTACAAAAGGTTAAATTAAAACATTCTGGTAATTATATGTTTTCAAGCAATGAATTACTGGACTGTATTTAGATGCCTTTTTTTCCATTCCATCACAATTAAAAATAGAGTAGACCAACATTAACAGTAGCCAGAAGATGACTGATTCTTGGTAAAGAATCCTGCAACATCAACACAATAAAATATGGAAGATTGCAACCAACGTACACAAATGTCAATACGCAAATGTCATACCTTCAAGAAGGCTGTGCTCATACACTAAGGCTGCATGCACAGGGATGTATTAAAATACTGCCATCTTCACTGGATCTTTGACACAAATTCAGCATAAAAAACTTGCTCACTTTGGCCTTTATGGGTGTATGGCATTTACATGAATAAAATAGCCACTAGAATAGATTTCCGTACATATATTCGCACATTTACATGCGTTTACGCAGATGTGCGCAAATTATGCCAGTAAATGGAGCATTTTTTCACGCCCTCTGAACATTGCTCTAAATAATAACCACCACAATGTACATGGACATATTGCATTTAGCCTGTGTTTTCAATGCCCTTAACTGCAGGCCCTAAGAAATGTTTTGCACTGTCATAGGCGTGTTGTGTAAAACTGTACAATGCCCCAAAAAAATAAAAAATAAATGAATTTCAGGTTGTAATGCAAAAGAACAGGAAATACATCAAGGGCGCCTGTTAAATGTATCAGTGCAGTGGGGTCACCCCTAAATTGCATGGGTTAAAAGATAATTTAGCTGGGGGGGGACAAATACTTTATTCCCCACTTCTTTGGCAGCCGATGTGCTCCTATACTGATGTGAATGTATAATAAGTAAAGTCCTGCATAAATTGATGGTGCTATATGAATAATAATGCACTGCCCAATACTCCTGGGATATGAGAGGGCTCGCTGTCCTCCCAGAACTACTGAGAGCTCAACTCTGGTGTTCCCAAAAGATAGGATACGGTGGTTTAAATAATTTCCAAACATCACACAGAATTTAACCCAAAGCTCTCATACCACTCCAGTGCAAGTCTCAGCACTAAGGTACCCGTTTATAAAGCAGAGATTAGCCATGACCCGATCTCTGGTGTATTTCAGTTTATGTAGCTAAGATAAGGAGCAATGAAAATGTTCTCGGCTTCTCATTACAGCACACAACCATTCTGTCACAAACGGACAGTATGAAAGTGAGATCTAAAGATCTCACAGCAGTTACACTGAAATACTTCACCTCCAGATTCACCAGCACAGGAGGTAGAGATTCTGGGAAAGAAGCTGGTGATTAGAGGAAGAGGGCTGAGAGATAGATAGATAGATAGATAGATAGATAGATAGATAGATAGATAGGATAGATCTATTATACACACACACACAGTGGGGATTGAAAGTTTGGGCACCCCAGGTAAAAATTTGCATTAATGTGCATAACAAAGCCAAGAAAAGATGGAAAAATCTCCAAAAGGCATCAAATTACAGATTCGACATTCTTATAATATGTCAACAAAAGTTAGATTTTATTTCCATCATTTACACTTTCAAAATAACAGAAAACAAAAAAATGGCGCCTGCAAAAGTTTGGGCACCCTGCAGAGTTAATATCTTGTACTGCCCCCTTTGGCAAGTATCACAGCTTGTAAACGCTTTTTGTAGCCAGCCAAGAGTCTTTCAATTCTTGTTTGGGGTATCTTTGCCCATTCTTCCTTACAAAAGTCTTCCAGTTCTTTGAGATTTCTGGGCTGTCTGTCACGCACTGCTCTTTTAAGGTCCATCCATATATTTTCAATTATGTTGAGGTCAGGAGATTGTGAAGGCCATGGCAAAACCTTCCCTGTGCCACTGGCTGCAATACAACCCCAAAAGCATGACTGATCCACCCCCATGCTTAACAGTGGGACAGAGGTTCTTTTCATTAAATTCGGTGCCCTTTCTTCTCCAAACGTACCTTTGCTCATTCCGGCCAAAAAGTTCTATTTTAAACTCATCGGTCCACAGAACTTGTTTACAAAATGCATCAGGCTTGTCTATATGTTCATTTGCAAAGTTCAAACGCTGATTTTTGTGGTGAGGACATAGAAGAGGTTTTCTTCTGATGACTCTTCCATGAAGACCATATTTGTACAAGTATCTCTTTATAGTGGAATAGTGTACCACAACTCCAGTGTCTGCCAGATCTTTCTGGAGGGATTGTGCAGTCAAACGTGGGTTTTGAATTGCTTTTCTCACAATCCTGCGAGCTGTTCTGTTTGATATTTTTCTTGGTCTTCCAGATCTTGCTTTAACTTCCACTGTTCCTGATGACTGCCATTTCTTAATTACATTCCGAGCAGAGGATATTGACATGTGAAAACGCTTTGCTATCTTCTTATAGCCTTCTCCAGCTTTGTGAGCGTCAACTATTTTCAGTTTCAGTTTTCTAGACAACTGCTTAGAACAGGGATCCTCAAACTACGGCCCTCCAGCTGTTACAGAACTACACATCCCATGAGGCATTGTAAAACTCTGACATTCACAGACATGACTAGGCATGATGGGAATTGTAGTTCCTGAACAACTGGAGGGCCATAGTTTGAAGACCCATGGCTTAGAAGAACCCATGGTGCCGATTGTTGGGGCAAGGTCAGAGGAGTCTGGGCATTTAAAACCTTTGGAGATTGACATCACCTGGTCTTCCCAGACGATGATTGAGAACAATCCATGACACTGGCAGGTCTCAGATTTGCAAAGGGGGCAGTGCATGCTATACATTCTGCAGGGTGCCCAAACTTTTGCAGACGCATTTTTTTGTTTTCTGTAATTTTGAAAGTGTAAATGATGTAAAAAAAAATCTAACTTTTTTTGACATATTATAAGAATGTCGAATCTGTAATTTGATGCCTTTTAGAGACTTTTCCATCTTTCCTTGGCTTCTATGTGCACATTAATACAAATTTTTACCTGGGGTGCCCAAACTTTCGATCCCCACTGTACACATACATACATACATACATACATACATACATACATACATACCACACACACACACACACACAGTTATGCTCATAAGTTTACATACCCTGGCAGAATTTATGATTTTAGCAATTTTTCAGAGAATATGAATAACAAAAAAACTTTTCTTTCACTCATGGTTGGTGTTTGGCTGAAGCCATTTATTATTAATCAACTGTGTTAACTCTTTAAATCATAATGGCAAGAAAAACTACCCAAAAGACCCTAATAAAAAGTTTACATACCCCAGTTCTTTATACTGTGTATTGCCCCCTTAACATCAATGACAGCTTGAAGTCTTTTGCGGCATTTGTGGATGAGGCTCTTTATCTTCTCAGATGGTAAAGCTGCCCATTCCTCTTGGCAAAAAGCCTCCAGTTCCTGGAAATTCTTGGGCTGTCTTGCATGAACGGCACGTCTGAGATCTCCCCAGGGTGGCGCAATGATAATGAGGTCAGGAGACTGAGATGGCCAATCCAGAACCTTCACTTGGCCTTGTGTTTTGGATCATTGTCACGTTGGAATGTCCAAGTACATCCCATGCGCAGCTTCCTGGCTGATGAATACAAAATGTTCCTCCAGTATTTTTTGATAACATACTGCATTCATCTTCCCATCAATTTTGACCAAATTTCCTGTGTCTTTGTAGCTCACACATCTCCAAAACATCAGCAATCCACCTCTGTGTTCCACAGTAGGAATGGTATACCTTTCATCATAGTCCTGGTTGACTCCTCTGCAAATGTAGGGCCAGATTCAGGTAGATGCGCGCATTTTTTTATCCAGCGTAGCGCAGCACATATACGTTACGCTAACGCGAACTAGTGAGTCAAGTACAGTATTCACCAAGCACTTTTTCGTTACTTTGCGACGGAGTAACGAAAATGCGCTGGCACAAACCGACGCAAGTGGGTGTGATCATATGTAAATGATGGGCGGAGCCCAGCGCAGAGACTTACGTTCAGCGCATCATCCACGGAGCATTCACAGTGAGGGAGGGCTCCACTCGCTCCCCTGTGCGCATGCTCACCACTTCCGTCGGCACCACTTCATGGGAAACGGCAGCGCAATGTGTTCCGTTGCGCGTATAAGAGCGGCCGCAGATGCGCCTTTCCGGCGCAAAAAAGTATATCCGTTTCCCCCCACCCCAGGGAAGTAACTTTTGCTGTGCAATGGCTGCTCCCGTTCCCCGCAAAGAGAGGAGAAACCTCAACTTCAACGCCCAGGAGCTGTCTGTAGTGATCTCCGCTATGGAGACCTACAATGACTTCCTCCATGGCAGAAAGATTCGGAAGACCAGCCGGGACAGGAAGCAGGCCATCCTGGAGAGCATTGCTGGCAAGGTCAATGTTTTGGGCTACTCCACCCGGACCTGCTGTGGATATAGCCAAAAAAATCAATGATTTGAGGCGCAAAGTCCGGGGCAAGGTGGCCACCATCAGGAGGCATGAGAGGGGCACGGGTGGTGGACCCCCATGTGCCGTCAGCCTGACCACGGAGGAGGTGGTCGCCCGCTGCCTGGAGAGGGAGCAGATGGAAGGGGTACCGGGATATGATTCCGTGGAGGAAGGCTCCAGGACAGGTAAGTGTTTTTTATCCCCTATTTAGTGTGTTGCATGTGGGGGGGGGGTAAATGTGCCAAGTGTGTGGGACCACCCAACGTGTGTCTGCTTTGTGTCATCCACAGATGACGGAGCTGGGCCATCATCTGTCGGCGGCCAGTCCACCCCATCCCCCCAATGGCATCATGAGCCCGAACCCCTGGGTGGTGAAGACACCGAGATGGAGGGGAGTGCCCACACCTCACCTGCTGAGGTGGTTGAGAAGGAGCCTGTTGTCCCGGAGCAGGAGTTTGGTTTATTTTTGGAGGAGTCCTCCCCTTCAGCAGGGCCCTCTCAAATCCCCTCCCCCATCCTAGGAAGCCCCTCAAGGGCGACTCCATCCCCCCGGGGACTACCATCTCCTGGCCCCAGGAAGGCCACCCGGAAGACCAGGGGGGTGTCTGATGTGGTCCATGACCAGATGGCAAGGGACCAGGCCAGGCAGACCCAGCAGATGGGGGAGATTGCTGGGCACCTGGACCGGGTAGCTGACAGCCTGGGCTCCGTGGCCCAGATGTCCAACGCAGTGCAGGATGTCAGCTGCAACTGCGCTGCAGTGGTGACCAGCCTGGGGGAGGTGCAGGCTGATCTTCGGCATCTCACTGCAGCCGTCCAGGCCAACACTGCTGCCATCCGGGACCAGGGGAGGCAGAGGCAGCGGGCAAAACATTACCAAGTGACCCGGCAGCTGAGGATGCAGGCCCACACAAATTCCTACCTTGGCCGGATAGCCATGGCCTTGAAGGGCATGCAGACCACACCTGCCAGGAGTGGCCCACCCGGGGATCAGCCATCTCCAGAAGCCCCCCCCACCCCCACCCACTCCCTCCAGGCAGCTGAGGAGCCAGAGAGGGGCCACCAGAAGGAGCCCCCGTCAGCCCAGATGAGGGCTTTTTTTTATTATTATCGGCTCAGGTTATGAGCTTTTTTTTATTTTAATGTTGCTCAGGTTATGAGCTTTTTATTTTGAGTTTAACTGCACACGGTCAGTAGTGCAGGGGACAGTGTGAATGGTGTGTGAATGTGAGGGGGTGGCACTCCTGCCAGTAAGGGGTGTCACCCTCGGCCGTTGGGGAGAAGTGGCTGGAGTGCCACATGTGTGCAATCAATGGCCCCCACGGTGCGTGGGAATCTGGCAATGCTGTAGAAATCTGTCATTGCCTTCAGCCGCAGGTCCTCAGTGGTGGGTCTGATGATGTGGTGGGACATGCCTCTGAGGATTGCAGGGATAACCTGGTGCACACATCTGCTCATGGTGGACTGTGACATCCCAGCCACCACTCCACTTGTACGCTGGAATGATCCACTTGCAAGGAAATGAAGTGTTGCCAGGACCTTCACCAGTGGCTGCACTGCTTGTGAGCGGTGTGTCTTGCTGGTGATGTCATCCTGAAGGGTTGTGGTTAGTTCAAGGATAGCATCTGGGCTGAATCTGAAGAGGCGATACATCTCCTCATCACCCATGCCAAAGAGGCTCATGCGTGTGCAGTATATCCTCTCACGTGCCCGCCTCCTCCGTACCGGGGGACCCATTAGTAGTGCTAGGACCACGGCTGCCCCTGGCATGTTGGCACACAGAGGGGTTGTCCTTGCAAGTGTGGTTGTTCAGCTTGCTTTTTCCATTGGTAACGCTGCTGCTGTAGCTGCTCTCCTGCTGACCTGTGGCCGTCAGGAGTGAAGATAAAGCAGCTATTTGTAGGAATAACTTTGTGACAGACGGACGACATACGTGCGGCGCATGTAGCCAGCGTCTGGTGCCAATCCGTTCGCGAATCGGGAAATCTCCCTCATTTGCATATTTGAATGGGAAATCAATAGGCGCGACGGATGCGCCAAGCGAAAATATGCGCTTACGATACTCTGGTGAAGGAAAGTTAAGCCGATTGGAAAAAGCCTGTTTTCTGTCGCATTTAGTTTGGTGGGTACGGCCGCATAGATACTACGGCGCATCTTTACAGTTACGCGGCGCATATCGATATACTCCAGCGCAAGTCTTTCTGAATCTGGCCCGTAGTGTTTATGGTTGTGGCCAAAAAGCAAAATGTTGGTCTCATCACTCCAAATGGCTTTGTGCCAGAAGGTTTGAGGCTTGTCGCTGTGCTGTTTGGTGTAATGTAAGTGGGATACTTTGTGGCATTTGCATAGTAATGGATTTCTTCTGGGGACTCGGCCATGCAGCCCATCTTTCTTCAAGTGCCTCCCATTGTGCATCTTGAAACAGCCACACCACATGTTTGTCTGGTCATTAGCCTAGGCTTATAATATCATGCACATCTCTCTCTCTCTCTCTCTCATTCTCTGGTGAGAGTTTGCCAGTAAGGGAGGGGGGATGAGTCATAAGAGGGCCAATGAGAGCTGCAGAGCTGGAGGTGTGCCTCTGTGTAAATTCAGAAAGTGAACAGGCAGCAGCTTCAACTGCCCACAGTTAAAATGGATGCAGCAAGACTTGGCGGAGGGAGATTTCTGCAGCATATTTAGCAAGTACAGAGTCACATTATATATAAAATAATATGCAAGGTGGTTGAAGGGAAGCTTCAGTATGGTAAAGATGTTTTTATTACAAAAGTATGGGATCAGACTGCAGTTCCTCTTTAAGTCAAAAACATGGTGGACTGAGCACAGCTGCCAAGTAGTTAGCAATCTTCCCTTGCAGCCCTGGGTTCTGAGTAATAATGGTGCTATATAAATACTGATAATACATACATATATAGTATCTCACAGCGAGTACATCCCTCACATTTTTGTAAACATTTTTAGAATATCTTTTCATGCGACAACACTGAAGAAATTACACTTTGCTACAATGTAAAGTAGTGAGTGTACAGGTTGTACAACAGTGTAAATTTACCGTCCCCACAAAATAACTCACACAGCCATTAATGTCTAAACTGCTGGCAACAAAAGGGAGTACACCCTTAAAGGGTCACTAAAAGAAAACATTTTTTTTGCTGAAATGACTGTTTACAGGGTATAGAGAAGTTAACTGATTCCTTTTCAAAATGATTAAAAATAGATAAAAATTAATCATATAATGTGCCTGCAGGTTAGTTTCACTTTTGAACTGGCTTCATGTTTCTGCAAAGTAGAAATAGACACACAGAACAAAAACAAACAAATCCAGGGCAGTGTTTTGTTTTTAAAATGAATCCGATTGGTTCTGGGAAGTTTTAGACACACAGTAATGACAGCTTAGACCACCGTGGGAAAGCTCCCAGCACTGTGGTTATAAGGAAACGGACAACCAGGAAGTGTGGAGATCAGAGCAGGATTACAGCAACTTCAAAGCAAAAACGAACAATAAGGACATGAAACCAGTACTGCAGTAAGGTAAAGGAAGCTATTTAGCTAAAAAAAAAAAAAAATCCTTTAGTGATCCTTTAAGTGAAAATGTCCAAATTAGGACCAAAGTGTCAATTATGTGTGTGCACTATTATTTTCCAGCACTGCCTTAACCCTCTTGGGCATGGAGTTCACCAGAGCTTCACAAGTTGCCACTGAAGTCCTCTTCCACTCCTCCATGACATCACGAAGCTGGTGGATGTTAGAGACCTTGCACTCCTTTTGCATACAGTGCTGGAGCTGAATAGCAACAGGAGCTCAATCGGCACACGCTTCCTAAGAGTAGAACGTGTGGCTCATAGCTCCAGGCAGGCAGGTTCTCCCAGCTTCATTGCATCCAAGATCCAGCATCCAGCTCTAAATCTCGGCCTCGCAAAAACCAGGACAACTACTCTTCCTCCCCCTTTGGCCTCCCTCTCTCCTCCAGCAAGCATCTTTAACCACTTGCTTACTGGGCACTTATACCCCCCTCCTGCCCAGGTGATATTTCAGCTTCCGGCACTGCGTCGCTTTAACTGACAATTGCGCGGTCGTGCGACGTGGCTACCAAACAAAATTGACGTCCTTTTTTCCCCACAAGTAGAGCTTTCTTTTGGTGGCATTTGATCACCTCTGCGGTTTTTATTTTTTGCGCTATAAACAAAAAAGAGCGACAATTTTGGAAAAAACACAATATTTTTTACTTGTTGCTATAATAAATATCCCAATTAAAAAAAAAAAAAAAAAAAACTTTTTTTTTCTCAGTTTAGGTCGATGCGTATTCTTCTACATATTTTTGGTAAAAAAAAAAAAAAAAAAATCGCAATAAGCGTCTGGTTTGCGCAAAATTTATAGTGCCTACAAAATAGGGGACAGAATTATTATTTTTTATTTTTTACTAGAAATGGCGGCGATCTGCGATTTTTATTGTGACTGCGACGTTATGGCGGACACATCGGACACTTTTGACACATTTTTGGCGTCATTCACATTTATACTGCGATTGGTGCTATAAATATGCACTAATTACAGTATAAATGTGACTGGCATTGAAGGGGTTAACACTAGGGGGTGAGGAAGGGGTTAAATGTATTCCCTGCATAGTGTTCTAACTGTGGGGGGAGGGGGGGGTGACCAATCTGTGTCTCTATGTACAAGAGACACAGATCCGTCTCCTGCTCTCCAGAGACAGGACGCTGTCTCTATGTAAAACGGCAATGAGAGAAGATCTATGAGATCATCTCTCATTGGGCGCACAGATCGCATCGCAAACGGCCACTCTGATTGGCCGTTCGCGGCGATCTGTGATTGGCTGTGTCCAAAGGACACGGGCAACACAGTGTTTCCCCGCAGCGCGCTCTGGAGCGCGCGCCGGGAAACAGCTAGTGACAAGCCGTCAATTGACGGCTTGTTGACAATTTAGATTCACGCTAGAGCCGTCATTCGGCTGTAGCGCGGATCTCAAGTAGTTAAGGTAAGGCCGTGGTCGCTCAGGCCTCTCCACCTTTCTGTCCACCTCCTCTTGGGCAAGCTCGCTGGCCGTCCTTTTCAGGATAAGCCACGGCTCTGGCCCAACGTAGGGATTAACAGCTAAAGGCTTCATCCTCCCCATCCCCTCACACTCCCAGCCATGATCATCACATCCCTGCTGCCACCATCCTCAATCCCATAGCAAGTTTTGCGGCAACCGCAGTTAGGAAAGTCTGCAGCTTCAGCTGTGGCCCAACGGCGCGCTGTGCTGACACAGCAAAAACCCCCTCTCAAACTTATCCAAACCCCTTCTTCTCCCAGAAGGATCTCTATCATCTCCCCTTGCTGCCCAATAGCCCCCTCCTCTTCACAACTGGACCTCACCCAGCTGCACAGCCCCCGGCTCTGGCCTAGTCCCGGTCAGCGGCCATCTTGCTACCCCCAGCAACTGTTCATATTGCTGGAACACTAACCCCCTCTCCCCTTCCTCAGCCCAAAAGCTGGGAACTGGCTCCCCCCCCAATCCTCAGGTCCAACAGTCTTTCAAAAATCCAGGAACCATTACTTCTCAGTGCTTGATCCAGGGTCCACACGATTGCCCGCTGAGGGATCAGGAAGGTATTTTTTTCCCTTGCCACTGCAGATTGGAATAGCATGGCTAAGGGTTTTTTCGCCTTCCTCGGGATCAAACGGGGAGGGAAGATTTGACGAGTGAGGAACTCACTTGAAACTCCCTTCCCATCATCGAATACCTCCCCTATCAAAATCACCTTCCCCTGCGTCTTTCTGAGACTATGTCTAATCTGCGATACTCTGCAGAAATCATTTGGGGACTAAAACCGCTCGCCTCTATATTACCAGCCGTCACCAAAAAAGCTCTAAGGAATGAGCAACTGTTAACCACTTGCATACTGGGCACTTACACCCCCCTCCTGCCCAGGTAAAATTTCAGCTTCCGGCACTGCGTCGCTTTAACTGACAATTGCGCGGTCGTGCGACGTGGCTCCCAAACAAAATTTACGTCCTTTTTTCCCCACAAGTAGAGCTTTCTTTTGGTGGTATTTGATCGCCTGTGCGATTTTTATTTTTTGCGCTATAAACAAAAAAGAGCGACAATTTTGAAGAAAAATACAATATGTTTTACTTGTTGCTATAATAAATATCCCAATTAAAAAAAAAAAAAAAAACTTTTTTTTTCTCAGCTTAGGGCGATACGTATTCTACATATTTTTGGTAAAAAAAAAAAAAAAAAAAAAAAAAAAATCGCAATAAGCTGCACCTGCATTAGCCATTTGGAAGGATTAGATCTGCAGCAACTAGTATGTGGGCCCACACATACTTCAGGCCACACGCTCAATCTCATTTTCAGACAAGATCTGGAAATTAAAATTTGGGAAAATGAGCCGCAGCCATGGACAGATCACCATGCCATTAAATTCCCCGTTGCCATAAATGCCCCCTTGTTCTGTTAAACCACTGTATGGTCTTGGCCACTGTGATGCAGTTTCGTTTCAGGGTCTTGGCAATCTTCTTATAGCCTAGGCCATCTTTATGTAAGGCAACATTTAGTGCGGAGTTGTATCCGGTGAGTGCAGCAAGAAAGGGGGGTACGAGTGAGACATGGACAAACTGCCTGATTGCATGCACCTTGAAAGTACCAAAATGTCATTATATTCTTTATTTAATATTTATGAACTTGAACTATTTGTTGTTTTTTATTGAAGCGGGTATGGACTGTTCGCAGGATCACCAGTGGATGCATTTGTCATAGCAATTTTCTTCATATTGTAGCACTTTAACATTATTGATTATTTGCACAGTGACACTTTGGTATATTGTAGTTGCTATAGATGTTCACTAATTACTAGAATTTATTTGAAGCACTTGCCGCTTGCACTTAGCCACATTGCTGCATTTCTTTTAGGATGAATATTGTGACACATTTTGAGCACAGGTACCATAAGCAGCACCAAATCCATCTACCCCCTCATCTCTTATATCTTGCCATCTACCTTGGCAGTTGGTCTAAGTGGAAGCAGCAGCTACACATGATACATTCTAGTTCATAGAACAGAACCACTTTTTATTTTATTTGTTAAAGTGTAGTTCTACGTTAAAGCGTTTGTTACCCCAACACTTCATATTTTTGATATGTGCCTGCAATACTATGTGCTTGTATGAGAGATAGTGTCCTGTTCTCCTTGTATTGCTTCCTTTATGTTAAATCTCTGGTATCCCTGCTAGTCCCCTTGCTTTCCAATTAAAAACTGACCACACCAAGCATGAGAGCACATTGTGGTCAGTCCTCTAGCTATGCTGAAAACTCAGCCTGCTCTCCTCCAATGATCAGACTTATCCTGACACACCCATGCTGCACAGCCATTCACTAGAAGTTCAGTGTACTGCGACAGAACAAAGGGAATGCGATCACTCAAAAACAAAAAGGAGGGGGAATTGGTATTTATGATTTTTTTTTTATCATCTATACGAAAATGTTTTGCCTTTCATTTTTATTTTAAACTGAATGGGTTCTACAAAGTGATCATTTACAATCAATCAATCACTCTAGCTATTGTACCAGAGGTACAACAGAAAGGAAAATAAAAATTACTTGATATTGGGGGGAAACCAGCTCTTAGTTGGCACTGGGACAGATATCCACATTGGAACATTTCCCCACTAAGATGCTGCATTGACCACAGTAAAAAATTTCAATCACTTCCTGCATCCTGGCAAAAAAAAAAAAAAAGGATGAATCTCTCCAGAATGGGCAAAGACCGCAATACAAACTTGACAGGCAATCCCAGACCCTTGCTGCTCCTGCAAAGACACATGTCACTGCCTACAATCGCCTGTCTGGCTGTGTGAAAGGAGCCTTGAACAGTTAAACCATGAATAGGCATCACCATGGGGCAATTTCCCCACTTTTTTTTTGGGGGGGGGGGGCCTCAAAAACACACCATGCATTGTGGAGTCGTTCATATTAAATGACACTGCACAATGCACATATGGTACATTGATACGAGTTATTGGAACGGGCGGGTGTAAATTAACCTTTTTGAGTGGTGTACAGAGCCACAACTAGCAGTGATGTATATAGTTGTACATTTACATATTAGCAGTTAGAGACCAGGGTCTCTTGTGGGCTCATCAGGAAAGGAGCATACCTGGTACATCTTAGGTTCTTGGAAGATTAATAAATTACAATCTTATGGTAATGAGGGGGTTATCGTTATTTTTTTCCAATGATTTGTATTTACATGCACTTGTATTTGTGGAATAAGCTGTTTTCTTCACATATTTGCCAAGAAGTGGGGAAGAGAAGGAGCAGAATGAGGGGCCAAACAACTATTTAAACAACCCAGGATGTTTTAAACTGCAAAATGACCTTACAGTGGTAGAAAACTCCGGTTTATCTTTTACCTATGGGTAAGCATAAAATAAGGCTTACCTATAGGTACTGTTAACCACTTTAGCCCCGGACCATATTGCTGTCCAATGACCAGAGCACTTTTTGTGATTCGGCACTGCGTCGCTTTAACTGACAATTGCGCAGTCGTGCGATGTGGCTTCCAAACAAAATTGGCGTCTTTTTTGCCCACAAATGGAGCTTTCTTTTGGTGGTATTTGATCATCTCTGCGGTTTTTATTTTTTGCGCTATAAACAAAAATATAGCGACAATTTTGAAAAAAAATGCAATATTTTTTACTTTTTGCTATAATAAATATCCCCCAAAAATATATAAAAAAAAACATTTTTTTTCCTCAGTTTAGACCGATACGTATTCTACATATTTTTCGTAAAAAAATAAAAAATAAAAATAAATCGCAATAAGCGTTTATTGATTGGTTTGCGCAAAAGTTATAGCGTTTACAAAATAGGGGGTCATTTTAAGGCAAAAGTTATAGCGTTTACAAAATAGGGGGTCATTTTAAGGCATTTTTATAAATATTTTTTTTTTTAACTAGTAATGGCGGCGATCAGCATTATTTTTCAGTACTGCGACATTATGGCGGGCACTTCGGACACTTGACACATTTTTGGGGCCATTGGCATTTTTATAGCGATCAATGCTATTAAAATTCATTGTATTACTATAAAAATGCAATTGGCAGTGAAGGTGTTAACACTAGGGGGCAGGGAAGGGGTTAAGTGTGTTCCAGGGTGTGTTTTAACTGTATGGGGGGGTGGCCTCACTAGGGGAAATCACTGATCTTCTGTTCATACATTGTATGAACAGGAGATCAGCGTTTCCCCCACTGACAGGACCGAGAGCTTTGTGTTTTGTTTTTTGTTGCCACGCCCATAGGCCTATATAAGAACACCTGCCTGTGAATCATTTGGTGATTCCAGGCAGCCTAGCATGGACGGCAGTTTGTATACTTCTTCCTTAACAATTTAAGAAGTCTGTGTGCCTTTTGCACTTGTGCAGCCCAGACTTTAATATCCAGCTACAAGCACTACCAACTTATTCTAGCAACCTACCTACATCCTGCCTACCACTTTTCAGGTAACAGCACTTTTTCACTCACACACTTGTTAGTTGGTTATCCAACTATCACTCTTCCTTTCTTGATTTTTGGCACTAGCCATCCCAGCCCTTTTGGTTGATGGTTTTGTTTTATTGTACTATTTTTTTTATGTACCCACATAATTTTGATGGTTTACATCATGTCTATAATGCAATTGGCATTACACCCCCACCCACCTTTATGCACTATTTAGTAGATTAAAATAATATTCACTTATTTTTTCTTATTTTTTAATTCTGTTCATCCATGGAGCACCTACATGCAAACTTATGTAGTTTATATATTTACATATTTTTTAAGATACAACATCATTGATCATACTCATTGATCTAATACCCTAATGGGTTTTCAATGTCCAGATCTTATTTATTTTCTTAGACATGTTAGAACTATACTGCCAGTCCCTTTCTTATAAACGTATATGCCTTACCTATATATACATTTCAGACCTCAGCACAACTTGCTATGATCTAATACCGTGAATCTTCTTGGGAATATATGGCTAACCCATGGGGTGCTCATTGCAGGTATCGGCTCCCCAGGTCATCGGAGGACTTCAGCTGTGCGGCTCCTTGTAACCCACCTGTGGGCCATGCTCTTCCCTCTTCTCCCCTCCGGGTTTCTGGGGGGCGCTCGTATGGGGCTCCCTTCGGTTTTCCCAACGGGTCTGTACAATTTTGACTATCAAAACACTTATTTGACAACGGTAACTTTCTGTTCGGGTCTTTTTATGTGATATATACTCAAACATGTCTTTTTGATCTCAAACTTATGTTATGTATATATATTTTTGTAGAATCAATCATCCCACAGAAGAGACCTTCTACAGGTCGAAACGCGTCAGGGCACGCACACCATGCAGTTTTTATGCAATGTTGTATGTAACTGTACTCATATTGTATGATCTGCATTTTATCACTTGATCTGTGCAACGGTCACCACCATTTACGACCTTCCATCCAACCACGACAAGCTTATCTGACACACTGTGACAATCCTACATACACGATCCATATCAATTCCCATAATCAAGACGAGACTCTGTACTTGCTTCTGCACTTGCTTCCAAGGATATGAACACTTTATTGGTTTCTTAGCTTTTTATACAGTACAAGATGTTACAGCCAATCACAGGACAATGCCATCTCCACCCCCCTATTCACACTGGGGCTAATTATCTAGCAGACATTTCGGCACCGATACTGACGGGATACATTCCTTGAGATAATGACATCAAAACCAAATACTATCACACAATGATTTTCCCTTTTGAATAATACACAATCACAGATAATCTTCACACACAGAAAGGGAACCTCAATCACATTATCTAGACAGACGTACTGTCTCTAAAGGGAAGGTTCTTACCTCTGAGTATCAATACATTCCTAAACATAATTGACATGCTAATTCAATACATCTAAATGGAATGGTCTTTCATGAGCCGATGTAATTAGCACCTTTTCAACAGATTGAAAGTTATTTCAGAAGCCCGGCTTCACTTAGCATTTTAAAAGCAGATGTCTAGTAGGAACACCTTGTAATATTCCAGTCCTGCAATATGAATTATTATTAATTTCCCATTTCATGTAATATATGATATAATTTCTTTGTCACCCTATGGCCCTAGTGGACAAAAGTGATAAAAAAAAAAAATTGAAGCAAAAATATATATAAATATAATGGTTTTATTTATTTTTTTCAAAACGACCCTATCCCCAGTAGCTCGTGCGCAGGAGCGAACATGCATGCAAGTCCCGCCCAGATATGTAAACGCCGTTCAAACCCCGCGTCATGCGCGTTAGAGTGTGTGAAACATTTTTAGCACTCGACCTCCTCTGTAACTCGGAAATAGTAACCTGTAAAAAAAATGAAAGCGTAGCCTATGGGGATTTTTAAGTACCGAAGTTTGGCGACATTCCATGAGTGTGCGCAATGTTAGGTAGGGCTGCGCATTCGATTCGATTACACGATGCATCACGAGTGCAGCGCAGGTGCGCATGGCTCCCCCCCCAAAATACTAAAGGAGATGATCAGAGACTGCAGACGTGGCACAGGAGATGATCAGAAACTGCAGACATGCGATGATCAGAGACTGCAGACATGGTACAGGAGATGATCAGGAAGAGCGATATTTATTGCTTTTCAAAGTATTGTCAGTTAGAGCCCCTCACCCCGGTACCTGTAGAGCTTACCTTACCTTTTACATTTATTTATGGGCTGTTTTTAATTACAGGAAACTTCACACTCACTGACAAATATTTCACAATAATGAACAATGTGTCCTACTTTATTTGACTTCTACGGAAACTAAAACATGCATATTACAGTTTTATGAAACATATGTGTCACGTCGTTTTCAATTTTCAATACAGGTTTGCCGTAAGCAAAAAAAACAGCTACATTCTAGAATTCCCTTTACCAAGTGGAAAAATAACATTGAAAAAAAAATGAAAACCTTGAGCAACACTAAAAAAAAAAAAATACTAAATAAAATAACTCCTTCCACTCTTATAGCCATTAAAGGCTTAGCGCTGACCCAATACAAAGTGCTTAACTCTGAACTCTTCACAAAATCAACTAAACGGACTTTGGGGTGTGCATAAGAGGACCCGGTCATCAATGGATTTTTGTAAGCGAGAGCCCTTCACCCCGGTACCTGTAGAGCAGGGAGCCCGGTTGTCAGTGAGGTGTACACAGGCTGCACTCCTCCCGCCTCCATCCCTCTTCTCTCCTCCTCAGATCATCCAGTCCGGCCCCCTCTGCTCTTGGGAACTCAATCCAGGGATCACAGGGCACACTTGACATCAGGACAGGAGGACTGGAGCGTGTACAGGCGGACACGCCCACATCATGATCCGGACCTCTGAGCAGAGTAGGCGCCGTACAATCAGGTCATGTGGGAGGAGTTGTGCGAGTCATTCAATCACTGCCCACTGACGTGAGAGCTCAGAGCAAAGAGGAGAGAGGCGGGCCGGGCAGTCACATGAGCGTGGCATACAAAACACTAGGAAATTAGGTGACCGCTGCACTGAGCGCTCTCCCGGGAGGGGGCGGGGCAAGAAACCGATTATTACGATCACATGCATCGGTGCCGCATCGGGGACACCAGAATCGCGATGCACAGATTCAGCGATTAAATTCGGCACCCCTATCTATTTACTTGGCGTAACATCATCTTTCACATTATACAAAAAAATTGGGCTAACTTTACCGTTTTGTTATTTTGTAATTCATTGAACCGTTTTTTTTCCCCCCAAAAAAAGGCGTTTGAAAATGTATTGCGCAAATACCGTGCGAGTAAAAAAGTTGCAATGACCATCATTTTATTCTCCAGGGTGTCTATATATATTTATTACACATATACACACAAGTAATGGCTAGTTAATTGAAGAAGGATATGCTGAGACGTGCCCTGAAAAATGCACAGACTCACGGACATGAGGTGAGCTGGGAAGAGTCGGCCCAGTGACGTGTATTACTGCACACTGAACCGACAAAGAGCATGTGTGAGTGGCCTGCTTAAATACCCTCCGGGCTCCTCCCATAAACTCAGGCCACCATACTGGTGTGTGTGTGTGTGTGTGTGTGTGTTCTGATAAATTTTCTAGCAAAAAATTGTTTTGATTTTTACATGGAAAGCCAAAATAGGTCAGGTGGTCAAGTGGTTAACTACTTGCCGACCGCCCGCCGTCATATTACTGCGGGACGGTGGCACTGCTACGCGGGAGCACGTAGCTCTACATCCTCCCTTTAGCAGCTTGTAGGGCGCGCGTGCCCGGCGGGTACGATCGCCGCCGGGCACCCGCGATTGCTCGTTAGAGAGCGGGGAACGGGAGGTATGTGTGTAAACACATACCTCTCGTTCCTGTCAGCGGGTGAAACGCTGATCTTCTGTTCATAAATTGTATGAACAGAAGGTCAGTGTTTCCCCCTAGGGAGGCCACCCCCCCATACAGTTAGAACACACCAGGAACACACTTAACCCATTCTCTGCCCCCTAGTGTTAACCCCTTCACTGCCAATGGCATTTTTATAGTAATACAATGCATTTTTATAGCATTGATCGCTATAAAAATGCCAATGGTCCCAAAAATGTGTCAAGTGTCCGCCATATCGCAGTACCGAAAAAAAAAAAAAAGCTGATCGCCGCCATTACTAGTAAAAAAAAAATATTAATAAAAATGCCATAAAACGACCCCCTTTTTTGTAAACGCTATAAATTTTGCGCAAACCAATTAATAAACGCTAATTGCGATTTTTTTTAACAAAAAATATGTAGAAGAATACGTATCGGCCTACAGTGAGGAAAAAAAAATATGTTTTTTTATATATCTCTTATTTGGGGATATTTATTATAGCAAAATGTAAAAAATATTGCATTTTTTTCAAAATAGTCGCTCTATTTTTGTTTATAGTGCAAAAAATAAAAATCCCAGAGATGATCAAATACCACCAAAAGAAAGCTCCATTTGTGGGAAAAAAAAGGATGCCAATTTTGTTTGGGAGCCACGTCGCACGACCGCGCAATTGTCAGTTAAAGCGACGCAGTGCCGAATCACAAAAAGTGCTCTGGTCTTTGGACAGCAATATGGTCCGGGGCTAAAGTGGTTAAGATGTTGAAAATACAAACAATGGTTTATTACTAAATTCAAGTCCACCCATATAGATTATGCCTTACGCACACAGGGAGTTTGCCCATCTTTCCCAGACTCCTTTCATCCAGGTAGCAGCATTTTGGCAGAAAAAATTTGATTGTAAATTAAGGTTCAAGCGTCTGCCGCGCCTAGCGCTAACATACATTTACAAGCGTCAAGCAGTTTCTCTGCCAAAAACACTGCTGCGGTTAGCATAGAGGCAGGGAAAAAAAACCAGATGCCCCCAACAGCAGCATTAAAAACTTCCAGTGTGCATGAGGCCTTACACAAAAAACAGCAACAAACACAGCATGCAAGTATGAATACATTTAGTGGACGTACCGGCTTCGGCATCTTGCTTGTGTTTTCTTCACACTAGGCTAGTAGTAAATGATTGTCCTTTCCTGCAGAAAAAAATAAAAATGTCCAGTCAGTGCTATGAGATCATATATGGAAATCCACAACTGTCAAGGAATGCAAGTGGTGTACACAATGAGAATTTGTATATGGGTGCATTCTACTTACAGGTATAAAACATCCCAAGTCTTCTACACACCTTGCTGCCCTCTCCTATACAGTAATGGCTAATGCTTTTGTTCCCTTTCATCACCAAAAAAGAATGAGATGAAACAGGTAATGAAAGTTCAAATAGAACAGGGCGACACCATCCTAGCACATTCTTTGGCAACACTGGGAAATGGACAGGAAAGGATTAAGCTGTATGTGACATACAAGTATTTTCCCATGTTCTTAGAAGTCTTTTTAATGGAAAAAGCTGGATATGGTCTTAGAGTTAATCCCCAAATACAAAAAAAACACTTCTAACTCCTCTCCTTGTATTGGACATGAATCTACAAAAATTCAACTACAAAATCCATTAGCAGCAAAGTAAAAAAATGGTCACTTTGCTCATTCACAGCAAAATGACAGTACCTCTTGATGACCTAAACCCATCCAGCTCCACCAAGCAAGGAATACCTGCCAATTTGAACTCCCTTGCACCCTACCGATTACCTTCTGTACCACCAGCCTGTTAGAAAATGTATGCACGATCAGCGCCACCAGCTATAACCAACAGCGCTGATCAATGTCCTCTGATGGCAGGGAAGTCTCCCAGCCATCAGAACACAATAGTTCAGTGGGAGCGAGTTCCTCATCCACATCGATTGTGTGGATGGGGGAATCAAGTCTTTTTTTTTGGTCAATCCACTGGTTGAACAAAAAAGAAAAAAAAAAAAAGATGACTAATGTATGGGCTGCCTAACACAAGACCAAACAGTAAAATGAACAGGAGAATCCTGGAAAAGAAAAAAAATTGTTTCATAGGAATTCAGCAATTACCCCGTTTAACCAACATGCACACTTAAAGTGTGTTGTGGAAACTTTATGAAGATGTATTTAATAAGTATTGTCATAGTGTCGCTCAGTGTTCGTACTCCTGCAGCCCGCTCTAAAGAGCTGACTGGGGCAGACTGATGCTGTTTGAGTCCCATCTGGCAGTGGAAAAACTTCCTGGGGTTGGAGAGAGAGAGAGAGGTCTGATCAGTACATGTGAGTACTCGTGGCGTGTACCTGCAGATAGCCTCCAATTCTCATAGAACGGTAGTATAATCCAGGTATGCGCTGTTCTCTGGAACGCAGAATAAGGATTTACACTAGCTGTAAATACAGGAGTCTGAGTTGTTAGCAAGGTAGTCTCCGTGGAGTGCCAAGAGCGAAAGCCAGACTGTATGGGGTCAAGTTTATTTTCCCCGAGGTAGGAGCCAAGATGGTTGTAGACCAAGCATTCTAGAAGTTTGTTTAGAGGTGAATGGGAGCAATGAGATGGGTCTTAATTTGTTTAGGTTGGTGGAGTCCAGTAAGGGCTTTTTAAGTATGGGGGTGATCTGCGCATGTTCTAGAGGGGAGGGGAAGGTGCCACTAGAGAGGGAGAGATTAAAGATGTGAGTGAGGGAGCATAGGTTAGAAGAAGAGTGTGACCGTAGTAGTTGTGAGGGAACAGGGTCCAAGGGACAATTTGTTAGGTGGGCATCTGAGAAAAGTTTGTAACCTCTTCAATAGTAGCCAAATCAAAAGAGGAGTGTTGAAAGTGCTGTTAGGCAAAGTATGTTGGAAGATGTACGCACAGTGGAGGTGTCCACGAATTGCATCGATCTTGGCTTTGAAGCGATTGGCAATCTCTTGGGCAGTGAGTGAGTTAATGGGTAGAGGAGGTGGGGTGACGAAGCAGAGATTTAAAGGTTGAGAAGGGCCAATGGGGACTGGATGACAAGGTATTAGAGACAAAGAAGGCTTGTTTGGCAGCATGGATGCATGAATTTATATAGGATGAAGTCTTGCAGGCATTTGGTTTTACACCACAGTCGTTCAAGAGCATGGCAATGTCTCTTGAGATTTCTGGTGTTGTCAGTTTGCCAGGGTTGTAACGGTCAGGGCCTGATTCTGCATGTGGTTAACCACCTGCTTACTGGGCACATAAACCCCCTTAGTGCCCAGGCGAAATTTCAGCTTCCGGCACTGCGTCATTTTAACTGACATTTGCGCGGTCATGCGACGTGGCTCCCAAACAAAATTGGCGTCCTTTTTTTCCCCACAAATAGAGCTTTCTTTTGGTGGTATTTGATCGCCCGTGCGGTTTTTATTTTTTGCGTTATAAAAAAAATTTAATTTTAAAAAAAAAATCGCAATAAGCGACTGCTTTGCGCAAAAGTTATAGCGCCTACAAAATAGGGGACAGAATATTTTTTTTAATATTTTTTTACTAGTAATGGCGGCGATCTGCGATTCTTATTGGGACTGCGACATTACGGCGGACACATCGGACACTTTTGACACATTTTTGGCGCCATTCACATTTATACAGCGACCAGTGTTATAAATATGCACCAATTACTGTATAAATGTGACTGGCATTGAAGGGGTTAACACTAGGGGGTGAGGAAGGGGTTAAATGTATATCCTGGGTGTGTTCTAACTGTGTGGGGGGAGGGGGTGACTGGGGGAGGTGACCGATGCTGTGTCCCTATGTACAAGGGACACAGATCGGTCTGCTCTCTCCCTGACAGGACGTGGAGCTCTGTGTTTACACACAGAGCTCCACGTCCCTGCTCTGTCACCGCCAATCGCGTGTACCTGACGGACACCGCGGCCGCCGGGTACACGCATCGAATCCTCGGTGATGCGACGGCACTGTTTTTCCCCGCTGGGGGAATTACAAAAGCATTGATGTCCAAAGACGTGACCCCGGCACCTCAGGTCCGCGCTGTTGACGTCTTTTGTCAATAGCGCGGATCTGTAGTGGTTAAAGGAGCAAGTGCATCTAGTGATGATGAAAGTTTATTGTTGTAGACAGAGGTGGCCAGGTCAGGACAGGACAGGTGACAGATTATGTGTCATATTGGTGGTCAGGAATGTAAACATCCCTTGTAATATGAATAGTGTGCGACAGGTCCTCTTTAGGCCACCTACACACGATGAGACATGTCCGAGGAAACCTGTCCGACGGACCATTTTCATCGGACCAGGCTGAAGTTGTCTGTGCGTCTGATGTGCGTACACACCATCGGACAAAAATCCCCTCGGACCAGAACGCAGTGACGTAAAACACAACAACGTGATGAAAAAACGAAGTTTAATACTTCCAAGCCTGCGTAGACTTGATTCTGAGCATGCACAGGATTTTTGTCCGCTGATTTTGTGTACTAACCATCGAACATGAATGAATGAATGAAAAAAAAAAACTTACTTATATAGCGCTGCACATGCGAACTGAATCGCCTCTGGGCGCTTGTTGTTCCTGTCTCCTTTGATATCAAAAGAGAAAAGTCTTGACCTTTTTCCTGAATGCTAGGCGATTCTCCTCCAACCGAATGCTGGTTGGTAAAGCGTTCCATAGTCTGGGACCCTGGATCGCGAATCTTCTTTCTCCTTTGGACTTGAAGTTGGCTTTCGGAACCTGGAGCAGGTTCTGATTGGTAGATCGCAAAGCGCGATTGGGGTTATGAGCTTTTATTATTTCGCATAAATAAAGGGGGGCATTCCCATTGACACATCTATGCGTAAGACAGAGAGCTTTGAAAGCAATTCTGTCTTTAACTGGTAACCAGTGGAGGGATCTCAGTGAAGGTGAGATGGATTCCCAGGGTTTTTTCCCAGTCACAAGTCTGGCGGCCGTATTCTGAACGACTTGCAGACGAGCGATTTGGTACTTGGGGAGTCCGAGGTAAAGGGCATTTGCATAATCCAGCTTGGAGTTTACAATTGCTCCCACTACGACCGCTAAATCTTCTTTAGGGATGAACGGAGTGAGTCTGCGTAGTAGGCGCAGCAGATGGTGAGATCCGCTGACTACTGACCCTATTTGTGCGTCCATTGTCATAAAGCAGTCAAAAATGACCCCTAGGCTTTTGACTTTGGCACTAGGGGTGATGATTTTGCCCAGAATAGGCGGGGGTGTCCATGCTGTTGAAGGTTGATTCCTGCGCTTGGCGTGAAACAGGAGAAGTTCTGTTTTCGCACCGTTGAGTTTAAGATAACTCTTTGTCATCCAGTCCTCTATCAAAGAGAGGCATGTCCAACGGACAGGTTTCCAGCGGACAGGTTTCTAAGCATGTTTAGGAACTTTTGTCCGCTGGAAAACGGTCCGATAGGCCGTACACACGATCCAACATATCCGATCTAACCAGTTTTAGCGGACATGTTCGATCGTGTGTACGCGACCTTAAAGGAGAAATGCGGGGTCACCAAAGGAGACATCCGGTCATCAGTCATTTCTATGCTGCACATCCGGCAGACGGCGATCATCTCTCCGGGCCCCCGATGGGACGGGAGAGCCCGGAGAAGCACCGGGGGATGTCCCCTCCCGCCAACTGTAAGAACGATCCATCGGTGGAACCGCCGCTATGATCCTTCTTACAGTACGCAGGATCGCCACCGGAAGAAAATATCTGAATGATGCCTCTAGGTGCAGGCATCATTCAGATATCCCCGCACAAAATACAGGACGTCATATGACATCCACCCGGGATAACAGATACCCTTTTTGGACGTCATTTGACGGCGTACAGGTTTAAAGTGGTTAAATTTATAGGGCGACTGAGCAGGCATGCATTTCTCAATTGGTCATTATAGGGTCAGATTTGAGACACCTGAATATGGGTGAGGAGGTGGCCAATACCAGACCAGCTACAGACACAGGCTAGGGTCGTAAAGCTAATTACCTCTCAATCACTCAAGCCGAATAGGGTTGAGAATCAAATCACCAGTAATGTTGCTCTTGCAGTGTGTTTGTTATAGAGCTACCATTAAATATGCAAGTTTAAAGATATGGCAGCAGAAGACATTTACCAAAAATGATGCAGCAATTTCGGATTGTTCAGCAGAGTGCATGTACAGGACTGGCATGCGTCCCATTTATTCATCACAGGAAGTGTTAACTAGCTAGGCATATAGAAGCTGGCACTTTTTTGGTGTGCCCCAGTCTGTCAATTTCCCACCAGGTATAATTACTTCTTAGTACACCATAGACTAGGAAAAAAAGAAACCAGCTTTACCCATCATGCTATGCTGTGAAATAGCATTGTATGGTGGAGGGGGTGAGCACAGAGAAGTATTTTGTGCCTTCCAAATTCACACAGCAGTGTAGCTACTCTTCCATTTCAAGTAAAAGGCAGGAAAAGTGCTCATATATTATGATTTTGGCCTCATGCAAACTAAAAAAAACAAAACAAATCTGCAGATCCTTCAAGTGTTTGCAGGTTTTTTTTCTGCCTCCAAAACCCTCTGCACGTTGGCCTGTATGTCCATGCACACATAGGCCTTTAGGCTCAGTTCACACTGCTGCGCTGTTTCTTGTCCTGTGTGAAATGCGAATTTACCGCACATTTACATAGATTTTCAGGAGTTGGACATAGCTGTTATTGAAGTTCTAACCAATGGAACTATAATGTTAAGAAAAAAAAAAGAAAAAAAAAGTGTTAACTTTCTGTGTACTTCCTGGTTTTTGTGGTGGAATTCACACGTGATCAATGCGATTTCAGAAAGAGACTAAATTCGCAACGCAACACTGTAAACTCGCACAAGACCCTTTTTTATTGCATCGCAACGCAAGTATGTGAACAAACGTCATTGAAAACAATGACTTTATGGATGACATACGAATTTAGAATGTTTTTGACGCATCACATTCGTTATGAACTCGCATCAGTGGGAACTGGGCCATAAGCTGCGTACACACGACCATTTTTCATGTCATGGAAAAACAACGCTTTTCTCTACGTGATTCTTGTCAAGCCTGCCTTGCCTACACTTAAAAAAAAAAAAAAAAACGCTCATTGACTCTGGGACACAAGAAACAAATTTTAAAATCCTATTCCGCTGGTACCGAGTACCAGCGGACCTAGCCCGAATCTACCCCACTACGTCTGCGCTTTGCTGGCGTGGATGCGAACTCAGGGGAACACTTCTTCACATATGGTGGGACTGTCCCTTGGTTAATATGCACAACTGAGGCCGTCAATTAGCCATGTGCCGGGGAGCCGCCTCCCGGGATTGCCTGGTGTCTGGAAAAATTATTGAAAATGACTAAATGCACATAGCCGAGGGTGGAGAGAAAAGCTGGAAATCACACTACTGAAATTAAGCATTCACTATAGGAGGATATGCTTGGGTCATTTTTCATGTCGGAGGTTTATGACCACTTTAAAATCGTAGCCAATTTTTCACAACATCAGAGATATTGGACATGCTGAATGGAAATATTGGACATCATGATTTCATAAAGGCTTTGCAATGAGAAAAGAAGAATACACAGGAAAGCATAATAATAATAATAATAATAATAATAATAATATTATAAAAAAGCTTTGTTCTGGGAAACAAAGACATTTCTGGGAAGAGTGCAGGAAGACACTGAACACAGCTCTGTTACATTCTCAAAGTAATGTTAAAGCTACGTGTTTATGTTGTTATTACTTACCTGCTCTGTGCAATGTCTTTACACAGAGCAGCCCCCAACCAGAGCCCCTTCTGACACTCCAGGTCCCTTCTCTTTGGCCAGGCACTCGGCCCTGCACCGCCACAGCATTTGAGTGACAGCAGCGGAAGCCAATGGCTCGAACTGCTATCAATCTGGCCAATGAGGAGAGAGAAAGCAATGAGCTGCTGACCTTGTGCACGTCGCTGGATCGAATCAGGCGCAGGCAAGAATGGAGGGGCGGGAATCCTGCCACAAAGGCGGCTTTTTACCCTAATGCATTTAAAAGGGGTTGTAACGTTTTTTTTCACCACTTCAATACCAGACAGACACTTTCTTCCTTTCCTACCCAAGCCAATTTTCAGCTTTCAGCGCTGTCACTGTTTAAATGACAATTGCGTGGTCATGCAACACTGTACAACATTTTCATCATTTTGTTCACACTAATAGAGTTTTCTTTTGGTGGTATTTGATCACCTCAGGGATTTTTAATTTTTGTTAAAAAAAAATTGTTTCAGTTATAAAAAGGTTGCAAATAAGTTGGTTTTTACCTTCAGTGACGGGCATTGATGGGCATCACTGCTATGGAGGTGGGTATTGCCGATTGGCATATGTGAGCACCTAATAGCATCCCTGGTGGACGCAAGAGTGGAAAAGCCGATACATGGCTCTTCCTGTTTACATTGTGATTAGCTGTGATTGGACACAGCTGATCACGTGGTAAAGAGTCAGAGGCTCTTTACCTAGATCGGAGTTGCGGTGTGTCAGATTGGCACACAACAGCGATCGCCGTGATGGCTTGTTATCCTGATCACATCATATGACATCTGGTCCGGATAACAGAACCCCTTTCCCAACGTCATATTGCTATAAAGTGAGCAGGAAGTGGTTAAATAACAAACATGTCAAAACTTTGTGCCTCCTCTGTGCAAGGGTTCCCATAGTGGTGCTCCTGGCTACTCCTCTTCTCCAGTGTCCCCATGGAGAGCCGCATTCCATGGGGGCACCCATGTGGGCGCACTCCGAGTCCTGCTGCTGCATCCATTGACAGCCAGCAGGACTCGGCTCCGCCCCCTGGGTCACTGGATTTGATTGACAGCTATCAATCTATCCAATGAGGACCCGAGACAGGGGCTGGAGCTGCTGTTCGCGTTCTCATCGCTGGAACGATCAAGTTCAGGTAAGGGGGGGAGGGGGGTGCAGAAGGTTTTTCACCTTAATGCATATAATGCATTGAAGTAAAAATGCTTGAGGCTTTCAAACCGCTTTAAAGCTGGCACTCCTGCTTTTTTGGGTTGTGTTCCTCTCTGAAAATTCTCATTCTAACTTACAGGAGAGACTTATTACTTCAACATGGGCCCCACCAGAGGCTTTAATAACCTTTACACAGAACAGGGCAGATAAATACCAGCAGTGTCTAAATATATACTCGGCATGCTGCTGATGAGAACATTTACCTCTCCAACCAACACTGTGATCTCCCCCATTAAATTGCTCAGTACAGTCTAAATACAGAAGGACATGGCAGCATGTGAATGAGGGCACCACGCTGCACAGGTAACAATATGCCACGTGACAGAACAGTTAGAATTATCAGCCACATATAGGCCCCTTTCACAGGGGCGGATAGAATTCAGCTTTTAGCTACAGACAGATCGAGTGATCTCCCGCAGCTAAACTCAGATAATGCTTTCCTATGGCCTTATTCACACACTGCATTTAGTAACGGTTTTGTTACATGAGGTTTGGTGCGGTTAGAAAAAATTCATTTGACTGCGTCCAGGACCAATTTATTACAGCTATCTGCACATAACTGCATAATCGCAGTGTACTATTTCACCGACAGACAGCAGCGGCATTAAGGAAAGAAAAACAAAAATGGCAAAAATGTTCCAACACACCTGCATGTAAAACGCAAGTAAACTCAGCTAATTGCAACGTACAAATGCAAGCGATCGCTGTGCCTGGAGTCTTGGAATTTAAAATAAAACATGCTTTTACTAGCGACAGAACAGACGCCCGTGTGAAAGGTGCCTCATAGGAAGAAACTTTACTCGTTCCTAATAATTATGTCTCCTTGCTACTGGAAAAAATGGTTGTCAATGAACCACTTGGCCTCCGGCTGCTGCTGGACCTACTATAGCACAAATCAAACACAAGGCCCGCCTGGCCATTTCATGTGGCCCTCACACCTCGCCTGCAGCCGTGGCATCCCCCTCATCTCCGCAGTCAGCAGCACAGAGGACAGAACTCCTCTGCCAGATCCTACACTCCTCGGCATGGCAGAACCATGTTCTGCCTAAGCAATCTGCAATAAAGTTTCTTGTTGATGATCTCAGCAGCGTGTGACCCTCCTTTTCAGACTTGTATCGTTTGCTACAGGAGTGAGTGGACTCCGTGCCGGTCTGCACCTACCCCTCACAGCTTAAAATTACATTACAACCCCTTTTACACTGAGGAGTTTATTTTTTTTAGGTGGTTTAGCGCTAAAAATATCGCCTGAAAAACTCCTGCCCTGCAGTCTCAGCGTGAAAGTGCGTTCACACTGAGGCAATGCGCTGGCGGGACTGCTCCAAAAGTCCTCCCAGCAGCATCTTTGGAGCGGTGTGATTAACGCTCCTCCACAGCTCCTTCCCATGAAAACAATGGGACACCGCGGCTATACCGCCGGCAATGCGCCTCTACAGGGGGTTAAAACCGCACCGCTAGTGGCCGAATACCGCCGCAATTACGATACCTTCATCGCACCTCCCACCCTGGTGTGAAAGAGGCCCAACCCCACATCATTAAAAAAAAAAAATGGTGTATTACATGCTTTTTATACTCGGTCACTACGAAATTTGTTTTCTGGATTCTGCAAAAAAAAAAAAAAAGAGAATTGGTTTAGCCTGCTCATGTCCCCAATACAGCTAGGGATTTGGCAACTCTGCACATGTTCAGTTTTCAGTGAGTTTCTGTGCTGAGCATTTCCTACCCATTACATCTGAGCAATCAATGTGACCATAGAGTCACACATGTGGGTGTTTACACAGTGGTAAAATGACAGCCCACTCCCTCCTCCGTGCCCACTAGCCAGCTAAACACAATGGGGATGGGATATTACATGTAGATTGATAATGGCTTTACCTTCCTCGTATTCCAAGACACAGCCTGTGACTGGCAGAAATCCGCCCACACCATATTATCTCAAATATACAGTATATTTGTATGACAATTTAAAATTGTTTATTGATATTCATTTATTTTTACTCTGTATGCCAAAAAAGTATTTTTTCTTTTTCGAACATGTGACCAGCAGCGGAGGATTAGCAGCTCCTCCTGCTTATCTTTTCTTACAGACAGGTTGGGAAATGTCTAGGTCATGTGACAGCTGTATATTGATTAGGAAAAAGGTATTTGGATCAAAATAATTGCAGTGCCTTCATCCACATACAGAGATAGGCATTTTGCCAAGGCAACCCTGAAGAAACCTGAAGGCGCCCTGGTTGAATAAAGCCTGCTGTAAGGCCTCATTCACACGGATACATGAATATTTGCATTCATTTCATAGGACATTGCTAAAACATTTGTAATGATTTCTACATGGCGCAATTCAGACTGTGGAGTTGATTTACTAAAACTGGAGTGTGCAAAATATGGTGCAGCTCTGCATAGAAACCAATCAGCTGCCAGGTTTATTCAAAGTTTAAATGAACATGCTGAGGTTAGAAGCCGATTGGCTACCATGCACAGCTGCACCAGATTTTGCACTCTCCAGACTGCAACCTTGCAAGGAAGCAACTGCTGCTACATATCATTTTCCCTTATGCAAGATGGCCATGCTAGGGGCTTGTTTTTAAAAGTGATTTCTCAACAAAATAATGCGTGAAGACATGGGTGGATCGGGGGTTTGCTTTAAAATATTAAAAATGAATTCAGTAGCGTTTTTGGTTTGTGGCGCTCAGATGAAGTGAAGATCCGCTTTAACCACTTTAGTGACACAGTGGCCAGTGTTAGAAACCAGAGCACAGTGATCATTGGTACAGGCAGCAGTGGAGGCAAGTATCAAGCATTAGAGACACTTTAAAGTGAACCTGTTGCTTGACAGCTTGGATAGCTGGCACCTTCCGATACCTACAAATGCAGTTCACTCTGCTCCCCTAGCCCTAAATCATTTAGGTAATCTAAAATGTCAAAACTACAACTAAATCATGCATGGTCACTGTGTAACCATTCCTTTCAGCCACATGTACCTTCCTATTGCCAGGGTGGTCAGCCATCATATTTTTGGCTAATAGGAAGGAGCAGGTGGCAAGGTGTGGGCGAAAGCCTGTTCACAATTCACTGTACACAGAACATCTTGGGTGCTAAGGAAGGAAGCCGTACGTGCCAGCTCGCCAAATCTACAGGCAGCCAAAAGGTTGCTTAAAAAAAAAAAAACCACAACAGAACATAGTTTAGCATTACTGAAACTGGATTCCGAATATATTGAGCCCTGTGTGTATAGATTCCAGTTATGGGAACTAATGCACAACTACACAGTTACAGACACTGATCACAAAGAAACAGGTACAATTAAACTGGGTGAAGGTGGATGCGACCTCCAGCGGTGACGGGCAAGTTTCACATAATGTGCTAGTATGTGTTGCATATTAGCACATAATGCCTTATATATTCGAGTATACACCGAGGCACCTAATTTTACCACAAAAAACTGTGAAAACGTATTGACTCAAGTATAAGCCTAGGGTGTCCATCTGCATGCCTCACTGTGCCCATAACTAGACTTACATTTAACATGGGAGTATATAGAAGGAGTGCCCGATTATGAAAAATTGGTGCTCCCCGGCCGTAGGTCCCCCAGACAGTAAACTTTGCACACTTATAGAGGATGGGTCTCCATGTGTGCCAAGTTTCAGGTCATGGGGGCATTTTCAGCACACAAAAAAATGTGCTGAAAAACTTGGCGTATATACGATACTTGAATAGGCTGCTGTACCTGCTGGACACAGAAAAAAGTTCCCTGCGCTTTTATCAAAACACAGCTGATGTGATCTCTGGCACCCAAACACATCAGCTATTTATTTGTTACAATGCAAAGACAGCTACTGCCAGACTACAACCAAAAACCAGTAGAGGCAACCCAGTATTCCCCTGGTTTTGACAAAACATTGACCCCATCGAAGGGCACTAGGGTTGTCCCGATACCGATACTAGTATCGGGACCGATGCCGAGTATTTGCGGGAGTACTTGTACTCCCGCAAATACCCCCGATACTGAAATAGAATACTTCCCCCCCATATTGCAGCGATGCGTCCCTCATACCTTTTTAGATATGCGGACGCCGCCGCTGCCGCATACCGCCGTATCCCCTACACAATCGCATAGCACACATTACAAGCATTCATTCTGAATACTTGTAAATGGCCGTGTATTGACACTTCCCTTCTCCGGATTGGAGGGATCCCTCCAATCCCGAGCAAGGGGGAGTGTCTATGCACGAATCCGCGTATAGACACTCCCCCTTGCGTGGGATTGGACGGATCCCTCCAATCCGGAGAAGGGAAGTTTTAATACACGGAGCGCGGCCATTTACAAGTTTTTAGAATGAAAGCTTGTAATGCGCTACGCGATTGTGTAGGGGATACGGCGGTATGCGGCAGCGGCGGCATCAGCATATCTAAAAGGTATGAGGGACGCATGGCTGCATTATGTGGGGGGGACATGCATGGCTGCATATGTGGGGGGGACATGCATGGCTGCATATGTGGGGGGGACATGCATGGCTGCATATGTGGGGGGGACATGCATGGCTGCATATGTGGGGGGGACATGCATGGCTGCATATGTGGGGGGGACATGCATGGCTGCATATGTGGGGGGGACATGCATGGCTGCATATGTGGGGGGGACATGCATGGCTGCATATGTGGGGGGGACATGCATGGCTGCATATGTGGGGGGGACATGCATGGCTGCATATGTGGGGGGGACATGCATGGCTGCATATGTGGGGGGGACATGCATGGCTGCATATGTGGGGGGGACATGCATGGCTGCATATGTGGGGGGGACATGCATGGCTGCATATGTGGGGGGGACATGCATGGCTGCATATGTGGGGGGGACATGCATGGCTGCATATGTGGGGGGGACATGCATGGCTGCATATGTGGGGGGGGACATGCATGGCTGCATATGTGGGGGGGACATGCATGGCTGCATATGTGGGGGGGACATGCATGGCTGCATATGTGGGGGGGACATGCATGGCTGCATATGTGGGGGGGACATGCATGGCTGCATATGTGGGGGGGACATGCATGGCTGCATATGTGGGAGGGACATGCATGGCTGCATATGTGGGAGGGACATGCATGGCTGCATATGTGGGAGGGACATGCATGGCTGCATATGTGGGAGGGACATGCATGGCTGCATATGTGGGGGGGACATGCATGGCTGCATATGTGGGGGGGACATGCATGGCTGCATATGTGGGGGGGACATGCATGGCTGCATATGTGGGGGGGACATGCATGGCTGCATATGTGGGGGGGGACATGCATGGCTGCATATGTGGGGGGGGACATGCATGGCTGCATATGTGGGGGGGACATGCATGGCTGCATATGTGGGGGGGACATGCATGGCTGCATATGTGGGGGGGACATGCATGGCTGCATATGTGGGGGGGACATGCATGGCTGCATATGTGGGGGGACATGCATGGCTGCATATGTGGGGGGACATGCATGGCTGCATATGTGGGGGGACATGCATGGCTGCATATGTGGGGGGACATGCATGGCTGCATATGTGGGGGGACATGCATGGCTGCATATGTGGGGGGACATGCATGGCTGCATATGTGGGGGGACATGCATGGCTGCATATGTGGGGGGACATGCATGGCTGGATATGTGGGGGGACATGCATGGCTGGATATGTGGGGGGACATGCATGACTGGATATGTGGGGGGACATACATGACTGGATATGTGGGGGGACATACATGACTGGATATGTGGGGGGACATACATGACTGGATATGTGGGGGGACAAACATGACTGCAATATGTGGGGGGACATACATGACTGCAATATGTGGGGGACATGGCTGCATTTGTGGGGGGACACGGCTGCATTTGGGGACACATTTAAAAAAAGTATCGGTATTTGGTATCGGCGACTACTTGAAAAAAAGTATCCGTACTTGTACTCGGTCCTAAAAAAGAGGCATCGGGACAACCCTAAAGGGCACTATAAATGTATGCAGCAACACGCGTCATCATATATTTTCTAATGTCCTATGATTTTAGAAGATTCTAATCAAATAACTTGATTGGGACAACGAGGGCAACAAAACCTGCAACATGATGGATTTTTTCACCAAACCCTGAGCTAATGCAACAGCAGGATGTATTGAAAAGCATTGCTATTACCGTGTGGTGTGCAATGCAGGGAAGCAAACCAACAAGCTGTAAAGACACAGGCCTGAACATATATAGACTTTTTGTTACAGATGAATAAGAAATGCCAAACCACAAACCACATCAAACTTAAAGGCAGTGAGTTCAGTGACAATCTGAAACATACATAAACCCAAGATGAATGGTTGTCATGACTTACAGAAATCTTCTACCACAGTTTCCTGAATTGCAGACAGAGTGCTGCTCATTCCATGACTGACTTCATATTACCGACTTACAGGCCCAACTTCAAAAGGATTTTCCAATATGTAAAGATGGTTTTCAGGGAGGGGGGGGGGGGGGATATATTGGTGCACTTGCTGTCAGAATAAATACACTGATTAGTGGTTGCAGCTGAAGCCGATTGTCTTTCCAGGTGTGGGGAGAGACGCCCACATTTTTCTTGCAATGTCTCTGCCACCAGTTTGCAAAAGCCCTTAGCCCTGTTCACACAAACACACACACACACACACACACACACACACACACACACACTATTTCAAACCTGCGTTTCAGTGCGAGTTCAGGGGCGATTTGAAAGACATCTGTGCAGGTTCATACACAGATGTCTATTGAAAATCGCTCCCCAAAGTCACCAAAAAGTAGTGCAGGAACCACTTTTGAAAATGGGTGCGGCGTCACACCGATTGGGACATCGCTGTTACCTGCCATGTCATTGTGCCGATGTGAACAGGGGGTTTAGATCTGATTCACAATGATGCGATTGCCGATACTTTCCAGGACACCCAGAAACGCATGAAAAGTGAAACATGAGTTTCTGAGAAGGCTATTCACATAAATGCAATGCAAATACAAATGCAATTTAAAAAGTATAGCAGGGCTTGACAAATTTACAAAGTTTTTTTTAACCAACAAAGCTACAGGGTGAACATGTTAACATGTTTCTGAAAGTGAACTTATCCTTTAACCCTTTCACAGCCTTTTTTTGCACATTTAAAAAAATTATTTTATGGCTAATGATTACATAAAACCCCTAAACATTATCTATTTTCTAAAAGCAGACTCCCTAGAAAATAAAATCGTAGTAGTTCCAATTTTTGTTGGTCACACAATGTTATCACAAATTTCAGTAAAAAAAAAAATGTATTTTAGGGGGCACAAAAAACGCAATAAATTACCCATTTTTTTTTTTTTTTTTGTAAAAATAAAAAGGCAGGAGGTTGCAACGAGTAAATAGAAACAAAACATGTCAAACCTTACATTTGTGTGCACCCGTGAAGTGGCAACAAACTACAACACCCTTTATTTTCTACAGGTAGTTCTTTAACCACTTGCTTACTGGGCACATAAACCCCCTTCATGCTCAGGTGAAATTTCAGCTTCCGGCACTGCGTCGCTTTAACTGACAATTGCGCGGTCGTGCGATGTGGCTCCCAAACAAAATTGGCGTCCTTTTTTCCCACAAATAGAGCTTTATTTTGGTGGTATTTGATCACCTCTGCGGTTTTTATTTTTTTTTTGCGCTATAAACAAAAAAAGAGCGACAATTTAAAAAAATATATATATATATTTTTTTTTTTTTACTTGTTTCTATAATAAATATCCTAATTTTTTTTAAAAAAAAACGATTTTTTCTCTCAGTTAAGGCCGATATGTATTCTTATACGTATTTTTGTAAAAAAAAAAAAATCGCAATAAGCGACTGGTTTGCGCAAAAGTTAAAGAACCTACAAAATAGGGGACATAATTAGGATTTTTTTATTATTTTTTTTTTCTAGTAATGGCGGCGATCCGCGATTTTTATTGGGACTGCGATATTGCAGCGGACATAAATCGGACACTTGACACAAATTTGGTACCATTCACATTTATACAGCGATCAGTGCTATAAAAATGCACTAATTACTGTATAAATGTGACTGGCAGGGAAGGGGTTAACACTAGGGGGTGAGGAAGGGGTTAAATGTATTCCCTGGGTGTGTTCTAACTGTGTGGGGGGAGGGGCTGACTGGGGGAGGTAACCGATGCTGTGTCCCTATGTACAAGGGACACAGATCGGTCTCCTCTCCTCTGACAGCACGTGGAGCTCTGTGTTTACACACAGAGCTCCACGTCCCTGCTGTCACCTGCTGTGTTCCCGCCGATCGCATGTACCCGACGGACATCGCGGCCGCCAGGTACACGCATCGGCTCTTCAGTGGCGCGTGCGGGTAATGCACTTAAGATGACGTCCAAAGACGTCCACTTGGTACTTGAGAGCCTCGCTATGGACGTCTGTTGTCTATAGCGCGGATCTCAAGTGGTTAAAAGCCACTGTAGAGGCGCATTGCGGGCGGTATTACCGCGGTTTCCCATTGATTTCAATGATTCCAAAGATGCGGCTAGCAGGACTTTTGGAGCGGTCCTGCTAGCGCATCGCTTCAGTGTGAAAGCCTTCGGGCTTTTACATTGAAGCCTGCAGGTCACGATTTTTTCAGGCGGTATAACAGCGCTTTCTTTAGCGCTGAACCGCCTGAAAAACGTGTCAGTGTGAAAGGGGTCTAACAGTCAGATCGTGATCAGAACTCACAGAAGTGGGACATCACACAAAGGGATGATTTACTAAAGGCAAAATATAAAGGGCACGTGCTTCAGATCTTAGTAAATGAGGTAAAGCTTCACTTTGCAAAAAGTAACCAATTACATGCAAGTTTCTGGTACAGTTACTTCAGGAGCATGTTCCGTGATCGGCAGCTCCCAAGCGCACGTGCGGCAGTGATGTCACAAGGCTCCGGCCAGTCACAGAGCCAGAATCCGCAGCCCCAGAAGGAAGACAGGCGAAGATGGATGGGGTCTGCAGTGGGGACGACACTGGCTTTGTTTGCAGGCAATTGTCTCATAATGTGCTAGTATGAGATCCATACTAGCACATTATGCACTTACTTTACAGGAAAAAAAGTTTACTTCCTCTTTAAATGATCATGAGGAAGGTTTCTGCTAATAAGGGCCAACTAGCTAATCCAATCTATTACAAACAGGGTAATGGCTATGTAGCACAAATGGGAATTCTTCATAAATTAGAAGAGCCACAAGGTTTCAGAATTCTACAAATTCTTATTTCTCCACGGGCCCCACAAAGCTCTTCCTGGACTTCAGAAAGGGCATGGCCTCCAGCTTCACAGAAATCTTAATATAGCAGACACTGTAAATAGCCCAAAACAATACCATCTTCTGACTTACTCTCTATTTATAGACAAGACTGTTCCTACCATCCCCACAATTATCTCTAGCGGTAGTTGGGGTGTATAAATGGCTTGGATTCCACAAACATTTGTTTGTCATGGAACAAAAAGATCTATAGCAGGGGTAGGCAACCTTTGAGGGGTGGAGATCTGCCATGGTGCCTGGGTAGATCAAAAATCACCTGGGTGCAGCACTTTAAGAAAAAAAAAAATCTTATAAAAACAAATGTCACTGCACTGTAGAAATACAAAAACGTGGCCTACCTTAGGCTGCATTCACACCTAGGCGTATGCGGTATGTGGCGTATTGCGGCGACATAAAATCAGCGTTTTGTCCCCGCGATTTGCGGCGACAAGTCGCTCCTTGTTTTTCGCTGGAGGGGTGATTTTAGCATTGTCCGCTATGCCTGAACGCCGAAGACGCCTGAAAAAAAGGGTCCGGGACTTGTTTTGAGCTTCAGGCGTACAGCGTTTGGCGTAGAGATGTGAACCATCTCCATAGCCGACAATGTAAATTCGCCCCTCCAGCGTATTTCAGGCTGCTACAGCGTCAGGCGTAGGGCGACAAAACGCCTAGATGTGAATGGAGCCTAAGAATTTAGTTCAGGGAGAAACTTAGCATTCACTTTCTTTCACAATTTATTTTCCATGTCTGGGGGGTAAATGGTCACCCCCCCCACAAGGATTATGCTGGAGTTCATCATAAAAGCAGTAAAGGAGGCGGGGCAGGGCGCAGAGGTCCAAAAGGAGGCAGGGCAGGGCGCAGAGGTCCAAAAGGAGGCAGGGCAGGGCGCAGAGGTCCAAAAGGAGGCAGGGCAGGGCGCAGAGGTCCAAAAGGAGGCAGGGCAGGGCGCAGAGGTCCAAAAGGACGCAGGGCAGGGCGCAGAGGTCCAAAAGGACGCAGGGCAGGGCGCAGAGGTCCAAAAGGACATAAGGCAGGGCACAGAGGTCCAAAAGGACATAAGGCAGGGCACAGAGGTCCAAAAGGACATAAGGCAGGGCACAGAGGTCCAAAAGGACGCAGGCCAGGGCACAGAGGTCCAAAAGGATGCAAGGCAGGGCGCAGAGGTCCAAAAGGATGCAAGGCAGGGCGCAGAGGTCCAAAAGGATGTAAAGCAGGGCGCAGAGGTCAAATAGGATGTAGGGCAGTGCGCGAAGGTCAAAAAGGATGTATGTGCACAGTAGAGCTGCACAATTCTGGATAAAATGAGAATCACATTTTTTTTTGCTTAGATTAAAGACCACGGTTCCCTCACGATTCTCGCAGCTTAACATCTTTCACGTTATACAAAAATGGGCTAACTTAACTGTTTCGTTTTTTCACTCGTTTGCACAAATACAGCGTGACATAAAATACAGATTTAAACTTGTAAGCTACAAGTATCAGAAAAAGGTTTAGCCTTTAAGTGGTTAAACGGAATTTACAGACTGAAGTTCATCCCTTTGATCTCTAAAAGAACTAAATGCTGTATTGTATCTCTTCTCTACCTCTCAGTGTTGAGGAATGTCGATAAACATTTGTCGGCTTCTTTATCTATTTTTTTGACAACTCTGTTTTGCACTGGAGGTTGAATCGAGATCATGATTTTTTTTTTTTTTTTTTAACAATTAATCATGCAGCTCTAGTGTACAGGGGTCAGTAGTATGTAGGACAGTGCACAGGAGGTCTGTGGTAGCTAAGGTAGAGAGTACAGAGGTCAGCAGTATGAAGAGCAGTGTATAGGGATTGGTAGGGCAGAGGACAGGGGGGTCAGGAAGTTACAGTACTGAGGGGTTAGGAGTGCATGGTGTGTGGGGGGGCCAGTGTGGAGGTGCACACTGCAGTCAGTGGTAAACGTGGAAGAGCCCGGACGTGTTCTGCCAAGAACCCAAAGTTGACCGAGCCATTTCGGAGCCTTTCCCTACCTGCTGCTGCACGTATAGTGGGGAAAATAACTATTTGACATGCTGCAGATTTTAAAAGTTTACCCACTTACAAAGAAATAAAAGGTCTATCATTTTTATCATAGGTGAATTTTATATGACAGAGACAAAAGAAAAAAACACACACACACACACACACACACACACACACAATACACATGGAGTTGCAGTTCAGTGAGTAAAATGAGCAAAACAGGACTTTGGTACTTGGTGGAGAAACCCTTGTCAGGCTGACCCATCTTCAGTGTTATGGCTGAGGGAAGAAGGTTCTCATTCAAGATTTTACAATACATGGCAAAGTCGGCTTGTACCTTAGCAGAGAAACAGCCTCAAAGCATAAATGTTTCCACCTGAAATTTCAAGTTGACAAGCAAGAAACCATAAGGCTCCAGATAATATCTGTAAAGAAGAGTGGACCAAAATCTAGGGTTGTCCCGATACCACTTTTTTAGGACCGAGTACAAGTACCGATACTTTTTTTCAAGTAGTCGCCGATACCGAATACCGATACTTTTTTTAAACGTGTCCCCAAATGCAGCCATGTCCCCCCACATATTGCAGCCATGTCATGTCCCTCACATATGCAGCCATGTCCTGTCCCCCACATATTGCAGCCATGTCATGTCCCCCCACATATGCAGCCATGTCATGTCCCCCCACATATGCAGCCATGTCATGTCCCCCCACATATGCAGCCATGTCCCCCCACATATGCAGCCATGTCCCCCCACATATGCAGCCATGTCCCCCCACATATGCAGCCATGTCCCCCCACATATGCAGCCATGTCATGTCCCCCCACATATGCAGCCATGTCATGTCCCCCCACATATGCAGCCATGTCATGTCCCCCCACATATGCAGCCATGTCCTGTGCCCCATATTGCAGCCATGTAATGTCCCCCATACCTCCCCAGCCGCCGCCGGAAGTATTCTATTTTGGTATCGGGGGTATTTGGGGGAGTACAAGTACTCCCACAAATACTCGGAATCGGTCCCGATACCGATACTGGCATCGGTATCGGGACCACCCTACCAAAATCCTTTGAGAGATGTGTGCAAACCTGGTAGCCAACTACAAGAAACATCTTGCCTCCGTTTGCCATCAAGGGTTTCTCCAAAAAGTGTGAAGTCATGTTTTGCTTGGGGATTAAATACTTATTTTACTCACTGAACTGCAACTTAAAAAGGAGTTGTAAAGGAAAAACTTATTTTTGCTGAAATGACTGTTTACAGGGTATAGAGAGACATAGGGCCAGATTCAGGTAGATGAGAGCATCTTTGCTCCAGAGTAACGCTTCTCATTTACGTTACTCTGACGACCCTTTCAGCGCAAGTACTGTTATTCACATAGCAGTTGCGCGTAAACTTGCGCCAGAGTAACGATAATGCGCTGGCGTAACCGGACGCAAGGGGAAGTGGGTGTGATCATATGTAAATGATGGGCGGAGCCCAGCGCAGAGGCTTACGTTCAGCGCATCAACCACGGAGCATGCGCAGTGAGTGAGGCTCCACTCGCCCCCTTTGTGCGCATGCTCACAACTTCCGTCGGTACCACTTCACGGGAAACGTCAGCGCAATGCCTTCCGTTGGGCGTTTAAATGCGCCCGTAGAAGCGCCATTCCGGCACTAAAGTATATCCTGCTCCCCCTCCCCGCAGTGATGTTACTTTTGTTCTGAGATGGCTGCTCCCGTTCCCCGCAAACACACAGGAGAAAGCTGAACTTTAATGGCCAGGAGCTGTCAGCCGTCACCTCGGCTATGGAGACCTATGATGTCTTCCTCCATGGCTGTCAAATTTGACAGACAAGCATGGACAGAGGGGTTGTCCTGCAAGTGGGGGTGCTCAGCTAGCTCTTATCGTCGGTAACGCTGCTGTAGCTGCTCTCCTGCTGACCTGTGACCGTCTGGAGTAAAAATAAAGCAGCCTTTTGTAGAAATAACTTTGCGCCGGACGGACGAGATACGCGCGGCGCATGTAGCCAGCGTATGGTGCTAATCCGTTCGTGAATTGGGAAAAATCCCTAATTTGCATATTTGCAGGGGAAATCAATAGGCGCGACTGATGCGCCAAGCGAAATTAAGCGCTGACGATACTCTGGCGTCGGAACGTTCCGCCGGTCGCAAATGGCCCGTTATTCGGCGCATCTAGTTTGGTGGGTACGGGCACATAGAAACGACGGCGCATCTTCACAGTTACGCGGCGCATATCGAAATACTCCAGCGCAAGTGTTGCTGAATCTGGCCCATAATAGTTAACTGATTCCTTTTAAAAATGATTAAAAATAGATAAAAATCAATCATATAATGTACCTGCAGTTCTAGTTTCGTTTTTGCATGTTTCCTGCTTCTGTGATGTACAGAGCCAATACAGGGCAGTGATGGTTTGTAAAACGAAACTGATTGGTACTGAGGGGTTTTAAAACACACAGTAATCACACCTCCTTGATTAGTGACCACAGAGAGAAAGCTCCCAGGACTGTGGTCATCAGGAAACAGACAACCAGGAAGTGTGGAGATCAGAGAAGAATTACAGCAACTTGAGAGCAAAAACAAACAAAGAGGACATGAAAACTGCACTGCATTAAGGTAAAGGAAGCTATTAAGATAAAAAAAAAAAAAATTTACAAACCCTTTAATGTATATCATTTGTATTGTGTGTTTTTTCTGGACTTTTTTGGTGTTGATATTCGGTCTCTATCATTTAAAATACACCAATGATAAAAATAGACCATTTCTTTGTAAGTGGGCAAAATTTCAAATTCTGCAGGGATCAAATACATTTTCCCCACTGTATGCAAGGGGCGGGGCATGTCTGCGGGCAAGGATTGGTTGAGCATGCACCTGTGTGCTCGATAGCTGTGGGGTAGAACACAGGGTTGGCAACATGGGGCCCTGTTCACGATCCACCTCTCAACTGCCCGATTTACAGTATATTTCCCCATATCCTCATATAAACATGTAGTGGGCCCACTAGTGCGAGAGTAGTTTAAATGACAACAGTCAAATTAAATGTCACCAATTTAGCCTATTGGAGGTCCTAATGGCAACAACATAAACTGTCCAGTGGTTAGTGAAAATAGTAGGCATTCAGTGGAAGTGGTAAGATCATATACCCATACCAGTGTCATCGGACATATCATTACACCCCATCTTGATGGTGTGGTCCATATTCAGACAGTTCAGAAGTCAGCCTTTAACACAACAGACATTAAAGGGGTTGTAAAGGTTTGTTTTTTATTTTCTAAATAGGTTACTTTAAGCTAGTGCATTGTTGGTTCACTTACCTTTTCCTTCCATTTCCCTTCTAAATGTTTTTTTTCTTTGTTTTCTTTGTCTGAATTTTTCACTTGCTGTTCCTCCTCAGTAAGCTGTTTAGTAAGGTGTTCTAAATGACTTTCCACCGCTGGGATGATGGTGGAAAGCTTACCGAGGAGAAACAGGAAGTGAGAAATTCAAACAAAGAAAAAAAACATTTAGTAGGGAAATTGAAGGAAAAGGTTAGTGAACCAACAATGCACTAGCTTAAAAGAACCTATTCAGAAAATAAAAGACGAACCTTTACAACCCTTTTAACCAGACAGCTCAATCCTTACACTAGTCCAGGTAACCATACTAAAGAGCCGGAGGTCTGGTGTAATGATCAGATCTGGTACAGTAAAACCTTGGAATCCAAAAAGAATATAGCAATGTGAGGTTGTGTCCACAAGGGCATTAGAAGCAAAATCCAGCAGAAGCTCCAGAGTATAAAAGAGGAGAGAGGCACCTCTAAGGCCACGTACACACAATCAGACCGGTCCGATGAAACTGGTCCGACAGACTGTTTTCATCGGAGCAGGCTGAAGTGGTCTGAAGGTCTGATGTGTATACACACTATCGGGCCAAAAATCCAATCAGACCAGAACGCGGTGACGTAAAACACAACGACGTGCTGAAAAAAGGAAGTTCAATGCTTCCAAGCATGCGTCGACTTGATTCTGAGCATGCGCAGGTTTTTGGTCCGATGCTTTTGCGTACTAACCATCGAATTTGTCAGTCGGTCAGATTTTAAAGCAAGTTTTAAAACTTTGGTCCGACGGTCGCATGGTGTTTACTCAGCCTAAGTGTAGCAATATGGTTACATTTAATCAAGGTACAACATTTAGCAACTCGCATGGTTGAGAAATAAAAGGAGGCACATCTAAGTATGCAGGCATCTGGGGTAAAGTGATCCACATAGACCATCCCCCGCACCGCCGGCTCTAACTGCTTTCAGTCTGCAACCATGACCGGGAAGACCAGTCATTATTCATTAACCATGCAAGTTTCTAAATGTTGTACCTTTATTAAATGTAATCATATTGCTACACTTAGAGGCGCCTCTCCTCTTTTATACCCTGTTGTGACATGACGCTACTCTTATATTAAAGGGGTTGTAAAGGAAAAAGTTTTTTTACCTTAATGCATCCTATGCATTAAGGTAAAAAAACATCTGGCAGCACCGCCCCCCCCCCCCCCAGCCCCCGTTTTACTTACCTCACCGTTCGAAATTCCCGGGCTTGTCCACGTCATCCTCTTCGGTTCCCAGTCTGGCCGTTGATTGGCTAGGCTGGGCGGATTGATAGCAGCGCAGCCATTGGTGATACAGTCGGCGGGTATGGCCGCGGCTGTATCAAGGGAGCGCGCTCGCAAAAGCTTTCCACCGTGCGAGCGCCCTCGCATTAAGGTGGAATGCTTTTGTGAGCAGGACCTAAGACAGCCGCCGAGGGACCCCAGAAGACAGCTTTCCGGGACACTCTGTGCAAAACTAGCTGCACAGTGGAGGTAAGTATAACATCTTTGTTATTTTAAGAAAAAAACATTTCTGACTTTAGTGTTGCTTTAAGTCAAAATGTATTTATTTAAAATGTTGCTCGTCTTGCAAAACGCTCTCAAACCAAGGTTTTACTGTATATATTTTCATCAACTATTAACAGCTGAATAACACATGTTTATCAATCTGTGATCTCACAGGCTATCAGAATTGGTCACAATTTAAAATTCATATCACAATCCTGCACAGTTTAGGGACAGAGAATCCCTTGCCGTTTTAGGCATCACACACACTGGACATATTGTAAGCCTAGAATAAGGCTTACAATAGGTACAACTTCCACAAAGGGGTTTACCATCTCTTTAACCATTTAAGGACCGCCTCCTGCACATATACATCGGCAGAATGGCACAGTTGGGCACAGGCACGTACCTGTACGTCCCCTTTAAGTGCCCAGCCGTTAGTAGCGGGCGACCCGGTCTGAAGCTCCGTGACCACAGGAGCCGATCGCCGCTGCCGCCGGTGTCCTGTGATCGGTCACAGGAGCTGAAGAACGGGGGAGAGGCGAGTATAAACACACCTTCCCCGTTCTTCACAGTGGCAGTGTCACTGATCGTCTGTTCCCCGATATAGAGAAAGACGATCAATGACGTCACAAGTCCAGCCCCGCCCCCCTACAGTTAGAAACACATACGAGGTCACACATAACCCCTACAGCGCCCCCTAGTGGTTAACTCCTTTTTTGAAAGGTGTTAAGGCACAGGTGTGAGGGGTGGGGGGATTTTTACTCAGGGTTAAATGCTGTCTGTATCCCCAAAAATATTTTTTCTTCCTTTTCTGTGAACTGAACCATTAAGGAAAAATCTGGTGGTGACACAGACAACAATAACATTCTGAAAAGTCCTAAATCTTACTCTACTATGAGAGGTGCTTTTGGTACAGCTGCCTGTGCTCCCAATGTTGTGAGGATTTATCTTCATCTTCCGTTCTGACACGCATTAATAAAAGTGAATAGATATTTTAAAAGCAAAAAAAAAAGGTTTGTCTAGAGCTAGGTTTTAAAGATTAATTCAACTTTTTCGAAGTCACTCTAGGGCAGGGGAAGGCAACGTCGGCCCTCCAGCTGTTTTGAAACTACAAGCCCCATGAGACATTGCAAGACCCTAACAATCACAGGCATGATGAGATTTGTAGTTGCACCATAGCTGGAGGGCTGAGGTTACCTACCCCTTGCTCTACATAGAGTGAACGGGTCCTACTAGGACTATTCAGATGTGGGCTGTGGCTAGACAGATTTTTAAAACCTGATCATTGGTCTCCTCATCCTCTGAAGGTGAAGCCTTCTCTGTCCAGTTTCCAGACTCTCAGACCCTCAGTAGTGGGTGAGGTTTGGTACCCTGCAAGATATTATGCATGGGGGTACCTTCCTTTCACAAACTTTCCACCAAATATAACCTACTTTGCTGAAAATAGGTAAAATAGATTAGAGAAGTCAGAATATGAAATCTGTCTGCAGCTTGATTTAAGATAAATTCAGACTTTTTTCTTTTTTAAACGGGCATGGAGACACATAGGACAGATATCCTTTCAGAGAGGCGTATTGGTTCTGTCTAATTGCATGATCAGACATGACCAAGCCGGCTGGCAATAGACGACAACAGAGCAGTGATAGTGAACCAGACAAAAACACCTCGGGGGCAATTCAGCATTTAAAGTACATATATACTAGTGAGGAAACCTTTCAAACTATTATCCACCATTACATAATAATACACTGACTTCTAAAGCCCAATGAGATACATCAAACTCAAGTTGGATAGCAATTTGTCACATAGGTATAAGCCCAATGTCATTCCAGAAAAAACACCATTTCTTTGAAAAGAACATTCTATTTAGGAAGTTTCTATCCCTTGGGTTGACAACCAAACACAGATAAAAGATCTAAAAAGGTTTGAACTATTATGTACTTGTGGAGAAGGGAACATAACTATCCTAACGTGATACTAAACACACACTGTTTACATTATCCCTTCTATTCCTGTATATGAATAATAGCGCTGTAATTATTTTAATAAAAAAAATCTAAGTACCTTTTATCTAATTAATATTCAGCTGTCACATGACTCGGCTCTTTCCCAGCCTGTCTGCAGGGAAACAAAAAGCAGGAGAAGCTTCTAGTCCTCTGCTGCTGGTCACAGCCAGCCTTTAGAATACAGAGTAAAAATAAATATCAATGGTTTTAAATTGTCATACACAAATTTTTTTTTTTTAACCACTTCAATACCAGCCACTTTCGGCCCTTCCTGCCCAGGACAATTTTGAATTTCAGCGCTGTTGCACTTTGAATGACAACTGCAAGGTCATGCAACACTGTACTCCAAACTACATTTTCTTCCCACAAATAGAGCTTTATTTTGGTGGCATTTGATCGCCTCTGCTAAAACTAAAAAAAAGACGACATTATTTCAAATACCACAAAAAAATTTTTTTTTTTAGATATTTATGAAAGAAAAAAAAAGAAAAAGAAAGCGGGACATCAAATTTTTGTTTAGGTACGACACCGAAATTGTCAGTTAAATTAATGCAGTGCCACATCGCAAAAAATGGCCTGGTCAGGAAGTGGGTAAATCCTTCCAGGGCTAAAGTGGTTAATAATTCCATTGGAACTAATAAAGTATCCTGAATCTGAGTGACTTGGGAACATAAACATTGTTCCCAGTAACATTGCACTGTAAGGTGTTTGGTCACATACAGAATAGTCCTGTAAAAGGGAGATAAGCACAAGAACAGCAGATTTCTGGGGGACAGAGCTTTCCAATATCACCTAGAGCTGGAACCAGGAATATTGTGTGTGTGAGTTTGTGTTTGGGGGAGGGGGGGGGGGGGTTATCTTATTGGAGGCTAAATAAAGTCTATTGTTTTCAGACAGGCTCTGTATTCTAGACCTGTAATGAGATGAAAGGATCAGTGAGGCACAACAGTGTGTGCAGAACCAACAGGCAAAAAACAAAATCTGTGTGTATACAATTAACAATATACAGCCACAAGAAAGGCCACATGCAGTCACTACTGAGCTTTGCCAAAACGCACCTTGAAGATTCTGAGGCCACATGGAAAAATAAGTTGTGGTCAGATGAGACTAAAATTGAATTATTTGACCTCCACCCTAAACGATGTGTCCAGGGGAAATACAATACAGATCACCATCCAAATAACACCATTCCTACAGTAAAACATGGAGGTGGTAATATGTTATGAAGGTGTTTCTCTGCAGCAGGGACTGGAGCACTTGTCAGGATAGAATAAATAAATGGACGGGAAAAAAAAAAAGACCATAAAAATCTACTGCCCTCTGCCAGAAAGTTGTCAATGGGAAGAAGGTTTACAAGTGCATCAGGAAAGTATTCACAGCGCTTCACCTTTTCCATGTAATTAAGTATTCACAGCCTTTGCCATGCCATGCAAAATTGAGCTCAAATGCATCCTGTTTCCACTGATCATCCTTGAGATGTTTCCACAACTTGATTGGAGTCCACCTGTGGTCCATTCAGTTGATTGGACATAATTTAGAAGTTACACTATATAAGGTCCCACAGTTAGCCCTGGTTCACACTGGGCTGCGGGAGTGAAATCGGCGATTTCAGCTGAACTCGCGCAATTTCACTCCCTCAGGCAGTCCCGATTTTAGCGTGATTTAGGAGACATCTGTGCAGGTTTCTGCACAGATGTCAATGTAAATCGCGTCCTGAAATCGCAAATAGTAGTACAGGAACTACTTTTTGAAATCGGTGCAGTGCCGCAGATGCGGCGTCGCACCGATTAGGACGGTGTCATTGCCGGCAATTGCCGCCGATTTGAGATGCGATTTCACATGTGAAATTGCATCTCAAATCAAACTAAATGTGTGAACCTGGGCTTAACAGTGCATGTCAGAGCACAAACTAAGTCCAAGGAATTGTTTGTAGACCTCAGACAAGATTGTATACAGGCACAGATCTAAGAAAGGGTACAGAAAAATGTCTGCAGTATTGAAGGTTCCAATGAGCACAGTGGCCTCCAAAAGGCACATGACAGCCGACCTGGAGCTTACTCAGTAAAAGCACCTGAAGGACTCTCAGAGCATGAGAAACAAAATTCTCTAGACTGATGAAACAAAGAGTGAACTATTTGGCCTGAATGGCAAGCGTCATGTCTGAAGGAAACCAGGCACCGCTCATCACCTGGCCAATACCATCACCACAGTGAAGCATGGTGATGGCAGCATCATGCTGTGGGGTGATTTTCAGCGGCAGGAACTGGGGGACTAGTCAGGATGGAGGGAAAGATGAATGCGGCAATGTACAGAGACAATCTTGATCAAAATCTTGATCAAAATCTGCTCCAGAGTGCTCTGGACCTCAGACTGGTGCGAAGGTTTTAAGTTTCAACAGGACAATGACCCCAAGCACACAGCCAAGATAACAAAGGAGTGGCTAAGGAACAACTCTGAAGGTCCTTGAGTGGCCCAACCAGAGCCCAGACTTGAACCCGATTGAACATCTCTGGAGAGATCTGAAAAATGACTGTCCACCGATGCTCACCATCTAACCTGATGGAGCTTGAGAGGTCCTGCAAAGAAGAATGGGAGAAACTGCAAAATAGAAATAGGTGTGTCAAGCTTGTAGCATTATACTCAAAGACTTGAGGCTGTAAATTGGTGCCAAAGGTGCTTCAACAAAGTATTGAGCAAAGGCTGTGAATACTTATGTACATGTGATTTTTATTTCTAATAAATTTGCAAAGATTTCAAACTAACTTCTTTAACGTTATTATGGGGTATTGTTTGTAGAATTTTGAGGAAAATGAATGTAATCCATTTTGGAATAAGGCTGTTAGCGCTATAATAGTCCTGTATAATAATAAGGCTGTAACAAAATGTGAAAAAAGTGAAGCGATGTGAATACTTTCCGGATGCACTGTACCTTCCAATATGACAATGACACAAAGTACACAGCAAAAATAACCACACATTGGTTGAAGGAGGAAAAAAAGGTGAATGTCCTTGCATGGCCTAGTCAGAGAGCCCAGACTTAAATTGCAAATCTGTGGAAAGACTGCAGTGAAACGTTTACCATCAAATTTAAAGCAGAGTTGCACCCATTTTTCTATCTCTACATCATCCGCTTCAGACCTTGATATACACATTGCAATGGTTATTCCTCCCCCCACTGTCATTGCCTTGTTTATAAGGCTTTCTTCAGCACTTCCTGTCTCTCCCATCCGCTGCTATGTGCGCAAAATCTGGCTGCGCACTGGCTCCTGGGAGATCTTTGTCATAATTCCCAGGAGTCAGTGGACAGCACCGATCCTCATACACGCAAAATTACGAGACAAGCTTCCTGCGCTGCGAGTTGTGGATAATGCGTGAGCTCTGCCGATGCATGCTGGATATTCAGCAGCATCGTATCCAGAAGAGTACACTAGTGGGCTTCACATGCACACAAGCAAGACAGAACAGCGCTACAGAGAGAAATAGAAGGTTGGTTTTATAAATAAAATAAGAAATATAGCAGCACTATAAATGAGATTAGTGATTGCAGCATTACATTAGGATGAAACTAACTGATGCCTTTAGAAAGAAATTGTAATATGTCAGTGGAACTCCTCTTTAAAGCGGAGTTCCACCCAGGAAAACCACTTTTGCCCATCTTCTTTAAAAAAATTAAATAAAAAAAAACCTGAAAAAAAAATACTCACCCAAAATACCTGTTGCTATGCGGAAGTCCGTAATCTGCCTCACCTGCACCGCGGTCCGATTTCTTCTTCTTCTCCTAATGAATGGGGTGCGCTGCTTTCTGGGAACTGTGTGTGTTCTCAGAGAGCAGCGCGTCCATTCACAAGCCAGCGTGAGACTCACGCAGGCGCAGTAGGAAATGGGCAGTGAAGCCATACGGCTTCACTGCCTGTTTCCCATAGTGTGGATGGCGGCGCGGGACCCAGAGCGATTGTGGGACCGGCATCGGGGGGCCCATTAGCGCGGGCAAGTAGGACAAGGTAAGTGTCCTTATTTAAAGTCAGCAGCTACACTGTTAGTAGCTGCCGACTTTAAAAAAAAATAAAAAATTGCGGCTGGAGCTCCGCTTTAACCACTTTAGCCCTGGACCATTTGACTGCCCAATGACCAGAGCACTTTTTGTGATTCAGCACTGCGCCGCTTTAACGGACAATTGCGCAGATGTACGACATTGCTCACAAGAAAATTAACGTCCTTTTTTTCACACAAATAGAGCTTTCTTTTGGTGGTATTTGATCATCTCTGCGGTTTTGAATTTTTGCGCTATAAACAAAAAAAAAAGCGACAATTTAAAAAGAAAATTATATTTTTTACTTTTCTTTGTGCTATAATGAATATTCACGAAAAAAAAAAAAAAAAAAGAGATCCCTTCGTTTTTTCCTCAGTTTAGGCGGATACGTATTCCTCTACATTTTTTTTTTACCAAAAATATTGCAAAAAGCATTTATTGATTGGTTTGCGCAAAAGTTATAGCGTCTACAAAATAGGGGATATTTTTTTGGCTTTTTATAATTTCATTTTTTTTAGCAATAATCCCGACGATCAGCCATTTGTATCGTGACTGCGTCATTATGGAGGTCACTTTGGACACTTTTGCCACTATTTTGGGACCATTCACATTTATAGAGCAATCAGTGCTATAAAAATGCACAGATTACTGTGTTCTAATTGTGTGGGAGCTGTGCTATGTGTGACACGACACTGATCACAGCTTCCGTTAGTTGTCCAACTAACCCCACCAAAACACACTGATCGGCGCTGGCATCCCTTGGCTGCCAGCACTAATCTGATACCAATTTTCCACAATGCCCATTCAACAGAAGCTGGTTGCGAGACCGATTTCTGTAGAACAGACAGCTGTATACACAGACTGAAAGTCTGCCGGTTCCTATTGAACTGTATGTTTTCGGCTAATTTTCGAACGCGTGTGTACCCAGCTCTAGAATCTTTTGCAAGTTTTTGTTGCCTGCGTCTATCCCTAAGCCACTTTTCTTTAATGTTTTTTACCTGTTGTCACAGGGACTTGAAGTAAAGAGGAACCAAAACTATTTATAGCCAATCACTCATTAAAATATCCCATAGGGGGTAGGATGTTCATTCATCTTTTCTTGTTTTATGAAAAAATATACTCATACTTTAAAGTGGTTGAAAAGGCAGAAGTTTATCTTAAAGCGGATGGTGCAGCAAAAAAAAATATTAAAAGCCAGCAGCAACAAATACTGCAGCTGCTGATTTTTAATATTAGGACACTTACCTGTCCTGGAGTCCAGCGGCGTCCGCAGCAGAGGACGAGCGATCGCTCGTCACCCTGCTGCTCCCCCCTCCATCCACGGTGAGGGAACCAGGAAGTGAAGCGCTGCGGCTTCACTGCCCGGTTCCCTACGGCGCATGCGCGAGTCGCGCTGCGCCCGCCGATTGGCTCCCGCCGTGTGCTGGGAGCCGAGAGTTCCCAGCACACAACGGGGGGGCGACGGGATGTCACCAAAAAACCCGACTTTTGCCCGAGACTGCGGGCCGGAAGTGGTGGCAGATACCTGTCTTTAGACAGGTATCTGCACCCCCCTCCTCCCTCCCCCCTGAAAGGTGTCAATTGTGACATCGGAGGGGGGGAGGGTTCCGATCAGCGGATCTTCACTTTAGGGTGGAGATCCGCTTTAATGTAGGGCTGCAACCAACGATTATTTTCATAATCGATTAGTTGGCCGATTATTGTTTTGATTAATCAACTAATTGGATAATCTTAAAAAAAAGGGTGGTGTACAATTTAGTTAATATGTAAATGAAAAAAAAAAGGCAATGTATTCTTAAATATCCATATGCAGTGGTAAATATAAAATAAGCAACTACAGTAATTGTAATGCCTTCTATTCCCTCCCACTTTCTCTGGGTTCCGATGCCGATCTTCCCTGCACAGAGTCTTTAAAAGTTTTTTTTTTTTTTTTTAACAAACTTGTTATACTTACCTGCTCTGTTTAATGGATTTGCACAGAGCAGCCCGGATCCTCCACTTCTGGGGTCCCTCACCAATGCTTCTGGCTCCTCTTGCCTTCAGAATGCCTTAATAGCAAGCTGAAAAGTATAGTATAGAGAGCCTGCTATAGCAAGGTAAAAAACTTCTGCCTTTTAGAACCCTTCACTTCCTGCCCAGGACTACATGTCCCATAAGGCATTGCTCCTCACACTTTCACATTCACAAATTCTCAGGCACTTAGTGACATGTTTGGATGGTGTACTGACCTGTATGTGTGCTGCACTGTATTTCCTGATATGTAAACAAATAATGCATTCTATATGCAGGCCAACTAATCAACTGGCCAATTAATCGATTATGAAAATAGTTGACAACTATTTTCATAATCGATTAGTTGTCGATTAATCGATTAGTTGTTTCAGCTCTATCTTAATGTATTAAGATAAAAAGCCTTCTGTGTGCAGCAGCCCCCCTCAGTCCCCCTTATACTAAGGCTCCATGCACACTGGAAGCAAAAAAAAGGTATAAAAAAACGCCAGTAGCTTTGCAGGGAGCTTTTCAAAGATTTTGTTTAGCATTTTTGCAATAGCTTTTTTCAGTGTAGCTTTTTTTTTTTTTTTATGGATAAACGTTTTTCAGCGTTTTGCGGTTTTTAGCTTTTTTTACAGTCGAAAAACAGTACGTTGAACACAAGATTTCTGGTGTTCAGAAAAAAATCCCATAATCTTCACTGCTCATTAACAGTAAAAAAAACTCAATGTGTGCATGGACACATAGGCTGACAGAGTGCAGTTTGTGGGCTTTTAAAGTTTAAAAAAAAAAAAAAAAAAAAAAACAGTAGCTTTGCAGGGAGGCTTTCAATTTTTTGTAGCGTTTTTGCAATAGCTTTAATCAGCGTTTTTCAGTGTAGTTTTTTTCTTTTTTTAATGGATAAAAAAATAATGGTTTTGAGCGCTTTGCGCTTTTTCCCCCGCCCAAAAACTGCACTTTGAACGCAAATTTCAGGCGTTCAGAAAAAAGTCAATAAACTCCAAAGCTCATTAACACTAAAAAACGCCCAGGTGTGCATGGGCACATAGGACAACAGAGTTCAGTTTATGGGCTTTAAAAAAAACAAAAACAAAATGCCAATAAACCACAGTTGATCAGCTTCAGTGTGCATGGAGCCTTACTTGAGATCCCTCTCTGTCCACAAGTGTGGAGTGTCGAGATTCTGCCTCCAGATTGGCAGAGACACAACAGTGGCACCCTTGGCTCCCACTGTTGTCAAGGTCAGCTAATCAGTGGAGAGGGGTGGGGTCAGGCTCCGTGTCTGGATGAAAACAGGGACCCGGCTTGGGTGCCCCCATAGCAAGCTGTTGACTATGGGGCACTCAACAGGGGGGAGGGGCCAGGATCAAAGAAGAGGAACCCCGAGAAGAGGAGGATCAGGGCTGCTTTGTTCAAATCCACTACAACAGAGGGAGGCAAGTATAACCGTTTTATTTTTTTTTAAATAACAAAGAAGAAGAAGAAGACTTTACAATTACCTTAACCACTTAACCCCCGGACCATATTGCTGCCCAATGACCAGAGCACTTTTTGTGATTCGGCACTGCGTCGCTTTAACCGACAATTGCGCGGTCGTGCGACGTGGCTCCCAAACAAAATTGGTGTCCTTTTTTTCCCACAAATAGAGCTTTCTTTTGGTGGTATTTGATCATCTCTGCGGTTTTTATTTTTTGCACTATAAACAAAAATAGAGCGACTATTTTGAAAAAAATTCAATATTTTTTACGTTTTGCTGTAATAAATACCCTCCAAAAATATATAAAAAAAATGTTTTTTCCTCAGTTCGGGCCGATACGTATTCTTCTACATATTTTTCGTAAAAAAAAAAATCATAATAATAAGCGTTTATTGATTGGTTTGCGCAAAAGTTATAGCGTTTACAAAATAGGGGGTAGTTTTATGGCATTTTTATTAATATTTTTTTTTACTAGTAATGGTGGCGATCAGCATTTTTTTTCAGTACTGCAAAATTATGGCGGGCACTTCGGACACTTGACACATTTTTGGGACCATTGGCATTTTTTTAGCGATCAGTGCTATAAAAATGCATTGGATTACTATAAAAATGCCATTGGCAGTGAAGGGGTTAACACTAGGGGGCGGGGAAGGGGTTAAGTGTGTTCTAACTGTATGGGGGGGTGGCCTCACTAGGGGAAATCACCGATCTTCTGTTCATACATTGTGTGAACAGAAAATCAGCGTTTCCCCCGCCGATAGGACCAGGAGCTTTGTGTTTACACACATAGCTCCCGGTCCTCGCTCTGTAACGAGTGATCGCGTGTGCCCGGCGGCGATCGTGCCCGCCCCCGGGATTCAGGGGCGAGCGGGGAGCACGCGCGCCGGCCGCGCGCACCCTAGTGGCCGATTTAGAGCAGACGTATAGCTACGGGCTCTCGCCCAGCAGAGCCGACTTCCCGCCGTAATAAGACGGCGGGCAGTCGGCAAGCAGTTAAATCCTACAATAAGGAAGTGTACAGAAAAGCTAGAACTATTGAATTGGTTCTCATATTGCCATCTGTGTATAAACAAGGCTTTAGCTTTGTAGGACAGGAAGAACCATAATCCCCTTATATCAAGGGTCTCTTATGGGAAAATGGTTACAGCATACAACTTTCAAAAAGCTGTATTTCCAGCTCACATAATTAATAGCTGTTAGAAGGAATTAAAGACTTTTCAGATAAAAGAAAAAGGGAGTGGAGGCAAAGTGGAAGTAGCCATTAGGTGGGCTGAAACATCAGACTGCATGCTCATATGTTAAGCCAATGTTCCAGCCTGAGAACACTCATCACAAGGAGGACACCGGGAGAGATTACACAGGCTGCTCTGCACTACAAGAATCCCCTGACAAACTCCTACCGAGTTGTATGCTGAATCCTTACTGTGAGCCGTAAACATCAGTGCTATGGATAGAACTTATTTAAAAATAGACAGTTTTAACTTCACTTAAAACAGCACTTTGTCCATTCAAAAGTGACCGGTCCCTTCGTAAGAAATAATCTCACAAACCCTGATATTTAACCTTTTCTGTATTGCCCGACAGCTCCTTTTCTGCGGGAGCACCTACCTGTTGTAAGGTGGTGGTGGAGCCAACAGTTAGGGCTCTTTCACACGGAGCGGATCAGTATTGATCCGCCCCGTGTATGTCCGTCTACTCAGCGGGGATAATCCATAAATCCCAGCTGAGCTGTCGGTGGACATTGCGGTCCCCGCACACTGTGCAGAGACCGCCCTGTCTTTCCTCCGCTCTCCCCTATGGGGAATCGGATGAATACGGACCGTGTGTCCGTATTCATCCGATCCGTTCCGCCAGACAGAAGAAAAAATAGGGTTTTCTTCCGTCTGAAAAAGCGGATCTTTACGGACGTTAGCGGATGCTCAATCCGCTAATGTCTGCAATCCCGTAGGGAACTGTTTGTCCGCCCGTGTGAAAGGGCCCTTAATGAGTTTCTGGCATGAATGGGCATGAATGGGCCCTTAAGAAATGCAGAAAAACTACTTGTCGAGCTTGCAGTGACATTCATTGTTAATGGCACACCAAATGGTGTAAAACAGATGCACTTTTTTTTACCAAAAAAAAAGCGCCATTAAAACACACAAAGCTCAAAAGAGACACATTTGTTACTTTGCCGCTTATTTTGTGCCAAAAAAATTAATGGCCCACCCTATGCATGGTATCCCGACAATGCACAATACAGAATAGCCATGTATTACCAATGCATTTCTGCATGCGTTCATAGAGTGAATACAGCGACAGTAACTGGGCAACTGGGGTGTCTTGCCTGTGCACCCCATTCCTTTGTGCAGAGACATTCATTTATTTCAAAACTTTACACAGGGCTGAGAGTTGTGAAAACGTTAAACCATAGATCGGATGATTTTTGGCACTTTTTAATTAAATCGGCATTGGCCAATTGTTTTTAACCACTTAAGGACCGCCTCCTGCACATACACGTTGGGAGAATGGCACAGCTGGGCACATGCACGTACAGGTACGTCCTGTGCTAGTGCCCAGTCGCGGGCCCGAGACCCGGTCCAAAGCTCGGTGACCGCGGGATCCACGGACGCCGCTGGAGTCCCGTGATCGGTCCCCGGAGCTGGAGAACGGGGAGAGCTGTGTGTAAATACAGCTTCCCCATTCTTCACTGTGGCGGCGTCATCTATCTTGTGATCCTTTTACACAATCGAAGACGTCACACCTACAGCCACACCCCCCTACAGTTTCTAAACACACATTAGGGAACATATAACCCCTTCAGCGCCCCTTGTGGTTAACTGCCAAACTGCAAATTAATTTCCACAAAAAACAATGTAATTTTTAAAATTACAATGGGCCCAAAAAATGTGTCAAAATTGTCCGAAGGGTCCACAATAATGTCGCAGTCACGAAAAAAAAACGCCATTGGTAGTAAAAAGAAAATAAAATGCAAAAAACTATCCCCTATTTTGTAAACGCTATAAATTTTGCGCAAACGAACCGATAAACGCTTATTGCAATTTTTTTACCAAAAATAGGTAGAAGGATATTTATTATAGCAAAAAGTTAAAAATATTGCATTTTTTTTCAAAATTTTTGTTTATAGCGCAAAAAATAAAAACCGCAGAGGTGATCAAATACCACCAAAAGAAAGCTCTATTTGTGGGGAAAATAAGGACGCCAATTTTGTTTGGAAGCCACTTCGCATGACCGCGCAATTGCAACGCAGTGCCGAATCGCAAAACCTGGCCGGGTCCTTTAGCTGCCTAAAGGTCCGGGTCTTAAGTGGTTAAAAAAAAAACGCAGATTTTCTTCAGCACGACTTGCAAATAGCTTCTGTATCATAGAAGTCATTGCAAGTTGCCTGAAAGGGGTGTTCCACCCCAAAATTGTGTTTATTAAAAGTCAGCAGCTACAAAAAGTGTAGCTGCTGGCTTTTAAAGGGACACTAAAGTCAGGGTTTAAAAAAAAAAAAAACAACAAACATGTGATACTTACCTCCACTGTGCAGTTCGTTTTGCACAGAGTGGCCCGGAAACCTGTCTTCTGGGGTCCCTCGGCGGCTGTCTGGGCTCCTCCTCGCAAAAGCTTTCCTTCTTCATGCGAGGGCGCTCGCATAGAGGAAAGCTTTTGCGAGCGCGCTCCCGTGATACAGCGGCGGCCACAGCCGCCGACTGTATCACTCGGCTCCGCCCCCCAGTGCGCCGCGTCATCCGCCCTGATTGACAGCAGCGCTAGCCAATGGCTGCGCTGCTATCAATCCGCCCAGCCTAGCCAATCAACGGCCAGGCTGGGAACCGAAGAGGACGACGTGGACGCGCCCGGGAGATTCGAACGGTCAGGTAAGTACAACGGGGGCTCGGGGGGGGGGGGGGGGGGCGGTGCTGCTAGATGTTTTTTTACCTTCATGCATAGGATGCATGAAGGTAAAAAAACTTGTACCTTTACAACCCCTTTAATAAACACTCACTTACCTGGTCCTGCGTTCCAGCGACGCGCCGACTGGGGCTCCGCTCCTCTCCCCCCCTCCCCAGCCGGCGTCTCCATTCCTACTGTGGGCACCCAGCCGTGACAGCCTTCGGCTTCACGGCCGGGCACCCACTGCGCATTGCGCGAGCCGCACTGCGCATTCGCACGCGGGTCGCCGCTGATTGGAGAGGCGATCACATGGGACCTGTCATGTGTCCCATGTGATCGCCTACAGGGAGGGGCTGGTGTAGGCGATTAAGGCTTAAAGTGGTTGTAAACCCCCAAAAAAAATGTTTTTGTTTTAATGTCACAATGTAGAGCATGGGTGCTCAACCTGTGGCCCTCCAGATGTTTCAGAACTACAGGTCCCATCATGCCTTTGCCTTTGGGAGTCATGCTTGTAACTGTTCAGCCTTGCAAAGCCTCATGGGACTTGTAGTTTTGGAACAGCTGGAGGGCCACAGGTTGAGCACCCATGATGTAGAGCATGGGTCTTCAAACTATGGCCCTCCAGTTGTTCAGGAACTACAATTCCCATAATGCCTAGTGATGTCTGTGAATGTCAGTGTGTTACAATGCCTCATGGGATGTGTAGTTCTACAACATCTGGAGGGCCGTAGTTTGAGGATCCCTGATGTAGAGTATAAGATTTCCTATTATCTGTGCCCAGTCTTGCCAGACAGAGTTAATCCAGCGCTGAGTAATCCTCTTTAAAAGTTCAGTGCAAATTAACCAACCTGCCAAATTAGGTTAGAGGAGTTCCACCCAAATTTGGAACTTCCTCTTGTTCCACTCCTCACCCCCATACATGCCACATTTGGCATGTAATTTTTTTGGGGGGGGAGTGGGGGCTTCAGTAGGAGTGGGACTTCCTGTCCTGCTTCCGCCGAGGGGCTGTTTAGGCGATTAAGCCTTAATCGCCTACACCAGCCCCTCCCTGTAGGCGATCACATGGGACACTGACAGGTCCCATGCGATCGCCTCTCCAATCAGCGGCGAGCCGCGGCTCGCGCATGCGCAGTGGGTGCCCGGCCGTGAAGCCGAAGGCTGTCACGGCTGGGTGCCCACAGTCGAGATGGAGACGCCGGCTGGGGAGGGGAGAGGAGCGGAGCCCCGGTCGGCGCGTCGCTGGAACGCAGGAGCAGGTAAGTGAGTGTTTATTAAAAGCCAGCAGCTACACTTTTTGTAGCTGCTGACTTTTAATAAACACAATTTTGGCTGGAACACCCCTTTAAGTCCGTTTCTCTGCTTTTGCTTTCAGTAACAGGTTATTTACATATCTAGCGTGGACATGTTTATCATAACAAGAGGTGATCCAAAGTTCATTGTATATTACTAGGATGTGTTATGATGTTATATCACCTCATGTTATTGTAAACAAAACATAACATATGATAAACATGTCCTAGCTATATTTGTAAATAACCTCTCACTCAAAGCAAGAAGAGAAAAAACTGACTTTTGATTTAGGCAGGGTTTTATCTGGAAGGCTGTTCATTTTCACTGAACATAAAAGAGGATTTCTCAGATCTTGATTAACTCTGTGTGGCAAGACTGGGCACAGATGATAGGAAATCTTATACTCTACATTGTGACATCCACTTTAATCGCCTAACCAGCCCCTCGGCGGAAGTGGGACAGGAAGTCCCACTCCTACTGAAGCCCCCACTCCCCCCCAAAAAAATTACATGCCAAATGTGGCATGTAAGGGGGGAGGGGAGTGGATTTAAAAAAAGTTATTTTTTAGGTGGAACTCCTCTTGAAGTTTCTGGTGGAGGAGAGACTTGTCTCTGGGCAGCCTGCCAAGTGTGAGAAAAGAGTTGCAATGTTTCTACTTATCAAAGAGCTAAACTCCTGTGTAGAAGTTCTCAGTTTAACCATTTAAAGACAATCTTTTCTGACACTTACAATTAAAACCCCAAAACTTATATATATATATATATATATATATATATTAGCATAGACCCTAGGGAATAAAATAGTGGTTGTTGCAATATTTTATGTCACACAGTATTTGCGCAGCGGTCTTTTTTGGGGGAAAAAAATACACTTTAAAGAATTATAAAACTAAACAGTAAAGTTAACCCTTTTTTTTTTTTCGTCCAAAAGTTTTAATTACCTGTTTTTGTGCCTGCTTCCCTTACCGAAGATGGTCGAGGCAGCACCCGAGAGCCGAGGGAGAGATCGGCTTTGGGTGCCAACATTGTGGTTGTATATTAAGTCAGCAGCTGCAGTATTTGTAGCTGCTGACTTTTAATATTTTTTTTTCAGCAGGAATTCCGCTGCTTTCACACTGGAGTGGGCAGGCGTTGACAGTAAAACGCCGCTAGTTTTAGCGACGATATTCGACCGCTAGTGGGGTGCATATAACCTAGCTAGCGGCCAATGAAGAGGTTAAATGCGCCTGTGTAGCACCGCTACAGAAGCGGCAAAATGCAGCTAAACGTTGACATTTTTAAGGCTTCATTTCCATGGACGTTTTTACAGCCACTTTTCTGAGCGTTTTTTGCAGCTTAAAAACAGCTCTCCATATTAGTCTATGGCCTCATGCCCACCATGACGTTTTTGAGCTGTAGATGGCTGAGCCGTTTTTAAGCTGGAAAAAAAAAACGCAGGACCAGTGCGTTCTGAAGCTCCAGCAATAGAGCTGGAAAAACGCCAGACATTAAAAACAAAAAAACACAACATGGAGAGGCGTTTTAAGCTGTAAAAAAGGCTAAAAAAAAGTGGCTGTAAAAACGTCCATGGAAATGAAGCCTTAATGTCGGATTCTAGCGGTCAAGTTAAATCGTTCAGGAGAGGTTAAACAACGTTCCATGTACTGTATTTTGTGGTGTATAAGACAACCTTTTATACTTAAAAAAAAAAACACTCCCAAAAATCGGGGGTCGTCTTATACGCCGGGTATAAAATGCCGCACATTGATGTCAGCCCGCCGGATGTGCGGTAATACTGTATGTAGTTACAGCTACATACCGTATTCACTGCTGAGCCAATCCCGGCGAGCGATGTATTTTATTAGTGAATACAGAGCCTGCCAATCCGAGCAGGCTACATACAGTAGCGCCTGCTCGGATTGGCTTTGAGAGTCAGTGATTAGAGGGCTGATGATGTTACAGCCTCTGTCAATCCGAGCAGGCTTTGTATTCATTAACCACTTAAGACCCGGACCAAAATGCAGGTAAAGGACCTTGTCCCTTTTTGCGATTCGGCACTGCGTCGTTTTAACTGACAATTGCGCGGTCGTGCGACGTGGCTCCCAAACAAAATTGCCGTCCTTTTTTCCCCACAAATAGAGCTTTCTTTTGGTGGTATTTGATCACCTCTGCGGTTTTTATTTTTTGCGCTATAAACAAAAATAGATAAATATGTAATCCTTCGCGCTAAAATAATCAATAAAGAATAATACTATACAGATTGCAGCAAAAACTAAAAGTGTTTACCATACACAAGTGAATCATATATATATCAAAGTGAATTTGCGCAAAAAAACACACAATCAGACACTATAAAACATATGTAATCAATAGTGCAAAGTAGATGAAGTAAAATTAAAGTGAAAACAAATAAAGTGCATAGGTGTCAAAAAAGTTCATAAAGTGCAAACGTGCAGTGCACAAAAATTGTGAAATTGCCAAGCTTGCAGTAAAGTGCTAGTGCTCCTTCGTGCGTTCAGCCTCACAGGCCTCTCACCTTAGTGACATACATCAATGTCGTGATATTAGATAGCTATTCTGTGCCACTCCAAACCACACAGCCTCACAGGCCTCTCACCTCTCGATAGATAAAAAACGCATTCAAATAAATCCTCTAGATAGAACCAATGATCCAGTAATAATGGACAACACCAGGAGTATTCACTCTTCTCTATGTCTTGAATCAACCCTTCGCTGAGATACTCAGGGAAACAAAGAAAAATAGGCCTCCAATGGTGTAGTATGTAACAACTAAAACATTTATTAAAACAAAGTATTCTCCTTACATCAGTAAAAACACAGCAAGCATCCCCAGATGAAGGCAAAGAGCCGTAACGCGTAGGGATTTGGACGTACACCTGGAAGTGACGTGAGACCTATGGCAGATGCCGCCTTGTTTATTATTTGATGCTTGCTGTGTTTTTACTGATGTAAGGAGAATACTTTGTTTTAATAAATGTTTTAGTTGTTACATACTACACCATTGGAGGCCTATTTTTCTTTATGTTTCCCTGAGTATCTCAGCGAAGGGTTGATTCAAGACATAGAGAAGAGTGAATACTCCTGGTGTTGTCCATTATTACTGGATCATTGGTTCTATCTAGAGGATTTATTTGAATGCGTTTTTTATCTATCGAGAGGTGAGAGGCCTGTGAGGCTGTGTGGTTTGGAGTGGCACAGAATAGCTATCTAATATCACGACATTGATGTATGTCACTAAGGTGAGAGGCCTGTGAGGCTGAACGCACGAAGGAGCACTAGCACTTTACTGCAAGCTTGGCAATTTCACTGAAAGAATTTTTGTGCACTGCACGTTTGCACTTTATGAACTTTTTTGACACCTATGGACTTTATTTGTTTTCACTTTAATTTTACTTCATCTACTTTGCACTATTGATTACATATGTTTTATAGTGTCTGATTGTGTGTTTTTTTGCGCAAATTCACTTTGATATATATATATAAACAAAAATAGAGCGACAATTTAAAAAAAAATGCAATATTTTTTACTTTTTGCTATAATAAATATCCCCCAAAAATATATAAAAAAAACATTTTTTTTCCTCAGTTTAGGCCAATACGTATTCTTCTACGTATTTTTGGTAAAAAAAAAAAAAAAAAATCGCAATAAGCGTTTATCGGTTGGTTTTCGCCAAATTTATAGCGTTTACAAAATAAGGGATAGTTTTATTGCATTTTTATAAATTTTTTTTTTTTACTACTAATAGCGGCGATCAGCGATTTTTTTCGTGACTGCGACATTATGGCGGACACTTCGGACAATTTTGACACATTTTTGGGACAATTGTAATTTTCACAGCAAAAAATGCATTTAAATTGCATTGTTTACTGTGGAAATGACAGTTGCAGTTTGGGAGTTAACCACAGGTGGCGCTGTAGGGGATGTGTGACCTATGTGTTGTGTTTACAACTGTATGGGGGTGTGGCTGTAGGTTTGACGTCATCGATCGTGTCCCCCTATTACAGGGATGACGCGATCGATGCTACGGCCACAGAGAAGCACGGGGAAGCCGTGTGTACACACGGCTCTCCCCGTTCTTCCGCTCCAGGGACGGATCGCAGCACTGCAGCGGCGGTCGGGTCCGCAAATCCCGCGGTCCCGGAGCTTCGGACCGGGTCGCGGGCGCGCGACCGGGTACTAAAATCAACATATATATACGTTGATGTGCCCAGCCGTGCCATTCTGCCGACGTAAATGTGCAGTAGGCGGTCCTTAAGTGGTTAATAGAATACATTGTTTACTGGGATTGGCTCAGCAGTGTTTACTGTATGTAGCCGAAGCTACATCCAGCGTAACTAGGCAACTATGTAGTAGGTGTCATGGAGAACAATGTTGATTGAGGAATTGGCTAGGGCAATGCCGGTGAGTTCCCGACTGTAAATAAGAATCTGAGGGCTTGTAGTATTGGGACCTCATTTAATAATTCCCTGTGCATTGTGGTCAGTCAACTAGAGACTTTAACGCCTGTTGGAATAGCGACAATTATTGTGAATGCTCATGTGTCTACACTTAGGTCGTTGGTAAATATGTGGTGGAATCCATGTTTTTTTTAAATGGTGTTGCCTTGGAAGGGGTGTAGTCTTATACGGCGAGTATAGCCCAAAAGCTATGTTTTCAATTGAAAAATAGGGGGTCGTCTTATACGCTGGCAAATACATTATATGAAGCCTTACAATATCTGACAACTAAAAGCTCATGGCCCTTCACCAACAGTCCAACAATAAAATAAGGAAAGGGGAACACCAGGTATCATAGACAGAACAACTTGATTTCTTGAAAATCAGGCACCACAGAATTTCATCACATCCTCACAAGTATAATTTATTTTTAACCCCCCACAATACAGAACGCATTAGGTAACATTTGTGTTAAAAACAGTATGGTCAACCTAATGCAGAAACTATTCATTCATAGGGATAAATATTCATTGCTGCCATCCCGTAAATCTACAATATTTCTTAAAAACCGCACTGCACATCCAGCTTCAAATTCTACTTTGGGATATGTATAGTATATGTACCAGTGCCAACCATTACTAAGCAACAACTGTTTCTCTGCAGCCATTTCCCAAAATACGGACATCTCATCCCACGTTGGAAACTTCTTTGTCAGCTCAGTGACTTGGCTTATATACATAGCACCGATCGACTCTTACAGGATCCAAAGACTAAACACTCAGCAACACAAAACTTAAATTGTAAATATATATATATATATACACACATTTTTATTTTATTTTTTTTGTTAAGGCCGGGTTCACATGTGAAAATTGGATGCGGGTTTCTCAAAGGAGGCGGTTCACACAGGTCTGGGGCGGATGCTGCCTGCATTCTAAGAGGGTTCTGCACGCATGGGTCTGGTTCAGGTGCGAATTCAGGCAAAGATTCAAACCTGAATCGCACTTGAACCGGCAAAAAACTGCACCGTACCCCAGGGTGTGACACGTGGTCGCACATACATGAACCCGGCCTATAGTTTAGACAACACTGGGCATGATTTTACTGCTGCTTGTCCTAGGGAGATGCTCCCTCACCGTTTGTCCTGTTCACCATTAATGAGAAAATCCCACAATTTGGGGTTGTTACCAGATCAATAATTCAATAACGCATATTAAAAAAAAAAAAAAAAAAGAGAAGGGGGTCATAACTCTCTTATCTTATCCAAATGAAAAAAAGTTTTTCTTTACTTAAATTTAAAAAGAGGTGGTAATATATATATATAACCTGTAAGACACAAGGCAAACTAGTTCATTATGAAATACTTATCAAAGAACATAGCATTCCAGTGGTGCCCGCACACGGCTGACATTTTCCAGAGTTTCTTCTCCAGGTTCCAGCACTGCGAGTCAGTCCTCCCATAATGATCGTATCAATAAAAAAAACTTAGATATTACTAAACTAAAATAAGTAGCATTTACTGGAACCGATTGTCTGTGTTTTCATCCAGCAGCAGCTGAAAGCCTGCTTCTGCTCCTCTTCCCTACACCTGCCCTCAGTTGTTGCAGGAGGAAAACACAGGGGATCATTTACAGCAACTACACCTGCACCCCTCCGACCTTCCTGTCCAGGTTTCCCTTCCTTTTGCTCCACGCAGCGCTGCCAGCTTCCATAGGGGATTGAGGCTAGAAAATTGGATACTTTATTCAATCTTGTAAGGATGAAAACATCATGACAAACCTCCAAGTGACAGGCTGGTTAACTCATTTGAAGCATAAAGTGCTTACTTATAACCTGAGGTTACTATCTGTAGGGCACTGTAAACAGACCACTAACATCTGAAAGTAATTGAGGACATATGCCTCAGTCTCTCTATCTGCAGTCTCCGCTGCACAGAACGAATGAAGGAAGACCTCTGCATAGTCTCCCTGTTCATTCACAAACAAGCATAGTTATGATCACTCACTGTGTTTATTCATAAAAAGGAAGGGGCAGTTAAATTGCATATTTCCATTATATTGGTGTGCAGTGATCCACTTCCATTACCATTCCAGAGGCAAAACATTCCTGCACTTGCTGTGTGGATTCTGGTCTGAAGAGGCAAGCTGACCTGGAGTAGTGTTTCAGCACTGACCACTGCCCTACAGACACGGTCCAGACACGGTCCGCTTATAAGTTAGGCAATGTTTATAGTTAATTTTTTATTTATATTTTTAATAAATAAAACAGGTGCTGAACCCCAGCGATCTTTGATCTCTGTCACGTTGTTCAGGTAAAGAGAGGTAAAGTGATGTTGACTTCTACCATCCAATCACATGTAAAACAATTGTTTTTCTGTGCATGTGACTATTTCAATGGTCAGAATAAATATTCAGGTCTATAAAAATAATTAACACCCAAGTGCTTGACTCAACTAAACGCACCTATCGTTTTTTTTCTGAGAAAACGCTTCTGCAAATAGGAAAGGCATTTAGGAGAGCTGGACAACTGCGTGCATGGGGCATAAATCTTCCCAGTGGGGACATAGATTGAAATTAAAACTTGACAGTTCTAACCTTCCCCACTCTGTCCAAAACTGAAAAAAAATCCAGAATTAGATAGAACGGTAACCATTTTCATGAAAATGGATCTCTGCTGTCATGTTCAGTACGCAATACCTCCTACCAAACAGAACCCATTCAACTGAATGGGGGGGAACCGTCCCCTGCATGAAATGCACCCGTTTGTGGTGTCTGGTGTGGATTTTAAAGGGTTAAAATAGGCAGCAGTGTTGGGGATAACACTTCCTCACCGTCTGGCAAATGCCCTCTGAAGAGTGTCCTGAACGAGGATTACTCTGCAGAAGGCACTGCATGTGTAATTGAGGCTTTAGAGCTGGAAACCTTAAACTACGGCCCTCCAGCTATTGTGGAACTACACATTCCATGAGGCATTGTAAAACTCTGACATTCACAGACATGACTAGGCATGATGGGAATTGTAGTTCGAAGACCCGTAGTTTGAAGACCCATGTTTCAGGGATACAGGAAAGATGATTGTGAGGGGGCCTTATGCCCCGTACAAACAATCCGAAAAATCGGACGAAGGATCTTTCGACTTTTTTCGCTAAATAGTCACAAGTAGAGATTAAATAGGTTACTAAAGTCACAAAAATTCTCGTACGACATGAAAATATAAAAAAAAAAAAACATTAGTGATGTCATGCGTTGTAGTTTATTTGTATTATATTTTCTGATGACAACTGTACTGACTTAACAAAAATCGTACGATTAGCTATCGTACAAGGAAAATTTTCGCCCTTGTCCAATCTAATAATAGCAGATGAATTGTCATGATCGGCTCTTGAAAGCTCTGTACTAACGATCCGATTATCGTACGATTCTTTGCCGGACGTCAGTTTTCGTACGATATTCGGATCATGTGTATGGGCCATTAGTGTGGGACATACAGTAATTCTCTGCTACACCATGTACTAAATATTCTACATCAAACACCTCCATAAACTATACTGTGGAAGACATTTTCTTGTATATGCGTTTATATCGATACATCACTGAAAAAAGGATTCTCAGCAGAAAATTTATATTTTTGTAAACAGAAAAATGCAGACATGCAGAAATTCTGTTCTCACAAGTATATCCAACAATGAAAAGGAATTCCTGCATACATTTTCTGCTCTCTAGCTATTGCACAGATACATGGCAACATCACCAAACACAATGCAAATACGGCATATGAAATGCAAACAAATGTAAGTGTGTGCCCATTCTATTAGCTATAGACTATGAATGACATCCACACATTTCTATGGATACAGTATGTATACAAACAGAAATAATGCAGATTATCAACACACTGCTCAGCAAACCCGTCACTGAATAGAGATATCAATAAGATAAGAACTTTCACATGTACAGCTGTGGCCAAAAGTTTTGAGAATGGCACAAATATAATATTTTCACAAAGTCTGCTCCTTCAGGCGGAGTTTCACCCAAAAATGGAACTTCCGCTTAATCCACTCCTCACCCCCTTACATGCCACATTTGGCATGTAATTTTTTTTTTGGGGGGGGGGGGGGGGAGTGGGGGCTTCAGGAGGAGTGGGACTTCCTGTCCCACTTCCTCCTTCCGCCGAGCGGCTGGTTAGGCGATTAAGCTTGATCGCCTACAGCAGTCCCTCCCTGTAGGCGACCGCCTAGGACACCGACAGGTCCTAGACGATCGCCTGTCCAATCAGCGGTGGGCCGCGCGCGCATGCGCAGTGGGTGCCCGGCCGTGAAGTCGAAGGCTGTCACGGCTGGGTGCCCACAGTTAGAATCAAGACGCCGGCCGGGGAGGGGGGGGAGAGGAGCGGAGCCCCGGCCGGCGCGTCGCTGAACGCTGGAGCAGGTAAGTGAATGTTTATTAAAAGCCAGCAGCTACACCTTTTGTAGCTGCTGACTTTTAATAGACATAACATTTGTCTGGAACACCCCTTTCAGTGTTTTTGGATATGTTTGTTAGATGTTACTATAATATACTGAAGTATAATTCCAAGCATTCCAGAAGTGTCAAAGGCTTTTATTGACAAATACATTAAAGCGGTTGTAAACCCGCATTGACTTTTTTTTTCACTCCTGCAAGGGAAAAGGCATAATGAGCCAATATGCACCGCATATTAGCTCATTATGAAATACTTACCTCGGAACGAGGTGAGAGAAACTTACCTGGTCCACGCCAAGCGAGATATCATCTTAAAGTGTCTTCCGGGTATCGCTGCTCCAGAGCTGTGATTGGCTGGAGCGGCGATGACATCACTCCCGCACGCGGGAGATTAAAAATCGGCAGGGTCCGGCGGCTGCCGGTCCTTAGCCGAGAATCCCCCCCTGCGCATGTGCCGCTGCAATCAGCGGCGCATTGCGAGGGTAATAACTCCTAAACTGTACAGGTTTAGGAGATATTCTTTATGCCTACAGGTAAGCCTTATTATGGGCTTACCTGTAGGTAAAAGTGAAAAAAGTGGGTTTACAACCACTTTAAGTTTATGCAATGAGTCAATATTTTCAGAGTTGACCCTTCTTTTTCAAGACCTCTGTCATTCACCCTGGCATGCTGGCAATCCACTTGTGGGCTTGGAGTTTGTCAGAATTAGTAGAGTTTTTTTTGTTCACCCGCCTCTTAAGGATTGACCACAAGTTCTGGAGAGTTTCCTGGCCATGGACCCAAAATTTGATGTTTTTTTCACCAAGTCACTTTGTTATCTCTTTAGCCTTATGGCACGGTGCTCCATCATGCTGGAAAAGGCATTGTTCCTCACCAGACTGTTCTTGGATGGTTGGGAGAAGTTGCTCTCGGAGGATGTTTTTGTCCCATTCTTTATTCATGGCTGTGTTCTTGGGAAAATCTGTGAGTGAGCTCACTACCTTGGCTGAGAAGCAACCTCACACATGAATGGTCTCAGGATGCTTTACTGTTGGCATGACATATGACTGGTGGTAGTGCTCACCTTTTCTTCTCCGGACAAGGGTTTTTCCAGATGCCCCAAACAATTGGAAATGGGATTCATCAGAGAAAATTACTTTACCCCAGTCCTCAGCAGTCTAATCCCTGAACCTTTTTCAGAATATCAGTGTGTCCCTGATGTTTTTCCTGGAGAGAAGTGGCTTCTTTGCTGCTCTTCTTGAAACCAGGCCATCCTCCAAAAGTTTTTGCCTCACTGTGCGAGCAGATGCACTCACACCTGCCTGCTGCCATTCCTGAGCAAGCTCTGCATTGGTGGTGCCCTGAGCCCGCAGCTGAATTGCAGTGGAGATGGTCCTGGCAGTTGCTGGACTTTCTTGGGAGCCCCGAATCCTTCTTCACAAAAGCTGTGGAAATGTTTTTTTTATGGGATTAAAGGGGTGTTCCAGCCAAAATTGTGTTTATTAAAAGTCAGCAGCTACAAAAAGTGTAGCTGCTGGCTTTTAATAAACACTCACTTACCTGCTCCTGCGTTCCAGCGACGCGCCGACCGGGGCTCCACTCCTCTCCCCCCCTCCCCAGCCAGCGTCTCCATCTCGACTGTGGGCACCCAGCCATGACAGCCTTCGCCTTCACGGCCGGGCACCCACTGCGCATGCGCGAGCCGCACTGCGCATGCGCGCGCGGCTCGCCGCTGATTGGAGAGGCGATCGCATGGGACCTGTCAGTGTCCCATGTGATCGCCTACAGGGAGGGGCTGGTGTAGGCGATTAAGGCTTAATCGCCTAACCAGCCCCTCGGCGGAAGCAGGAAGTGGGACAGGAAGTCCCACTCCTACTGAAGCCCCCACTCCCCCCCCCAAAAAAATTACATGCCAAATGTGGCATGTATGGGGGTGAGGAGTGGAACAAGAGGAAGTTCCAAATTTGGGTGGAACTCCTCTTTATGTTCATTTTAATGGCAAAGAGGGACTTTGCAATTAATTGCAATTCATCTGATCACTCCTCATAATATTCTGGAGTATATGTAAATTGCCATCATAAACACTGAAGCAGCGGACTTTGTGAAATTAATATTTGTGTCATTCTCAAAACGTTTGGCCACGACTGTACATGGGCTCTGGGGAAAGGACAGCTGGGAATTGATTAACCAAAATTCCAGTACAATTCAATCTCTTAATTTTTGTTTGTTTTGCTTGAGCACAAAATATATTGTGAAGATGTACAGGATTGAACAGATAGACAAACCTTTAACAGAAGAAACCTTGATATGCTTCATACACAGGGCCTAATTGTTAGAAGGAGTTTGGTTGCTAGAAACCATTTTGGAACATCGGAAAGATTTACCTTCATTACCTATCCTAAAAACACAACAAGAATTGAGTCACTCCCTGAAGTGGGAGACAAAATCCCCTCTTGGATAACTGTCACTGCGACAGGTGTCCTCACTGGAGGATTTCTCCTGTTCTTGTGACAACTGTAGAATTAAAATTTTCCATCACTACTCCCCATTCAAACATGGAGAATCTCCCACAGACAGCCAGAAAAAAAAAAAAAAAAAAAAAAAAAAGGACAAGGGGGTTGAACCCCTCTCCACTTTTAAGTATACTTCCTGCCAATTAAAAAAAATATTAAAAAAGTAAAGACTATTTGTAAAAATTTTAAAAACAGCAGCACCAATGCAAGCTTTGATGTTACCCACAGTTCTTTTATGGGAAAATATTGAACTCTACATGACAAACACTTTGAAGTCGAAAGCCAAGACACTTTAAAAGTGAATGGAAACTCAGAACATCAACAGACCAACATATATACTGTATATCGGTTCTCAGAAGCTGTGCTATCAGAACAAAATTGACATTAAATACCTTTTTAGTGTTGCCTTTATATGCAGTCATGTGACCACTATTCCTCGCTCTGTGTACCTTCTCTGATCAGCAGACCCTTCCCTCAAGAATTGACATCAAGATCAAAAGTGACATTGCCACCTCATAGTCCACCTCCTTCAATTCAGTCCCGTACACTTGCTGGCACTTGTGCAATAGAAAAATCACCAGACATGCCTCTGGGGATCCTGAATAATAATGAGGCAGCACTGCTTCCAGGTCCCAACAACGCTAGAGGGATCAGCCATTTCAATAGCAGCTGATCACTGTTGTCGGCCTGACACAGGCAGTAAAAGAATATTTGGGGAAACAGCTGGATCAAAAAAGGGGAAAGTAAATATGTCATCCAAGTCCTTCAAAACAGAATATATTGTCAATGATCACATTTAGGGGAAACCTTGTAAGGCTTTATGCACACTTGACGTTTGGTAAAACTTTTCTAGAAGCCTTTCCTCCTGGCAGCAGTATTTTGGTAGAAAAAAAAAAACATCTGGTGCTTGTAAAATAGTTTTAGAAGTGTTTACAGGTATCAAACGCTGGAACGTGAATTCATTTAGTTGGCCAGAATAATGATTTCTGCTGGCGATTAAAATGAATTCAAGATCAAGCGCTAAAGGCACATTCAGATGCATTTACAAGCGTCAAGCGTTTTTTTCTGCCAACACTGCTGCTCCTTGACACACTGAAGTGGGGTTTTTCCTGCCTCTAAATGATGGTAAAGCCTATGTGTGCATGGACACATAGGCCACCATGGAGGGGTGCTGAGAGGAAGGGAAAAAAAAACACCACATCAGAAGCCCCAAGGAGCAGCCGTAAAAACAACCAGTGTGCTTGAGGCCTACAAGAATTGTTACAATAGTAATTTTGCATTGAATGGTCTCTCCAACCAAAATAAAATTGAGACCAACACTTTGCCAAGCACATCCCCCAAACACAGAAAGTGCATAGCACAGGAGTCCCCCCCCATATGACAGGGGTGTCCAACCACTTACCACATACAGGAAGCAGAGAGCCAACGCTTCTGGTGTAGCGCTGGCTCCTGTCATGCACCCTGGGGGACAGGCAGCAGCAGCCAGCCAGCCATACCCGTCCTGTGGGGACAGGCAGCAGCAGCCAGCCAGCCATACCCGTCCTGTGGGGACAGGCAGCAGCAGCCAGCCAGCCATACCCGTCCTGTGGGGACAGGCAGCAGCAGCCAGCCATACCCGTCCTGTGGGGACAGGCAGCAGCAGCCAGCCAGCCATACCCGTCCTGTGGGGACAGGCAGCAGCAGCCAGCCAGCCATACCCGTCCTGTGGGGACAGGCAGCAGCAGCCAGCCAGCCATACCCGTCCTGTGGGGACAGGCGGCAGCAGCCAGCCAGCCATACCCGTCCTGTGGGGACAGGCGGCAGCAGCCAGCCAGCCATACCCGTCCTGTGGGGACAGGCGGCAGCAGCCAGCCAGCCATACCCGTCCTGTGGGGACAGGCGGCAGCAGCCAGCCAGCCATACCCGTCCTGTGGGGACAGGCGGCAGCAGCCAGCCAGCCATACCCGTCCTGTGGGGACAGGCGGCAGCAGCCAGCCAGCCATACCCGTCCTGTGGGGACAGGCGGCAGCAACAGCCAGCCATACCCGTCCTGTGGGGACAGGCAGCAGCAGCAGCCAGCCATACCCGTCCTGTGGGGACAGGCAGCAGCAGCAGCCAGCCAGCCATACCCGTCCTGTGGGGACAGGCGGCAGCAACAGCCAGCCATACCCGTCCTGTGGGGACAGGCAGCAGCAGCAGCCAGCCAGCCATACCCGTCCTGTGGGGACAGGCAGCAGCAGCAGCCAGCCAGCCATACCCGTCCTGTGGGGACAGGCGGCAGCAGCAGCCAGCCAGCCATACCCGTCCTGTGGGGACAGGCAGCAGCAGCCAGCCAGCCATACCCGTCCTGTGGGGACAGGCAGCAGAAGCCAGCCAGCCAGCCAGCCAGCCAGCCATACCCATCCTGTGGGGACAGGCAGCAGCATCCAGACAGCCAGCCATACCCATCCTGTGGGGACAGGCAGCAGCAGCCAGCCAGCCAGCCATACCTGTCCTGTGGGGACAGGCAGCAGCAGCCAGCCAGCCATACCCGTCCTGTGGGGCCAGGCAGCAGCAGCCAGCCAGCCATAACCGCCCTGGGGGACAACATGAGTGGAGGATCACATAGGTAAAGCTTCTTTACTGTAAATGGTCCCCTAGGCTTTTAAATGAGCAGTTAAACATTGCAGCACAGGTCCAGCCTAACTGCAAAGCAAGACTTAAGTTTTGTTCACTCCGGAAAAAAAAAAAAAAAAAGAAGAAAAAACGCCACTGCACTGGCATTGCCATTTTTAACATGGATAGCAGTCACACAACAAAATCATGCATTGGAAAACATGTGAGGGTCATTTCAAAATAAAAAAAGCACAACACGTACAGGAGCTACTTTGGTGCACAGAGCATCTCCTTCAAGTGTATACTGATGCTGTTCTGCAACAAATGTGAAAATAACGTGTCAGGCCGTGTACACACGGCAGAGAACCTCGACGGGCAGAACACATCGTTCCGCCCGTCGAGGTTCTCTGCCGGCCGTCGAAATCGGCGACCCGCCCGTCGGGAATGGCAACCAGCCATTCATCCAGGCGGGCCGTCGAGCAAATAGAGAGCGTGCTCTCTATTTCTGCTCGACGGGCTTCCCGACGGGAAGCTCGCCGAGAGTGTACACACGGCCGAGGTCCTCGCTGGAATGCAGCTTCCAGCGAGGTTCTCGCTGGTTTCCAGCGAGAACCTCGGTCGTGTGTACGCCGCCTATTTCTGCTCGACGGGCTTCCCGACGGGAAGCTCGCCGAGAGCGTACACACGGCCGAGGTCCTCGCTGGAATGCAGCTTCCAGCGAGGTTCTCGCTGGTTTCCAGCGAGAACCTCGGTCGTGTGTACGCCGCCTCATGTGTGAATGGAGTATTCACTTTACTGGTTTTCAGCTTGTAAACACATACAGGGGTTAATTCATGGGGATGTATAGCTAGTTTTGTATAGAGAAGAGTTCTTCCCATCCAGACCAGGAGATGCTATAGGAAGTGACATGGGATCTCTACAAAAGACAGAGAATTAGAATGTCCTTGTTGACAACTGTTAAGTCTGAATTTCTCATCTCCTTCTGTCTTCCTGACAATGACCACAAGGTCAGAGAGACAGGGTGACTATCCAAAACTTGTCTTCTACCACTACGTTGTGGTGGTTTGCGAAGAAAAATAAAATAAAAAAATCATGTTACTTTTTGCATTACTTTTTTCAGCACAGTGCAGTGTGAGGCAATCCACTGCCTTGCACCAGCCGGTGGCCAATTGAACGTCATAAGAGGCCTGTGTGACATTTTAATAAAGTTTGTTTTATAAAAAAAAAAGTGAACAGTAAGATGTGCCGAGATTGGTGCACCAGAACTGCGCTCATCTGGCCAGACAGCACCACGCTGGTGTGAACATGTTCCCAAGCCAAAAGTTTTAACAATGACAGGAGTGTCTGCTTTCCACTTTAAGAACAGACTGCGCTGTACAATGTCCTCATACCGAAACCACTCAAGTACTCAGGGTTCAGCTACAAAGTAAACAATACAGAGTTTTAAAAGGAAATCTGTTACATATCCTTTGTACCTGAAATGTATATTTTTCCTAAAAAGTAAACAATGTTGGCACCAGGATGGTTGGCTTAGCAGCACTACATTGCCCAGCTCATAAGCCGGTACACACGTACAAAGCTGGCCAGTGCAGCAAGAACCAGATGACTCTGTTCAGCAGAAGCTGGTCTAAACTACTGGCTTTTGTCCAATGATCTTGCTGGAAAACCAGCAGTGCATTGTGGTGGTGCTGGTAATGGGGGGGGGGGGGGTATACACTGAACATGTACTCCACTTCACTGCTGAGCCAATCCCCAGAAATATTACCAGATGCATCACCACATCCAGCAATACTCAGTGTACATAGAACAGGAGCAATCTCCTCTGACATCCAATCTTCAGTAAGGAGGTGGATGATGTCACAGGGACAGTTAAAGTGTACCTGTAGCCAAAACTTTGGTTTTTGTTTTGGATAAAGCCAGGAGGGGATTAGAAGTCTAACCTTATTTTACTGCAGTCTGAGGCGAAATTCCTTTCCTGTCTGATAAAAAAAAAAAGTTTTCTCAGGACAGGAAGTGAGAGGAAATCTCTATTACAGAGCCCCAGATGGCAGTAAACATTGATGGGGGTTCTAACCTTTCCCCTTTCTATCCAATAAAAAGATCTGGGGTACAAATACACTAAACAAGCCAGGACAAGACAAGGCTGCAGTTCTCTCCCATGGTCCTCACTAGAAACTCTAGATTTACCTTACATTTCTGTCTCTGTAGCCCACAAATGTCACTGCGGGGCCCTCCCTCCACAGTGCGCCCCCCCTTTCATAGTGTGGGGCCCTCCCGTGGACCACACGCAATCTGTCTATACACCGGTATTCTCACCCAGCACTCTATACAAATAACGACAAGCTCCACAACACATCCATCCCACCCCAGACTGCACAGGAGCTACACCCAGGGTCTGTCACTTCATCTACAGAAACCAACACAGGGAGGAAAGGCCGGGACCCCTGGGGACATGGCATGGGGAAGTCAGGACCAGCATTTCAGCATAGAGGATGGGTCCTCAACCCCACAGTGTCAGCATGGAGGAGTCCTCACCCCCCCCCACCGTGCCACTATGTCAGCATGGAGGAGTCCTCACCCCCCCCCCCCCCACAGTGCCACTATGTCAGCATGGAGGAGTCCTCACCCCCCACATTGCCAGTATGTCAGCATGGAGGGCACCTCACCCCACAGTGCCAGTATGTCAGCATGGAGGAGTCCTCACCCCCCACAGTGCCACTATGTCAGCATGGAGGGCACCTCACCCCACAGTGCCAGTATGTCAGCATGGAGGGCACCTCACCCCACAGTGCCAGTATGTCAGCATGGAGGGCACCTCACCCCACAGTGCCAGTATGTCAGCATGGAGGGCACCTCACCCCACAGTGCCAGTATGTCAGCATGGAGGGCACCTCACCCCACAGTGCCAGTATGTCAGCATGGAGGAGTCCTCACCCCCACAGTACCACTATGTCAGCATGGAGGACACCTCACCTCACAGTGCCAGTATGTCAGCATGGAGGAGTCCTCACCCCCACAGTACCACTATGTCAGCATGGAGGACACCTCACCCCACAGTGCCAGTATGTCAGCATGGAGGGCACCTCACCCCACAGTGCCAGTATGTCAGCATGGAGGAGTCCTCACCCCCACAGTGCCACTATGTCAGCATGGAGGACACCTCACCCCCACAGTGCCACTATGTCAGCATGGAGGATACCTCACCCCCACAGTGCCACTATGTCAGCATGGAGGATACCTCACCCCCACAGTGCCACTATGTCAGCATGGAGGACACCTCACCCCCACAGTGCCAGTATGTCAGCATGGAGGATACCTCACCCCCACAGTGCCAGTATGTCAGCATGGAGGAGTCCTCACCCCCACAGTACCACTATGTCAGCATGGAGGACACCTCACCCCCACAGTGCCAGTATGTCAGCATGGAGGATACCTCACCCCCACAGTGCCACTATGTCAGCATGGAGGAGTCCTCACCCCCCCCCCCCCCCCCCACAGTGCCACTATGTCAGCATGGAGGACACCTCACCCACAGTGCCAGTATGTCAGCATGGAGGAGTCCTCACCCCCACAGTACCACTATGTCAGCATGGAGGACACCTCACCCCACAGTGCCAGTATGTCAGCATGGAGGAGTCCTCACCCCCACAGTGCCACTATGTCAGCATGGAGGGCACCTCACCCCACAGTGCCAGTATGTCAGCATGGAGGAGTCCTCACCCCCACAGTACCACTATGTCAGCATGGGGGACACCTCACCCCACAGTGCCAGTATGTCAGCATGGAGGGCACCTCACCCCACAGTGCCAGTATGTCAGCATGGAGGAGTCCTCACCCCCACAGTGCCACTATGTCAGCATGGAGGACACCTCACCCCCACAGTGCCAGTATGTCAGCATGGAGGATACCTCACCCCCACAGTGCCACTATGTCAGCATGGAGGACACCTCACCCCCACAGTGCCAGTATGTCAGCATGGAGGACACCTCACCCCCACAGTGCCAGTATGTCAGCATGGAGGACACCTCACCCCCACAGTGCCAGTATGTCAGCATGGAGGACACCTCACCCCCACAGTGCCAGTATGTCAGCATGGAGGATACCTCACCCCCACAGTGCCAGTATGTCAGCATGGAGGATACCTCACCCCCACAGTGCCAGTATGTCAGCATGGAGGATACCTCACCCCCACAGTGCCACTATGTCAGCATGGAGGACACCTCACCCCCACAGTGCCAGTATGTCAGCATGGAGGATACCTCACCCCCACAGTGCCAGTATGTCAGCATGGAGGAGTCCTCACCCCCACAGTACCACTATGTCAGCATGGAGGACACCTCACCCCCACAGTGCCACTATGTCAGCATGGAGGACACCTCACCCCCACAGTGCCAGTATGTCAGCATGGAGGATACCTCACCCCCACAGTGCCAGTATGTCAGCATGGAGGAGTCCTCACCCCCACAGTACCACTATGTCAGCATGGAGGACACCTCACCCCCACAGTGCCAGTATGTCAGCATGGAGGATACCTCACCCCCCCACAGTACCACTATGTCAGCATGGAGGACACCTCACCCCCACAGTGCCAGTATGTCAGCATGGAGGATACCTCACCCCCACAGTGCCACTAGTCAGCATGGAGGACACCTCATCCCACAATGCCAGTATGTCAGCATGGAGGACACCTCACCTCTCAGTAAACTTGCGTGCCCGGTCCGCTGTCCTCTCTCAGGCGGGAATCCGGCCCTGGTTACCTGCAGGAGGCCTGCTCTCGGTCACTCTCCTCCTCCTCCTCCTGCAGGCTCCGTTACTCGGGCAGCTGTGTCTGGGTGGGCTGGGGCCGCGCAGTCTCCCTGGGGAGAAAGAAGAGGAGGGCAGATGGAGGAGGAGGCGGCGGCTCAGACCGCTACAGGAGGATGGAGAGACACACAACATGGCTGCCCGGCCCCTCCTGCCACCTCATTAGCCGGGGACATCATAGGGTAGCCTCCCCCTCCTCACTATACTAACTTCGTGTACCGGCTGCCTGCAACTCTCCTCCTATACCGGCCTGTGTTCGTCTCATAGACCCGCCATGAGTAATAGGGAGAGCAACAAGTGTGAAGAGATGTCCGAGCCCCTCCCCCTCATCATACTCCGCGTTTGAAGTACCACACACAACTTCTCATTCCGACTACACTGTATATGGAGAGCAACAAGTCACCACACATATTTATACAGTATATAGAGAGGGAGATAATGTCCATGTCCAGTCACTGTCACAACATCTCTTCATGTATATAGAGAGAGCTATAATTTCCAGTCACTGTCTCCACACCTCTCTATGTGTATACAGTATATAGAGAGAGCTATAATTTCCAGTCACTGTCTCCACACCTCTCTATGTGTATACAGTATATAGAGAGAGCTATAATGTCCAGTCACTGTCTCCACACCTCTCTATGTGTATACAGTATATAGAGAGAGCTATAATGTCCAGTCACTGTCTCCACATCTCTCTATGTGTATACAGTATATAGAGAGAGCTATAATGTCCAGTCACTGTCTCCACACCTCTCTATGTGTATACAGTATATAGAGAGAGCTATAATGTCCAGTCACTGTCACCACATCTCTCTATGTGTATACAGTATATAGAGAGAGCTATAATGTCCAGTCACTGTCACCACATCTCTCTATGTGTATACAGTATATAGAGAGAGCTATAATGTCCAGTCACTGTCTCCACATCTCTCTATGTGTATACAGTATATAGCTATAAGTCCAGTCACTGCTCCACATCTCTCTATGTGTATACAGTATATAGAGAGAGCTATAATGTCCAGTCACTGTCTCCACACCTCTCTATGTGTATACAGTATATAGAGAGAGCTATAATGTCCAGTCACTGTCTCCACACCTCTCTATGTGTATACAGTATATAGAGAGAGCTATAATGTCCAGTCACTGTCACCACATCTCTCCATGTATATACAGTATATAGAGAGAGCTATAATGTCCAGTCACTGTCTCCACACCTCTCTATGTGTATACAGTATATAGAGAGAGCTATAATGTCCAGTCACTGTCTCCACACCTCTCTATGTGTATACAGTATATAGAGAGAGCTATAATGTCCAGTCACTGTCTCCACACCTCTCTATGTGTATACAGTATATAGAGAGAGCTATAATGTCCAGTCACTGTCACCACATCTCTCCATGTATATACAGTATATAGAGAGAGCTATAATGTCCAGTCACTGTCTCCACATCTCTCTATGTGTATACAGTATATAGAGAGAGCTATAATGTCCAGTCACTGTCTCCACACCTCTCTATGTGTATACAGTATATAGAGAGAGCTATAATGTCCAGTCACTGTCACCACATCTCTCCATGTATATACAGTATATAGAGAGAGCTATAATGTCCAGTCACTGTCTCCACACCTCTCTATGTGTATACAGTATATAGAGAGAGCTATAATGTCCAGTCACTGTCTCCACATCTCTCTATGTGTATACAGTATATAGAGAGAGCTATAATGTCCAGTCACTGTCTCCACACCTCTCTATGTGTATACAGTATATAGAGAGAGCTATAATGTCCAGTCACTGTCTCCACACCTCTCTATGTGTATACAGTATATAGAGAGAGCTATAATGTCCAGTCACTGTCTCCACACCTCTCTATGTGTATACAGTATATAGAGAGAGCTATAATGTCCAGTCACTGTCTCCACATCTCTCTATGTGTATACAGTATATAGAGAGAGCTATAATGTCCAGTCACTGTCTCCACATCTCTCTATGTGTATACAGTATATAGAGAGAGCTATAATGTCCAGTCACTGTCTCCACATCTCTCTATGTGTATACAGTATATAGAGAGAGCTATAATGTCCAGTCACTGTCTCCACACCTCTCTATGTGTATACAGTATATAGAGAGAGCTATAATGTCCAGTCACTGTCTCCACACCTCTCTATGTGTATACAGTATATAGAGAGAGCTATAATGTCCAGTCACTGTCTCCACACCTCTCTATGTGTATACAGTATATAGAGAGAGCTATAATGTCCAGTCACTGTCTCCACATCTCTCTATGTGTATACAGTATATAGAGAGAGCTATAATGTCCAGTCACTGTCACCACACCTCTTAATATATGTACAGTTTTTTAGAGAGAGCTATAATGTCCAGTCACTGTCACCACATCTCTCTATGTGTATACAGTTTATAGAGAGAGCCAGAGGCGTTGCTTGGGGGGTGCATTTTTTTTTTTTTTTGCTGACATGCCCAGAGCCTGTGTCATTGCTATGGGGGTGCAGCCCGAACCCGGGTGACACCCGCCAGAGGGTAACACCCGGCTCAGACTGGCGCCACATTGAGAGGGGCGCCGTGGCTTCCTCCTTCCCTTCCAGGATCTCCTCTGCTCGATGCGATGTGCAGGGAGAATGGGGGAGGAGGGAGTAAGGCAGAAGCAAACTGGGGATCCCTCCGGGATCACCTCTGCGTGCTCAATGCAATGTGCGGGGACAGTGGGGGAGGAGCCGGCACAGCTGCATGCTGTGATGCTGTCCTTGTCTCCTCTCCAGACTCCCGGAACATGTGTGAGTACAGTAAAGGCGGGAGGGAAGTGAACTAGTAAAGGGTGACACTCAGCTTGCGAGGGGGTTTCATGGTGTCCACCGCCGGCCTGAGCCCAAGGTTAGGTGGGGGGGGGTTGCCATGGTACTGGCAGGTCGTCTGAGAGATAGTGTGGGAGGACTCTCAAACACAGGGCCAGACTAACATAGGGGCTGTTGGAGCTGCAGCTCCAGGCCCCATTTGCCCAAAAAAAATAAAAAATCTTAAAAAAAAAAAGATTGAGTTCGGGGGTTGTAGCTCGACGACCAGAGGTCACATAAACCCCACATTTGGGGGGTAGGCAGTTGAAGACCTACCCCACCACCAGTAAAAATATGGGATGGCTATCATTTATGGTTCCGGAGATACGGGCCTGCTTGCACAGCCTGTCAGAAGCTACATACAGAGCAGCCATTATAAATACAAGCTGACACACTGCAGCAGACTGAGAAAAAAATCATCATTTGTTTTTTGCTAGAAAATTACTCTATGGTGGTCTTTGTAACTTTTTATGTTGCACGGTATAGAGCTGCACGATTCTGGCGAAAATGACAACTGCAATTTTTTTGCTTAGATGATAGATCACGATTCTCTCACAATTCGTGCGGCATAACATCATCTTTCACATTAAAATGAAAAAAATATATAAAAAAATGGGCTAACTTTACTGTTTTGTTTTTATGGTTTTTATTATTCATTGAAGTGGGCAAATGCAGTGTGACATAAAATATTGCAGCAATTGCCATTTTTGTCTCTGCTAAAATATATATAATGTTTGGCGGTCCCAAGTAATTTTCTAGCAAAAAATATTGCTTTTTAACTTAAACAAGTGTTGGACATTAAGTGGTTACATTTCTTGCATTTACACACAGAAGTTTGATCTAAAAAGTAAGTTGGTTACAATGTTTCATGTTGTTTACAAACTTGGCAGACTGCCCGGATATTTTCTTTACACACAGAAGTTTATCCCTTTGATCTAAAAAGAAAGTTTTAGCTACAATGTTTCCTGCTAAGAACTTGGCAGACTGCCCAGATATTTTCTTTTGACAGCTGAAAGTCTCTCCACTTGTTATATGAAAGAATCAGCAAACTCTGCATTGGAGATGTCAGGGGGGTTGAATCGAGATCACAATTTTTTTACGATTAATTGTGCAGCTCTAGCACGGTACTGTATTTGCGCAGCAATTTTTCAAACTTTTTTAGGAAATAAACCGTTTAATTCATTAAAAAAAAACACTAAAGTTAGCACAATTTTTTTTGGTATCCTAAGCGATGCTTTACATTTTTTTTAGGTTACATGTTTAGAGTTACAGAGGAGGTCTAGTGCTAGAATTATTGCTCTCGCTCTAACGATCCCTGTGGGGAGCCCTGTGCCACCCCAGCCTGCTGTATGCCACCCCAGCCTGCCCTGTGCCACCCCAGCCTGCTGTGTACCACCCCAGCCTGCCCTGTGCTACCCCAGCCTGCTGTATACCACCCCAGCCTGCCCTGTGCCATACCAGCCTGCCCCATACCACCCCAGCCTGTCCTGTGCCACCCCAGCCTGCTCCATACCACCCAGCCTGCTGTGTACCACCCCAGCCTGCCCAGTGCCATACCAGCCTGCCCCATACCACCCCAGCCTGCCCCATCCCACCCCAGTCTGCCCTGTGCCACCCCAGCCTGCTGTATACCACCCCAGCCTGCCCTGTGTCACCCCAACCTGCCCTATACCACCCAGCCTCCCTGTGCCACCCCATATTGCCCTATTCCACCCAACCTGTCTTATACCACCCCAACCTGCCCTTTCCCACCCTCATTTTCCTGTACCACCCTAACTTGCCCAATACCACCCCAACCTGCCCTATGCCACCCTAACATGCCCTATAACACCCCAACCTGCCCCATACTACCTTAACCTGCCCTGTACCACCTTAACCTGCCATATACCACACCAACCTGTCATTATACCACCCTATTCTACCCTAACCTGCCACTATACCGTCCTATACTATCATTTACAGGGGCTGGTTTGGAGTGCGCCCCGTGACTGTGCCCTTCCTGCATGGTGCTAGGCAGCCTAGACGGGGGGGGGGGGGGGGGTGACACCATGTTTTACCGCACCAGGTGACACCAACCCTAGTGATGCCACTGGAGAGAGCTATGATGTCCAGTCACTGTCACCACATCTCTCTATGTGTATACAGTATATAGAGAGAGCTATAATGTCCAGTCACTGTCTCCACACCTCTCTATGTGTATACAGTATATAGAGAGAGCTATAATGTCCAGTCACTGTCTCCACACCTCTCTATGTGTATACAGTATATAGAGAGAGCCATAATGTCCAGTCACTGTCTCCACACCTCTCTATGTGTATACAGTATATAGAGAGAGCTATAATGTCCAGTCACTGTCACCACAGCTCTCTATGTGTATATAGAGAGAGCTATAATGTCCAGTCACTGTATCCACACCTCTCTATGTGTATACAGTATATAGAGAGAGCTATAATGTCCAGTCACTGTCTCCACACCTCTCTATGTGTATACAGTATATAGAGAGAGCTATAATGTCCAGTCACTGTCTCCACACCTCTCTATGTGTATACAGTTTATAGAGAGAGCTATAATGTCCAGTCACTGTCACCACACCTCTCCATCTACAGTGCGGAAAATAAGTATTTGAACACCCTGCTATTTTGCAAGTTCTCCCACTTGGAAATCATGGAGGGGTCTGAAATTTTCATCGTAGGTGCATGTCCACTGTGAGACATAATCAAAAAAAAACAAATTCCAGAAATCACAATTTATGATTTTTTAACTATTTATTTGTATGATACAGCTGCAAAGAAGTATTTGAACACCTGTCTATCAGCTAGAATTCTGACCCTCAAAGACCTGTTAGTCTGCCTTTAAAATGTCCACCTCCACTCCATTTATTATCCTAAATTAGATGCACCTGTTTGAGGTCATTAGCTGCATAAAGACACCTGTCCACCCCATACAATCAGTAAGAATCCAACTACTAACATGGCCAAGACCAAAGAGCTGTCCAAAGACACTAGAGACAAAATTGTACACCTCCACAAGGCTGGAAAGGGCTACGGGAAATTGCCAAGCAGCTTGGTGAAAAAAGGTCCACTGTTGGAGCAATCATTAGAAAATGGAAGAAGCTAAACATGACTGTCAATCTCCCTCGGACTGGGGCTCCATGCAAAATCTCACTTCGTGGGGTCTCAATGATCTTAAGAAAGGTGAGAAATCAGCCCAGGACTACACGGGAGGAGCTGGTCAATGACCTGAAAAGAGCTGGGACCACCGTTTCCAAGGTTACTGTTGGTAATACACTAAGACGTCATGGTTTGAAATCATGCATGGCACGGAAGGTTCCCCTGCTTAAACCAGCACATGTCAAGGCCCGTCTTAAGTTTGCCAGTGACCATTTGGATGATCCAGAGGAGTCACGGGAGAAAGTCATGTGGTCAGATGAGACCAAAATAGAACTTTTTGGTCATAATTCCACTAACCGTGTTTGGAGGAAGAAGAATGATGAGTACCATCCCAAGAACACCATCCCTACTGTGAAGCATGGGGGTGGTAGCATCATGCTTTGGGGGTGTTTTTCTGCCCATGGGACAGGGCGACTGCACTGTATTAAGGAGAGGATGACCGGGGCCATGTATTGCGAGATTTTGGGCAACAACCTCCTTCCCTCAGTTAGAGCTTTGAAGATGGGTCGAGGCTGGGTCTTCCAACATGACAATGACCCGAAGCACACAGCCAGGATAACCAAGGAGTGGCTCTGTAAGAAGCATATCAAGGTTCTGGCGTGGCCTAGCCAGTCTCCAGACCTAAACCCAATAGAGAATCTTTGGAGGGAGCTCAAACTCTGTGTTTCTCAGCGACAGCCCAGAAACCTGACTGATCGAGAGAAGATCTGTGTGGAGGAGTGGGCCAAAATCCCTCCTCCAGTGTGTGCAAACCTGGTGAAAAACTACAAGAAACGTTTGACCCCTGTAATTGCAAACAAAGGCTACTGTACCAAATATTAACATTGATTTTCTCAGGTGTTCAAATACTTATTTGCAGCTGTATCATACAAACAAATAGTTAAAAAAAATCATACATTGTGATTTCTGGAATTTTTTTTTTTGATTATGTCTCTCACAGTGGACATGCACCTACGATGACAATTTCAGACCCCTCCATGATTTCCAAGTGGGAGAACTTGCAAAATAGCAGGGTGTTCAAATACTTATTTTCCGCACTGTTTATACAGTTTATAGAGAGAGCTATAATGTCTAGTCACTGTCTCCACACCTCTTCATATATGTACAGTATATAGAGTAGGGTGACCAGACATCCCCAGTTTCAGGGGACAGTCCCCTGATTGAGGACACTGTCCCCGGACACCAAGTCTGTCCCTGGTTTTGTCCCCGGATTGGATTTAATAGGGGGCAGGGGCAATTTCAAAGACAATCAGTGCAGAATTAAAATAAATTGACTAGAATTACACCCCCCCCCCCTCCCCGCGCTCCGCCGTGCCTACTAGGGGGGTTGTATTTTTTCCATTATCTGTGCCCCTTTCTGGTGATCATGTGCTGGCCAGAGCGGAGGGAATATTTCTTCAGTTTCTGGTGCCCATTCAGCTCCGTTCGCATGTTTTTCTGCCTTGGCTCAAATCCTGGCCAGCCGCCTGTCTTCTCCTTGCCTTCCCTGGCGGCAGGGTCGTCTTAATAGCACCATGAGCCCCTGGGCAAAGTAATGCTCTGGGGCCCATACAATGGAGACAGTGCAGGTAAATAGAAATCAAGTAGGTAGGAGGTAGGGGATATCTAGGGTGTAGAGGGGTCAGAGTGCTGGGGGGATATCTGGGGTGTAGAGGGGTCAGAGTGCTGGGGGGATATCTGGGGTGTAGAGGGGTCAGAGTGCTGGGGGCATATCTGGGGTGTAGAGGGGTCAGAGTGCTGGGGGCATATCTGGGGTGTAGAGGGGTCAGAGTGCTGGGGGGATATCTGGGGTGTAGAGGGATCACAGTGCTGGGGGGGATATCTGAGATGTAGAGGGATCAGAGTGCTGGGGGGATATCTAGGGTGTAGAGGGGTCAGAGTGCTGGGGGGATATCTGGGGTGTAGAGGGGTCAGAGTGCTGGGGGGATATCTGGGGTGTAGAGGGATCAGAGTGCTGGGGGGATATCTGGGGTGTAGAGAGGTCCGAGTGCTGGGGGATATCTGGGGTTGTAGAGGGGTCAGAGTGCTGGGGGGGATATCTGGGGTGTAGAGGGGTCAGAGTGCTGGGGGGGATATCTGGGGTGTAGAGGGGTCAGAGTGCTGGGGGGATATCTGGGGTGTAGAGGGGTCAGAGTGCTGGGAGGATATCTGGGGTGTAGAGGGGTCAGAGTGCTGGGGGGGATATCTGGGGTGTAGAGGGGTCAGAGTGCTGGGGGGGATATCTGGGGTGTAGAGGCGTCAGAGTGCTGGGGGGATATCTAGGGTGTAGAGGGGTCAGAGTGCTGGGAGGATATCTGGGGTGTAGAGGGATCAGAGTGCTGGGGGGATATCTGGGGTGTAGAGGGGTCAGAGTGCTGGGGGGATATCTGGGGTGTAGAGGGGTCAGAGTGCTGGGGGGGATATCTGGGGTGTAGAGGGGTCAGAGTGCTGGGGGGATATCTGGGGTGTAGAGGGGTCAGAGTGCTGGGAGGATATCTGGGGTGTAGAGGGGTCAGAGTGCTGGGGGGGATATCTGGGGTGTAGAGGGGTCAGAGTGCTGGGGGGGATATCTGGGGTGTAGAGGCGTCAGAGTGCTGGGGGGATATCTAGGGTGTAGAGGGGTCAGAGTGCTGGGGGGATATCTGGGGTGTAGAGGGGTTAGAGTGCTGGGGGGATATCTGGGGTGTAGAGGGGTCAGAGTGCTAGGGGGATATCTGGGGTGTAGAGGGGTCAGAGTGCTGGGGGCATATCTGGGGTGTAGAGGGGTCAGAGTTCTGGGGGGGATATCTGGGATGTAGAGGGGTCAGAGTGCTGGGGGGAGATCTGGGGTGTAGACGGGTCAGAGTGCTGGGGGGATATCTGGGGTGTAGAGGGGTCAGAGTGCTGGGGGGATATCTGGGGTGTAGAGGGGTCAGAGTGCTGGGGGGATATCTAGGGTGTAGAGGGGTCAGAGTGCTGGGAGGATATCTGGGGTGTAGAGGGGTCAGAGTGCTGGGGGGATATCTGGGGTGTAGAGGGGTCAGAGTGCTGGGGGGATATCTGGGGTGTAGAGGGGTCAGAGTGCTGGGTGGGATATCTGGGGTGTAGAGGGGTCAGAGTGCTGGGGGGATATCTGGGGTGTAGAGGGGTCAGAGTGCTGGGGGGATATCTGGGGTGTAGAGGGGTCAGAGTGCTGGGGGGATATCTGGGGTGTAGAGGGATCAGAGTGCTGGGGGGATATCTGGGGTGTAGAGAGGTCCGAGTGCTGGGGGATATCTGGGGTTGTAGAGGGGTCAGAGTGCTGGGGGGATATCTGGGGTGTAGAGGGGTCAGAGTGCTGGGGGGGATATCTGGGGTGTAGAGGGGTCAGAGTGCTGGGGGGATATCTGGGGTGTAGAGGGGTCAGAGTGCTGGGAGGATATCTGGGGTGTAGAGGGTTCAGAGTGCTGGGAGGATATCTGGGGCATAGAAGGGTCAGACTGCTGGGGGGGATATCTGGGGTGTAGAGGCGTCAGAGTGCTGGGGGGATATCTAGGGTGTAGAGGGGTCAGAGTGCTGGGAGGATATCTGGGGTGTAGAGGGATCAGAGTGCTGGGGGGATATCTGGGGTGTAGAGGGGTCAGAGTGCTGGGGGGATATCTGGGGTGTAGAGGGGTCAGAGTGCTGGGGGGATCTCTGGGGTGTAGAGGGGTCAGAGTGCTAGGGGGATATCTGGGGTGTAGAGGGGTCAGAGTGCTGGGGGCATATCTGGGGTGTAGAGGGGTCAGAGTTCTGGGGGGGATATCTGGGATGTAGAGGGGTCAGAGTGCTGGGGGGAGATCTGGGGTGTAGACGGGTCAGAGTGCTGGCAGGATACTTGGGGTGTAGAGGGGTCAGAGTGCTGGGGGGATATCTGGGGTGTAGATGGGTCAGAGTCCTGGGGGGATATCTATGGTGTAGAGGGGTCAGAGTGCTGGGAGGATATCTGGGGTGTAGAGGGGTCAGAGTGCTGGGGGGATATCTGGGGTGTAGAGGGGTCAGAGTGCTGGGGGGATATCTGGGGTGTAGAGGGGTCAGAGTGCTGGGTGGGATATCTGGGGTGTAGAGGGGTCAGAGTGCTAGGGGCATATCTGGGGTGTAGAGGGGTCAGAGTGCTGGGGGGGATATCTGGGGTGTAGAGGGGTCAGAGTGCTGGGGGGATATCTGGGGTGTAGAGGGGTCAGAGTGCTGGGGGGATATCTGGGGGTGTAGAGGGATCAGAGTGATGGGTGGATATCTGGGGTGTAGAGGGGTCAGAGTGCTGGGGGGGATATCTGCGGTGTAGAGGGGTCAGAGTGCTGGGTGGATATCTGGGGTGTAGAGGGGTTAGAGTGCTGGGGGGGATATCTGGGGTGTAGAGGGGTCAGAGTGCTGGGTGGATATCTGTGGTGTAGAGGGGTCAGAGTGCTGGGGGGATATCTGGGGAGTAGAGGGGGCAGAGTGCTGGGGGGATATCTGGGGTGTAGAGGGGTCAGAGTGCTGGGGGATATCTGGGGTGTAGAGGGGTCAGAGTGCTGGGTGGGATATCTGGGGTGTAGACGGGTCAGAGTGCTGGGGGGAGATCTGGGGTGTAGACGGGTCAGAGTGCTGGGGGGATATCTGGGGGTGTAGAGGGGTCAGAGTGCTGGGTGGATATCTGGGGTGTAGAGGGGTCAGAGTGCTGGGGGGATATCTGGGGAGTAGAGGGGTCAGAGTGCTGGGTGGATATCTGGGGTGTAGAGGGGTCAGAGTGCTGGGTGGATATCTGGGGTGTAGAGGGGTCAGAGTGCTGGGTGGATATCTGGGGTGTAGAGCGGTCAGAGTGCTGGGTGGATATCTGGGGTGTAGAGCGGTCAGAGTGCTGGGGGGATATCTGGGATGTAGAGGGGCAGCCCAGGCTGCCCAAATTTCAGGGCAGCCCGGGCTCAAGGACAGCTGCTTTGAGGAAAGGGCAGGGGCCCCCATACAGCTGGGGCCCCTGGGCTGTGCCCTCTCATTAAGACAGCCCTGCCTGGCGGAAGTGATCTTCTTATGCTCCCCATCCAGTAGTAGCCGGGGGCCAAAGAGTAAGACTTGAGAGGCTGTGAGGCGGCGGTGATGGCCAGAGAGTCGCTGATTGCAACCATTACTAGTAAAAAAAAAAAATATGTCCCCGGATTTCATTTAAAAAATCTGGTCAGCTTAATATAGAGAGAGCTATAGGGCCAGATTCAGGTAGATGGGCGAATCTTTAAGTTGGAGTAACGTTTCTCATTTACGTTACTCCGGCGAAACTTTAGCAGCAAGTACTGTTATTCACATAGCACTTGCTCCTAAAGTTGCGGCGGCGTATCGAAAATGAGCCGGCGGAATTCAAATTGGGCGGGTAGGGGGCGTGTATTATTATAACTAGGCGCGATCCCGTGGCGAACGTACTGCGCATGCGTCGACTGTCAGTGCGCATGCTCCAAATTCTGTCAGTGAACGTCAATGACGTCAATCCCCATTCACGGACGTTTTACGCAAACGACTCAATTTTTTTTTTTTTCGACGCGATGACGACGGCCATACTTAACATAGGATACTCCACCTAGGGGGCATGTATTTCTTTACGCCGCGTATCTCTTACGGAAACGTTGGAAAGTCACTGCGTCGCGCCCGAATACGATCGTGAATTGCCGATTCCCGCTGATTAACATATTCTCGGCGTTAATCAGCGGGAACGCCCCGCGCGCCATTTTTAAAATTGCAGTTGCGATGCGACGGTGAAATTCAATTACGCCGCTCGCATCGGAACTCCAACCCGGCGTTTCTTGTTTTCTGGTTACAGAAAACAAAAACGCAGACTTAAAGTGACAGTTAGGCTGGAGTATCACTGATACTCCACCTAGGGGGCATGTATTTCTTTACGCCGCGTATCTCTTACGGAAACGTCGGAAATTCACTGCGTCGGGCCCGAATACGATCGTGAATTGCCGATTCTCGCTGATTAACATATTCTCGGCGTTAATCAGCGGGAACGCCCCGAGCGCCATTTTTAACGGCGTAATACAATTACGCCGCTCGTATAGGAACTCCAACCCGGCATTTCTTGTTTTCTGCTTACTGAAAACAGAAACGCCGGCTCAAAGTGAGAGTTAGGCTGGAGTATCACTGATACTCCAGAGTAACTCTACCTGAATCACTGTCACCACATCTCTCCATGTATATACAGTATATAGAGAGAGATATAATGTCCAGTCACTGTCACTACACTTCTCCATCTATATACAGTATATATAGAGATAAAAAGAAAGATATAATGTCCAGTCGCTACACCTCTCTATCTATATACAGTATATAGATGGAGAGGTGTGGCGACTGGACATTATCTCTCTCTCTGTATATATAAACTGTATATAGATGGAGAGGTGTGGCAACTGGACATTATCTCTCTCTCTGTATATATAAACTGTATATAGATGGAGAGGTGTGGCAACTGGACATTCTCTCTCTGGGCCAGATTCTCGTAGATGCGCGCATAATTATGCAGGCGTTGCGCATCTCAGATGCACTACGTCGACGTAACGCAGAGTGGCAAGTACCGTATTCCCTAAGTAAATGCGCTCCAAGATGCGCCTGCGTCGCGTAAAAGCATCGGCATAATCCAGCGCAACTCCAAAGTAGGAGGGAAGTGGGCGGGTTGCATTGTAATGAAGCGTGACCCCATGCAAATGAAGGCCGGGACGAACGGAGCATGCGCCGTGACGTGGATGACCCGCGCCGTGACGTGGATGACCCGCGCCGTGACGTGGATGCCTTCTGCGCATGCGCCAAGCCGGCCTACGATCCCCCGGCGCAGGGTATATAATGCGGCCACACATGCGCCCGTGCAGCGCAACAGACTCCTATTTTTGGTGATTGTTACGGGAAAAAGTTGTGCTTTTGCCATGGCTACTGTTGTTAAGGAGAGGAGGAAGAAAAATTTCTCGCCAGAGGAGAGGGCCATTGTTGTGAGGGCAATGGAGAAATACGACTCTCGGCTCCATGGGGCAGACAGTGGCCGGACCAGCAAGTCCCGGAGGGATCAGATCCTGATGAAGGTCGCATGCCAGGTCAATGCCCTCTCTCATGAGGTCCGGACACCGCAGGACATTCAAAAGAAAATGAATGACCTGTGGCGTCTCGTGAAGAGCAAGCTTGCGACACAAGCTCGGCATGCCAGGGGCACTGGAGGGGGCCCACCCTGCCCTGTCCGTCTGACTGAGGAGGAGAAGGTGGTTGCCCGCTGCCTGCAGATGGAGCAGGTTGTGGGAGTTGGGGGCCAGCCGTGAGGACAGGTAAGTGTGTTTTATATACTATCTGTTGTGTAGCATGTGTAGAGGTGTAAGGGAACATGTGCCAAGTGTGTGGGACCACCAACATGTGCATCTTTTGTGTCATCCACAGATGTGCAGGAGGGAGCGGGGCCATCTGTTGCTGCCAGGGCCCGTCAGGATCCATCCCCCGAGCATCCAGTCCCTCTGGCTGCCCCCCTGGAACAGGACTTGGAGGGAAGTGGGCACACCGCAACGGAGGAGGTGGTTGAGGAGGAGGTCGTCGACCAAGACCAGGACCAGGACATGTATGTGGTGTTGAAGGAGGATGATGGGTTGGCCGTACCAGCCCAGGCTATCTCCCCGTCTATTTCGAACCCCTCAGTGACCACCCCCAACCTCTCCAGTCCCTCTGTTTCCCCCCCCCCCCTCATCTCCGGCCCCTCAACATCCTCCCCTTATGCCCGGTCCCCTGCCACTCCCCGGAAGGCCACATGCAAGACAAGGGGTGTTTATAAGGTCCTGCCAGAACAGCTGGCCAGACAACAGGACCAGCAAAATGAGCACCTGGCCGAGGTCGTGGAGGAGATGAGGCGCCTGGCCGACAGCCTGGCCTCCTCGGGACATATTACGGATGGCATCCAAGACCTGGCTGCCAACAGCGCAGCAACGCTGACCAGCCTGGGGGAGCTGCAGGCCACCACCTCCAACATTGTAGGGGAGGTTCATGCCCTGCGCCTTGCAGTTGAGACGCAGACTGCTGTGCAAACCCGCATAGCGGTTGCCCTGGAGGGCATGCAGGCAGCCAGGGAGGGACGTGGGGATGCTCCTCCTCCACCTGCTACCCCACCCCCACCTGTGGCTGCCCCCAGGCAAGTGAGGGGCAGGAGCCGTGGCACCAGGCGGAGCCCCCGCCAGGCCCATTCATTTTTTGGGATTTCAGTTTATTATGCTCTGGTTAAGAGCTTTTTTTGTTTTCAGTTTATTATGCTCTGGTTAAGAGCTTTTTTTGTTTTCAGTTTATTATGCTCTGGTTAAGAGCTTTTTTTGTTTTCAGTTTATTATGCTCTGGTTAAGAGCTTTTTTTGTTTTCAGTTTATTATGCTCTGGTTAAGAGCTTTTTTTGTTTTTTTGATACTGCACACGGTGCAGTGTGAATGGTGTGTGAATGTGAGGGGGTGGCACTCCTGCCAGTAAGGGGTGTCACCCTCGGCCGTGGTGGTGAAGTTAACCCCACGGCTGTATGAATGACGTGTGAAAGGTGTATGAATGGACAGCAACATCATTGGGGCCTTGACGTGGCGTTGCTGCTCCCAAGTCCTACATGCTGGACTTGGGCTAATCCAATGTGATGTGGATGTGGGGTGTCTGAGCAGGGGGGGGCTGTGTGGTTGGGGGGTCAGGTCATCACGTAGGGCAATCTGCAGGCCCTTTCTCATGGCAAAGTTGTGCAGAATGCAACATGCACCGATGATCTGACCCACAAAGTTGGGGGAATACAATAGGGCCCCCCCAGACTTATCCAGGCATCGGAAACGGGACTTCAGGAGGCCAAATGTGCGCTCCACCACTGCACGGGTTTTGATGTGTGATTCATTGTATCTTCTTTCCCCTATGGTTTGGGGATTCCGGAAAGGAGTCATTAGATGGGGTCCCAGTGTATATGCAGAGTCACCTGTAAGGGAAAAGACAGGAGGATGTTAGTCATGCATGTGCCACTTGTGAGGTGTGCATCACGGGAGGGGATAGTCATGCCTGCCACCCATGTCACTCACCAACCAGCCAGCTGTCCCCATACATGTCCTGCTCAAAATCTTCGGGGATGTTGCTTTGACGGTATATGTAGCTGTCATGGCTGGACCCGGGGTCTTTGGCACGGACGTGCCATATGAGGTATTTGGCATCAGCTATCACCTGTACGTTGATGGAATGCCAATGCTTCCGATTGCGGTAAATGTGCTCTGTGTCCCGGGGGGGCTGTAGTGCCACATGTGTGCAATCAATGGCCCCGATGGTGCGTGGGAATCCGTCAATTCTGTAGAAATCTGTCATTGCCTTCTGCCGCAGGTGCTCAGTGGTGGGTCTGATGAACTGGTTGGACATGCGTCTGAGGATTGCGGGGACAACCTGGTGCACACATCTGCTTATGCTGGTTTGTGACATCCCAGCCACCACTCCACTTGTACGCTGGAATGATCCACTGGCCAGGAAATGGAGTGTTGCCAGGACCTTGACCAGTGGCTGCAGTGCATGTGAGCGGTATGTCTGGCTGGTGATGTCCTCCTGCAGGGTTGTGGTTATTTCCAGGATGGCAGCAGGGCTGAATCTGAAGATGCGATACACCTCCTCATCACCCATGCCAAAGAGGCTCATGCGCGCTCGGTAGATCCTCTCACGTGCCACCCTCCTCCTCCTCCTCCTTCTATGCTCCTCTTCATCTGCATACATTAGTAGTGATAAGACCATGACTGGCCCTGGCATCTTGGCATACGAATGTGTTGTCCAGTAAGTGTGATTGCTCAGCTCGTCCGTTATGGTTACTGCTGTAGTTGCTCTCCAGCTGACTTGCACACGGTCTTGAGCAAAGTTACCCATGCTTTTATGAGGGGTATGTTTACTCAAGGCTTTTGTGTTACGCGCACCACGAGTAGTCAACGCCGAACGCGCGTAGCTTCGGGAATCCGCGCATCTCCCTCATTTGCATATTTGCATACTAATTCAATGGGAACTGAATATTTGAGATGCGTAACTATGCGCCTACGCCGCGCTAGCTTAAAGCATTTTCGCCGCTCAGACGGAAAAGTTTTTCTCGCGTATGTGGTTCTGTGTTTACCGCGCATCGATACGCAGGCGCACATTTACAATTACGCCGCGCAAATACATTTACGCAGGCGTAGCGCCGCTGAGAATCTGGCCCTCTGTCTCTCTCTCTCTCTATATATATATATATATACACTGTACTGTATATATCAAAGCTGTATCCTGGTCTAGGCCAACAAGGCCCAAGCCTAGGGCAGCACTTTGCAGGGGGGCAGCACGGAATGAGGCACCGCCGGCTTGTGCTACACTGTTATGCCGCATACGCACGGTCGGACAACCGTGGATTTTTTTTCCGATGGATGTTGGCTCAAACTTGTCTTGCATACACACGGTCACACAAATGTTGTCAGAAATTTCAAATGTCAAGAATGTGGTGACGTACAACACGTACGATGAGCCAGGAAAATTAAGTTTAATAGCCAGTGCGGCTCTTCTGCTTGATTCCGAGCATGCGTGAATTTTTTTGCGTCGGAATTGTGTACACACGCTCGGAATTTCCGACAACAAGTTTTGTTGTTGGAAAATTTGAGAACCAGCTCTCAAACAGAGGGCAGCTTGCGCTACACTAATGCCGCGTACATGCGGTCGGAGATTCCGACCACGTTTACGTGGAATTTGTGTAACGCAAGCTGCTTCTAATTTTGACTTTCCTATCAGCCTGGACCACAAACATTCCTCACTGTGCTATATGTTTCCGCTGCATCATTGGCAGTCCTCCATAAAATTATTTTTGGATAGAGTTAAAGGGGTTGTAAAGGTAAAAGTATGCATTAAGGTAAAAAAACATCTCACAGTACCCCCCCCCCCCCCGAGTCCCCATTTTACTTACCTTACCGTTCCAAACTCCCGGGCGCGTCCACGTCACCCTCTTAGGTTCCCAGCCTGGCCGTTGATTGGCTAGGCTGGGCGGATTGATAGCAGCGCAGCCATTGGCTGGAGCTGCTGTCAATCACAGCGGATGACGCGGCGCACCGAAGGGCGGAGCCGAGTGATACAGTCGGTGGCTATGGCCGCCGCTGTATCACGGGAGCGCGCTCGCAAAAGCTTTCCACCGTGCAAGCTCCCTCGCATGAAGATGGAAAGCTTTTGCGAGGAGGACCTGAGGCAGCCGCCGAGGGACCCCAGAAGACAGCTTTCTGGGCCACTCTGTGCAAAACGAACTGCACAGTCGAGGTAAGTATAACATGTTTGTTATTTAAAAATCCTGACTTTAGTGTCCCTTTAAGCCTCGTACACATGGGCCAGAATCTCGTCAGAAAAAAAAACATTGTTTTTCCTGACGAGATTCTTGGCAAGAATCTCTTGCCGCCCGAGTGTACACACACTCCTTTCAAAAGAACCGCGGTTCTTTTGAAAGGCAAGAAAGCGGTGACGTCATCGCGTACGATGAGCATTCGATGCCGTCTCCCGCCATCTTGCTTCACCCTACCTATGCCGTGGAAGCTACCACGCATGCGTCAAAGTCATTTCGAGCATGCGCGGGTTTTCATGGCAACAGGTAAGTATACAGACGCTCGGGCCGACAAGAATCTTGAATTTTTTCCAGATGAGAAACCTGAAAGCCTCGTACACACGCTCGGTTTACTCAGAAAACCGAGCGTGTGTACGAGGCTTAAGGGAGGGTTATTGCCCCTGTCAGTTTATTTTTTACCATCCCTGTCCAATTGCAGAGATTTTCCTTCACTTCCTGCCCCATAGCCAAGCAGGAGGTGAGATGAAATCTATGTCAATTAAGAGAATCCATTGCCCCGCCCCCTCAGGCAATAAGAACTAGTGTCCACACTCGATAAACGGTCTTAAACAGAAAAGGGTGTGGCCTCCATAGGAAGGGGTGGGTCATATTTAAATTAGGGGGTGCACGAGTTTAGTCAGGCCTAGGGCAGCACAAAACCTAAATACACTACTGGTATATATAGAAGAAGAGGTGTGGTGACAGTGACTGGACATTATCCGTCTCTCTATTTATACTGTATGGGCCAGATTCAGGTAGATGCGCGCATCTTTTCGCCAGCGTAGCGCAACGCATATACGCTGCGCTGACGCAAACTAGCGAGTGAAGTACAGTATTCACCAAGCGCATGGCCGTTACTTTGCGACGGAGTAACGAGATGCGTTGGCGCAACCCGACGCAAGTGGAAGTGGGTGTGATCATATGTAAATGATGGGCGGAGCCCAGCGCAGAGGCTTACGTTCAGCGCATCATCCACGGAGCATGCGCAGTGAGTGAGGCTTCACTCGGCCCCCTGTGCGCATGCTCACAACTTCCGTCGGCACCACTTCACGGTAAACGTCAGCGCAATGTGTTCCGTTGTGCGTTTAAAAGCGCTAGCGGAAGCGCCATTCCGGCGCAAAAGTATTTCCGTTTCCCCCCACCCCAGGGAAGTTACTTTTGCACAGAGATGGCTGCTCCCGCTACCCCCAAAGAGAGGAGAAACTTGAATTTCAATGCCCAGGAGGTCTCTGTGGTAATCTCCGCTATGGAGACTTATAATGACTTTCTCCACGGAAAGAAAAGTCGGAAGACCAGCCGGGAGAGGAAGCAGGCCATCCTGGACACAATTGCTGGCAGGGTGAATGTGTTGGGGTACTCCACCCGGACTGCTGGTGATATCCAGAAGAAAATTAACGACCTGCCGCGCAAGGTCCGTGGCAAGGTGGCCACCATTCGGACCCATGAGAGGGGCACAGGTGGTGGACCCCCATGTGCGGTCAGCCTGACCACAGAGGAGGAGGTGGTCGCCCGCTGCCTGGACAGGGAGCAGTTGGAGGGGGTCCCTGGATATGACTCCATGGAGGAAGGCTCCAGGACAGGTAAGTGTTTTTTATCCCCTATTTGGTGTGTTGCATGTGGGGGGGGGGGGGAGGGTACATGTGCCAAGTGTGTGGGACCACCAACATGTGTCTGCTTTGTGTCATCCACAGATGACGGAGCTGGGCCATCATCTGTTGCCGGCCATTCCACCCCAACCCCCCAACGGGATCCTGAGGACGAGCCCCTGGGTGCTGAAGGTGGGGGAGAGTGCCCACACCACTTCTGCAGAGATGGTTGAGGAGGAGCCTGTTCCTCAGCAGGAGTTTATTTTGGTTTTGTCAGAGTCCTCCCCTTCTGCAGGGCCCTCTGTCATCCCCTCACCCATCCTCGGTAGTCCCTCAAGGGCGACTCCATCCCCACAGGGACAACCTTCTCCTGGCCCCAGGAAGGCGACCCGGAAGACCAGGGGGGTGTCTGATCTGGTCCAGGACCAGGTGGCGATGGACCACGCCAGGCAAACCCAGCAGATGGGGGAGATTGCTGGCCACTTGGACCGGCTCGCTGACAGCCTGGGCTCCGTGTCGCAGCTGCCCAGTGGTGTGCAGGACGTTGTGACCAGCCTGGGGGAGGTGCAGGCTGATGTACGGCACCTCACAGCAGCCGTCCACGCCAACACAGCTGCCATCCGGGAAGAGGGGAGGCAGCGGCAGCGTGACCAGCGGCATAATGTCACCCGCCAGCTGAGAATGCAGGCCCAGACCAACCTCTATCTGAGCCGGATTGCCGTGGCCTTGGAGGGCATGCAGCCAACAGCTGCCAGGAGTGGCCCACCCGGGGATCAGCCTCCTCCAGATGCCCCCCCACCCCCACCCACTCCCTCCAGGCAGCTGAGGAGCCCGAGAGTGCCCACAAGGAGGAGCCCCCGTCATCCCAGATGAGGGTTTTTTTTTTTTGGGTTAATTTTTCTTTTTTTTTTCTTGCTCAGGTTATGAGTTTATATTTTATTTTATTACTCATGTTATGAGATATTTATTTTATTTTTAACTGCACACGGTCAGGAGTGCAGGGGACAGTGTGAATGGTGTGTGAATGTGAGGGGGTGGCACTCCTGCCAGTAAGGGATGTCACCCTCGGCCGTGGTGGAGAAGTTATCCCCACGGCTGTATGAATGACGTGTGAATGGTGTATGAATGGACAGCGACATCATTGGGGCCTTGACGCTGGCGTTGCTGCTCCCAAGTCCTACATGCTGGACTTGGGCTAATCCAATGTGATGTGGATGTGGTGTGTGTGATCTAGGGACATCAGTGGTGTGCATGCATGCATTGTCTGTGTGATTAATGTTTTGGTTTAGTGTCCAAAGATGCCTACGGCGAGAACCCTCCTGACTGCTCTTCCATCAGGAGACTGGGTAGCCTCTGGCAGGTGGGGACTGTGTGGGTCGGGGGTCAGGTCATCACGTATGTCAATCTGCAGGCCTTTTCTCATAGCAAAGTTATGCAGAATGCAACATGCACCGATGATCTGACACACAAAGGTAGGGGAATACAGTAGGGCCCCCCCAGACTTATCCAGGCAGCGGAAACGGGACTTCAGGAGCCCAAATGTTTGCTCCACCACTGCACGGGTTTTGATGTGTGCTTCATTGTATTTTCTCTCTCCTCTGGTTTGGGGGTTCCGGAAAGGAGTCATTAGATGGGGTCCACGCCAACACAGCTGCCATCCGGGAAGAGGGGAGGCAGCGGCAGCGTGACCAGCGGCATAATGTCACCCGCCAGCTGAGAATGCAGGCCCAGACCAACCTCTATCTGAGCCGGATTGCCGTGGCCTTGGAGGGCATGCAGCCAACAGCTGCCAGGAGTGGCCCACCCGGGGATCAGCCTCCTCCAGATGCCCCCCCACCCCCACCCACTCCCTCCAGGCAGCTGAGGAGCCCGAGAGTGCCCACAAGGAGGAGCCCCCGTCATCCCAGATGAGGGTTTTTTTTTTTTTGGGTTAATTTTTCTTTTTTTTTTCTTGCTCAGGTTATGAGTTTATATTTTATTTTATTACTCATGTTATGAGATATTTATTTTATTTTTAACTGCACACGGTCAGGAGTGCAGGGGACAGTGTGAATGGTGTGTGAATGTGAGGGGGTGGCACTCCTGCCAGTAAGGGATGTCACCCTCGGCCGTGGTGGAGAAGTTATCCCCACGGCTGTATGAATGACGTGTGAATGGTGTATGAATGGACAGCGACATCATTGGGGCCTTGACGCTGGCGTTGCTGCTCCCAAGTCCTACATGCTGGACTTGGGCTAATCCAATGTGATGTGGATGTGGTGTGTGTGATCTAGGGACATCAGTGGTGTGCATGCATGCATTGTCTGTGTGATTAATGTTTTGGTTTAGTGTCCAAAGATGCCTACGGCGAGAACCCTCCTGACTGCTCTTCCATCAGCAGACTGGGTAGCCTCTGGCAGGTGGGGACTGTGTGGGTCGGGGGTCAGGTCATCACGTATGTCAATCTGCAGGCCTTTTCTCATAGCAAAGTTATGCAGAATGCAACATGCACCGATGATCTGACACACGAAGGTAGGGGAATACAGTAGGGCCCCCCCAGACTTATCCAGGCAGCGGAAATGGGACTTCAGGAGCCCAAATGTTTGCTCCACCACTGCACGGGTTTTGATGTGTGCTTCATTGTATTTTCTCTCTCCTCTGGTTTGGGGGTTCCGGAAAGGAGTCATTAGATGGGGTCCCGGTGCATATGCAGAGTCACCTGGAAGGGAAAAGACAGGAGGATGTTAGTCATGCTTGTGCCCCTTGTGATGTGTGCATCATGGGAGGGGATAGTCATGCCTGCCACCCATGTCACTCACCAACCAGCCAGCTGTCCCCATACATGTTCTGCTCGAATTCTGCTGGGATGGGGCTCTGACGGTATATGAAGCTGTCATGGCTGGACCCGGGGTGTTTGGTACGGACGTGCCATATGAGGCGTTGGGCATCGGCTATCACCTGTACGTTGATGGAGTTCCAATGCTTCCGATTGCGGTATACCTATGTGCTCTGTGGCACTGGGGGGCTGAAGGGCCACATGTGTGCAATCAATGGCCCCCACAGTGCGTGGGAATCTGGCAATGCTGTAGAAATCTGTCATTGCCTTCAGCCGCAGCTCCTCAGTGGTGGGTCTGATGAACTGGTTGGACATGCGTCTGAGGATTGCAGGGACAACCTGGTGCACACATATGCTCATGGAGGACTGTGACATCCCAGCCACCACTCCACTTGTACGCTGGAATGATCCACTTGCAAGGAAATGAAGTGTTGCCAGTACCTTCACCAGTGGCTGCACTGCTTGTGAGCGGTGTGTTGGGCTGGTGATGTCACCCTGCAGGGTTGTGGTTAGTTCAAGTATTGCATCTGAGCTGAATCTGAAGAGGCGATACACCTCCTCATCCCCCATGCCAAAGAGGCTCATGCACGTGCGGTATATCCTCTCACGTGCCCGCCTCCTTCGTTCCGGGGGACCCAGTACTAGTGCTAGGACCGCGACTGCCCCTGGCATGTTGGCACACAGAGGTGTTGTCCTTGCACGTGTGGTTGTTCAGCTTGCTAGTTTCGTCAGTAACGCTGCTGCTGTAGCTGCTCTCCTGCTGACCTGTGGCCGTCTGGAGTAAAGATAAAGCAGCTATTTGTAGAAATAACTTTGCGCTAGCCGTTCCACACATACGCGCGGCGCATGTAGCCAGCGTATGGTGCTAATCCGTTCGCGAATCGGGAAATCTCCCTCATTTGCATATTTGCAGGGGAAATCAATAGGCGCGACTGATGCGCCAAGCGAAATTATGCGCTGACGATACTCTGGCGTCGGAAAGTCAAGCCGGTCGGGGAAAGCCCGTTTTCTGTCGCATCTAGTTTGGTAGGTACGGCCACATAGATACTACGGCGCATCTTCACAGTTACGCGGCGCATATCGAAATACTCCAGCGCAAGTCTTGCTGAATCTGGCCCTATCTCTCTCTCTCTCTATACTCTATGGGCCAGATTCTCGTACATCTCCGCTTTTTGTGCGGAGTGTAGCGTAACCCATTTACGCTACTCCTCTGCACTTTTTACAGGCAAGTGCTGTATTCTCAAAGCACTTGCTCCGTAATTTGCGGCGGCGTAGCGTAAATGGGCCGGGGGAAGGGCGCGTAATTCAAAGTAGGAAGGAGGGGGGCGTGCTGTATTTAAATTAAGCGTGGCCCCGCGCCGAACGAACTGCACATGCGCCGGCCATAAACGTAGCCCACTGCGCATGCTCCATAGTACGCCGCAAATACATTGATTTTGACGGCAACGTAATTAACGTACAGCCCTATTCGCGACGAGTTACGTAAACGACGGAAAAACACGACGCTGTCCTGACGTCCATACTTAACATGGCTTACACCGGACCTCATGTAGCAGGGGTAACCTTACGCTTACGCAAACTACGTAAACTACGACGACGGCACGCAAATACATTCGGGAATCGGCGTATAACGCTCGTTTGCATATTCGACGCAGAAATCGACGGGAACGCCACCTAGCGGCCAGCGTAACATTACAACTTAGATCCGACGGTGTAAGTGACTTACGCAAGTCGGATCTAAGCAAAATCTATGCGTAACTGATTCTAAGAATCAGTCGCATAGATACCCAGGGCCAGAAACAGAGATACGACGGTGCATCTGGAGATACACCATCGTATCTCTTCTGAGAATCTGGCCCTATATATATATATATATATATACATATATATATGTAGCACTATTCCCGAAGGAGCTGCTGGTTAATTTTGGGTGGCATGTTACCTCTATTTCTCCAACGTCTAGGGTGTACGATGAGAGCTGAGAAGAACTGCAATGTCCACACTTTAGGTGTCTTTTTCCTGTGCTTTTTTACCCAACGGGGTAAAATAATAAAAGTAGTAGTAGTAGAAGAGGTAGGAAGAATAGTAAGTAGTAGGTTCAGGCGTATAACTTTGTTCGGAAACAGTCCTGCTTCCAACGATAAAACTTTCGTTGCCACTCTAGCCAGAGTGGGTGTTGTGCACCTGCATAGGCCTCTCTCACCAGCCTAGCAGCCAGAGTGTCACACGGACCTTTAGCAAAGTCTCTGCCACAGACCTTCCCAAAGGTGGAGATGTATTCAGTCCAGAATCCTTCTCAACACAGGATTTAGCACCCGGATCTCTCTTGAATAAACTTTGGTAAATTCATAACTGACAGGCGACCATCATTCAGCCTCTCAGTAATGGTGCATCCTTCGATGAAGTCTAAGACCTCTCCTGCGATACCAGCCTTGTGCTCGGTACTCCCCCAGACAGGTTCTTTATCGGTTGGCTTCCTCCCTCAGGACGGACAGCACAGGACTGCTCTGCAACTGTAGACCCAGTCTGGCTACCAGGCCTACACGGTAGATCACAACCCCGGAACCAACTTGGTCACGGAGTCAGGGACACTTGAACACGCACCCCCGGCCATGAGGGCCACACACGGGGGGTGGTGGGGCGACAGACCAGCGATCAACGTCTGCAAACGAATAACGTATGTCCCTTAAGTACTCTCCCCCAGCATGCACAGCGAAGCGATCAACCCCCCACTGATTGGCTGCTGAGGAAAAACACCCAATGCGCCCTGACTCGACTGCTGCCACCCTTGGTACAGGCACCCTAGACAGCAATAGTGGTCACTCACAGTACAGCCATGGCTGGAACAGAGGCCCAAATTTGACAAAAAAACACGGTCAGAGGCAACTAAATCTCTGACCACCCTCTAAATTTAAGGCAGCACCAGCTATGAAAGTATTAGGGCGCTACATATATATATAGTATAGAGATGGAGAGGTGTGGTAACAGTGACTGGACATTATGGCCGCGATTCAGATACATTGGCGTATCTTTGTGCGGGCGTAGCGTATCTTCTTTACGTTACACCGCCGCAACTTAGAGAGGCAAGTGCAGTATTCATAAAGCACTTGCTCCGTAAGTTGCGGCGGCGTAGCGTAAATTGGCCGGCGTAAGCCCGCCTAATTCAAAGTAGGAAGGAGGTGGGCGTCATCTATTTAAATTAAGTGTGACCCCATGCAAATGAATGGCCGGTCGAACTGGGCATGCGCGCGCATGCTCAGAATCACGTTGCATATACTTACTAAGATTCGTCTGCGCAATGCCTACGACGTGAACGTAACCTACGCACTGCCCTATTCACGTAGTACTACGTAAACGGCGTACGCGACGTAAAATTAGACGGCGTAGTTTCCTGGCCCATACCTTAGCATTCGCTGCGCCTGCTATATGAGGGGTAACTTTACGCCAGAAGTAAGCCTTACGCAAATCGTGTATATGAAGCGGCCTGGCGCATCTACGTTCGTGAATAGGCGTATCTTACTTATTTGCATATTTATAATGGGAACGCCGAATGCTATGCGCCCGCGATACGCCGACGTAGGCAAGTTAGGTCGGGCGGAGGAAGCCTATTTTTCGACGTATCTCGCTTTGTGAATCGGCGTAAAGAAACGACGGTGCACATTTGGACTTACGTCGGCATATCTGGAGAAACGTAAATCGTTTCTGAATCCGGGCCTATATCTCTCTATAGATATGTATATATATAACTATAGCGAGAGAGGGAGAGAAAGAGAGATCCAGGGCCAGATCCACAAAGAAGTGCCGCTGACGTAGCTTATCTAAGTTACACTACACCGATGTAAGTTACAGCGGCGTATCCGTATCCACAAACAATTTCCGCAGTAAGTTACGGCAGCGTAGTGTAATTGTTGCGGCGTAAGGCCGCGCAATTCAAATCAGAAAGATGTGGGCGTGATTTAATGTAAATCAGCTTGACCCCACGTAAAGGATGTATTTTTGGAACGGCGCATGCGCCGTCCGTGGAGATATCCCAGTGCGCATGTGCGAAATCACATCGAAAGTAGTCGATGAAAACGACGTGAACGTAACTTACGCAAATCTCTATTTGCGAACGGTTTACGCAAACGTCGTAAACGACGGAAAATTTGACGCTGGCCCGACGTCCATACTTAACATTACGTATCGCCTCTATACAGCAGGGGTAACTTTACGTCGGACCTACTCTTACGCAAACAACGTAAAAACACTGCGCCGGCCGTACGTACGTTCGTGGATTGGCGTATCTAGCTCATTTGCATATTTTACATGGAACAACAACGGAAGCGCCCCTAGCGTCCAGTGTAAATATGCAACTAAGATACGATGGCGTAATAGACTTACGCCAGTCGTATTTTAGCGTAATTCCGGCGTATCTTGTTTTGTGGATGCAAAACAAAGATACGCCGGCGCAAATTTGAAATTATGGTGGCGTATCTGGAGATATGCCGTCATAATGCTTTGTGGATCTGGCTCATAATGTCCAGTCACTTTCACTACACCTCTCCATCTATATACTAGATATATACACAGTGGCCCAGATTCAGGTACATCTGCGCATTATTAGACCGGCGTAGCGCACCGCCTTTACGTTAGACTTGCGCAATTTTGCCGCGTAATCACCCTATTCTCGTAGCTTTTGCGCAGGAAATTGCGCATACTTAACGTTTTTTCAGAGGCGTAAGGAGGAGTAATACAAATTGGGAAGGACGTGGGCGTGTTACATTGAAATGAGCCGTGACCCCATGCAAATGAAGGGCCGGCTGGCTCGCGCATGCGCGCTTGAAGGAGACCATGTCAGCTCCGATGTGCGCATGCTCACAACTCGGGAGCGGCGCAATCAGTGAAATTGAAAATGGACTAGGGCAACGTTGTGAACTACGCAAACAGTATAAATAGACACACACAAACGCACTTCCTTTGCAAAAGTACATCCCTTTGTCCCTTCCCATTTAACCAAGTGCTTTTGTTCTTGTTGTTCGTTGCGGTGTGTTTTGTAGTTGTCAGATTAGTGTTCTGTGTGATCAGGTGTTTGTTAGTAGATTTTTGAAAGTGGTTTTTGATAAGTGTTTGAGAGACTGTTTGTTTGATTGATATATTTCTTTTTGTTTCTTTTCCTGCTGTATTTTTGTTTTGTTTTTTGGTGACTGTTTCTTGCTGAGTAGTTTTCTCTCTTTGTGTGTGTTTTTTTGTGATTGGTTGTGCTTGTTTGTGTGCGTGAATTTTGTTGACTGGGACTGTTTTTTTTTGGAAGGATGACTGAGAGAAAACGAAAGCTGAATTTTACAGTTGTAGAAAAACAGATTCTTGCCCGGGCCATTAGCGAGTATGGGCGTTACCTCCATGGCCCAGAGAGTGCCAACACCACCCCGGCCAGGAGGAGGGAGATATTGGATAGGATCACTGACCAGGTGAATTCAGCGGGGCAGGGGGAGACACGGACCAGGTCTGGGATTGACAAAAAAATCAATGACCTCCGGCATCTGGTCAAAAAGAAGTTGGCCAGAATGCATGCCCATGCCAGGGGCACAGGAGGGGGCCCACCATGCCGTATTAGCCTGACAGCGGAGGAGCGTGCGGTGGCCCTGACCTTTCATCGGCATGAAGTTGAGGGCCTGCCCGGCTTTGACTCAAGTCCGGAGCCCGTGGTGCCAGGTAAGTTTTTTTTTTTTAATATCAGGTGTGTAGCATGTGTGGGGGAGGGGGTGAAATAGAATATGTGGCAAGTGTGTGGATCCTCCAACCTGTGAATGTTTTGTGTCATCCACAGATGTGCAGGAGGGTGCAGGGCCATCTGGCCTGACCGCACCAACCCCAGGACAGCAGCCTAATGAGGCCCCCCCAACAAGGCCGGAGTCCGCGGAGGAGGTTCAACAGGAGCAGGACAATCATGAGGAGGAGGAGAATCATGAGGAGGAGGAGTCCATGTCAAGCACTGGACGTTTGGGTTTTGAGGACTCCTCCCCTCTGGCTGGCAGCAGGCAGGCCTCCCTAAGGGGGAGCCCCCCCCCTCCTCCCCCAACATGGCTCCCCTCACAAGGGCCTCCCCTTCTCCCCGGCCACAAGCATCAGCTGGAGGCAGGATGTCATCCCAGACCACCAGGGGGTTGGCCGATCTCCTGCCCGCCACCCTGAGAAGGGACCAGTTCCTCCAGACCCGCCATCTGGGACAGGTCAGCCAGACATTGGTGCGGATGGAGGAGAGCCTGTCCTCCATCAAGGATACGCTGGGGAACCTGGACTCCCACTCCCGGGCTTTCACAACCTGCCTAAACGAACTGCAGACGACATCAGCAGGCGTTGGGCAGGTTGTGAGGGCCCTTACCCTGGCTATCCAGGCCAACACGGCAACAGTTGGTGCTGCCCTGGACAGAATTGCCGTGGCCTTGGAGGGCAGGCCACCAGGTGGGCAGAGATCAGGGGCTGATCCTCCTTCCCCGGTTTTACCCCTTCCCCATGAGTCTCCCCTGAGAAGCCGGGGCCGTGGCCGGGGGCGCCCCAGGCGTGGCTCACGCAGAGGGCAGTAATTTGTTTTTCCCCCATTTTTTTTTTTTTTTTCAAATTATTATTTTTTTTTTTGTCATTTTTTTTTTTGCTGGAAATTTTTTGCTTTTGCTGGTCATTTTTTTTTTTTTTTGTGTTGTGAATGCTGTGTGAATGTGGGGGTGACATTCCTGCCGGAAAAGGGGTGTCACCCTCTATTTTGGTGGAGAAGGGTTCCCCAGGACCAGGGAGAAGTGATCCCCAGGTCCGTGTGATTGGTGTATGAATGTTCAGTGACATAATTGGAGCCTTGGCGTGGCGTTGCTGCTCACAAGTCCTGCATGGTGGACTGGTGCCAATCCAATTTGATGTGGATGTGGGGTGTGTGTGCTAGGGACCACAGTGGTGTGCATGCATGCATTCTCATTGTGCCATGATTAATGTGTATGTTTAACGTGCAAAGATGCCCAATGTGAGCTGTCTCCTGGCTGCTCTTCCCTCAGAAGACGGGGTAGCCTCGGTTAGGGGGGGATTGTCTGGTTCAGGGGTCAGGTCATCACGTAGGTCAATCTGCAGGCCCTTTCTTTCTGCAAAGTTGTGCAGCATGCAACATGCACCGATGATCTGGCACACAAAGTTTGGGGAATACAAGAGGGTACCCCCAGACTTATCCAGGCATCGGAAACGTGACTTCAGGAGGCCAAAGGTGCGCTCCACCACTGCTCGTGTTTGGGCATGTGCTTGATTGTATCTTTCCTCTCCTGGGGTTTGGGGGTTCCGGATAGGAGTCATGAGATGGGGTCCCAGTGGATATGCAGAGTCACCTGTAAGGGAAAAGACAGGAGGATGTTAGTCATGCATGTGCCCCTTGTGATGTGCATCATGGGAGGGGATAGTCATGCCTGCCACCCATGTCACTCACCAACCAGCCAGCTGTCCCCATACACGTTCTGATCGAATTCCATTCGGATGTGGCATTGATTGTATATGTAGCTGTCATGGCTGGACCCGGGGTGTTTGGCACGGACGTGCCATATGAGGCCTTGGGCATCGACTATCACCTGTACATTGATGGAATGCCAATGCTTCCGATTGCGGTACATGTGCTCTGTCTCCTGGGGGGGCTGGAGTGCCACATGTGTGCAATCAATGGCCCCCACAGTGCGTGGGAATCTGGCAATTCTGTAGAAATCTGTCATTGCCTTCAGCCGCAGGTCCTCAGTGGTGGGTTTGATGATTTGGTTGGTCATGCGTCTGAGGATTGCAGGGACAACCTGGTGCACACATCTGCTCATGGAGGATTGTGACATCCCAGCCACCACTCCACTTGTACGCTGAAAAGAGCCACTGGCAAGGAAATTAAGTGTTGCCATGACCTTGACCAGTGGCTGCACTGCATGTGAGCGGTGTGTTGGGCTGGTGATGTCCTCCTGCAGGGTTGTGGTTAATTCCAGGATGGCATGAGGGGTGAATCTGAAGATGCGAAACACCTCAGAATCACTCATGCCAAACAGGTCTATGCGGGTGCGGTATATCCTCTCCCGTGCCATCCTCCGTGCCATCCTCTGTGCCCTCATCCTTCTTTGTTCATCTAAAGTCAGTAGTATAGCTATGTGCGACGATGCCCCTGGCATGTTGGCATACAGATTGTTGAGCAACACGTGTGACTGCTGAGCTGATCACTAACAGTGTTGCTTTATCTAACAAGTAGACTTTTTTTCGTTTTTTAGACCAGCTTTTATCAGCTCTAATTTTAGACAGGACATTTTGCTGTTGCGCACACTGCGTCGCCTGCGCTGCCCCAACGTTGTTTTGTGGATCCCCGTAAGTCCCTCATTAGCATATTTGACTAGCAAATCAATGGTGTGTCTATCGCACTTTTGCGCGGAAGGATGCGCCAGTCTAACGAAATTACGCGATTTTTTGCGTATCTCGTTCTGGGGATGCCGCGCAACGAAACGCACGCGCACATTTAGACTTACACACGCGCATCTCCTGTTGCGCAGGCGTAATCGCTCTGTGAATCTGGGCCAGTGGATATAAAAAGTCTACACATCCCTGTTAAAATGTCAGGTTTCTGTGATGTAAAAAAATGAGACAAAGATAAATCATTTCAGATCCTTTTCCACCTTTAATGTGACCTATAGACATGTGCACAACAACATTTTTTTTTTCTTTGTTTCGTTTCGTCTCGTTCTGTAGTTTGGTAAAGATTCGTAATTTCGTAAGACGCAAGTTTTCCTATTCGGACCCGTTCGTATTTTCGTAACAGTTTAATTTTCGTTTATACTGAATGATTCGTAATTCTGTCTAATTTTTTTTAGTTGATTCGAAATTCGCAATTTTGTTAGATAATAATTTTCGTTTAATGGATTCGTGATTTTGTACTTTCATAAATACATTCGCAATCTCGTATTTTAATTTAATTTTTAACAAGCGGCTAATCCATATTAAGATAGACTTTCTCTTAAGCGTCGTACACACGGTCAGACTTTTTGCCAACAAACTTCAAAATTAGCATTTTCCAAAAAATCCAACCGTGTGTACGCTCCATCAGACAAACTTTTTTGGTTTCAAAAGTCCGGCCAACTCCCTTTGGACAAAAATCCACGGAAAAGTTTGTTTGAAGTCCAAGCGTGTGTACTAGTGTTGCTCACGAATATTCGCATTGCGAATATTCGCTACGAATGTTGAATATTCGAGTATTCGCGAATAAATCGAATATTGCGGTGAATATTCGCTATTGCGAATATTCGTATTTTTTCAAATTTATTTTTAAAACAGATCACATCCTAGTGATCTCCATCGACGTCTAAAAGCATTGCTGGTATGATTAGAGACCCTGGGCCGAGTAGCTGAGGTGATCCTTTTATGTTGCCGAATATTCGCAATGCGAATATTCGTATTACGAATATTCGCGAATACTTTCTCTGCCCTTCTGTGTTTTGTGTATAAAAAAATAAAAATAAATTAGCTTTAGTTTAGTCATATAAGTTTGTGTAAGTAGAGTTAGAGTTTAGTGCATATTAGTTTAGTAATCCAGGAAATAATCTCAGTTTTCGCGTGTTGTTCGTGCGCATGCGCATGCGCGGACGAGAATTTCGCAATCAATTTCACATTCGCATTAGCGAAATTTTGCATTCGCATTAGCTAAATTTCGCAATTTTTTTTTTTTTTTGATAAAATATCAAGAATATTCGATATTAACGAATATTTCACGAATATTCTTCTATATATTTGTGAAATATCGCGAAATCGAATATGGCGTATTCCGCTCAACACTGGTGTGTACGAGGATTTACACTGTCCAATGTGACTCAGCACAAAAGAGATAAGCTGATTGGCTAAGATATTAATATACATTACTCACTAACTACACTGCCCAGTGCCCATTCGAAAGAACGATACGAGTACACAAATTTACGAACAGACAAAGAAACGGATTTACAAAACACACATATGAAAAGCGAACATGCGAATGAAAATGTGAATATACGAAATTACGAACAGACAAAGGATTTAAAATACGGAATGCAAATCGATCGTTATAGATGTCATTTTCGTTCTCTTGCTGTTTCAGTGTTTCGTATTTTAGTATGATTGTCCAATCGTATGTTTGTATTTTTGCTTGGTTGTTATTTTGCTTATTCGTAATTCCGTTCTTTCAGCTTTTCGGATGTTCAAATTGATCCGAATGTACGAATACTAACTCATACAGTTTGTTACAAACGGGAACGCACATGTCTAGTGACCTATAAACTGTACAATCTAGCTGAACAAAAAAAAATAATCTTTGAGGTGAAAGGAATAAAAAATAAAAAAATAAAATATGGTTGCATAAGTGTGCACACCCTTAACCACTTGCCTACTGTGCACCTACACCCCCTTCCTGCCCAGACGAAATTTAAGCTTCCGGCACTGCGTCGCTTTAACTGACAATTGCGCGGTCGTACGACGTGGCTCCAAAACAAAATTGGCGTCCTTTTTTTCCCACAAATAGAGCTTTCTTTCTGTAGAAATCTGTCATTGCCTTCAGCCGCAAGTCCTCAGTGGTGGGTTTGATGATTTGGTTGGCCATGCGTCTGAGAATTGCAGGGATAACCTGGTGCACACATCTGCTCCTGGAGGATTGTGACATCCCAGCCACCACTCCACTTGTTCTTTGAAAAGAGCCACTGGCAAGGAAATGGAGTGTTGCCATGACCTTGACCAGTGGCTGCACTGCATGTGAGCGGTGTGTTGGGCTGGTGATGTCCTCCTGCAGGGTTATGGTTAATTCCAGGATGGCATGAGGGGTGAATCTGAAGATGCGATACACCTCAGAATCACTCATGCCAAAGAGGTCTATGCGGGTGCGGTATATCCTCTCCCGTGCCATCCTCCGTGCCCTCATCATTCTTTGCTCCTCTAAAGTCAGTAGTATAGTTATGAGCGAGGATGTCCCTGGCATGTTGGCATACAGATTGTTGTGCAACACGTGTGACTGATCAGCTCCTCACTAACAGTGTTGCTTTCTCTGACATGTAGACGAATTGTCTAATTTTAGACCACCTTTTATATGGTCTAATTTTAGACAGGCCGTGCAGCTGTTGCGCACACTGCGTAGCCTGCGCTGCACCAACATTCTTTTGTGGATCCCCGTAACTCCCTCATTAGCATATTTGACTAGCAAATCAATGGTGTGTCTAGCGCAGTTTTGCGCGGACGGATGCGCCTGTCTATCGAAATTACGCTGGACAAAAAAAAGTAGATTTCTTGCGTATCTCGTTTTGGGGATGCGGAGTATCGAAACGCATGCGCAAATTTAGACTTACGCCGCGCATCTCCTGTTACGCCGGCGTAATTGCTCTGTGAATCTGGCCCTCAGTCTTTTTGGGTATGAGTCTATCAGCATGGCACATCTTGACTTGGCAATATTTGCCCACTCTTCTTTGCAAAAACACTCCAAATCTTTCAGATTGCGAGGACATCTCCTGAGCCCTCTTCAGATCACTCCACAGATTTTCAATCTGATTCAGGTCTGAGCTCTGGCTAGGCCATTCCAAAACTTTAATCTTCTGGTGAAGCCATTCCTTTGTTGATTTGGATGTATGCTTTGGGTCGTTGTCATGCTGAAAGATGAAGTTCCTCTTAATATTTGGCTTTTCTAGCAGAAGCCTGAAGGTTTTGTGCCAATATTGACTGGTATTTGAAACTGTTCATAATTCCCTCTACCTAAACTAAGGCCCCTATTCCAGCGGAAGAAAAACTGCCCCAAAGAATGATGCTACCACCACTATGCTTCACTGTGGGTATGGTGTGCTTTTAGTGATGTGCAGTGTTGTTTTTATGCCAAACATATCTTTTGGAATTATGGGTAAAAAGTTTAACCTTGGTTTCATCAGACCATAACACATTTTCCCACATACTTTTGGAAGACTTCAGATTTGTTTTTGCAAAATTTCTTCATATGAAAAGGGTTCAGTCTTGCCCCTCTACCTATACTCTATAACCCAAACATATGAAAAATACGGGAGATTGTGGTCACATGTACCACTCAGCCAGTACTTGTCAGATATTCCTGCAGCTCCTTTAATGTTTCTGTAGGCCTCTTGGCAGCCTCCCTGGCCAGTTTTATTCTTGTCTTTTCACCAATTTTGGAGGGCTGTCCAGTTCTTGGTAATGTCACTGTTGTGTCATATTTTCTCCACTTGACTGCTTTGGAAATTCCTTTTGTACCCTTTTCCTGACTGATACCTTTTAACAATGAGATCCCTCTGATGCTTAAATATACTATGGGCCAGATTCAGGAACACTTGCGCTGGAGTATTTCGATATGCGCCGCGTAACTGTGATGATGCGCCGTCGTTTCTATGTGCCCGTACCCACCAAACTAGATGCGCCCAATAACGGGTCATTTGCGACTGGCGGAACGTTCCGACGCCAGAGTATCGTCAGCGCTTAATTTCGTTGGGCGCATCAGTCGCGCCTATTGATTTCCCCTGCAAATATGCAAATGAGGGATTTTTCACAATTCACGAACGGATTAGCACCATACGCTGGCTACATGCGCCGCGCGTATCTCGTCCGTCCGGCGCAAAGTTATTTCTACAAAAGGCTGCTTTATCTTTACTCCAGATGGCCACAGGTCAGCAGGAGAGCAGCTACAGCAGCGTTACCGACGATAAGAGCTAGCTGAGCACCCCCACTTGCAGGACAACACCTCTGTCCATGCTTGTCTGTCAAATTTTACAGCCATGGAGGAAGACATCATAGGTCTCCATAGTCGAGATGACGGCTGACAGCTCCTGGCCATTAAAGTTCAGCTTTCTCCTGTGTGTTTGCGGGGAACGGGAGCAGCCATCTCAAAACAAAAGTAACATCACTGCGGGGAGGGGGAGCAGGATATACTTTAGTGCCGAAATGGCGCTTCTACGGGCGCATTTAAACGCCCAACGGAAGGCATTGCGCTGACGTTTCCCGTGAAGTGGTGCCGACGGAAGTTGTGAGCATGCGCACAAAGGGGGCGAGTGGAGCCGCACTCACTGCGCATGCTCCGTGGTTGATGCGCTGAACGTAAGCCTCTGCGCTGGGCTCCGCCCATCATTTACATATGATCACACCCACTTCCACTTGCGTCGGGTTACGCCAGCGCATTATCGTTACTCTGGCGCAAGTTTACGCGCAACTGCTATGTGAATTACAGGACTTGCGCTGAAAGGGTCTTCAGAGTAACGTAAATGAGAAGCGTTACTCTGGAGCAAAGATGCTCTCATCTACCTGAATCTGGCCCTATATATATATATATATATATATATATATATATATATATATATATATATATTTTTTTTTTTTCATGTGACTACACTGAAGAAATTACACTTTGCTATAATGTAAAGCTGTGAGTGTACAGCGTGTATAACAGTGTAAATTTGCTGTCTTCTCAAAATATCTCAACACACAGCCATTAATGTGTAAACCATTGGCAACAAAAGTGAGTACAGCACTAAGTGAAAATGTCCTAATTGGGCCCAATTAGTCATTTTCCCTCCCCGGTGTCACGTGATTCGTTAGTGTTACAAGGTCTCAGGTGTGAATGGCGAGCAGGTGTGTTAAATTTGGTGTTACTCTCTCATACTGGTCCCTGGAATATCAACAAGGCACCTCATGGCAAAGAACTCTGTGAGGATCTGAAAAAAAATATGTTGCTCTATATAAAGATAGCCTAGGCTATTAGAAGATTGCCAAGACTATTTCCCTACTGGGAAAAAGACGTATGAGTGCTGCCAGAATTGTTGCAGAGGTTGAAGGGGTGGGGGGGTCAGTCTGTCAGTGCTCAGACCATACGCTGCACACTGCATCAAATTGGTCATCCCAGAAGGAAGCCTCTTCTAAAGATGATGCACAAAAAAGCCTGCAAACATTTGGGACGCTGTGTAAAATCTACAGAAAAAGAATGCAATGATTTTCAAATCTCATAAATCCATTTTTTTTCACACTAGATGGTAGAAGATGTAAATGTTTAAACTGAGAAAATGTACCATTTTAGGAAAATAAGGACATTTTGAAAATGATGACAGAAACACATTTCAATATAGTTGGGACAGGGCAACAAAAAACTGGCAAAGTGACTGATATTAAAAAGGAAGAGCTGGAAGATCATTTTGCAGCCAATTAGTTTAATTGGCAACATGTCAGTAACATGACTGAGTATAAAAAGAGCATCTTAGGGCCAGATTCTCATATATTTTCGGCGGCGTAGCGTAAGCCATTTACACTACACCGCCGCTGCGTACTAGAGCAAGTGCTTTATTCTCAAAGCACTTGATCCGTAGTTTGCGTTGGCGTTTCGTAAATCGCCAAGCGTAAACCCGCGCAATTCAAATGGGGCGGCTTGTATTTAAATTAAGCGCGCCCCCGCGTCGAACGAACTGCGCATTCGCCGGCCGGGGAAAAAGCCCACTGCGCATGCTCCAGCTCACGTCGGAAAGCGTCGTTGAAACCGACGTCAAAACGACGTGAGCGTCATTTACGCAAGTCCCTATTCGCGAATGAGTTAGTAAAACGACGTAAGCGACGCAAAAAGCCAATGCTGACCCGACGCCATACTTAACATGGCATCCGACGGGACACGACGGCATCCGACGGGACCTCGTAAGGTTACTCCACATAGAAGCTGGGGTAACCTTACGCGAACGAAAACAACGTACGCGACGACGGGGCGGCGTAAAAGCGATCGAGAATCGGCGTACTACCTCATTTGCATATGCAAATGCGAAAACAACGTAAAGGCCACCTAGTGGCCGGAGTTGTCATTACAACTACGATCCGCAAGTGTAATGGTTTTACACTTGTCGGATGTAGAAGCGTATCTATGCAAAAGTGATGCTAAGCATCACGCGCATAGATACGAGACAAAAAAAAGGGCGATACGACGGGGTATCTGAGATACTCCGTCGTAACGCCGCTGAGAATCTGGCCCTTAGAGAGTCCGAGTGTTTTGGAAGTAAAGATGGACAGAGGTTCACCAATCTATGAAAAGCTGCATTTAAAATTTGTTGAACAATTTGAGAATAATGTTCCTTAAAGTGGTTGTAAGGCTTTGTTTTTTTTTTGAACAACAAACATGTTATACTTACCTCCACTGTGCAGTTTGTTTTGCATCCTTGATCCTCGTCATTTGGTGTCCCTTGGCGGCTGTCTCAGCTCCTCCCCATTGAGAGATACCTCCTTCGATGTGTGCATGCGCCCTGGTCACGTCACTCCAGCTGATCGGCAACTCGGCTGGAGTGCGGCTCCATCCTGCGCATGTGCAGGCACTATTCAATGGGACACTTCTCAACAGAACACCGGCACCCAGCTCAGCCTCTCTGCAAGTCTCTGAGAGCCTGAGCCAGCTGCTCCTGAGCGATCAACGGTGTTCGGTTGTAAGTTTTAGGCCGCGTACACACAAACGAATATATCTGCTGAAACTGGTCCGCAGACCAGTTTCAGCGGACAGATTCAATTGTGTGTACGGGCTAGCAGACATGTTTCCAGCAGACAAAAGTTTTAAAGCATGCTTTAAAACTTATCTGCTGGAAAGCCGTCTGTCGGATATGTCCGCTGGTTAGTACGCCTAACCAGCGGACCGAAATCTCCCGCATGCGTCAAATGGATTCGACACATGCGTGGAAGTATTTTACTTCCTGGTTTGGTGATGTGGCGACGTCAATGTCACCACCGCGTCACCGCGATGTCTGTCCGCTGGGATTTTGGTTTTATCGTGTGTACACAGATCAAACCAAAACATCCCAGGAGACATGTCCGATGAAAACGGTCTGTCGGACCGTTTTCATCGGATATGTCTCCTCGTGTGTACGCGGCCTTAGAGGCGCCAGTATGATTGTTAATAAAGAAATACAGATATTTTGGATTTACAAACTTTCTCCTCGCTGCTGTATGCTTCAACAGCAATCGTCTAGCCCTGACTTCTGTAACATCTGGAGACAATTCCACAAATCCACTACCATTTAAATACTTCCTGTCATTTTTGTTTAGATTACATCCTAGGCGTTCCAGAAGGCCTGACTTTACTATCTGGCTTTGTATGTAATGTTATTCTGTAGAGAGGCATTACAGTGTTACTACTGATTTTATTATGAAAAAGGTTCATACACTGGAAATGTCAATAACCATAATTTGGAATACAACGCTCATGCTGCAAAGATCAAAACATTATAGCATAATGCAATGTGACATCCATGTGTTTGTAATACAAACTTATAGCGATCAAGTGCATATACTGACCTTGATATTGTGTTGAAGTCTCTTCTTTAAAAAATTCACAATCCTACAGATCCACTGCATGGCATAGGTCAGTGATGGTGAACCTTGGCACCCCAGAACGACATTTCCTATGATGCTCCTGCACTATGCAGTGTAATATAGCATTATGGGGGATGTCGTTTCAAAACATCTGGGGTGCCAAGGTTCACCATCACTGGTACAGGCCTTTTTCTGTTGATTGTGAGGTGTAGTTGTTCATGAGGGCTTTATACTCGGTGGTGGAGGAAAATTTGTTCCAGCAAAACCATATCCAGAATTTGACATGTGTACCTGTACTGAGGAGATTAGGTCTTCCATTTGTTTTTCTTTGCCTATCCACAGTGAGATGGAGAGGGCATGGGGTTGTTTCCACAGCTTTGAAATGCAGCTAGTGGCTTCGGTAATCAGGCGTGGAAGGACTGATTGAAGTATGTTTTCCTTCATATGTTATGATTTAAAGTGGTTGTAAACCCACTCTTGTAACTTGAACCTACAGATTAAGGCTTACCTACACGGTTAAGGAGATATTTTCACGGAAACGCCCCACTGTCTACGGGGCATGCGCGCCATAGACAACGGCGCATCCGCACTGAGCGGTTGCGTTTTTGTGAATGGCATAAACTGGGTTAATGCCGCGTTTTCACGCATTGCGCGGGAGTGATGTCATCGCCGCTCCGGCTAATCGCAGCCCTGGAGCAGCAATAACAGGAAATAGAGATGAGGGGACATGGCGGTGGATGGGACCTTGTGGTTTACCCTATCTTCTAAATTGTTAGAAATGAGTTGTACTTGAACTGAACCATTCATAAAAGATTGCGTTTTAGCATGGAGGTTTATCTTCAGAGCTACAGTATAGATCTATCCACATCTTTGTTATTCATAACTGTGTATAATAAAATTTGTAGATGTATATAAATATGAATATTGCACTTATCTCAAAATACATCATTTTTTTAAAAAGAGGGAAAAAAAAGGAAGAAGGCTGATTCAATGGATTTTGTGAAGTCTATGACTGTTTGGAAGATGAATCAGACCACTTCCCAATATTCCCGCATACACACGGTTGGAATTTCTGACAAAAGTCTGATGTGAGCTTTTGGTCGGAAATTCCAACCGTGTGTATTCAGAAAATCTGCTCGTCTGTATGTGTAATGGTCAACACCGTTTACGATATCCATTCCATCGCCCCAACCACATCAGCTTATCCGACATTCCGACAAGCCAGCAGACCCGATCCATAAGAATTTGTGTTGGCTATGTTTATATCTCACTTAAATGATTCCATTTAGCCAGGTGTCTTGTGATATGCTAATCGTGGGAACTGGCCAAGATAGTTCCTATATGTCAAGAGGATGTGACAACAGGGGGTTACTGGGTGGGGGGTCCTGATGTGCTGAAAAGACACATGAGCAACCAATCATATCAAAGGTTTTTTAGAGTTTTTGGAAGGAAAAGGTGTAGTCTGAGGGGTATAAAGATCAGTGTATGATGTCCTAATCAAGCAGCCTGAATCATGATGGATGAGCTGACCTAGCAGCATGGTGATGTAATCTCTCCCTCCCTCCCTCTCTCTGTCTCTCTCTGTCTCTCTCTGTCTGTCTCTGTCTGTCTCTGTCTGTCTCTGTCTGTCTCTCTCTGTCTGTCTCTGTCTGTCTCTCTCTCTGTCTCTCTCTGTCTCTCTCTCTGTTTCTCTCTACAACTTAGCATTACTTATTGTTGAATCCTCTATAGCCAAATTCTTATTAATATCATGTATGTTGTATCAGTATTCAGCAGTATCCTCTCTGTTTTAACAAGTGATATCCTTTATGTTATGGTTGTAAATATTGGATTAATACAGTGTTTCTCAATTCCAGTCCTCACGCCTAGTGTTGCTCACGAATATTCGCATTTGCATATTCGAGTATTCGCGAATAAATTTATTTTTAAAACAGATCACATCCTAGTGATCTCCATCGACGTCTAAAAGCATTGCTGGTATGATTAGAGACCCTGGGCCGAGTAGCTGAGGCGATCCTTTTATGTTGCCAAATATTCACAATGCAAATATTTGTATTACGAATATTCGCGAATACTTTCTCTGCCCTTCTGTGTTTTGTGTGTATAAAAAAAAAAATTAGCTTTAGTTTAGTCATATAAGTTTGTGTAAGTAGAGTTAGTGTTTAGTGCATATTAGTTTCGTAATCCAGGAAATGATCTCCGTTTTCGCGTGTTGACGAGAATTTCGCAATCAATTTCGCATTCGCATTAGCGGCATTTCGCATTCGCATTAGCGAAATTTCGCATTCGCATTAGCGAAATTTTGCAAAATTGTTTTTGATAAAATATCACGAATATTCGATATTAACGAATATTTCGCGAATATTCTTCTATATATTCGTGAAATATCACGAAATCGAATATGGCGTATTCCGCTCATCACTACTCACGCCCCCCCCAACAGGTCAGGTTTTCAGGATTTCCATTATTTTGCACAGGTGATTTGATCAGTTTCACTGTCTTATGCCGCGTACACACGGTCGTTTTTTGCGATGAAAAAAAACGTCGTTTTTTAAAACGTCATTTAAATTGATCGTGTGTGGGCAAAACGTCGTTTTTTGTCTTAAAAAAAACGACCAAAAAAAAATTCCAACATGCTTGAATTTTTTGTGTCGTTTTTCAAAACGTCGTTTTTTGTTTCACAAAAAGTCACCGTGTGTAGCAAAAACGTCGTTTAAAACGACGTTTTTCAACCCGCGCATGCCCAGAAGCTAGTTATGAAGCGAGCTTCAATGGAAAAGTGTGGTGAACGTGTAACCTCGTTTTTTGTGAAAAAAACGATGGTGTGTATGCAACATCGTCTTTGAAAGTGACGTTTCAAAAACGTCGTTTTTTACTTCACAAAAAACTTCGTTTTTTTTTCATCGCAAAAAACGACCGTGTGTACGCGGCATTAGTAATTCCCACAGCCTTTTCATCTGAGGGAAATCCTGAAACATGACCTGTTGGGGGGGCGTGAGGACTGGAATTGAGAAACACTGGATTAATACAAGTGTCTTCTCGGTATCAATAAATGTAACCTTTTTTCTCTTTTTCACACCCCTATCGTTTGCTTTAATTTTTATATAGACAAAAGGGTTTTTATAGCTTTTATTAATTATTTGTCATAGAAATTTATATTTCTATGACAAATGGTGCCCTGTGTGAGGAGTTCAACTTAGCCATTACAAATTCCCTCAGAGAGACGAGACATACGCTCTGTGTTCTGAGTCAAATGAATGAACTTTTTTTTTTTTTGTGTGAATTGGAGATGTTTTATTTGGAAATGTTCGATTCCCAGTAGTGGGTTCATCTTCAATGAACTTTAAGGGTACACTCTCAGCTTTTTATGCAGTTACAGGCATGTTACAGTAATCAAAGGAACAAAGACACAGTCCACCCACATATCACACAATTGGGCTTCAATCACATTCTTTTAGTTAACGACATTCAGAGGAGTTAATTATCCCTCAGTCTCTGCAACAAGTTCTCCTCACCTGTTACACAAACACATTCCTTTACTAAACATAATTGACATGCTAATTCCCTACCCCTGAAAGGAGACATCTGACCTTTGAGGCCGCGTACACACGAGGAGACATGTCCGCTGAAACTGGTCCGCAGACCAGTTTCCGCGGACATGTCCGATCGTATGTACGGCCTAGCGGACAGGTTTCCAGCAGACAAAATTTTCTAAGCATGCTTAGAAACTTGTCCGCTGGAAACCTGGCCGTCGGACATGTCCGATGGTTAGTACGCCTAACCATCGGACCGAAATCCCGCGCATGCGTCAAATTGATTTGACGCATGCGTAAAAGCATTGAACTTCCTGGTTTGAGCACGACAGTGTCTTCTACGTCACCGCGTTCTCTGTCCGCGGGGATTTTGGTCTGATGGTGTGTACACACATCAGACCAAAATATCCCAGGAGACATGTCCGATGAAAACGGTCCGCGGATCGTTTTCATTGGACATGTTTTCTCGTGTGTACAGGGCCTCAGACTTAATTAGTACAATGGATACAGACTTAGTTAGCATCTCACAATGGAATGTCTAGGAGCAGACGTTATTAACACCTCAAAAGCATTGAATGGAAACACTCCATTTGGAGTCAGACTTGTAATATGTCCAGATCTCCTGCAAAACACGAATTATCATTTATCAGTCACCCTATGCCCAAAAGGGGCACAGGGTGACCTTAGACCCAAGAGTCATTAGTGACACTGGCACAGGAGTACCCCCCATCCCTCAAAAGTCTCTGGCCATCACGGGTCATTCCGTTACAGTATGCAATTCCAACATGCAAAAATAACCCATGCATGCTCAGAATCAAGCAGAAGAGCCAAAATGCCTATTGAATTTCTGTCACGTACCTTACCAGAGGCCAAAGTGCTGAGAGGGCTTCCCATACGACCAAGTGGAGAACGCCCCCTGGAGGTGACACAGGGGGTGCTCGGCCCAAAGATGCAAGGATTGCCAGCTGCGACTTGCTAAGTGATGTTGGAGATCAGCTGTATGCCAGGATACGTAGTCAGGCAGCGGTACCACAGAAGTACCAGATGAAGTAGACTGGCAGGAAAACCCAGGGGCGGAGTCAGGAGCCAAGCCGGTAGTCATACACAGGAAGCAGGAAGTGACTGGAACAGGTCAGAAGGCAAGCTGAGGTCAAATACTGGAACAAGCAGACCGGGACAGGACAAATGGATAAGCCGAGAGACAAGCCAAGGGTTATGCGTGGAGAAGTCTGGTCAGGCAAGCCAAATCGTCAACAGGAACACCAGGAAACAGGAACAAGAAACTCAGGATCACATCAAGGGCTGAAGATCATGCAGCAGTTGGTCACTGCTGCAGCAAGCCCTAAATAGGGCATTGCGTGTGTACTGGCGCGCGTGAGTAGTGAAGAATACTGAATTCACAGAGTTGTTGCTCGTGTGCGCGCTAATGCGCGTCTGCACGCGCATGCGCATTGTGCTCGTTGGTCCGTGCAGGACAGGTCTGCTAGTTCTTCCACGGTTGGTTCTCTGCAACTTCATTGATCTCGGCTTGTCGGACTTCTTGTACGTCACTGTGTTCTTGACGGTCAGAATTTCCAACAAGATTTGTGTGACCGTGTGTATGCAACACAAGTTTAAGCCAAGTTTGAGCCAACATTCCGTCAGAAAAAAAACATGGTTTTCTTGGAATTTCCGATTGTGTGTACGCAGCACATTAGGCTTCATGGTATCACAAGTCCACAAGACATGTAAAGTGTCTTCAATGGCTAGTCCACATCTCCAGTATATCAGGGGTCATTGAGATCATGTGGTGGAGCACTTAAGATTTTTCTATACTATCTAAGAAGATAATTACTTTTGTTATTTTGTGAAGATGAGTATGTTTTCTTTTTGTTCAGGTGTGAACTGTAGCTGTAGGTCTTCAAACTTTATTATGTACAGGCCAGGGTATAGTTTATTGATGGAGAACTAAGTAGGTTGTTTACTATAGAGATGGTATGTCTGAGAGGTTCTGATTTTTTCACATTTGATTTGGAACATTGTGAGTGGTCGAGAAAATTCACAAGCTGGGGGTAGGGATCTGAGAAAGTGAGAAAGATGGACCGTTCACCAGCATCCCAAGTGCTCTAGACAAGGGTCAATTTCCAACTGTTTCAGCGAGGGCCATTTTTAGTTCAAAATAAAATGGTATGCTCGGCAGGTCTGCAAGTGGGCCAGTTCCTGGAAATAAGGACCATCTAATCTTGGCAAGAAGGCTGGGTTTCCCAGTATTGGAAAGAAAGAATAGAAAGAAGGGGAGCTGTCATAGTCCAAGATATGCTGGTATTGGGTGAGACTTGATAGCAATAGCAAAGTGAAGGATTTTGAGGCACCAGGCTTTAGGGAATTCTTGTTACACAACCAACCATTGTTTGATAGTGCCATGGCAGCACCAATCGATTACTCTGCTTGCTAATAGAAAATGTCAGGCAGAGCAATGCCTATGTGGCTTTTGTAAAGTCTTAAAATTGTGTAATTGAGTCTCGTGGTTTATGGGGCCATAGGAATTATTGAAATGCTTTGTTCAAGGCCTTCAAGAATGAAGGTGGAATGTGTACGGTGGGCCTGTAATAAGTGCAAGAGGCACTTTATGCTCAAAATAACACGGGCCAGATTCAGGTAGAGTTATGCCGGCGTATCAGTGATACGCCGGCATAACTCACACTTTGCGTCGGCTTATCTGCTTTCTGTATGCAGAAAACAAGATACACCGGTTTGCTGCAAAGATCCGACAGGCGTAATTGTATTACACCGTCGGATCTTAAATGCAGTTTTAAAATGGCCGCGGGGGGTGTTCTCGCTGATTTACGCCGAGAATATGTAAATCAGCGAGATACGTCAATTCGCGAACGTACGCGGGCCAGACGCAGTCACTTTACGTCGTTTACGTAAGGGTTTTCCCGCGTCTAATTGGAAAAGTTTTACTTTGTTTGCGTAACTCGTCCGTGAATGGGGATTGACGTCATTGACGTATACGTCGAAAACACCGTCATAATTTGGAGCATGCGCACTGGGATACATTGACGTCCGGCGCATGCACAGTACGTTCGCTGCGGGATCGAGCCTATTTTAAATACTACACGCCCCCTACCCGTCCAATTAGAATTCCGCCGGCCCATTTACGCTACGCCGTCGCAACTTTAGGAGCAAGTGCTGTGTGAATACAGTACTTACGCGTAAAGTTTTCGCGGCGTAACGTAAATTAGGAACGTTACGCCGGAATAAAGAACCGCTCGCCATCCTGAATCTGGCCCTACGTCTCTCAAACTATGAGAGGAAGCCTGCATGCCAGCAATTGAGGTCTTGTTTAAATTAATGGAGAAGAGAAGGGAAGTTAACTGATAGGGTAGTTATTAGATCATGTGTGATCTTGATACTGAGGTGTTTAACAGCAAATTCTGATTATCCAAAGGGAGGTTGGTTTGGAAAGTAAAGGCACATAGACACGATACGAAAATCAGAAGTAAAACGATCTGGTGATTTTGGATCGTTAGTATGGTGCTTTTCGACAGCTGATTCCAATTCTTCTGGATGTGCACACTATAAAATTTTGACGTGAATACAACTTCTGATTATGATTTCATTAGTAGGGTTTTCATCCAAAAAATCATAAGAGCAAGACCATGTATGCTCAGAAATGAAAGAATACATACAAAACTATTCAACACATTACATCACTTCTGAAGTTGTATTTTGAATTGAATTTTTGTATGGTAAGTAACCTCTTCACTTCCCATATGAGACTAGCATGCAAAAAAAAAAAAAAAAAAATCTGGGGGCTAAGAATTCTGTTTGCAGGTTTGGGAGTGAAAAAGTTGAGTTTGTAATAAAGAGTGGTAGATCCATCTGCATACCTTAATATCTGCATTTGATCTAATTTGACATAGGAAAAGCCTCTGCTTAAAAGTAAGAATAAGAGGACATAATACGCATCCCTGTTGTCAGCCATTGGATAATGTGAGGGGTGTAGAGAGATTGCCATTTACCTTAATGTATATATGAACCCTTACCTGTTGAAACAACCCATTCATCATGTTTTAAAAAAAAAACATACTTGCAGTCCTCCCCCTGAGCGCGCTCTCATCTTTATTGTGGGCAGCTGAAGCCCACTTGTAACTTGTTTGCGGGATTCAGTGCTGCTGGCTATCCAGCAAGCACCTCCCGATCTCGCAAATGCGCTTAAACAACAAAGCGCAGGGCACTCATTGTGTTCAGGTTGCCATAGCAATGGCGGCATCAGAGGAAGTTCCAGCCCTTTTATTATGGCATCCTGTCACTCAAGAATAAAACCCAGCAGCAATCTAACAAGCATTAACCTAGTTTTCCCAGTACAGTAGAATAAATTCACCTCTGATTGGCAATACTGCTCCTGTTGCTCGTGCCACTGACACTGCCACCATCGCTGCCACTCGCTACCGATACAGACAAAAAACTGAATTCCCAAATTAAAAATTACGCCTCCCCCTAGCATTGTGTCATTTCCGGTTCTGAAATATCCAATGCTAGCAGTGGGGGGGGGGGGGGGGGGTGGACAAGCCATCCGCCTGCTCAGTGGGCATCAGCAGACAGATTGGACCACCTATAGAGTAGAGTGGACTGTGTCAGGGTCCGCTCTGCATAAGCGGAGTGAACACGGACAAGCCATTCGCCTGCTCAGTGGGGATCGACGGACATATTCCCTGCTGAGCAGGCAGACTCCTGGCGGAGTCAGCCTCATGTAAAAGGAGCCAAAAATGTGTAGGTTAGAAATAATTTAAAAACAAAGTGGAAATTAATATATACAATTTTACATTTTGACTGTAGGTACTCATTGAGTTGCAGATTTCTGTTAAAATGCAAAAACACAAATTTTGGGTGAACTAAACATTTAAGACATATTCAAAGATCCAGTTATAAGTACATGCTATAATCAGTAGAACAACATAGTGCCATTGTGGATGAGCCATTTGTTCTGTCCTAGAGTAAAATATGGAGCAAAAGCTTCAAGGCTGAGGTCAGGACTTGTCCTTCACCGCAAAGGAACTGTGGTTCCTGCTATTCCTATTATGATAATTATCACCTAAACTTAAAGCCCCATACACACTATCAGTTTTCCTGACGGTTTTCTCTTCAGGTTTACCAAAACCATCTAATATGAAGTCACACCTCAAGAGTTTCAATTTGTATGCAATCAGGCAGGCCCTTGTACTACATGGTTTTGGTAAACCTGAAGAGAAAACCATCAGGAAAACTGATAGTGTGTATGGGGCTTCAGCTGCGTACACACGGCAGAGAACCTCGACGGGCAGAACACATCGTTCCGCCCGTCGAGGTTCTCTGCCGGCCGTCAGATTCGGCAAACCGCCCGTCGGGAATGGCAACCAGCCATTCATCCAGGCGGGCCGTCGAGCAAATAGAGAACCTGCTCTCTATTTCTGCTCGACGGCATTCCCGACGGGATGCTCGCCGAGAGCGTACACACGGCCGAGGTTCTCGCTGGAATGCAGCTTCCAGCGAGGTTCTCGCTGGTTTCTAGCGAGAACCTCGGTCGTGTGTACGCCGCCATAAACTCAGACTGAGCGTTTACTTCCTACGGAGCTCAACCCAAAAGAACTGAACAAAATGTAAATTTGTCTCACCATCATGGCTTCATGAATGACAGATATACCCTTCTGCATTTAGTTATCTCACCAAGAGAAATATTGATGTTTTACATTTTACTTAGACTTTTGACTCTATCTATATTTAGTAGCAGAGCAAATGGCAAGTTTTGTGTCACAAAGAAAGCAGTGTAAAGGAAACATCTGTGGAATCCACTGCGTAGATCAGAAACATTTCACAATACTGAAACATTTTCACTTCTAAAAGATATGTATCAATTTATGATGGAAACCTTCCAGATATGTTACGCTGCCACATGTTTGATAATGAATGAAATAAATCTACACGTTACTTTAAAAGAGAAGTGTGGGATCTAAAAAAAAAAAAAACACATTTATACTCACCTAGATAAAGGTCTTTGGTAAAGGAGAAGTTATAAGTCTTTTGTGCCCAGAAATTATTTTACTTGCCAGCAATTTCTTAATCAGTATGGTGACTGTGGCACATGCACAGTACAGTGTACAATACTGGCATTTCATGGCTACCCTGACAGATGGCGATAATAGAGACATTGTCAGGACCTGGGCTTGAACCTGGGACTTCTTCTGTGTCGGGCATTGTCTCTTCCCACTGAGCTATCTGAGTTGCTGGACACTTCCCTGCCTGATCTGCTACACAAACCTATCTGATCCGTTGGACATCCCTGCCTTGTGTCTTGATTGCTGTTGAACCTTAAACCCCACGATCCTCCCATGAACTTCCTATAAAAGCCTTGTCTCAGCACTTCCTCTTTGCCAGGTTATTGTGCCCAGTACAGTGTACAATACTGGCATTTGATGGCTACCCTGACATGAGGCAGATGCCATTTTAGTCTGGTTCTGTTTTCCTGGCGTGTGGCACCCACCTTTAGGGTGACCACATCACTATGCCCCGAGCGTTATGGCCTACCGGGCCGGGGCGTGGGTGTTACGCGGAGTTCCTGGTTCCTGGGCCGTTCGGGCCTGGGGCATCCAAACAGGATGGGGGCTCAGTGATCGACTGAGTTCCCACATTGAGGATCCCAAGCGAGTTTAGCTGTTCGGTGGGGAGTCCAGTTGAGGAGCGCCATTGAGAGGCTGGCGGTCCAACAGTATTGAGACGAACCATCGGGGATTGAGGTACTGGACACTGAGGGAATGATTCCTCTCTCAGTCGGTACCGTGGCGACATTGAAGGAAGATTCGGGCAAACCCTTCAAACGGGAGAAGTTCCTCCATTTCTAAACTCAGAGAAGGCCTGTGGCAGAGGTGCTTCCCTGACGGTCACCAAGAAGTCTGTGGCAAAGACATCCTTCTTAAGTTCCAAGTGATACTCTGTGAGAAAGACCGGTCCAGGTACGCTATATCCACTCAGGCTGGAGTGGTGAAAGAAAACAAATTGTTTGACAGAGACAGGACTGTTTGCATATCTAAGGCCTGAATCTGCTGTTCTCCTTCCAACCTTTGTTTAACCTTCCCATCAGCTGTTAACTGTTTTTACCTGGCTGGGTAATAAAGAGCACATATAAAGAGACTTCCTATTTGCGGACATTCCTTTACTGCTGCTACATTCATCGTTCACCCTAGACATTTCACCGGAGCCATGAGGTAACATGCCATCCCATCATTTCTCAGCAGCTCCTTTGGGGGTAGTGCTACATGTATTTGCTACCACCCGTGTTTGACCCTCGGCCTGTTCCTGGACTACTCTACTGCCTGATTCCAATCTGCAACCACCTGTGTTTGACCCTTGACCTGTTCTTTGACTACTCTTCTGCTTGATCCCAGCCTGCAGCCACTCGTGATTGATCCCTTGGCTTGTTAACTGACCACGCTTCTGTTTGATCCTTATCTGCCTATCCGCTACTGGAACCCCAGCTTGCTTACCTCCTGGTGGGGCGATCCTGAGCATCGCGACCTGATGCTAACACGCAGAAAAACCCATCTCCACCATCAGGAGCTCTGGTGAACACCGGTTTGCATGTAGACTCTGCACCTCAGATGAGCCTGTGTCATCTGCCAGAAGTGACTGTCTGTATACCTGTATTCAACTGCTATAGCAATTCATCTTCGAGCCTGACGCCTGATCGTGACAGACAAGTGGAAAGATAATTTAACTGCAGTGTGCATGTGTGGGAGCTACAGCATTAGTGAGTGCCCATTGGGTAAAGAGAAATACAAATGACCTAGAAGAGGAGTAAGATAACTTGCATCAGAGGGAATGGAGTGGATTTGGGGAGCTCTGACCTTATATATCACCAAGTGTGTCAAAATGTGCTAGTACACTGTCTATATGAATGAGGCCTAAGGTGGAGGTCTAGAAGGCATAAGACCTCTGGGCTGTTCAGTGAGCAGATCTGAAGCCCCAGTCAGAGAGAATTACATGTCTAAGCTCTGAGTAGTAGCTGGATGACCTTCTGGAAAAGCCAGATACATTAGGCTTGATTTGCTAAAGGCAAATAGGCTGTTCACTTTGCAATGGAAGTTGCACTTTGCAGGGGAGTTTTCCCCAGAACTTAGTGAATGAGGTAAATCTCTGCGGACTTCCATTATCCAATCATTTTAATTTTCCTTGCACGTGAATTGGTACTCTTTAAAAAGTGAAATTTCACCATAATCTCATAGTGATAGCAATGTGTAAGCTCCAATTTGGGCTTGTTAGAGTTTACACAGGGCTAAGGACTTCCTGTCTGGAGATAAGGTTTTGGTTCATTGCTACCAGTGGCGCTGCCCCACTAGTCCATGTGCCCGGTCCCTAATCGACATGCAGGGCGCCGGATGGATTTCAATAGGGTATATTTTTTTGAATGATTAGAGCCTGAGGCTCTAATCAGCTTCAAAAAAGGATGGGCTCGGGGCGCAGAGCACTGGGTCCTGAGCCTACCCACATGTGTGATGTGTGCGGCGGTGGTTGGCGAGGATAATCAGCAGAGAGGAGTAAAGGAGCAGAGGAGGTGAAGGAAGCGGGGGAGCTAGCAGCAGCCAATGTGCATGCAGTCTCCAGCTGGCTCTTCTCCTACTGCTTCGCTTATCTGCTGTGCATGGACTTCACAGTGGCTAAAAAGGAGGGGTGGTACACGGCCTTCGCCAACATCACCCGACCTGTCCAGTGACACAAACAGGATGGAGAAGAGTCGGAGAACCCCCCGGCCACTACGGCGAGCATTCCCTTAAGCAGGATGCTTGGCAGCCCCCCCACTGCATGAAAGGCTGGCCTGCGACCTTGTCACCAAGTTCCTGCATGTGTAGGGACAAGATCCTCGGCCATCCTTGTCTACAATGTGGGCTCTGGGATGACACCAGCACCATGGTTCACCCAGGTAGGTCCACCCACACACCAATATTTACCTTCCTAATGCACAAAGCATAGGGGGCACAGGTAACATCCCTCCCTCTGGCTGCACAAGTGACATCCCTCCCTCTGGATGTACAGATGATTCCTCCTCCCAGACAAACAGGACAGGAGGTGGGTCTTAAGACCGGTTTGGCTGGGAGGGGAAGCCGTGACCATGGATGGGGTAAGTGCAGACCTGGCAGCAACAGGGAATTTGTTTGCCGCCCCCCAAATAAAATGGAGCACCAGCCACCACTGTTTGCTTCCATAAGTTCTCAGTGAGTCCAAAAATTTTAAAAAGTGTAAACATTTTGGCAAAATGTTCCCTGCCAAAAAAAAGGAATACATAATGAAGTGCATAACCTTTTTCCTGATTCGATGAGTCACAAGAGGCAAAATTTGCCCACATTCTATGAAAAAGTTGGCTCACAGCACCCATATTGTCAGGGTGTGTTGGAGCTGGTAAGGAGATCTGAAAATGTTGTGTAGGGAAGGATACAGTACTGTTTTTGGTTTTAATTACCACTTGCTGACTGCCTAACTGGGAAAATACATCATTACTTTGATATTAAATACTGGAGTTATGGACTTACCTGGCCGATCAGTAGCTCCGGGAACCCATCTGGTGCTGGCGGCGGCTAGGCATAGAGATGAGCAAAGGAAAGATCTCTATGCCCTAGGAGGACAGGAGGACCGTCATGACATCACTTCTGTTTCCAGTCACATGTAAACAAGGCCATTTTTTTTTTTTAAAGCAAACGGTCAAAAACATTTTTTTTATCTTTTGCTTTTGCTCCATAAAAAGGACCTATCATGCTGTATTGCTATCGCAAGTTATGCTTACATTCCCTGCAATAACAATAAAAGTGATCAAAAATATATTTTTTAAGGGGCAGTGCAAAAATGAAATAAAACTAAATTTAAATACAATTTCTTTTTAAAACGCCCCATCCCTGCGTGCTCGCATGCAGTGGTGAACACATACGTAGGTCACACCCACATATGTAAATAGTGTTTGCACCACACATGTGAGGTATTACCGTGAACATCTGAGCAAGAGTAATAGTTCCAGCATTAGACCACCTCTGTAACTCTAAAGTGCTAGCCTGTAGAAATCTTTAAAGGGTCAACTATAGAAATTTTTAAAGGGGTGTTCCAGCCAAATTTAGTGTTTATTAAAAGTCAGCAGCTACAAAAAGTGTAGCTGCTGGCTTTTAATAAACACTCACTTACCTGCTCCACGATCAGTGTCCCATGCGATCTCCTACAGGGAGGGGCTGGTTAGGCGATTAAGCCTAATCGCCTAACCAGCCCCTCGGCGGAAGCAGGAAGTGGGACAGGAAGTCCCACTCCTCCTGAAGCACCCACCCCCCCCCCCAAAAAAATTACATGCCAAATGTGGCATGTAAGGGGGAGGGGAGTGGGTTGAGCGGAAGGTCCAATTTTGGGTGGAACTCCGCTTTAAGTACCGTAGTTTGGTGCCATTCCACTAGGGTTCGCAATTTTAAATACATTTTAGGCATCTATTTACTCAATTTAACCTCATCTTTCATATTCTACAAAATAATTGCGGTATATATTAACTTTTTTTTTTTTAAAGCAGTGGTAAACTGCTGGATGTTTTTTGTACTAGCAAGTTATGTTAAACTTACCTTAAAACAAAGTCCTTCCAGCACCAAGATGTTAGAGCTGCATGTGCTTTCATCTTCACCTGCCTTGCTTCCTGGTTCGGGGAGTCCGGCTGTGTGACTGGCCGATGATGACTCCACTCCCGTGAATGTGCGTGACAGACGCAATTTACCGCACAGGACTCTGAAGGAATGACCTGGGTGGCTGTTCCTTCAGAGCGCATGTGCCAGTGATGTCACTGGCTGCATGTATAGTAATTATCTCCTAAATGGTGCATATTTAGGAGACGTTTACACTATCTATAAGTAAGCCTTAACCGACTGCCGACCAGCTGCCGGCGTTACACGCCGGCAGGTCGGCTCTTCTGCGTCTCACACATGAGCGATACCGGGTGCGCGCACACCGCACGCTGCAGGAGCATGTCTGTGGGTGACCCGCGATTGCCTATTACAGGTAGAACAAGGAACTTCCAATGTAAACAAGGTGAATCCCTGTTCTGACAGATGACATGACAGGGATCTACGGTTCCCAGTGATTGGGAACAGTGATCTCTGTGCCACTGCCACTCCTCCTGCTTTCTCTATTCACATTCTATTTTTCAGTAAGGCTCACTTGGAAAAATATTTACACATGATTACAATAAGTACAGTCACCTTTGCCATTTATTGTTTTATGGATGCTAAAGTAATACTGTGTTCCAGAGGAACAATAGGGGAGAACCAAGGTAATGTGTACCATTGCATGCACTGATCTATAGCCTGTCTCCATCAGTCAGTACATCATTTGCATTAAGTATATATATATATATATATATATATATATATATATATATATAGGAAAGGGGTGATTTATTAAGTGCAGTTCCTGTTAGATTCCTGTGCATTCCCCTGCAGGGAGATTTTCATCTCATTCATTTGAATGCTCTGAAATTGTACTGGATCTCACAAAAAGCAGAGCATGCACTACTTTTTAATAATGCACTAATTGTGGTACCATGCAATCTGGGGCCACAAAACACTGTGTTTGGATCTGTGCTTGGGGTGCTGTTAACAATGTATTGGGACCTGCAGCAGACTTCAAAGGCAATGTGAGAAATGCACACAGTACTGTATCATGTACTTGTATGAGAGTATCCTGTTCTCTTTGTATTGCTTGCTTTGTGTGAAATACAGTGGCGGCTGGTGTTTTTTTTTTTTTTCGGGGGGGGGTGGAAAACAACCCCCCTCCCGCCCACTGGTGGAGCGGCACTAGCACACCCGGGGTGCGACACTAACACACCCTCCCCCCCACAACAACCACCACCCGCTGTCATTAACCTGGATGTGAGAGCAGCGGTCGGATGTGGCCATCTTCCAGCTCGGGGAAAGCTGCTTTGAGGTCCTCTCCCGGAGCAGCTTCCGTGGTGTCTCCTATAATAGGATCGCCTGATGTTTTGGTCAATCGGGAAACAGGTTTCATACCTGCGTCCCGATTGGCCAGAGGAGGATCAGTGTTGCAACAGCCAATTTTTATTGGCTGTTGCAACACAACTGGGTGGGCTCCAGACGTAATGCTCTGCATGCCGAGTCCACCTTATTTTGAAGCCTATTAGAGCCTCTGGCTCTAATCACGTTCTTCAAAAAAAAAAACTGCCCGCTGTTATTTATATGCCTGTTGACCCGAAAGGGGCCGGACACATGAAAAGGCGGCGGCCATGGATAGATTCATATGATCCATGAATCTATCCACTGCAGATAGTGGGGTGGCTGGAGAGAGGGGGCGGCTCCCAGGCACGGCACCCCTAATGGACAGGCCACCACTGTTGAAATCCTTGGTGTTCTTGCCAGTCCCTCTGCTCTCCTATCAAAATCTGACCACACTTAGCAGGAGAACACACCATGGTCAGTTCTCTAGCTATGCTGGGAACTCAGTGTACTCTCCTCCAATAATCAGACCTGTCCTAAAATGCCCTTGCTGCACAGCCATTCACTTGCAAGCTCAGTGTACCACTTATTCTCCCCCAGAACTTATGCAGCTGAGAAGAGAGGGAATGTGATCCCTTATAAAAAAAAGGGAAAAAAAGTATTTATAATGTTTTTTTGTATCCATACAAAAATATTTTGCCTTTTATTTCTATTTAAAACTGAGTGGGTTGTTTTACAAGGTTATTGTTTACAATCGGGAGAATGGAAAGAAAATTGCGCGTACCTAATATACAAAAAAATATAGAAGCTGCGATTCAAAAATGTTATACAACATAAAATAGACTGGAAGAAGGTGAGGAATCGCGCTAAACGTGAAACAATGCCTGATAATAGCACAATATGTTATCAAAGACAAAAAGTGGTATGGAATACAAAACCTAAATGGTATTAGTAAAATCCACAAAATAAATTATGTATGTGCAAAACAGAACCTGATGAGTCAAACGTGAACAAGAAGAGTTAGGCGGCGTACACACGATCGGATATATCCGATGAAAACGGTCCGCGGACCATTTCCATCGGATATGTCCGATCGGGAGTTTGATCCGATGGCGTGTACACACCATCGGATCAAATTCCCCGCCGCCGGACGGCGCGGTGACGTGGCGGTGACGTTGACGCCGCCGCGTCACCACCACGTCACCGCCACGTCACCGCACCAGGAAGTAAAAGACTTCCGCGCATGCGCCGAATCCATTCGGCAGCGGCGCGGCGGCGGTGGGGGCCGACATGTCTGCTGGTAAGTGTACTAACCAGCAGACATGTCGGGCGGACAGATTCCCACCGGATAGATTTCAAAGCATGCTTTGAAATCTGTCGGGTGGAGAAATCTGTCCGCTAGCTCATACACACGAGCGGAGATGTCTGCTGAAACGGTCCATCGGACCGTTTTCAGCGGACATATCCCCTCGTGTGTACGCCGCCTCAAAGTCCTCTGTGTTGGTCAGTGGTTCATCTGTGAAGCCAATGATGCTGAATTTTACAAGCGAGATGTTAGAAAACCAATGTCCCGTTACAGGTCACGACAATCTTGCACTTGTAGATTTCAATGTGTAGCAGTAACTCCAAAAAGAAGAGAAAAAACATTCATAGTGTGATACCGTTGAGGATTGTAAATGATATCCACCCGTGAAGAATGGCTATATTGTAGACAGGGGGCAGTGACAACCCTTGACCATGGAACACAGTACACACTGACCCTTACCAGATGATGTGACCCTCTTGAGGTCAAAAACAGCCTTAAGGATGATGTATATAAACTTCACTTTAAATCGTCATGATGATGTTTTCCTCAGTGAAAAAAAACAAAGGAGACTTTTCATAGTATAGACTGCATGGAAATAGGTCGTAATCACCCGTGAAGGAAAACAACAAAAGCTGTGGGGAAGAGAAGTGCTGGTACCACCACCGAATAAACGCACTGACCCTTACCAGACAATAAGATCCACGCTAGGATCAATATGGGCAGCAAAAGGGTGAATACACTGTTCTCAACACATCAGAAACCAATCCTCGATAAGTCACAGCATGGAAGCAAAAAAAACTAAAATAGTGTAAATCCATAAAACAATTTATTCTAAAAAGCCAAAGAAATGCACTTACAAACAAATGCAGATTCGAGGCGTATGATAAAAGATGCCGGCCGGCTTGTGGAACGCGTACGTCCCCTCGTGTGGTTGCGATGACGTGGGAACGTCTCCTCCCAACGTTTCGTCTTCACAAAAGACTTGGTCACGGGATAAGGACGACGCACCACGTCATCGCATAAGAACCCTCAGCAGGCGGAGTCGGTTTCACATAGACGTGGCCCCGCCATTTTGGAGAAGGGACAGAGTAAGGGAAAGACCGTTTCAACAGGTATTCCCTATCCAAAAAACGATCAAAACAGTTATATATAGAACAAAAAAATAAAAACAAAATTGGCTAATTTCATATAGGTAGCCACTGTCTATCATGTAATAGTGCGGGAGCAGGAACAGATAGTATAAGGAGCTTGCAAACCACAGGCACTTGTTTAAAATAGCACTAGAGCTCGGCGCAATACTAAAGAAAAAGAAAACTATGGAAACGTTACCAAAAGGGCCATGTTACCATGTGGGACCGGCTCAACGCCACTTGTATAATATATACTTAACAAACAATGCTGGACAATACGCTTGTACTTAAACAAGTAGGTATATATTATGACCCATGATATATGTCACATGATGACTGGAACATGAGTGTTCACCTCAATAATATCTAAAGACCATATTGCCTGATGTGGCCACAATGTGTCACCTAAAGACAACAATGGGGCACATCTGGATATTAATCAAAAAGGAATAATAACAATTCTTAATAATAACAAAAATTAAATTACAATCAAAGAAAATTATTTTATAATAAATACACCCTATACATCCATGTAGGCCTTATAGGTAAAGAGCTCCATGGGGGGTAATTAATATATCACACTACATAATATAGGCCAAAGATGGCAAAGTAGAGTGGAAAATACATACAATGCTATGGCAAGGGGACTCAGCAAGATAGTGGCTATCCGACATGGTACCTCAAGAGTTGTCTATGAAGCAATTGACATCCACTTCTATGTTGAGGCCATGTGGTTCAAAACATCTGAGAGTGTGGATCCATGTCATCTCAGAGCGGGAAATACTCCTAACGAGATCACTTCCTCTCCAATGGGCTTGGTATTTGTCAATCCCCACAAAAATGGTGCCCTTTGGGTCCTTATTGTGTGTAATTAAGAAATGTTTAGAGACCGAATGGTCAGGGAACCCACTACAAGTGCAAGATTGTCGTGACCTGTAACGGGACATTGGTTTTCTATTGTTTACAATCACTTTAAAGCGGATCTCCACCCTAAAGTGAAGTTCCGCTGATCGGAACCCTCCCCCCCTCCGGTGTCACATTTGACACCTTTCAGGGGGAGGGGGGTGCAGATACCTGTCTAAAGACAGGTATTTGCACCCACTTCTGGCCCAGCAATCTCAGGCAAAAGACAGGTTTTTCTTCACTTCCCGTCACCCTCCCCGTTGTGTGCTGGGAACTCTCGGCTCCCAGCACACAGCGGGAGCCAATCGGCGGGCGCAGCGCAACTCGCGCATGCGCCGTAGGGAACCGGGCAGTGAAGCCGGAGCGCTTCACTTCCTGGTTCCCTCACCGTGGAGGACGAGCGAACACTCGTCCTCTGCTGTGGACGCCGCTGGACAGGTAAGTGTCCTAATATTAAAAGTCAGCAGATGCAGTATTTGTAGCTGCTGGCTTTTAATATTTTTTTTTAGTGGGCCATCCGATTTAAGCCTTGTGGATACTCGCTGTACCCTGCAGATAAAGTAAAAGTCCCATATCTAGATTGCAATGGGATTTCCCTGTTTGGAAGGGTGTTATTTAATTGTTAATGAACTAATAGGGCGGCACAGTGGTGTAGTGGGTATCACTCTTGCCTAGCAGTAAAAAGCGTTGCTGGTTCGAATCCCAAACATGACACTACCTGCCTGGAGTTTGCATGTTTTGTTTTCCCTGTGCCTGCGTGGGTTTCCTCTGGGTACTCCTAGTACCCTAGTATATGAAAGTGAGTTAGGGACCTTAGATTGTAAGCTCCTTGAGGGTAGGGACTGATGTGAATGTATATGTAAAGCGCTGCATTAAATTGACAGCGCTAAATAAGTACCTAAATAATAATGCTTTTAGAATACCCCAGTCTCCACTTATAAGTTCACACATCTCATATACTGTTGCGAATAGCCTCCGTTTAATGCAAACCTCAATAAAAGTTACGTTTTACAAAGTGGCTTTTTTTAGAGCATGTGGAAACGCACTTTTGGTATTTTGCAAAAATGTATGTTCTTGTCAATAGTCACCAATCAGGTTCACTTTTGAATGTATGGAAAAAATGACAGCCCAAAATGTATTTCTATATAATGTAAATTCTTACTTTGTAAACATCTCCTCTAATTTTCTGTTGTGCCTCAAGACATGAAGTAAAGGAGAATCTTTAACCATTTCCTACTCTATCCAAAACTGCAAAAAATAAAAAAAGGTTTGGCTTTCAATACACTTTAAACAATCATTTTGATTGATCACTATAGGCAGCAAACCCCCTCCCCCAACCCATCCATGTCTCAATGCTTTATTTTAGGGCTGTTACTGATCAAAATTGTTGTGTTCGATTAATCGTTTTATTTTTTAATCGATTAATCGACTAATTTCGATTAATTATAACGCACATACAGATCCAACTACTTTTAGCTGATCTCCTTGCAAGCTGATTCCCAGTGCAGCTCCCAACCACTGGAGAAGTGGATGGCAGAATACAAAAAACACACAAAGGCAGCGCTCCATGGGAATCGCATTAAAACTTTTATAGTCTTCAAGTAGGTAACCAAATAAATATTGCACTGGAGATAAAATCGATGTAGCTACATAAACTGTAAAAATGGTGCGAGTAATACCAAACAGTACCAAAAGCAGTCATAAAAACATGTAGCTAAGTATGATACTGGTATAAAAATGTGTACAACAATACCACTGCTGAATCCAGATGAGGGGAGCTTAACATCAGTCCGTCGGCATGTAGATTTTCCATGAAGGCAACTATCACAAGTGAATGGTTGTAGAATCCCAGGTTGATAGAGGGAAGTGATAGAGGGAAGTGTAACAGCCCTTGTGTGTGGCAGATAGTAAGGTCCCACCAGCATGCAGATATGAAGGCACAGCAAAGGAGCCCTTCAGATGGACACAGCAAGCCCCGCCGGTGTCCGTGACGTTACCGGATCTCCGACGGAACTCCCTGAAGGCCCAGAAGCCGGCAGAGAGGTGAGTACCAATCAAAAGAATTTTAATCGATCAAAAACATTTTGATCGATCAAAAAAATTAAAGATTAATCGATAAATTAAAAGTCAATTTGCACAGCCCTACTTTATTTTGTTGAGGAATTACTTTGGCCATGGCATCTTGAGCAAGAGCAGATGATTAATGTAGCATTTCCTCCCTGGAATCCATCTGCCCTTTGCTCAGGCATGCAGGTAGGAGTGTGTGTGCTAAGCTGAGAAAACCTTACTACATTCCTGGAGACTCCTGGGATGTATGACATCATTTGCCTAGGCCTAAAAACCAGGAAGTAAGACTCTTTTCACACTGATAGCGCCCGCCGTTATCGCTTAAGCACTGCTCCCGACCTATGCCACATCCGGTGCCTCCCCACCGCCTGTCTTCTGGGAGACACACAGGTCCCAGAAGACAGCAGTGACTAGTGGGATCATGCAGTGCGACTCGCGCATGCACAGTAGGAAACCAGGAAGTGAAGCCGCAAGGCTTCACTTCCTGATTCCCTTTCCGAAGATGGCGGCACCTCCACCCGAGAGCCGAGGGACAGATCGGCTTCGGGTGCCTACATCAGGACAGGTAAGTGTCCATATATTAAAAGTCAGCAGCTGCAGTATTTGTAGCTGCTGACTTTTAATTTGTATTTGTTTTGCCGTAAGGCTGCTTTAAAGGGACACTAAAGTCAGGGATTTAAAAAAAAAAAATTAACAAACATGTTATACTTACCTCCACTGTGCAGTTCGTTTTGCACAGAGTGGCCCGGAAACCTGTCTTCTGGGGTCCCTCGGCGGCTGTCTGGGCTCCTCCTCGCAAAAGCTTTCCCTCATCATGCGAGGGCGCTCGCATGGAGAAAAGCTTTTGCGAGCGCGCTCCCGTGATACAGCGGCTGCCATAGCCGCCGACTGTATCACTCGGCTCCGCCCCCCAGCGCGCCGCGTCATCCGCCCTGATTGACAGCAGCGCTAGCCAATGGCTGCGCTGCTATCAATCCGCCCAGCCTAGCCAATCAACGGCCAGGCTGGGAACCGAAGAGGACGACGTGGACGCGCCCGGGAGATTCGAACGGTCAGGTAAGTACAACGGGGGCTCGGGGGGGGGGGGCGGTGCTGCTAGATGTTTTTTTACCTTCATGCATAGGATGCATGAAGGTAAAAAAACTTGTACCTTTACAACCCCTTTAATGCTACCAGGGGCGCTTCCACCAGTCATCTAGTGTCAAATCCTTTAAAAAAAATGTCCCTTGCTATGCTATGCTTGAGTAGGTTACTGTGACTAATACGAGTAATGAAACAATTAAAGGTAATTATTCTTATCAGCAGATTCATTAGTGTCCCATAAAAGCTGTAGCCCTGTCCACTGTGGTCTATACAATTTGTTCCCTTGTGTAAGCTCTGTGTTATATACAGAGGCAATTACAGGAAATCTTTGCAGCCTTATCAGTGCAGCAAGCTGCTATCTCTGAGAATAAACAGGAGGCTTTCACTGCAGAGATAATGTGAATTATTTTACTTATCAGGACTGACTTGACCTGATCATTTACATATGTTCTGTAGAAAATGAAACACAGACTGTAGATTGCTCTATGCTGGGCTGTGAATCATTCATTTCCTTTCTAGGACAATCATTATTCTACAGAAAGAAGTACAGTGTTTCCAGTATGAAGCATAGCAATTACCAATTTATTCAGAATCAGCCAAAATAGCTTGGCAAAGGCTTATAGCAATTCTGTGGTCTGCAAAATATCAGTATTTAGCTGGAAAACAAATCTACACTTTTTTGACACTTGTAAAATCTGAGGGGGTTGCCCATATTGTTTTGTATTCCAATAACCCCTGTGTCTGTGTTCCAGTAAGGAGCATTAGTGTCAGAAGACACAACCCCATTACGTTACAGTCATCTTCAAGTTATGACATTAGATACCACCATCAGACTTTAGCTGACTCAGTGGTAGGGTAACCACATGTCCCGGATTGCCCGGGACAGTCCCGCATTTTGCAGGTCCCGGGCACCTTCATTCCAGGACAATACAGTGTCCTAGAATGAAACTGACACAGCCACTCCCCAAGCCTAACTAATGCCCCCAAAAAAGACTGCCACATCACCGCTTTACTCACTGACAATACTTGTCCTGGGCGGGAATGCCTGGAGGAGCACAGTTCCCGCCCCCTGCTTGTGATTGGACAAATCATAAATCCTGCCTCTTGTGTCCAATCACTGTGCTGTGATTCGTTACAAGCTAATTTTTGGGAAGGGAGGGTGTCCCTGAATTGTAGTTTGGAAATGTGGTCACCCTACTCAGTAGGGTTGATTTACTAAAAGAGTAGAGCATGTTCACTTGTAGACAGGTGGCAATTGTATTAATGGTACACTGTATTTGTAAGTTGCTGCTTGTATTGTTGTGGTGTGTCCACTGTTTGACCCATAGTTGTGTTATGTAAGCATAAGGGGATGGGCCTCTAGGGCTTTCTTTTGGAGATTGGTCATTGGAAGGAGAGGGACCATACGTCAGGGAAATGGCCATAGGACTGGCAATGTCGCCAGTACTCATCATGGCTTCACCAGACAAACTTCCAGGCATATTGGCGAACGCAGATGCGCGACAGCGCTAACAGACGTATGCAGATGCGCAATGGCACTAACGGGAGTGTGCAGGTGCAGCAGGGTTACCAACATCCTGCTGCATTTTTTACTGAAAAAACATGGAAAATTTACTGGCAACCTGAGAAATGACAAAACTCCTATTGAAAACTAGCACAGTGATTATTTTAACAGTATAAACATGATCTGGAAACACTGATACTGATACCTATATCAAAGTAATTTGCTTGATATACACTTAAAAAGTCAACACAGCATAAAATTATCAGCCCCTGATATTTACTGACAGATTTTTTCAAACTGTCACTAAATTTACTGGTGGTTGGCAACCCTGATGCCGCGTACACACGACCGTTATTAATGTCATGCAAAAAACTTTTTTTTTCTTGACGTGATTTGACGTGATTCCTCTCAAGCCTGCCTTGCGTACAGACGTTCGTGGAAAAAAATGCTTGAACAATCGTGGTGACATACAACACGTATGACAAAACTTACGCCAGCACTATAAAGGGGAAGTTCCATTTGAATGACGCAACCCTTTGGGCTGCTTTTGCTAATTTCGTGTTACGGCGTGTTAGTAAAAGTTTGGTGAGAGACGATTCGGGCTTTTCAGTCTTTGTGCTTTTCAGTCTGTAACAGCGTGACGAATGTGCTATCTCCATTATAAATGCTAGTTTTACCAGAACAAGCGCTCCTGTCTCATAACTTGCTTCTGAGCATGCGCGTCCCCCCCCCCTCATAAAAGCGTACACGACGTGAAAAACGACGAGAAAAAAAAAAGCAGGTTCTCGTCATGAAAAACGGTCGTGTGTACTCGACATTAGGTGCAGGTTGTGATAAATGCTAACACCCCCTGCCTATATAAACCCACTGCTGAGATCCCTGCGTTGCTTGATTGTCGTCAGCTCCCCTGTGTTCCCTGTGCTCCTGCATTCTGATCTTGGACTTCCCGTTGAACGACCCGGCTTCCTCTACCTGCTTATCCTGATCTCCTGGCTTGACCCCTGGCTTATATTTTCTGACCTACTTCTCCACTGCTTGGTCCTGGCTTGGCTCACAACTCTGCTTCTGCCTGTCTTACCATGAATGACCTTGGCTTGTTCCAGTGACCCAACCTAAATCCAGAATCTGCTTAAGGACTGATCTTACAGCTACCCACTACGTCTGACTCCTTTCTAGCACGCCTGCCACACAGTGCATCCAACTTTCTTCAGGTGCTTCACAGTGATCAAGTCATCAGGCAACAGCCACCAGCAAACCCTGCTTCTTTGGGCACTGCATTCCTTGTTTCACCTTCAGGGTTGCGCTGCATTCAGCCGCAAATGGAAGCAATCTCAGCACCTTGGCCTCCAAGTAGACTCCTGACACCATACATGGAGAGATGTGTGTAGTAATACATCTCTCCATGTATGGTGTCAGGAGTCTACTTGGAGGCCAAGGTGCTGAGATTGCTTCCATTTGCGGCTAAATGCAGCGCAACCCTGAAGGTGTGGAGTGGGTCAACCCTTGGCATGACCCTGAAGCTAGACTGTTAGTGAACCACTTTACTTTTATTGAGAATTGCTACAAGTTAAGGTATGGATACAACAGCATAGTCCTATAAAGACACTGCCATATGTTAAAGGGGAACACCATGTACGTAACGACTGTTGAACTGCCTTAAGAATATTGAATGGAACCGTATAGAACAGCCCTTAAAATTTCCACTTGTCTGCTTCCATTTGGCGAGTAGAAATAACCTGAGAAAGAGTAGAGCCACGTCAGAGGGGAGACCTGGCACACATTTCAGGAAAAAAGATGGCGGCGGGGGCTTCCTGTCCCTTCTCCTCCTCCTCCTCCTCCTTCTCCTCCTCTCTGTTCTGTCCTAGGAACAGGTGATTGACCCTTAGGGCCGCCATCAGGGGGGGACAACCACCGAGCAGGGCAAGAAGGCACCTGCTGTCTTTCTCTATACATTTATTTGGCAGCTGCTGCTCTGTTATTTTGCTCTTTACTGCCACCTGCAGCTGCTTCCCACATGTGCACTCCTCGTGTGAGTGCTGCTTGTACTGTATTCTGAATTGTGATCGGCTGCAGCTCCTCTCTGAGTCTCAGGGACATGTGTCAGCTTTGTGGAAACGAGCTGAGACTAGGAAGACCTACTTTACAAATAGAATCTATGGGCCAGATTCTCTAAGAAATTCGCCGGCGTAGCGTAAGCCATTTACACTACGCCGCCGCATCGTACTAGAGCAAGTGCCGTATTCTCCATGCATTTGCTCCGTAGTTTGCTTTGGCGTAGCGAAAATGGCCCAGCGTAAGCCCGCGTAATTCAAATGGGGCGGCTTGTATTTAAATTAAGCGCGTCCCCGCGTCGAACGAACTGCGAATGCGCCGGCCGGGGAAAAAGCCCAGTGCGCATGCTCCAGCTCACGTCGGAAAGCGCCGTTGAAACCGACGTCAAAACGACGTGATCATCACTACGCAATGCCCTATTCGCGAACGAGTTAGTAAAACGATGTAAGCCACGGAAAAAGCCGACGCTGACCCGACGCCATACTTAACATGGCATCCGACGTCATCCGACGGTACTTCGTAAGGTTACTCCTCATAGAAGCAGGGGTAACCTTACGAGTTCGTAAACGACGTACGCGACAATGGGGCGGCGTAAAAGCGATCGGGAATCGGCGTAGTAGCCTCATTTGCATAGGCAAATGAGAAAACAACGTAAAGGCCACCTAGTGGCCGGAGTTGTCATTACAACTATGATCTGCAAGTGTAATGGTCGGATGTTCAAGCGTATCTATGCCAAAGTGATGCTAAGCATCACTCGCATAGATACGAGCCAAAAAAAACGGCTATACGACGGGGTATCTGAGATACTCCGTCGTAGCGCCGCTGAGAATTTGGCCCTTAGTGTATAAGTGAGGGAGGGACCGTTTGTGTACAGGGGGCCAGAGTTGTGCGTGTGGGTTATATACAGTATTTCACAAAAGTGAGTACACCCCTCACATTTTTGTAAATGTTTTTTCATATCTTTTCAGGTGACAACACTGAAGAAATTACACTATGTTGCAATGTAAAGTAGTGAGTGTACAGCTTGTATAACAGTGTAAACTTGCTGTCTCCTTAAAATAACTCAACACACAGCCATTAATGTCTAAACTGCTGGCAACAAAAGTCAGTACACCCCTATGTAAAAAAAAGTCCAAATTGGGTCCAAAGTGTCAATATTTTGTGTGGCCACCATTTTGCAGCACTGCCTTAAGCCTCCTGGGCATGGAGTTCACCAGAGCTTCACAGGTTGCCACTGGAGTCCTCTTCCACTCCTCCATGATGACATCACAGAGCTGGTGAATGTTAGAGACCTTGCGCTCCTCCACCTTCTGTTTGAAGTTAAGTTGTTTTGAGGGGACAGCAAATTTACACTGTTATACAAGCTGTACACTCACTACTTTACATTGTAGCAAAGTGTCATTTCTTCAATGTTGTCACATGAAAAGTTATAATAAAACATTTGCAAAAATGTGAGGGTGTACTCAGTTTTGTGAGATACTGTATGTGTGTGTTATGTGTGGTGTGTTCTGTGTGTTTGTGTGTGTCAGAGCTGACTGAGTATGTACAGATATGAGGGGGGGCTGAGTGTGTACAGGCCCGGGGGTGGGGTTTGGCAGGCCTAAAGCTGGTAAGAGGCTCCATAATTTCTCATGGCTGCCCTGTTTGTACTTATTACACTGAATAAGGAAAAAAATATCAATAACCAATACCAGCTAATGGCAATAATATTTCATTAATCTGACTGTGATAAATAAAATAAGGATAAAATATTATAATTTAATAGGGCATGTTTAGGGGGCGGGCAGGGTAGGCGTTGGGTGGGGCAACTTGTGGCAAGTAACTCTTAAAGGGGTTGTAAAGGATTTTTTTCCCCCTAAATAGCTTCCTTAACATTAGTGCAGTCCTCCTTCACTTACCTCATCCTTCAATTTTGATTTTAAATGTCCTTATTTCTTCTGAGAAATCCTCACTTCCTGTTCTTCTGTCTGTAACTATACATCGTAATGTAAGGGTTTCTCCCTGGTGTGGGGAAAGCCTCTTGAGGGGGGAGGGGGCGAGCAGGCAAGTCAGGACACTCCTACTTTGCAGATAGAGAAAGGATCTGCAAAGTAGCGGGCGTCCTGACACTCCTGCTTGCCCCTTCCCACCTCAAGATACTTTCTCCACACCGGACATTTAAAAGCAAAATTAAAGGAAGAGGTAAGTGAAGGAGGACTGCACTAAGGTAAAGTAAGCTATTTAGGGGAAAAAAACCTTTAAGGCCTGACTTCAAATTTTGATATATATGGTTAGCAGATGTTGTATTACCACATCCTTGCTCAGTAAATGGATATTCTGGTTATATGAATTCTCTGTTTATTGAAAATAATGAATGAGTGAAATCCTACAGCAGGGGTCTCAAACTGGTGGCCCTCAAAGCTGTTGCGAAGCTACAAGTCCCATGAGGCATTTCAAGGCTGACATTTACAAGCATGACTCCCACAGGCAGAGGCATGATGGGACTTGTAGTTCCGCAACAGCTGGAGGACCACCAGTTTGACACCCCTGGTGCAGGGGGATGGGGAACAAAATGTCTGCTTATACATAAACTTCTAAATAATGGAAAGAGCAAGGTAAAAGGAGGAGAAGCAGCGAGTCCAGGAGAGGACACAGTGATGGCCAGTGAAGAAGATTCTGATTAAGGGTGGATTGGTGGCAGTATGGTCTACCCTCCTAGTGGCAGAAACCCTCAGTTAGGGCAAACTGCATAGTAGAACCCTCCTATGGACTGGACCTGGACCACAAATGTACAAGGCATTGCAAATTCTATACCAGTTTTCCTTAGTGCCTTTGAGTTGAAGAGTCAAGTGTAAAGTGTTACATGTGTTAAAGAACTGATTGAGGAAGATAGCGATCTATGCATGCATCCTTGACATAGCTTCGTAGTCAGTGCAGGGATAGGTGTCACTGCTGGAAAAAAGAACATTATCCTTTTGGAGTGGGGTCTGGTGAAACAGCTTTGCCTCCGGGCCATGAGAGGGCATCAACATATTATATGGTGTCATCATGCAAACACTGGAAATTACAAAATAGGACCATGGTATGCTGATTCCCCAATGTTGTTGGGGAAAAGGGCCCAACACACTTTGCAAGAGATTTTCCACTTAGCTTAGTGAATTTTGTGAAAATAATACCCAATTAGGCTCAGGAAATAAGAAAAAAATTATAATAAAAATGCCATAAAACTATCCCCTATTTTGTAGATGCTATAACTTTTGCGCAAACCAATCAATATATGCTTATTGCATTTTTTTATTTTTTTTTATGGCCCAAACTGAGAAAAAGTTTTTTTTTTTTTAATTGGGATATTATTATATTGTTTATAGCGCAAAAAGTAAAAACCACAGAGGTGATCAAATACCACCAAATTAAAGCTCTATTTTTGCCGAAAAAAGAACGTCAATTTTGTTTGGGTACAACATTGCGCAGCCGTGCAATTGTCAGTTAAAGCGACACAGTGCCGTATCACAAAAAATAGCCTGGTTTATTAAGGTGGAAAATCTTCCGTGGCTTAAGTGGTTAAAGAGGTAATAAACCCCAAACCAGTGTAATATATTTTAGCTTATCAATCATTAGATTGATACATTTGTTTTCTTTTTTTTGACTTTTTCCCCTCTGTCTTCACCTGTTGATCTGGCCAGTAACACACCTCCTGTATTAAAGTGCCCCCACTCTGGATAAAGAAGCACAGGGGGCACATTTTAACAGCAGCATTGTAAGTCTGGGAGGAGGGGAGTGTTAGATGGACTAGCAGCTCTAGATACAGATTTACATACTCTGGGCCAGATTCTCATAGAATTCCGGCGGCGTAGCGTTAGCCATTTACACTACGCCACTGCATCGTACTAGAGCAAGTGCTTTATTCCCAAAGCACTTGCTCCGTAGTTTGCGGCGGCGTAGCGTAAATGGCCCGGCGTATCCCCGTGTAAATCGAAGGGGGCGGCTTGTATTTAAATTAAGCGCGCCCCCGTGCCGATTGAACTGCGCATGCGCCGGCCGCGACGAAATCCCAGTGCGCATGCTCCAAAGGACGTCACATTTTCTCAATGTAAACAACGTAATCGTACGCCAGCCCCATTGAGAATCGACGTATGCAAACGACGTAAACGACGCACAACACGACGTGGTCCCGAGGCCATACTTAACATGGCATCCGACGGCATCCGATGGCACTTCGTAAGGTTACTCCACATATTAGCAGGGGTAACCTTATGCGTACGAAAACGACGTAAACTACGACAAGGCGGCGTATTAGCCTCATTTGCATAGGCAAATGAGAAAACAACGTACAGGCCACCTAGCGGCCGCCGATGTCATTACATCTACGATCCGACAGTGTAATTGTTTTACACTTGTCGGTTCTTCACCTGTATCTATGCGTAAGTGATTCTAGGAATCACACGCATAGATACACGGGGAAAAAAACTGCGATACGACGGGGTATCTGAGATACACCGTCGTAGCGCTGCTGAGAATCTGGCCCTCTAAGGCTGGGTTTACATCTCACAGCAGGGGTCCGGTGCGACCCCTTTCACCGTTTCAGGTCCGATTTCAGCCCAAAATGGACTGAATTAGGACCTGAAATGGACCAAAAGACACACAGGACACGTGCAAATTTGCACTGGTGCCGCAGCTTAGATATGTGAGGGCCGGTCACAATCTCCCACTATTGTGAATTGGATATGGGGAATACAAAGTATTCATACCCCTTGAAATTTTCCACATTTTGTCATGTTACAACCAAGAATGTAAATATATTTTATTGGAATTTTATGTGGAAAATACTTGCAGCTGTAATTGCAGAGAAAAGAGGTTCTACAAAGTATTGACTCTGAATACAAATGCACACCACACTTTTCACATATTTATTTGTAAACATCTTAAAAGCTATTTATTATTTTAGATAGACCAACACAAAGTGGCACATAATTGTGAAGTGGAAGGAAAATAATAAATAGTTTTTAAGATGTTTACAAATAAATATGTGAAAAGTGTGGCGTGCATTTGTATTCAGAGTTAATACTTTGTAGAACCTCCTTTCTCTGCAATTACAGCTGCAAGTCTTCTCCAGGACTTTATCCCTGACCTGTCCGGTTTGTTCCTTGGCCTTCATAATGGTATTTGTTTACTAAGATTCTCTACCAAACCTCTGAAGGCTTCACAGAACAGCTGTATTTGTACTGAGATTACAATTACACACAGGTGTGCTCAATTTACTAATTAGGTGAATTTTAATTTTTAACCACTTAAGGACCACCTAATGCCGATATACGTCGGCAGAATGTCATGGCTGGGCACAGGCGCGTACAGGTACGTTGCCCTTTAAGTGCCCAGCCCTGGGTCGCGCGCGTGCTGCTCGCGTTCTAGTCCGAAGCTCTGTGACCACGTTCTCGGGACCTGCACATCCAATCGCCGCCGGTGTCCAGCGATCAGGTCACTGGAGCTGAAGAACGGGGAGAGGTGAGTGTAAACAAACCTTCCCCGTTCTTCTCTGTGGCTTGTCAATGTTCGTCTGTTTCCTGTTATAGGGAACGACGATCAGTGATGTCACACATCCAGCCACGCCCCCCTACAGTAAGAATCACTCCCTTAGGGCACATTTAACCCCTTAGAGCCCCCTAGTGGTTAACCCCTTCACTGCCATTGTAATTTTCACAGTAATCAGTGCATTTTTATAGCACTTTTCGCTGTGAAAATGACAATGGTCCCAAAAATGTGTTAAAGGTGTACGCCATAATGTCGCAGTCATGAATCGCCACCATTACTAGTAAAAAAAAAAATATTAATAAAAATGCCATAAATCTATCCCCTATTTTGAAAAACGCTATAACTTTTGCGCAAACCAATCAATAAATGCTTATTGCGTTTTTTTTTTTGCCAAAAATATGTAGAAGAATACGTATCGGCCTAAACTGAGGAAATTTTTTTTTATATATATATATATTTATTATAGAAAAAAGTGAAAACAAAATAGAATTTTTTTCAAAATTGTTGCTCTTTTTTTGTATATAGCACAAAAAATAAAAAACGGAGAGGTTATCAAATACCACCAAAAGAAAGCTCTATTTGTGGGAAAAAAAGGACGCCAATTTTGTTTGGAAGCCACGTCGCACGACCGCGCAATTGTCAGTTAAACCGGCGGAGTGCCGCATCGCAAAAAGGGGCCCGGTCCTTTACCTGCATAATGGTCTGGGTCTTAGGTGGTTAAGTTGTAGCATGACAAAATGTAGAAAATTTCAAGAGTTATCAAAACATTTTCAAGGCACTTTATAATGAAGTTTCCACTCACTGCGGCTACCTAATGTTTATTAAAGTATTTGTTGTATTAGGGATGAAAACACCACAACTCGATATATACTATTATACATATTGGGAACGTCCTCACCAAAGTGAGTTTTTTGCCATCCGTGAGATTACCACTCATTTCCTGTCCCAAAGCCAAAACATGAAGTAAAGGGTAATCTCTCTAAAGCAGGCATATCCAACATCATACAGCCCCACTGGTAATTTGGATATACAGTATATCTTTCGTGGCCCCCAACGAATCCCTGAGCACTGCAGTTTGTCGGGGGGACGAGACGAGTGCCATCAGATTACATACAGGACAATCTCCTGTTTACTTGGCGGCTCCTGTAATAGGAAGTCCTGTCTCCTGGGCTGGCATTGGACAACTATTCTGTCAATCATAAGAGGCGGGACTTTGTATTAAAGAGGCCAGTCAAGTAAACAGGAGATTCACATGTATGTAATCTGTTGGCACTCGTCCCGCCGCCTCCCTATCCCCTCTGAGGCTGCAGATGGGCATGGATCAGGCTGCACTGATGGCAATGGTGAGGCTGCATTCATGTCAATGGTGAGGCTGCATTCAGAGGCTGCATTCAGAGGCTGCATTCATGGCAATGGTGAGGCTGCGTTCATGTCAATGGTGAGGCTGCATTCATGTCAATGGTGAGGCTGCATTCAGAGGCTACATTCATGGCAATGGTGAGGCTACATTCATGTCAATGGTGAGGCTACATTCATGTCACTTGTGAGGCTGCATTCATGGCACCGGTGAGGCCAAATTCATGGCACTGGTGAGGCTGCATTCATGGCACTAGTGAGGCTGCATTCATGGCAATGGTCAGGCTGCATTAATGGCAATGGTGAGGCTCCAGCTGGGCACTGATTAGGCTGCATTGATGGGCACTGACCCTTATTTTGCTTCATGGTTCTTTATTTAAAATGTATTTTTTTTTTCCTGAAACGTCCCTCTCAAGGTGAAGGTGCGTGTTATATCCTGATAAATATGGTATATCCAAATAACACACCCAAGCTCATCCTTAGACTCTTCACCACACACAGCCACAGAGGCAAGATAATTCCTGTTGGCCCGTATATTAGTTAATTTGCATTTCATTTTGATGGTTCAAAGAATGTCAGGAAAAATGGTCGGACCTCACGCATTTTTTACTTCATCAAATCTGTCCCTCTTTGAAAAAAAGTTTGGAAACCCCTGCTCTAAAGTGAGGGAATCCCTGGTTGTCATCGTGCTCACCAGAACTAGTGTCCCCAGTGGAAGACTTCACCTCTTCTCTGTGCTGACGACAACCACATTTTTTTTGTTCACTTTTAATTTAGGTGATAACAGTATACAGAGCAAATGGAAAAGGTGAATCTCCCTAATTATAACCCCTCGCTATCAAAAGTAAAATAAAAATAAATGATTTACCTTTTAGTTATCCTTTTGTTTTATATATTCTTATACTTCTAAGTAGAAAATTAATCCAACAGTTTTGAACCAATTTGCCCCTAATGTGTACCTTACTGTAAACATTTGGGCAGAGAATTATGTCAACACTGTAGATGTTTTCAATGCTATGCATATCCATTTTTAAGTGCTTTCATAAAACTCATCATTTACTGTTGTTCAGATACTGCCATCTGGTGGCTATAATTTGTTACAGGCAGTGAGTTGTGGCCTTGTATAAAAACCAACTAAAAACAAACTCATAATAATACAGCAATAATTAACCACTTGACCACTGGGTTTACCCCTTCCTGACCAGACTAATTTCAGGTTTTGGGGCAGCTCACATTTTGAATGACAATTACTCAGTCATACAACATTGTACCCATATGACATTTTTGCCTTTTTTTTCACACAAATAGAGAATTCTTTTGATGGTATTTAATCACTGTTGGTTTTTTTATTTTTTGCGTTATAAAGGAAAAAATATCAAATTTCTTGAGACCCTAACATGCCAGAAAAGTACAAATACCCCCCAAATGACCCCTTTTTGGAAAGAAGACATTTCAAGGTGTTTAGAAAGAGGCATTGTGAGTTTTTTTAAGTCATTTTTTCCCACAATTCTTTGCAAAATCAAGATTTTTTTTTTCCACAAAATGTTCATATTAGCGGATTATTTCTCACACACAGCATATGCATACCACAAATTACACCCCAAAACACATTCTGCTATTCCTCCTGAGTATGGCGATACCACATGTGTGAGACTTTTACACAGCGTGGCCACATAGAGAGACCCAACATGCAGGGAGCACCATCAGGCGTTCTGGAACACCCAGACCAATTCTGACATTTCTATCATCATTTAGTTGCTAGAAAATTACATAGAACCCCAAAACAGACAGCACCTGTCGATCCTTAGTAAAAGACACAGAACTTCGATCTGCCTATGTAAATAAGGCAGATTGCTGTTCTGCCAGTAGGGAAGGGATGGAAGCATATCTACCCCTAGTAAAAGAACATCCCACAGACTTTGGACTCCCACACACGGCCTACTTCCAATATCTATAGATATGACTAACCGCTGCTGCGCAATTCGGACTACGAAATATTAGAGATGCAAACTTCCCCACTGGAAAAATTACTGACTGACCCATCCCACACCAAAATAGTTTCGTCTTACTATAAGTCTTTACTCCACTCCATGACCACTAGGCCGCGTACACACTATTGAACATGTCCGCTGAAACTGGTTCGCAGACCAGTTTCAGCGGACATGTTCGATCGTGTGTACGGCCTATCGGACCGTTTTCTGTCGGACATGTTCGATGGTTAGTACACAAAATCATCGGACCAAAATCCTGCGCATGCTCAGAATCAAGTCGACGCATGCTTGGAAGCATTGAACTTCGTTTTTTCATCACGTCGTTGTGTTCTACGCCACTGCGTTCTGATCCGAGGGGATTTTTGTCCGATGGTGTGTACGTACATCAGACCAACAGACCACTTCAGCCTTGTCAGTTAAAAACGGTCCGTCGGACATGTTTCCTCATACATGTCTGATCGTGTGTACAGGGCCCTAGGCTTACCACTATTGAACAGAAATGGCGCGCAGACATACCTGAGCTGACGGAGGAGATCTGGGGAGAGATTCTTCCCCTGCAGGTGCCCTCCATCATCTCCTAAAGGGACAAGGTGATCCAGACCAAACTATTGTATAGATCATATTTTACACCGTATTTGTTATATGGATTAACCTCCCTGGCGGTATGATTCTTTCAGATTTTAGGTGTTGAAAGCGGTACCATTATTTGCAAGGGAATTTGGCGTTTTATACTGTAGGCTTGTAATTCTTAGGAATAACTCACTGAAATCTATCCAAACAAGAGTCTAATAGGCATCCCGGGTATGATTTTTTTTTTATTTTTTTATTAAAAATTATAATATAATAAATAATTATAAAAAATTATAACAAATAATAATATAATTATAGTAAAAATGATTCAATAATGTAATCAAATCAAAATCACTGAAATTTGCTCAGTTGCAGAATTTTTGCTGTCATTATTTTTTTTTTTTTTTATGACGAATTTCCCCATAAATCGCTATCGCTAAATTCTGCAAGTGATTCTGATTTATTATCGCTGTTTTTTAGCTGCTCTAAAACAATTTTTGCCATAAAGGGACACTTTTAGTTGCTATGGGCAATCTACAGTTTGCAGGGAGAAAGAACAGTTTTTATTATATAAAAGGACATGTAGTGTACAGGGCAGACCACTAGGGACATGGGGGGTGTGTATTTTTTACATACAGTACTGTAATCTATAAGATTACAGTGTACTGTATGTATAGTGTTTGTTTACATTTTTGAATTTGGCGCCGTTCCCCCCCCCTGCGTCGCGACGCTCGCAGGGAAGGGAATCGGAGGTACACACAGCATCAGGCGGACATCCGGCCGCCGTGTACTGCGGGGATTCAACGCTGGATCGCAGAGAAAAGGTAAGTAAACTCTTTTCTGCATCCAGCGAGGCAAGTCCGTGTGTGGCACGGGGTTACCGATCGTAGCTTAAAAATCTCACCCCGTGCCACACACGGGAAGACCGCCAGGGAGGTTAAAGAGATTATTCACTCCTGTGTGCACTCGATGTGGAATGGCCGATGGCAAATTCTTCCATCTGATGTGGGAATGTTCTCCGATAAGGAAGTACTGGTCGGATGTTACTTCTCTGTAGCTGAGATTCCTAATATTTGCAATCCTCTTACATGTCTACTGGGATACATTGATGATGAAGATTTATCCAAAAACATACAATCCTTCCTGCGCATAGTGCTATTTTACACTAAAAAAACGATTACCATGCACTGGAAATCTCAGTCCTCACCAAATATAAATATAAATTGGCTTACCATTGTCAACCAAGCGATACCACTATATAAGTTACCATACGAAGCTAGAGGATAACCAAAAAAGTTCTCCAAAATATGGAACTCCTGGGTTAACTCAGATAGTACCATACCACCTGCCCCCTAGGGTACAGCTTTTAATAGGGATATTGTGGATCCAAAACTGCCAGTGCCTAGGCCACAACCAGAGTAGATTGTGCTACGTGATGACTTTTCTGTGTGCTGTTTCACAATCTTTACCTGTATACCTGATTATTGTATTGCACTTTGACTGAAGCGATGTTCGCTATGATTATACACCTGTGTAGTGATTGTTTGTTATGTTTTTATAAACAATAAAAAAAAGTTAACCTTTAAAAAAATATATATATCCTGCAGTACAGTAAAACACAGGCTAGGTGCACATTTAACCCTGATGTTTAACCCCTTGCCAGCCAGTGTCATTAGTATAGTGACAGTGCATATTCTTAGCACTGATCACTGTATTAGTGTCACTGGTCCTAAAAAGTGTCAAAAGTGTCGGTTAGTGTCAGAAAGTTTGCCGCAATATTGCAGTGCGGCTAGTAAAAAAAACAAAAAACATCCCATCTGAAGCGCTACCCCGAAGGAGCCGCTAGTTGATTGTTGGGATCGGCACATTACGTTACCCTATCATTGTCTAGGGGTGTGATACAGGAACAAAGTAATGAGCGAAGGTCCAGACAGTTAATAAAGGTTTTTCCAATGCTTTATTTCCAGGCCAACACAGCCAACGTCAACTTCAATTAGGAAGGAAGGAGAGGTTGATGAAAGAAGAGGAGAACTTGCGGTGTCAGGCCTGGATATGAACGGGCAAGCCTGCCCTTAGTAGTACCAATTTGTAAGTTTGTTGCCACTCCTGCCTGAGTGGGTGAAGTGCCCACGGACAGGTTTTCTTTCTCTAACCTGGCAGCCGAGGTGTCACTTTAGATGTTTAGGAGGAACAGGTCTTTCACACAGACCTGGCTCTAGGGCCTCTGCCACAGGCCAATTACTTTAGATGAGATTAGGTGAATGAACAGAGCGAATCCTCCCAGTAAATTATAGCACAGGTCACCGGGAGACAGTAAAGCGTACCTGTCAGGCAGCATCCCGGTCACCGGATCCCCGATTGGTTCGTTCGGGCCCTGTGGACAACCTGCCTCCGGGTTCCCCTCGAGTCGATCCCCCAATCGCACAGCACACAGCCTGGGATCCATTAAATATGACTGGGAACCCAGTAGGTCACTGGGGTCCGCTTTCGCCTCCGGTTGAGGCTCGGTGAAGCCTGTGAGCTTGGCCAGATGGGCCACGCCGGCAAGGTCAATGGATGCGTGCACCCTAAAGGTGGATGCCGCACCCGGAACCCCGCAAAGAAGAAAGAACCTTGAGCACATGACACCCGTCACAGATATACCCCTCCCCAGCATGCCCCGCGAGGGAAGAACTCCTCCAATTGACTGCTGGGGAGGACTTGCTCTGCCAGAAACCCCTCTGGCACCAACTGCCGACCAGAGATGATACCACATCCCTAGACTGCAGACTGACCCAGTGGACCTTTCCGGGATGACAGAGGTCAAAATTTAGGTAAATCATGACTGGGAGCAATGTAACTCTCCCAGTCCAACTTACTTTAGCGTAGTGTCCATGCTGAAAGCAAGGGGGCGCTACACATCGTTTGTAGACACTATAACTTTTGTGAAAACCAATCAATATACGCTTATTGGATATTTTTTACCAAAAATATGTAGCAGAATACATATTGGCCTAAATTTATGAAGAAATGTGCTTTTTCCCTTTTTTTTTATTAGAAAAGTTTTATAACAGAAAGTAACAATTATTGTTTTCTTTTTTCAAAATTGTCGTTTTTTTTTTATAGCACAAAAAATGTATGCAGAGGTGACCATATCCCCCCAAAAGAAAGCTCTATTTGTGGGAAAAAAATTAAATCAATTTTATTTGGGTACAGCTTTGCGCGACCGCGCAATTGTCAGTTTAAGCGACACAGTGCCGTATTGCGAAAAATAACCTTGTAATGAAGGGGCGTAAATCTTACGGAGGTCAAGTGGTTAAGGCTCATGCCATGCAGGTGTGGCAGAGCATGTGCTCATTTCCTTTAGATCAGCCCATTCATTTCAAGGGACTACCCTAAGCTAAGGTGACCAGATTTTTTAAATGAAATTCAGGGATATTTTTTTTTTTATAGTAATGGCGACGATCAGTGACTCATAGTAGGACTGCGAAATTGTGGTGGACAAATCAGACATGAATTACACTTTCTGGGAACCAGTGACACTAACTCAGTGATCAGTGCTAAAAATATGCACTGTCAGGCCTTGTACACACGAGGGGAAATATCCGCTGTAAACGGTCCCCGGACCGTTTACAGCGTATATTTGCGCCGGGATGTTTTGATCCGATGGCTGTACACACCATCGGATCAAATTCCCCGCCGGCGGACAGCGCGGTGACGCGGCGGTGACGTTGACGCCGCCACGTGACCGCCACGTCACCGCACCAGGAAGTAAACACTTCCGCGCGCATGCGTCGGATCCATTCACAGGATACGACGCATGTGCGGCAAGATATGTCCGCTGGTTTGCCGTACTAACCAGCGGACATATCTGACGGCCAGCTATCCGGCGGAAATATTTCAAAGCATGCTTTGAAATTTTTCCGCCGGATGAATCCGGCAAGAAGCGTCCGTTTGCCCCTACAGACGAGGGGATTTTTCGGCTGAAATGGTCCGTCAGACCATGTTCAGCGGAAATATCCCCTCGTGTGTACAAGGCCTTACTGTACTGATCACACTGGCTGGGAAGGGGATAACATCTAGGGCAATCAAAGGGTTAAATGTGTGCCTAGCAAGTGTTTTTTCACTGTGGGATAGATGCTTTTACTAAGGGAAGGCATAGATCCCTGTACCTGCTTTGCAGGAACACCGGATCAATGTCTTCCATACTGACAGAACGGCAATCTGCCTTGTTTACATAGGCAGACCACAGTTTTGTCTTTGAACATAACGATCAGCGGGTACCAGTGGACATCGAGTCCGCCCAAGCCTCTGATTGGCTCCCATAGCCAGAAATGCAGGATTACATATATACAGGGCAGGACTTAGGGTGGTGGGGGCCCCTGGGCTTGAGTGTTGAAGGGGCCCCCTGGAGCGAGGGGGGGATCATAGTTGTTGAGTGGGGGGGGGCGCATTCATTAAAGTTGTTGAGCGGGGGGGGGCGAATTGAAAAGTTGTTGAGCGGGGGTGCGCATTAAAGTTGTTGAGCGGGGGGGTGACTCTCATCTGTGCACGGAATAAAAATTATGGGCCCTTTAATAAAAAAATAAAAAAATTTTATAAAAAAAAGGGGGGGGTTGCCATCTAGGGGCCCTGGAGACCTCTGGGGCCTTTAATAATAATAAATATATATATACAGTGCAGAAAATAAGTATTTGAACACCCTGCTATTTTGCAAGTTCTCCCACTTGGAAATCATGGAGGGGTCTGAAATTGTTATCGTAGGTGCATGTCCACTGTGAGAGACATAATCCAAAAAAAAATTCCAGAAATCACAATGTATGATTTTTTTAACTATTTATTTGTATGATACAGCTGCAAATAAGTATTTGAACACTTGAGAAAATCAATGTTAATATTTGGTACAGTAGCCTTTGTTTGCAATTACAGAGGTCAAACGTTTCTTGTAGTTTTTCACCAGGTTTGCACACACTGGAGGAGGGATTTTGGCCCACTCCTCCACACAAATCTTCTCTAGATCAGTCAGGTTTCTGGGCTGTCGCTGAGAAACACAGAGTTTGAGCTCCCTCCAAAGATTCTCTATTGGGTTTAGGTCTGGAGACTGGCTAGGCCACGCCAGAACCTTGATATGCTTCTTACAGAGCCACTCCTTGGGTTATCCTGGCTGTGTGCTTCGGGTCATTGTCATGTTGGAAGACCCAGCCTCGACCCATCTTCAAAGCTCTAACTGAGGGAAGGAGGTTGTTGCCCAAAATCTCGCAATACATGGCCCCGGTCATCCTCTCCTTAATACAGTGCAGTCGCCCTGTCCCATGTGCAGAAAAACACCCCCAAAGCATGAGGCTACCACCCCCATGCTTCACAGTAGGGATGGTGTTCTTGGGATGGTACTCATCATTCTTCTTCCTCCAAACACGGTTAGTGGAATTATGACCAAAAAGTTCTATTTTGGTCTCATCTGACCACATGACTTTCTCCCATGACTCCTCTGGATCATCCAAATGGTCATTGGCAAACTTAAGACGGGCCTTGACATGTGCTGGTTTAAGCAGGGGAACCTTCCGTGCCATGCATGATTTCAAACCATGACGTCTTAGTGTATTACCAACAGTAACCTTGGAAACGGTGGTCCTAGCTCTTTTCAGGTCATTGACCAGCTCCTCCCGTGTAGTCCTGGACTGATTTCTCACCTTTCTTAGGATCATTGAGACCCCACGAGGTGAGATTTTGCATGGAGCCCCAGTCCGAGGGAGATTGACAGTCATGTTTAGCTTCTTCCATTTCCTAATGATTGCTCCAACAGTGGACCTTTTTTCACCAAGGTGCTTGGCAATTTCCCCGTAGCCCTTTCCAGCCTTGTGGAGGTGTACAATTTTGTCTCTAGTGTCTTTGGACAGCTCTTTGGTCTTGGCCATGTTAGTAGTTGGATTCTTACTGATTGTATGGGGTGGACAGGTGTCTTTATGCAGCTAATGACCTCAAACAGGTGCATCTAATTTAGGATAATAAATGGAGTGGAGGTGGACATTTTAAAGGCAGACTAACAGGTCTTTGAGGGTCAGAATTCTAGCTGATAGACAGGTGTTCAAATACTTCTTTGCAGCTGTATAATACAAATAAATAGTTAAAAAATCATAAATTGTGATTTCTGGAATTTTTTTGGGGGATTATGTCTCTCACAGTGGACATGCACCTACGATGACAATTTCAGACCCCTCCATGATTTCTAAGTGGGAGAACTTGCAAAATAGCAGGGTGTTCAAATACTTATTTTCTGCACTGTATATATTAGAGCTGCACGATTAATCGTCAAGAATTGTTATCGCAATCTTTTTCCCGTTGCGATTCTTGATACAGGGTTTCACTATCTTTCACATGAAAATAATTTTCTCTCTGCACTTTGGTATGCAAAGAATTTCCTGTCTGCTCTCAGCCAAAAGTCAGTCTGGGCAATCTGCCAAGTTTTGGAAACATTCTTTATCAGTGGAAAGTTAAGTCTAAACATTGTATCTCTTCAAAGGAATTAACTTCTTCTGTATGTAAATTAGGAATTTTTAACCACTTAAACACCAAACCTTTTTCTGACAGCTCTTTTCAAGATAAAATCATTATTTTTTTTTGCTAGAAAATTACTTAGAACCCCCAAAGATTATATAATTTTTTAGTAAAGACCTTGGCCTAGAGAATAAAATGGCGGTTGTTGCAATATTTTATGTTGCACTGTATTTGCGCAGCAGTCTTTTTAAATGCATTTTTATTGGAAAAAAATTAATTCAATGAATTAAAAAAAAAATAGGCAGTAAAGTTACCCCATTTTTATTTTTTTATATATATAAAAGTGGGGGTTGCTGTCCAGGGCCCTGGGGGCCCAGGGCCCCTGGGGACCTCCAGACCCCTAAAAAAAAAATAAAAAAAAAATAAACATTCATAAAAAATACATAAAAAAGGGAGGTTGCCATCCGGGGGGTCTGGGGACCTCTGGGCCTTTTAATAAAAAAAAGAAATATATAAACAAAAATAAAAAATAAACATTTATATAAAAAAAAGGGGGGGGGGTTGCCACATGGGGCCATGGGGACCTCTGAGCCCTTTAATAAATAAATATATATATATATATATATATATAAAAAAAATGTAAATTGTTTTATAAAAAAGGGGGGGTTGCCATCCAGGGGCCCTGGAGACCTCTGGGACATTTAATAATGATAATATATATATATATATAAATATATATGTATATATATATATATATATATATATATATATATATATATATATATATATATATATATATATATATATATATATATATATATATATATATATAAATATATAAAAAAACATATTTTAAAAAAAAAAGAAAAAAGGAAGGGTTGCTGTCCGGGGCCCTGGGGACCTCCGGACCCCTAAAAAAAAAAATGTTTTTTTTTTTTTTTTTTTTTTTTTTTTTTTAGAGGGGCCCCCTATTGGGCGGGGCCTATGGGCTTTAGCCCAGTCAAGCCCAATGGTAAGTCCGGCCCTGCATATATATATGCGTGATCCTGTGCAGCGCGGCCATCCTGTAGTAGTAAATCTGCTATCAGGCGGTCAGCAACTGGTTAACATCATCAGCATTATGATAACTCACAGGCAGCAGACACTCTATGGCTCTAGCTGGCTCTGTCACAGTGTGTCATTTAACATGGCTGCTGGGTGCTGATACATACTACCAATAAGTTACCAAAATCAGCACCCAGCAGCTATGTCATGTGACACACTGCGACAGAGCCAGCCAGAGTCATGATAGAGTGCCTGCGAGTTATGATACCATCCATGATGCCATAGAGACAGACACAGTGCAATATATTCACAGACACCCCCAAAGCACACCTGTGTTGAAGCCTTGAAGGCGCTGGCAGCCTCACCATCGGATCCTCTTCCCCTCTGTTCCTGCTGCTGGACACCGTCAGCTGAGCCCAGCTGCCTCTCTCTGCCCATCACTGCTGCCGCCCCCTGCCCGCCTCTCAGTCTCTCTAGTCTCACACTCCGGGCCCTGGCTACTACTGAGTGGGAAGCAGAGGAAGATCACTCCACCAGGGAAAGCAAGGAGATAAAACAGGCAGGCGGTCCCTCCCCTCTGACCAACGCATGATCATCAGAAAGGGGCACAGATAATGGAAAAAATACACCCCCCTAAGCTAGTAGGTGCGGCGGGTTTGTAATTCAGAATATTTTTTTAAAATTCTGCACTGACTGTCTTTGAGTTTGCCCCAGCCCCTGTTCAAATCCAATCCGGGGACAGACTTGATCCGGGGACAGTGTCCTCAATTTGGGGACTGTCCCCTGAAATCGGGGATGTCTGGTCACCAGGGCTTTTTTTCTCAGAGAAAAGGAGGTGGAACTCACCCCCCCTCCATTGGCCAGGCCCCTACCCACCCCTAGGAACGCCCCCTAGAACCGCCCCTTTAGAGAACAGGAATGCAAGTAAAATTGGGGGGGGGGGGGAGCTATAAAAGTAATTGTATGGAATTAAATAAAAAGCAATGCAGTAAAATCTGCTAAAAAATTTGAATATTTACCAAAAGTAAGCTCAGAGACATTTATTTTTTGAAAGGTGTTTATTCATAAATTTTGCAGTTAACCACTTCAGCCCCGGACCATATTGCTGTCCAAAGACCAGAGCACTTTTTGTGATTCGGCACTGCGTCGCTTTAACTGACAATTGCGCGGTCGTGCGACGTGGCTCCCAAACAAAATTGGAGTCCTTTTTTTCCCACAAATAGAGCTTTCTTTTGGTGATATTTGATCATCTCTGCGGTTTTTATTTTTTGCGCTATAAACAAAAATAGAGCGACTATTTTGAAAAAAATGCAATATTTTTTACATTTTGCTATAATAAATATCCCCAAAAAAGATATAAAAAAACATTTTTTTTCCTCAGTTTAGGCCGATACGTATTCTTCTACATATTTTTCGTAAAAAAAAAATCGCAATTAGCGTTTATTGATTGGTTAGCGCAAAATTTATAGCGTTTACAAAAAAGGGGGTAGTTTTATGGCATTTTTATTAATATTTTTTTTTTTTACTAGTAATGGCGGCGATCAGCGTTTTTTTTCGGTACTGCGATATTATGGCGGACACATCGGACACTTTTGACACATTTTTGGGACCATTGGCATTTTTATAGCGATCAATGCTATAAAAATCCATTGGATTACTATAAAAATGCCATTGACAGTGAAGGGGTTAACACTAGGGGGAAGGGAAGGGGTTAAGTGTGTTCCTATTTGTGTTCTAACTGTATGGGGGGGGGGGGGGGTGGACTCGCTAGGGGAAATCACTGATCTTCTGTTCATACATTGTATGAACAGAAAATCAGCGTTTCCCCCGCTGACAGGAACGAAAGGTACAGTGCGGAAAATAAGTATTTGAACACCCTGCTATTTTGCAAGTTCTCCCACTTGGAAATCATGGAGGGGTCTGAAATTGTCATCGTAGGTGCATGTCCACTGTGAGAGACATAATTCAAAAAAAAATTCCAGAAATCACAATGTATGATTTTTTTAACTATTTATTTGTATGATACAGCTGCAAATAAGTATTTGAACACCTGAGAAAATCAATGTTAATATTTGGTACAGTAGCCTTTGTTTGCAATTACAGAGGTCAAACGTTTCTTGTAGTTTTTCACCAGGTTTGCACACACTGGAGGAGGGATTTTGGCCCACTCCTCCACACAGATCTTCTCTACATCAGTCAGGTTTCTGGGCTGTCGCTGAGAAACACAGAGTTTGAGCTCCCTCCAAAGATTCTCTATTGGGCAGTGGCGGCTGGTGCTCAAAATTTTTGGGGGGGCGCAAACGAAAAAAAATATATTGCAGCCTCACTGTGCCCATCACATGCAGCCACTGTGCCATGCCACCAAATGTAGCCACTGTGCCATGCCACCAAATGCAGCCACTGTGCCATCAATTGTCACCACTGTGCCATGCCATCAAATGCAGCTACTGTGCCCATCAATTGTCACCAATGTGCCATGCCATCATATGCAGTCACTGTGCCATCAATTGTCACCAATGTGCTATGCCATCATTTGCAGTCACTGTGCCATAAATTGTCACCACTTGTGTCACTAATTGTGCCATGCCATCAAACGCCACCACTGTGCCATCAATTGTCACCAATGTGCCATGCCATCAAAAGCAGCTACTGTGCCCATCAATTGTCACCACTGTGCCATGCCATCAAATGCAGTCACTGTGCAATCAATTGTCACCACTGTGCCATGCCATCAAACGCCACCACTGTGCCATCAATTGTCACCACTGTGCCATGCCATCAAACGCAGTCACTGTGCCATCAATTGTCACCTCTCTGCCATGCCATCAAATGCAGTCACTGTGCCATCAATTGTCACCTCTCTGCCATGCCATCATATTCAGTCACTGTGCCATCAATTGTCACCACTGTGCCCGGCCTGTGCTCATTGTTGCCTCTGTGCCCCATGATGCCACTGTGCCCCATGCTTCTACTGTGCCCCATGCTGCCACTGTGCCCCATGCTGCCACTGTGCCCCATGCTGCCCCTTTCCCTGTAAAAAAATCACTTACCTGACGCTTCCATGTCCTCCCTCAATGTCTTCTGCCTCCCTGGAGAAGCTTCAGCCAATCAGGTTCCTGAAAACCAGAATCCGGGAACCTGATTGGCTGAAACGGCTGTCAGTCTAATGCAAGGACCGCAGATTGTCTGCGCTCCGAGCATAGACTTCCGAGAGCCGGAGGGCGGGACTGGAAAAGCCTATCAGAGCCACTGGCTTTGATAGGCAGTTCCCCTCAGCCAACCAGCTGTCGCTATTCGGGTAACCGGCGTCCCATGTCCGGTTATACGAATAGACCAGGCAGCTGGCAACAGTAACACACGTCCAATGCATAGCATTGAACGTGTGTTACTTGCGAGAGGGGGTGGCGCTGCAGCGCCCTCTATAGACGGCCGCCAGAACTTCGGCTAAAATGTCAAAGTGACATTTTAGCCGAATAAAAGTTCTTAAAGGGCCCGTTTTTTTTTTTTTTTAATTCTTTTTTTTTTTGTGACTGCGGGAGGGGGGGCGGCGCCCGTGCGCCCATATGGGCGGGCCGCCACTGCTATTGGGTTTAGGTCTGGAGACTGGCTAGGCCACGCCAGAACCTTGATATGCTTCTTACAGAGCCACTCCTTGGTTATCCTGGCTGTGTGCTTCGGGTCATTGTCATGTTGGAAGACCCAGCCTCTACCCATCTTCAAAGCTCTAACTGAGGGAAAGAGGTTGTTGCCCAAAATCTCGCAATACATGGCCCCGGTCATCCTCTCCTTAATACAGTGCAGTCGCCCTGTCCCACGTGCAGAAAAACACCCCCAAAGCATGATGCTACCACCCCCATGCTTCACAGTAGGGATGGTGTTCTTGGGATGGTACTCATCAATCTTCTTCCTCCAAACACGGTTAGTGGAATTATGACCAAAAAGTTCTATTTTGGTCTCATCTGACCACATGACTTTCTCCCATGACTCCTCTGGATCATCCAAATGGTCATTGGCAAACTTAAGACGGGCCTTGACATGTGCTGGTTTAAGCAGTGTGCTTCGGGTCATTGTCATGTTGGAAGACCCAGCCTCTACCCATCTTCAAAGCTCTAACTGAGGGAAGGAGGTTGTTGCCCAAAATCTCGCAATACATGGCCCCGGTCATCCTCTCCTTAATACAGTGCAGTCGCCCTGTCCCACGTGCAGAAAAACACCACCAAAGCATGATGCTACCACCCCCATGCTTCACAGTAGGGATGGTGTTCTTGGGATGGTACTCATCAATCTTCTTCCTCCAAACACGGTTAGTGGAATTATGACCAAAAAGTTCTATTTTGGTCTCATCTGACCACATGACTTTCTCCCATGACTCCTCTGGATCATCCAAATGGTCATTGGCAAACTTAAGACGGGCCTTGACATGTGCTGGTTTAAGCAGGGGAACCTTCCGTGCCATGCATGATTTCAAACCATGACGTCTTAGTGTATTACCAACAGTAACCTTGGAAATGGTGGTCCCAGCTCTTTTCAGGTCATTGACCAGCTCCTCCCGTGTAGTCCTGGGCTGATTTCTCACCTTTCTTAGGATCATTGAGACCCCATGAGGTGAGATTTTGCATGGAGCCCCAGTCCGAGGGAGATTGACAGTCATGTTTAGCTTCTTTCATTTTCTAATGATTGCTCCAACAGTGGACCTTTTTTCACCAAGCTGCTTGGCAATTTCCCCATAGCCCTTTCCAGCCTTGTGGAGGTGTACAATTTTGTCTCTAGTTTCTTTGGACAGCTCTTTGGTCTTGGCCATGTTAGTAGTTGGATTCTTACTGATTGTATGGGGTGGACAGGTGTCTTTATGCAGCTAATGACCTCAAACAGGTGCATCTAATTTAGGATAATAAATGGAGTGGAGGTGGACATTTTAAAGGCAGACTAACAGGTCTTTGAGGGTCAGAATTCTAGCTGATAGACAGGTGTTCAAATACTTCTTTGCAGCTGTATCATACAAATAAATAGTTAAAAAATCATAAATTGTGATTTCTGGAAAAAAAATTTGGATTATGTCTCTCACAGTGGACATGCACCTACGATGACAATTTCAGACCCCTACATGATTTCCAAGTGGGAGAACTTGCAAAATAGCAGGGTGTTCAAATACTTATTTTCCGCACTGTATGTGTTTACACACATACCACCCGTTCCCCGCTCTGTTTAACGAGCAATCGTGGGTGTCCGGCGGCTATCGTTCCCGCCGGGCACGCGCGCAGGACTCGGGGGCGTGCGGGGCGCGCGTGCGCCGGCCGCCGGTGGCGCGCGCGCCCCCTAGTGGCCGAAAAGTTGAGGACGTAGAGCTACGTGCTCCCGCGAGACCGCGCCACCGTCCCGCAGTAATATGACGGTGGGCGGTCGGGAAGAATTTAAGCTGCCAACAACCTGTAGAAATCAATGCAAGACTAAAATACGCGTGTCAACATTTGTATACAGCCAATGGCAGCTAGATGTACACAAGGCCTGCGACTCATATGGACCAAAGCATGCACCCCCATATATCAAGCAAATAGACATTCCCAAATGTGCAGCACAGAGACATTCCCAAATATGCAGCACAGAGACATTCCCAAATGTGCAGCACAGAGACCTTCCCAAATATGCAGCACAGAGACATTCCCAAATGTGCAGCACAGAGACATTCCCAAATATGCAGCAAATATATTCCCAAATATGCAGCAAAGAGACATTCCCAAATATGCAGCACATAGACATTTCCAAATATGCAGCAAAGAGACATTCCCAAATGTGCAGCACAGAGACATTCCCAAATGTGCAGCGAAGAGACATTCCCAAATATGCAGCACAGAGACATTCCCAAATATCCAGCAAAGAGACATTCCCAAATATGCAGCACAGAGACATTCCCAAATATGCAGCAAAGAGACATTCCCAAATATGCAGCACAGAGACATTCCCAAATATGCAGCAAAGAGACATTCCCAAATATGCAGCAAAGAGACATTCCCAAATATGCAGCAAATACATTCCCAAATATGCAGCACAGAGACATTCCCAAATATGCAGCACAGAGACATTCCAAAATGTGCAGCAAATACATTCCCAAATATGCAGCACAGAGACATTCCCAAATGTGCAGCACAGAGACATTCCCAAATGTGCAGCGAAGAGACATTCCCAAATGTGCAGCACAGAGACATTCCCAAATGTGCAGCGAAGAGACATTCCCAAATGTGCAGCACAGAGACATTCCCAAATATGCAGCACAGAGACATTCCCAAATATGCAGCACAGAGACATTCCCAAATATGCAGCAAATAGACATTCCCAAATATGCAGCACAGAGACATTTCCAAATGTGCAGCACAGAGACATTCCCAAATGTGCAGCGAAGAGACATTCCCAAATATGCAGCACATAGACATTCCCAAATGTGCAGCACAGAGACATTCCCAAATGTGCAGCAAATACATTCCCAAATATGCAGCACAGAGACATTCCCAAATGTGCAGCAAATGCATTCCCAAATATGCAGCACAGAGACATTCCCAAATATGCAGCACATAGACATTCCCAAATGTGCAGCACAGAGACATTCCCAAATGTGCAGCAAATGCATTCCCAAATATGCAGCACAGAGACATTCCCAAATGTGCAGCAAATACATTCCCAAATATGCAGCACAGAGACATTCCCAAATATGCAGCACAGAGACATTCCCAAATATGCAGCAAAGAGACATTCCCAAATATGCAGCACAGAGACATTCCCAAATATGCAGCAAAGAGACATTCCCAAATATGCAGCACAGAGACATTCCCAAATATGCAGCACAGAGACATTCCCAAATATGCAGCAAAGAGACATTCCCAAATATGCAGCGTAGAGACATTCCCAAATATGCAGCAAAGAGACATTCCCAAATATGCAGCACAGAGACATTCCCAAATATGCAGCACAGAGACATTCCCAAATATGCAGCACCGAGACATTCCCAAATATGCAGCACAGAGACATTCCCAAATATGCAGCACCGAGACATTCCCAAATATGCAGCAAATACATTCCCAAATGTGCAGCACAGAGACATTCCCAAATGTGCAGCAAAGAGACATTCCCAAATGTGCAGCAAAGAGACATTCCCAAATATGCAGCAAATACATTCCTAAATGTGCAGCAAAGAGACGTTCCCAAATGTGCAGCACAGAGACATTCCCAAATGTGCAGCACAGAGACATTCCCAAATGTGCAGCACAGAGACATTCCCAAATGTGTAGCAAAGAGACATTTTCAAATGTGCAGAAAATACATTCCCAAATGCGTAGCAGCAGAGACATTCCCAAATGTGCAGCAAAGAGACATTCCCAAATGCGTAGCAGCAGAGACATTCCCAAATGTGCAGCAAAGAGACATTCCCAAATGCGAAGCAGCAGAGACATTCCCAGTGCATTAGAGACAGCCACAGTCCTGCACAGAGACCACCCAGCTTAGTCCAGCAAAGAGACTGCCCAGTCCAGCAAAGAGACTACCCAGCAAAGAAACCGCTCTTCCAGCAAAGAGGCTGCCCAGAAAAGAGACCATCTAGTCCAGCAAATAGACTGCCCAGCTAAGAGTGCCCAGGGAAAGAGACTGCCCAAACAGTGCCCATGGAAAAAACTGCCCAGCAATCAGTGCCCAGGGAAATAAACTGCCCAAACAGTGCCCAGGGAAAGAGACTGCCCAGCAAAAAGTGTCCAGGGAAAGAGACTGCCCAGCAAAGGGGCCGCCCAGAAAAGTGCCCAGGGAAAGAGACTGCCCAGCAAAAAGTGCCCAGGTAAAGAGACTGCCCAGAAAAGTGCCCAGGGAAAGAGACTGCCCAAACAGTACCCAGGGAAAGAGACTGCCCAGAAAAGTGCCCAGGGAAAGAGCCTGCCCAGAAAAGTGCCCAGGGAAAGAGACTTCCCTGCAAAAAGTGCTCAGGGAAAGAGACTGCCCAGCAAACAGTGCCCAGGAAAGAGAGTGCCCAACCCAGTCAGGAGATCACCCAGCACAACCGAATTGAGCATGATTTTTATTACACAGACCTGGCCTGGGGCTAGTGAGGAGTAGGAAGACCGCCTGACAGGCTACTTACCGCCACCATTCACATCAGACTCACGGTGATCTCCCTCACAGTAGATATGTGCATTCCCGTTCGTACAAATGTTATTTTCGGGATAATGTGTACATACGAAAAAATTAAAGCACCAAAATATGAAAACGACGGCATTACAAATGAGCTGCATAACGAAAACGGCAAATACGAACGAACGATCCGACGAAAATACGACAAAACAAAAATGGAAAAAGAACGAAAATGACATCTATAACAAAAGATTTGCATTCTGTATTTTGTTTGAATCCTTTTTCTGATCGTATTTTCAGTCGTATGTTCATTGTTCATATGACATCTATAACAAAAGATTTGCATTCTGTATTTTGAATTCCTTTCTTCTGTTCGTATTTTGCATTCAAAATACAGAATGCAAATCTTTTGTTATAGATGTCATATGAACATACGGCTGAAAATACCAAAAGTAAACAAGAGCAAAAGTTTTTTTTTTTTTCCTTTCTAGTATGCCCTAGAGGACATTAATCCTGATGTGTGCAATTTTGTTTCTTATGATTTACACTCTATATGTAAAGAGAATGCATATTTGCTGGCTGTTTTTGTAAAATGGTTTTAAAATTTTCAATAAAAAGGAATGAAGTAAAAAAAAGAAAATACCAAAAGAAAAAGATTCAAGATACAGAATGCAAATCTTTTGTTATAGATGTCATTTTCGTTTTTTTGAATGGGCAGTGAGTGAGTGTAGTTAGTGAAGCAGCTTCTCTTTTGTGCACTGTACACTAGTACAGTGAGTAGTACAGTAAAGCCAAATAAACTTTTCTGTGGATTTTCATCTGAAGGGAGATCAGTTGGTTAGACATTTGAACCCAAAAATGGTTTTCTGATGGAGTTTAAAAACGAACAAATTTTCTGAGAACGAAGGGAAAACGATCGTTTTTATGTTTGTTGTTAAAAAAGTCTGACCAAGAGTATGGGGCTTAACAATAGTTAATATGGATGAGCTGCATGTTGAATCCCGGCACGAACGTCAAAATGACGAAAATGCTTTTTCTGTTCGTATTTTCAGTCGCATGTTCATATGACATCTATAACAAAAGATTTGCATTCTGTATTTTGAATCCAAAATACGAACAGAAAAAGGAATTCAAAATACAGAATGCAAATCTTTTGTTATAGATGTCATATGATCATACGACTGAAAATACGAACAGAAAAAGGAATTCAAAATACAGAATGCAAATCATTGACGAAAATTCACGAAAATTATTGTCTAACAAGTAACGAACATGAATTAAACAGAATAACGAACCATCCCGCATGTACGACAATAAAACGGTAACGAAAATACGAAACGATCGGAATACGAAAAAATTGCGTCGTACGAAAAACGTACGGGAACGAACAGGAAAACGGGCGTCTTACGAAAAATGAACGGAAACTAACCTACAGAACGATACGAAACGGAACAAAAAAAAATTCTGTGCACATGTCTACCTCACAGTACTGAGGGGCGGAGCAGAGCCATGGAGTACAGATTATTCCGCCTACTGCCGTCGGAAGCTCTGCTCGATACCTCAGGGCAGCCGGAGGAGCAGGAGGAGGAGCCGGCCCAGGACTACACCGCGCTATGGAGGTTTTTACAGGCAGGGACATCACCATTCAAATCGGACTCACTGCGATCTCCCGCACACCACTGAGGGGCGGGGCAGAGCCGCGGAGTACAGATTACTCCGCCTACTGCTCTCACAAGCTCTCAGGCAGATGGAGGAGCAGGAGCCGGCCCGGGATTACACAGCGTTACAGAGTTTTTTTTACGGGTGCGCCGCAGGCTATACTATATAATTTACGGACACTAACTGGAAAATAGTTGGCGGAACGCCGTTCCGGTGCGTTCCGCCAGAAAAAAAGCCCTGCCGGTCACCCTACACTAAGCATGAGAAACATGCAAATAAAGCCCCAGAGCCTTTTGCAAACCTATGCCACACACAACGGCATGGTGCTGTGGTCCCACGCGTATCGGCGTATGTGAAAATGTGTGCGCTAGCATGATTTTGTGTTCCAACCAGAACAGATATGAACGTGGCTTTAGTATATTCACCTGAGGACAGGAGTATACCTTCACATTGCAGCAAGACCTCCCCCTCCCACCACTTTATTATTGATTTGTATTATGTAGTGATTCAATGTTATCATTGTTGTGCTTTATTTATAGAGTTCTGTACAATATGTGAGAGGGAAGCTGAGTGGGGAGGACATGGCTCACACAGAGCTCAGCGGGCAGGAAGGACATACAAAGCAGTGTGGAGGACTGAGGAGACGCTCTGTACAGGTATGACTCCTCTCTGTTCCTGGCACAACCTGTATACAGGTATAGTCCCGCCTCTCCTGCCCTCACATTCCCCACCCGCTTCCTCTCCCGGTCACTGACGTCACATCCAGGTCTGGCACTGGCCGCTGATTGGTCTGTTCCTCGTACACTAAGCAGAGATGGCAGCGGCAGCGGCGGTCCGGTTACTGGGGAGTTGTCGGTGTTTTGTGGCCGGATCCCGGGCCTGGCTGGGCGGTGTACAGCGGACTAGGAGCTGGCTGGAGCCCGGAGCGGCCCGCCTGTACAGGTAACAGTGCCCTGCATGCAGGCCCCTGTGTGACCTCTAGTGTGTGTGTGTGGTGTTTGGGGGGTGTGGCTGTTGGGGCCCCCTGTCAGTATGTGTGGTGTTGGGGGGCAATGTTAGTGGCTGTTGGGGTGGCCCCTGTCAGTATGTGTGGTGTTGGGGTGGCCCCTGTCAGTATGTGTGGTGTTGGGGTGGCCCCTGTCAGTATGTGTGGTGTTGGGGTGGCCCCTGTCAGTATGTGTGGTGTTGGGGTGGCCCCTGTCAGTATGTGTGGTGTTGGGGTGGCCCCTGCACAGTATGTGTGGTGTTGGGGTGGCCCCTGCACAGTATGTGTGGTGTTGGGGTGGCCCCTGCACAGTATGTGTGGTGTTGGGGTGGCCCCTGTCAGTATGTGTGGTGTTGGGGTGGCCCCTGTCAGTATGTGTGGTGTTGGGGTGGCCCCTGTCAGTATGTGTGGTGTTGGGGTGGCCCCTGTCAGTATGTGTGGTGTTGGGGTGGCCCCTGTCAGTATGTGTGGTGTTGGGGTGGCCCCTGCACAGTATGTGTGGTGTTGGGGTGGCCCCTGCACAGTATGTGTGGTGTTGGGGTGGCCCCTGCACAGTATGTGTGGTGTTGGGGTGGCCCCTGTCAGTATGTGTGGTGTTGGGGTGGCCCCTGCACAGTATGTGCGGTGTTGGGGTGGCCCCTGCACAGTATGTGCGGTGTTGGGGTGGCCCCTGCACAGTATGTGCGGTGTTGGGGTGGCCCCTGCACAGTATGTGCGGTGTTGGGGTGGCCCCTGCACAGTATGTGCGGTGTTGGGGTGGCCCCTGCACAGTATGTGCGGTGTTGGGGTGGCCCCTGCACAGTATGTGCGGTGTTGGGGTGGCCCCTGCACAGTATGTGCGGTGTTGGGGTGGCCCCTGCACAGTATGTGCGGTGTTGGGGTGGCCCCTGCACAGTATGTGCGGTGTTGGGGTGGCCCCTGCACAGTATGTGCGGTGTTGGGGTGGCCCCTGCACAGTATGTGCGGTGTTGGGGTGGCCCCTGCACAGTATGTGCGGTGTTGGGGTGGCCCCTGCACAGTATGTGCGGTGTTGGGGTGGCCCCTGCACAGTATGTGCGGTGTTGGGGTGGCCCCTGCACAGTATGTGCGGTGTTGGGGTGGCCCCTGCACAGTATGTGCGGTGTTGGGGTGGCCCCTGCACAGTATGTGCGGTGTTGGGGTGGCCCCTGCACAGTATGTGCGGTGTTGGGGTGGCCCCTGCACAGTATGTGCGGTGTTGGGGTGGCCCCTGCACAGTATGTGTGGTGATGGGGTGGCCCCTGCACAGTATGTGTGGTGATGGGGGGGGGGGGGGGTAGTAGTAGTAGTAGTATACTTGCACCGAGCAGCCGTATCCATATGGCTACTGACAGGTAATGTGAATAACATTGATTATCTTACTATAGAGGCATCTGAAAGTGAGTGGGATATACTAGGCTAGAAGTGAACATGTTATCCCTGAAGTGAATGTGTTGAAAGCAGAAAAAAATAGGCAAGTGAACGGATTTAAGTGACTCTGACAAGGGGCACATTGTAATGGCTAGTTGACTGGGCAACTCCAAAACTGCACCTCCTTGTGGGGTGTTCCTGGCCTGCAGTGGTCTGGACCGACCAAAAGAGATCCAGGGAAGGAAAACTGAAGAACCGACAACAGTCATGGGTGGCCAAGGCTCATTGATGCACATGGGGCTGTGTAGCCGCAGATTGGTCGGGGTGCCCACGATGACCCGTGTCCACAGACAAAAGCACCTACAGTGGGCATGTGATCATCACAACTGGACCACGGAGCGATGGAAGAAGGTGGCCTGCTCTGAGGAACTCCAAAATGGTTTGATGTGTTGACTTGTCCTCCAAATTCTCTGGATCGCAATCCAATCGAGCATCAGTGGGAGGTGCTGGAAAAACGAGTCCAGTCCATGGAGGACCCACTTTTCAACTTGCAGGAAAAAAGGATTTGCTACTGACAGCTTGGTGCAGATACCACGGCACACTCAGTGGGTTATGGTGGGTGGTCATAATGTTATGGCTGATGTATACACTTCAAGTTCCTCTGCCCCTCCCCCCATGTCATGTGCGTGTTTGTGGTGGAGAGCTGTCAGTGCAGCAGGTGGTAGTGATGATTCCAGTCACTGGAGAGAGTGTATGGAAAGTCTATCTGTACATTCCTGTTCTGTATGATATACCAATGAAGGTGTTTTGTTATTTCTCTTCTACAAGTGCAAAAAAAGTAGCCGCTCATCCAGCCACCTACCTACTGAAGATGCACCACAAGATCCATGTTCCTTTATACAGAGCTTCCTCAGGAGGAGCGAGGCTAATACTGTACTATACACAACCCTATATATCCATTTGACCTCTGGAAGATTTACCCCCCTTCATGACCAGACCATTTTTTGCTTTTTGGCATTGCGTTATTTTATCTGGCAATTGCTTGGTCATGCAACACTGTACTCGGATACATTTTTGTCTTTTTTTTTTTTCCACAAAGACTTGGCTTTCTTTGGTGGTATTTGATCATTACTGTGTGTGTGTGTGTGCGTTTTTTTTTTTTTTTTTCAAACATGTTATACTTGGCTTCTCTGTGCAAGGGTTTTACACAAAGTGGCCCCGATCCTCCTCCTGGGGTCCCCCAGTAGCATTTCAGGGGGACACCTGTGTGGGCGTGCTCCTGAGTCCTGCTGCTGCATCTTTTGAAAGACGGCAAGACTCTGCCCCTCCCTCATTCATGTCACTGGATTTGATTGACAGCAGCGGGAGCCCATGGCAGCACTGCTATCAATCTATCCAATCAGGGCCCACAACAGCGGCTGGAGTTGCTGTGCTTGTCCCTGTCCATGAAAAGTTAAAAGGGGGGTGTCTGTCTGGGGGCTTTCCAACCCCTTTACCCTATATGTGTGTGTGCGCTTACACTATGTGGTGCTTACACTATGGTATGTGCTGGATTTTTGTTGCCTGTTGTGCAGGGTAATCATAACTGTCACATCCCTGCTGACAGGACATAGCTTTGTATTGTTTACATAGGCATCGCTCTGTCCTGTCTTCCTCCTCGCCAATCGGCGGGTGCCGGCAGTCATCCATTGGCAGGCACCCTCTGACCGGCTTGTACTGTGACTTATTACAGCACAGCCTGCATGGCCCCTACCTGTAAGTGCTGGATCATATATTGGATACGCAATCTAGCACAGGCAAGTGGGCTACCTGGGGCATCGTAGAGATCTCTTATGATGTCACAGGGGAGGCAAGGGCCGTGAAGAAAAGGATATCTATATAAAAATATATTTATAATATATTTTATAATTGTTATATTTGTAGCTTCCAGCTACAGCGAACAATCCACTGGTGGGGTGATGCTTTCAGGTTTCTCCGTCTCGTGTTGTACGTCTGCAGTTTCTGACCGTTTTCTGTACCATTAGATTTTATATTATGTAAGACTCCTGACTCAGGGGCCAATTATATCTAGATAGGTGACTACCACTGCCAAAGGGTGGTTGGGCATGTAGGTGAGATCTCACTGTCCTGGAGGTCAGTGCTTGGCAGTGCTTCCTGAACATGGACTGTGACACCACTGATCCCTGCTGGACTGGTCAAATTTCCATCCTGGTGTGGCCACATGTAGGTGAAAACTTGTCTGTGATGTACTATTGGCAAAACCTTCATATATCTTGAGAAAAAATTAACTTGGTAATCCGAAGTCTTTTTTGTGTTGTTGGAAGGCATTAACATTGAGGGCCCTTTATACGTTTTTCCTGCGTTTTCACCTTGCAAGAAAAAGGTTTCCCTTTAAGTCCTTTGGGACTCTTTCACACCGACTGCGCTATGGGTGCGGTACGTCTTGAAAAGTCCTGTATGCTGCATCTTTGGTGTGGTTTTGAAAACTGCACCAAAAATGCAGCTGCCCATTGAAATGAATAGAAGATGCATGATAAACACACTGCACTTTGTTGTGTGCGCGCAACCAAAAACTCACTGGAGCCTCATCTCAAACACAGGAAAAAATGCATATGCATTTTACTGTTTAGCTACAGGGCAGTATGAAAGGGCCCTTAGGTTGTCTCTTGTTTGGAATATTTATCTAATGCCATTATGATGCCAGGTTTCACAGTCTGGAATGGATATAGAACTTTTGCACGCGCTGTACTTTGACCAAGAATAGACGTCATTTTTGCAGAGGCTTTTCTCCATAATTTAAGGGCTTGGTTAAGAATCGGATGAAGTATTATATTGTGGAGTGCATGTAAAGGACATGGGAATTGTAACCCTGTAAATTGAATGTGCAGATTATAGATGGCCGATCTCTTCTCAGAAATGCGTTTGTATAGTACACATGTGTTGCCCAGTATACACGGGTCACAGTCTGATCTCTCTCCGTATCAGATTTTGTAATGTAACGCTCATGAGATTAGGTTTGCATGCCTTCCATACAAAACAGTAAAAAATACTGAAGAATTTTTGCCTGTTAGACTGGTTTGGTCAGGTTAATGTGATCAGTTACCTGGTAGTTTAGAAGTTTGGAAGCCAGTGGGTGGGTGAAACCTGCCTTTTAGTTACACAAAGCCACAGATTTTCATTTGTGCACCATTGCACCCTTCTAGCTGCCAACGTCCTAATGACCAATGACATCAGTTGCTAAGGAGGATGTTGGTTGCATATCATTTTTTTGTTTGACCCTCCCTTTCCCCTCTCCATCAGCTTTGGGGTCTCATTAGCTAAGTGATGGAGAAAAACTGAAGGAGAAGAGGAACACTGGAATACTAGTCAGTACCAGTGTGCAAAAGTGTATTTGCTTTGGAAGAATAAGTCACCTCTAACAGTGGGTGTCCTAGGAGTATTGATGTTGCTGCATTATGTAAAACCTTTACGGAGTATAGGTGGCGTGCGCCGCAGAAGCCAATGCGAAGGACTGAAGAACTTCTTACACCAGATCTTCTGCTGGCAAGATTCTATGTAAGGAACACGGGGCCTTATTTAGATAACACAAGCTGAGCTCAGGGGCCCAAAGGTTTACTGACTGCAGGGCCGAGTGTTCCTCCCCACACTGGCTGCGCAGATAAGAGCGCACTCTATATTGTGAACTCTGATACCATGACACTGCCGCATTGTGATGATCAGTTGTTTGTTCTTTTTTTTCATAAATCGTTTTAGTACAAGTACAGCCTATATTTTTTATACACAACAAGGCATAAAAGCTTTGTCATTTTACTGAGTTGCTTCCATAGTCATGTAATCTGTTCATTGTTTGTTTTACATTTTGTCCCATAACAGGAAATTTCCTCCTTTCCTCTGCATTACAGTAATGATATCTTTGTGCTAGTGTTTGTTGTGTTTTTTTTTTTTTTTTTTACTTTTAGGGCAGCTTTTACAGCTACCGTGTTTCCCCGAAAATAAGACACCGTCTTATATATTTTTTTTCTTCAAGAGATCACACTATGGCTTATTTTTGGGGGGTGTCTTATTTTTATTACAGAAAATAAAGGTTGCCTACCTGAACCACAATTGCGCTTCTTAGCATTTCCTCTGTCCACCTGTAGACTGAGATTATCGTATTCTGCACGCCATTTTTGGACCATTCGAATATCCAACTTCTTCTCTTTGCAAAAAGCCGTAAGATTAACTCTAATAACTTTCTTTTTGCACTCATCTTGTCTGGCTGTACAGAAAGATAGGCCAGCAAAGCTGATGTGGAGTACAGTGGAGCTGGGGTGATCTCTTTGGGCTCAGTACGGTAGCAGCTTTTCCCCCTATCCCCTGGTGTTTGTGTGGGGATGAGAGACTGTTGCTGGTCAGTGCAGTGTCAGTGCTTTACAGCTTTACAGAGCGTCCTTTTCCTCACTTCTTTATAGCTCCTGAGCTCCGCACCAGTACAGTACGCCTATCACGTGTTGTTTACCGATCGGTGCCGCTACGCATACAACACGCCCATCGCTACGTCTTATTTTCTGGGATTCGACACGCCATCGCTACGTCTTATTTTCGGAGGGGTGTCTTATATTTCGATCTTGTGTCGAAATCCCGCTACGGCTTATTTTCGGAGTACGTCTTATTTTCGGGGAAACACGGTATGTATTTTTGTGTTTAACCCGCTTTGTTTAATTGCATTGGCCACATACGTTGTCAAGTTTTGATAAGTCCTGCTATTGCCATCGTAGATCCTTTTGACTTGTGTCCATGCATCAAAAACTGGGGCCAACACACCGTACAGATATGAACTAGCACCGTTAAAAACAATTACAATTTACACACACAAATCCCCAATTTTGTCTCTTGTGCCCGCGATCGAGCGTTGACGGCCGACATTACGGCCACTGGCCACGTGCATTGAGTGCCCTGCCGCGCAGCGTGTATGCCTGCTATGGCTCTTAAAGGAGCTGCCCTACAGGTATGGTAGGTTTAAAGGGGTTGTAAAGGAAAACATTTTTTTTCCTATATAGCTTCCTTTACCTTAGTGAAGGAGGACTGCACTACGGTAAAGGAAGCTATTTAGGGACTTTTTTTTCTTTACCCCCCTTTTTAAGGTTGTATCGTCAAATCTACTACTACCCTTTTCTAGAAATTTGAAAACCTATGTTCTTTGTTGGAAGGGGCTTATAGACTTGCCAAATTAAACAGAATCTATGATACTTTCCAAGGCAGAACACACACACTTTTTATAACTTTGGTGTGGGTGGCATAAATTACACAGGCTCTGTGGCCCCCAAGGACTGCGGCACCCATCCATGGCTGACACAATCATCTACCTGTACAGTTTTCCTATGCACACACTAGTCGCAGGGATGTGCTTCATTTTAATGTAAATGTAGTAACGGGTGTGCTGGAATAATTTTCTCTTTATAAATGTCTTTAAAAACTTGTGTCATAAAAAGCAAAGTTTAATATATATTTTATACCCCAAAATAGTTGTTTGATTTTCTTTCATTTTTCTGCAGCTCAGACGGAAAGGTCACAGTGAAGTTTATTAATCGGGATGGAGGCACAATCGTAGCGGAGGGGAAAGTTGGGGAGTCGCTTCTGGATCTCGTTGTAGAGAAAAACTTGGACATTGATGGTTTCGGTAAGTATGTGTACTCTGTTAGTCGGACACTTAACTTATCTATAGGTCCCAGAGGTATTTGCTCCTTGGGGTTCGGAGTTTTGTATTAAAATTAACCTATATGCAAATGTTAACGTAAAATTACATTAAAGTGAAACTTCACTTTTGTTGAGGGGGTGATCTATGTACATTGCTAGGATTTTAACAGCCTTTGTTGCAGATTCTGACCTGTTTTGTTATTCTGAAAAATTCCTGTGTGTTTTGTCTGTGTCCATGTGGAAAAGTGAATCTAATGGGAGTGATTTCATAATTATCAGTCAGCTGTGCACCTGCAGGGTTTGCATCCCTTTTTTAGATGCGATTTCCTATTGGGAGTATCTCACCAAAAATTAAATTTTTGTTTCAAGGGATGCCTGAAATCTGACTTTTATCTTAGGGCAGACTTCTGGGAGAATCAATGAGCCAATCACACGAGCAGGAAATTACATCTGGGGGGGGGGGGGGGCACCTCCAGGTAGCCGTATTGCACTTTACAGAAAATTACAGTGACTGCAGATTGAAAAGGAAAGCATTTATTTTTTTAATAACATTCAACTACAATATGAATGTGTCGCAATTGTATATGCTATATTTTATTTCCTTTTTTTTTTTTCACGAAAGTGGAGTTACACTTTTAACAGTTCAGTTGGTGTTGAAAGTAAAGAATGGATGAAATTCTCACCTTTCCCCGTAGAAGACTCTTCTCTGGGCTCTCGTCTATATAAATCATGTAGCTAGGACATGGGGAAAAGCTCACTTTTTTAATTATATCCCTCATCCTTTATGGTCGGAACTTGTGTGTGTGTGTTTTTTTTTTTTTTTTTTCCCTTTTTTGTTTTGGCTCATTTACAATAGCAGCAAACCTAACCCTCCTCTGAAAATCTGAATATGTTGCCTCCTCACTGCTTGTTTTGACCCTCTAAATGTATCATCGCTGTGCCAGGTCCTTCTGCGATAGCTCCACAACTGCATTGCACAACGACCCTGTTCACCTTGGTGTATCCTTCCTGCAACCCCTGGCTGCTGCCTTGGCTAAAGGGGGAGCATTTGGGGGTGGTTAAAATGGCTTAACCACATGGTCACTGTCCAGCAACCTCACGTGTGAGCAAGCCCTTGGTTCACTTTTGTACAGCTGCATTTGGCTCATTGATTTCAGTGGGCTTCCCTATCTGCAGAAACTTAGGGGAAAGAAGTCCCCTGGCCCTTTTCAAATTCCTCTGCACTGAAAGCACACTGCTTTTCGTTGGGGTACTATTTTTTTTTTTTTTTTCTTGAATCTTCTAAGCTTTGTTTGACCCCCCCCACCGAGTTAGGGTGGTCGCAGGCTTTCTGGTAAACCTCCATCTCAAATGTGGTGACGGGTATCACTGCTGAGCACTTTACCTGTGTTCTACACTGCATTTGGGAGTCACTGTTGTTGGATTTCAACAAATTTATGAACTTTTGTATTTGTACCAAAATCTATATTTTTTTCGTGCACTTTGTGTGCGATTTCAGAATTATCACACAAGAATCGCATGACATCTTTTCTTAGACTTTACACAATTTTATGTACTACACTTTATTGGGTATTTTGTTTTTCAGATCACGTGTGTGTGTGTGTATATATGTGTGTGTGTGTGTGTGTATGTGTATATATATATATATATATGTGTGTGTGTGTGTGTGTGTGTGTGTGTGTGTGTGTGTGTATATATATATATATATATACACACACACACACACACACACACACACACACACACACACACACACACACACACACACACACACACACACACACACACTAAATATATATATATATATATAATTTAGTGTGTGTGTGTGTGTGTGTGTGTGTGTGTGTGTGTGTGTGTGTTAGATAGATAGATAGATATAAAAAAAAAAATTCTCTCATACATATACTTAGCGGGATTGCAGCAGACAAATCTGACACTTTTGGGACAACTGGCATTTATACAGCGGTCAGTGATATAAAAAAATAAATAGCCACTGATTTACTGTATAAATATCACTGGCAGGAAAGGGGTGAGGTCTTCCCTAGAGAGGTGTTTCTAACTGTGGGGAGGAGGAGACGACCGCTGTTCCTTATCACTAGGAACAGCAGCTCTGTCTCCCCTCCCCTGACAGAATGGGGATCTGTCTGTTTACATTGACGGATCCCCGTTCTGTCTCTCTCAGGCGTGATTACGGGTGGCCGGCAGACATCATGGCTGCAGGCCACGGGCACGCACCACAGTGGTCTTAAAGCAGCGGACGTACGATGACAGCGATTCACCCAGGAGAGTACAACTGCGACGGCTGGTCCTTAACTTGTTAAACAGTGTGTGGCCATCCCTGCTAGACATAATTGGATTGTATGATTTACTTCTGTTGAAAAATGAATGTTATGGAAAAGGTTTGTCAATCAGTGTATTCTAACAGTGGGAGCCACTGTCCGAATGTCCAGCATTGGGTCTCTTTCTCCATTCACCTCATTATGTGAATGCAAAAATCCAATTTTATTTTTTAAATAGACTACCTGTATATGACCAGGTAAAATGCTATATGAATATTTTTCAAAAGTACAGAATTCTGCAGCGATTACACTAGATGGCAGTGTTGCATTAAAGCCATGAACCGCATCCAAACTGCAGATACAAACGTGTTTTCCCAAAGTGTCTTTTAGCACAGCACCTAAGAGAGCATATCCTCATTCACATGAAATGCTGAAGATTGTATTCTTAAAAGGAGGATCTTCCATATAGCTTATCAGTTTTAGTACCTCTGGCATGGTAGGAGCACCACTGCACAGGAAATGTGGGGGGTCCTAAATTAGTGCCTCGAGCTAGAGGCTGTGCATGTGGCAGTTTTCGGTTCTGCTTCAGACCCTCCAAGCACTTCCTTAGGGCCTTTTCTGCTCCTCTGTGCTTGGTCAGAGCCTGCACTACCCAAGTCATCCTACCACCCTTTAGAAATCTGGCCACAGCACACCCCCACAGAGTAGGTGGCCTCCACATGCCTCAGGCTCTTTCTGCCTTTGTACCTGTCTCTCCTCTCTCCAGAGTTTGCTTGAGCACTCAACTACTTTGGTCGACCATGGCGATACCTTTTCTGAGTGGAACCTGTCCTGTTAAACAGCTGTATGGTCTTGGCCACCAAGCTGCAATTCGGTTTCGGGGTGTTGGCAATCTTCTTATAGCCTAGGCCAGGGGTCTTCAAACTATGGCCCTCCAGTTGTTCAGGAACTACAATTCCCATCATGCCTAATCAAGTCTGTGAATGTCAGAGTTTTACAATGCCTCATGGGATGGCTAGTTCCGCAACAGCTGGAGGGCCGTAGTTTGAGGATCCCTTTTTATGTAGAACAATTTTTTTTATTTTTTCCAGATCCTCCGAGTTCTTTGCCATGAGGTGCCATGTTGAACTTCCAGTGACCAGAGTGAGAGCAAGAACACCAAATTTAACACACCTGCTCCCCATTCACACCCGAGACCTTGTAACACGAACGAGTCACATGACTTCCAGGAGGGAAAATGGCTGATTGGGCCCAATTTAGACATTTTCACTTTGGGTATGCCAGCGGTTTAGACATTAATTGAGGTGACAGCAAATGTACACTGTTTATACAAGCTGTACACTCACTACTTTACTTTACATTGTAGCAAAGTGTCATTTCTTCAGGGTTGTCACATGAAAAGATATAGTAAAATATTTACAGAAATGTGAGGGGTGTACTCACTTTTATGAGATACTGTAATTTTGTTCTCGTTTACCTTCTTTGCCATTCTGGGGTCTGTTGTTTAGTACACTTTTTGGTGTCCCTTTGACCCTATCTAGTATTTAAGTGTCTATAATTGTGTTTTGCACACCACAGCTTGGGGAAAATAAAAACCTCCTCCTCCTGGTGCACTTCAAGTTTAGGATAGGCAGTCCAACTATTTGGATTACTGAAAGCTTCCCAGGCAGGTAAAGAGATCCCTCTGGTGGTGGAGAAATCCAAACAACTTGACAATGGAACCATGAGACCTAATACAGACACAAGTTCAAGGAGCTGGGGTGCACACCTGGGTGCAGAAATGGCACGTCTCTAGTTGAAGTGGGGAGCTGGAATATGTGAAAGTGATTTCTCTAGCTCATGATATCCTTTCTACATCTTCAATCATCATGCCTAGATATTGTTAGACAATGCCATGCACAGTAGTGACATATTGCCAAACGGGGGAATCAGCAGCCGAACTCCCCCACATCTAGCAGTGGACAATCTGGGGTGGTCCCAAAGGGATTTGGCATTCTTGACAACTATATATCCGAAAATTAATAACTGTCAAACTTGTGGATTATTTTCCAAAGAAGGCATTGAGTTCTAGAACTCACATGGACTTGAATCTAGAAAAAAGGTACCATTGGGTCCAAGCGACGGCCCTTGGTGTTAAAGCGCCACTCGTTTTTGGGAGGTGGTTTTAGGGCGCTTAGCAGAGGCCATTTCCAGAGCTAAAGTGCCTGAAGACCGCCTTGGTGTAAAAGGGGTCTGAAAGGCCTGCCGTTGATTCTAAGTGTGGTATTTGCATTTGGAATCTATTACTGTGAACCTACATCATGCATTCAAAGGAGCTGCCCATGAAAGTGAAAACGGGTCATTGTAAGTCTTCAAAAAAAACAACAACCCATCCGATTGATAGCAGCAACATTAGGAGTGGCCAAATCAAGTTTGGTACATTCTGAGGAATGAAGAACCCACTGGTCTGGACGTCCACGGAGGCAATAGTGGTGGATGATCGCAGAATCCTCTCTATGGTAATAAAAAAAAAACATTCACGACATTCAGACAAGTAAAGGACACTCTCTAGGAGTTGGGTGTATCATTGTCATAGTCTCCAATCAAGAGAAGACTTTACAAGAGCAAATGGAGGGTTCCCCATAAGGTGCAAACCATTCAGAGGCCTGAAGAATAGAAAAGCCAGAATAGTCTTTGCCAGGTGATTAAGTTTGCATCTGTTGCGCTATACAAGTTAGGGCTCTTTCACACGTCCGTTCAGTTCGTCCGGTTTTTGGACGTCCGTTAACGGACCTCAATGTTTCCCTATGGGTTAGCGTCCGTTAGCGGATGAGCATCCGCTAACGTCCGTTAACATCCGTCTGCGGTAAGCTCCGTTTTTTTGGACGGAAGAAAACCCTATTTTTCTTCCGCCAAAAAAACGGAACGGACGAAAAACGGACGTTAGCGGATGATCCGTTTACCATCCGATCCGCTAACGTCAGTTTTTCATCAAAATATGTAAAAAAAAAAAAAAAAGGTTAAAAAAAAAAACGGATGAAAAAACGGATGAAAAAAAACTGATAGAAAACGGAACGGAAACGGATGTAAACGGACGAAAAACGGATGAAAAAACGGATCAACTGAAGAGGGGAAAAAACTGAACGGACGTGTGAAAGAGCCCTTACTCACTCACTCAAAAAACATCTAAAAAGCCAGACCAGTTTTGAAAAAGCATTCTTTGGACGCATGAAACCAAGATTAATCTGTACCAGAATGATGGGAAGAAAAATGTTTGGAGAAGGCTTGGATTCAAAGCGCACAACTTCATATGTAAAACACGGTGGAGGCAGTGTGTGGCATGGGCATGCATGTCTTCCAGTGGCACTGGGTCATTGGTGTTTTTTTGATGATGTGACAGAAGCAGCTGGATGAAATCTGCAGTATTTAGAGATACTGTCAGCCCAGATTCAGCCAAATGCAGCAAAGTGGATTGGATGGCACTTCTTGGACTTGGTACAGATGGACAATGATCAAAAGCAACCCAGGAGCTTTTGAAGGAAAAGTGAAATATTGTGCAATGGCCAAGTCAATCGCCTGATCTCAACCCAATTGAGCATTTATTACACTTGCTGAAGGCAAAACCTAAAGGCAGAAAGACCCACAAAGAACAACTGAAGACAGCTGCAGTTAGAGCCTGGTAAAGCATCAGAAAGGAGGAAAACCGGTCTTTGGTAATGTCTATGGGTTTCAGACTTCAGGCAGTTGGTGCCGGTAAAGGATTCTCAACAAAATATTAAAAATTAACATTTTATTTCTTTTTTATTTTACAGCTGTTATTTATGATGTTATCCATAGTGCTTGCTTTTAATCTAGTAGTTTCTCCCTTACTCTATGCTTAACCCCTTCAGGGGTTATACCGGGATGATGCCTGCAGCTGCAGGCATCATCCCGGTACCGTTGTTTCGAGCGGGCGATTGGCTAGCCTGACATAACAACCAATGCGGCTAAAAGCCGCTCGGTTGTTATGCCGGAGGAGCGGGAGGGGACATCCCCCTCCCGCCGCCTCTCGCCGCTCTGACCGGGCCTCCCGTTCCTCGTTCCGGCGCCTCCTGTGTGTGGGCGCAGACTGAATGAAAGCCGTAAACGGCTTTCATTCAGTCTGCAAAGTGTAAACGCGGAAGCGACGTCATGACGTCACTTCCGGGTTTCTCGCCTGCCAATGGCGCCAGATTTAAAAAAGTACACAGTATTCAGAATCGCCGTTTTCGGCGATCTGAATACTTTGAAGTGTAAAGGACCCCCGATCCCTCCATAAAGAGTACCTGTCACACCTATTACTGTCACAAGGAATGTAAACATCCCTTGTGACAGCAATAAAAGTAATCAAAATATAAAAAAAAAAAAAAACACAATTTTTAATATTATAAAAATATATATTTTTTTAAAGCGCCCCCTCCCCGCGAGCTTGCACAACAAAGAAAACGCATACAGAAGTCGCGCCCGCATATGAAACCGGTGTTCAAATCACACATGTGAGGTATCGCCGCGATCGTGAGAGCGAGAGCAATAATTCTAGCACTAGACCTCCTCTGTAACGCTAACCTGGTAACCGTAAAAAAAAGTTTAAAGCGTCGCCTATGGAGATTTTTAGGTACTGTAGTTTGTCGCCATTCCACGAGTGCGTGCATTTATAAAGCGTGACATGCTTGGTATCTATTTACTCGGCGCAACTTCATCTTTCACATTATGCAAAAAAATTGGGCTAACTTTACTTTTTCATTTTTTTTAAATTCATGAAAGTAAATTTTTCCCAAAAAGTTGCGTTTAAAACTCCACCGCACAAATACCGTGTGACAGCCCCACCTTTGGGAACAGTCTTATTACAGTTGTACTGGAAGTGTCGTCATTCCTCCTTGGTTTGCCAAGCAATGTAAATGATAGCAGCATGGGAGTATCGCTTGTAGTGCTGGGGTCTGACTTGCTAATCGGTTGGGTCATCGTTTCCTGGAAATTCAGTGTAAAAATGTTCTTTCCTTCCCTCTCTGCATACTATTTTTATAGAACTGCAGTATCGCCATTTTGTGCAATTCTCTATTTGGTTGTGCAAAGGAATAAAATCTAGTTTAATCTATTCTGTATTTCATTGTTCCGCTGTTCTAAAACTCCATGCTATAGTTGAGTTGAGTTGAGGTGCACTTTCTATAGCGTGGTCAATTACCCCGGAGGATCCCGACACGCTAGTTGGTGACAAGCTAATCCCTTTTATTGTACCTGCTCTGTATTCTTCTGCCTGGTCCTCCCTGTGCTAGTGTGTTTATTACATCTTTGTTTTTGCTGAGATAGGATGTGTGGAATTACTTGACAGAATGTAGGTTGGAGTTCAGGAATAAAGGGCCCCTTTTACAATTTTCACATATGCTGCAGCGCCATGTGGTAATAAAATTAAGACTTTTTTTTTTTTGTTTACAATAATTCCTAACTTTTGGGCACAGGAAAAAAAGGGGGGAAAAAAAACCGACCCTTGCATTGAGGCCCCCACGTTGCAAGGATTAAATGCTTTTAGCCTAGATATAGAGAAACCTGGTTTCCCCGGTCATATTAGGGGACAGGAACATGAAAGATGATTGGTTCTTCTCTTTACATGAAAAGACAAACCAACAGATTAAAAACACCTTCCACCCAGATTTGCTTCAGCCTATTTGGGTTTCTAACTGGCTGCGTCCCACCTTTTAGGCAGGCCGTGCCATTTAAGGATTGTCTGGGGTCAATTCATGAAGCCCCTAGCATGGTCCTCTGTCCTTCTGGTTAAGCAGGATTGGTTAAAGATGAATACATAGTTACACTGGTGTAGGTTAAACCAATGTAACTACTTATATACCATACCTGGTCCTACCCTTTTGGGTGGAGCCCTGCTTTAAGGCACAATGGGGCTCAACAACTTACAAATGCATCTTCCCTTGTAAAGTGAAAGTCAGGTGCGCAACTTTGGCCATTTCCCAATTCCTCTGGTATTCTGTAGAAGTATGAAGTTTATACTGTAGCTGTGGTTGCCTTGCAAATGATTTGACTCTGCATATTGCACTGGTTCCTCCTGGTAAGGTAGTCTGCATGGACAATAAACTTGTATCACCACAATTGGACCTGATGATATATTAATAAAGTGGTAAATTTTAAGAAATAGTTTCTTCAAATAGCCAATAATCCGCTTTAACTTTTTAGGACTCTTGCAGGTGTAGTACAGACATTTTGAAAGGGGCCTATAATCCTGCATGGGACGCTATTCTAAGTCTCTTAAATGCACATTTAACAACGTTTTATACAGGGGAAGCTTTTATTCTGTAGGGTTTTATCACTTGTCCACCTAAGAATATGGTTTTGCATTTGACTGTATAGTCTTATTCTCTAGCTGTATGCTCACCCTACTGAATAGCTAAAATATTTTCAACAGGTGCATGCGAGGGGACGCTGGCCTGCTCTACTTGTCACCTCATCTTTGAAGATCACATATTCCAGAAGCTGGAACCAGTCACTGATGAGGAAATGGACATGCTGGATCTTGCCTATGGACTCACCGAAACGTAATAATTTGCTTTCATCCTTAACCCTTTCATGACTAAGCCTATTTCTGACATTTGTTGCTTGCTGTATTTTTTGCTAGAAAATTACTTGGAACCCCCAAACATGTGTGTGTGTGTGTGTGTGTGTGTGTGTGTGTGTGTATATATATTATAAAAATTTCTTTAGCAGAGAATCTAGAGAATACAATGGTGATTGTTGCAATATTTTGTCATACTGTATTTACGCAGCGGTCTTTCAAATGCAATTTTTTTTTTTTTAGGGGAAAAAATACTTTCATTAATCAAAAATAAGTTGGCCCAATTTTCTTTTTCATACATCATGGGACACAGAGTCAGGCTAATATTCATTACCTGCTGGGTTATACTCCCATCATCGGGTGAATGGACACTGGTAGACCAAAGGTCTTTAGACAGAAAGTGAACCCCTACATAACCTCTCCCATACAGGAAGTTACTTCAGTTTTTTTTTTACCAGTGTCTACAAGGTGGATGGCACGTTTGTTTGTGCTCTCTGAGCTCCAGGTCTCTATTCCAACAAATGGTTCCAAAAATGAATCCAGGGATTGAATGATCGGATCCATTTGACACAGGCTTTATAGCTTAGATAAATGGTACCCGAGCCCAGCAAAGAAGACTGAAGATCATGCATGCTTTTGCCTGTAAGCTGCCTCTGGGCACTTGGCCCTGTGAAGTGGAATCCTGGACACCACATCACAAAGGCAATCCTGCAAGGTGCTGTACAGGTCCAAGGGAGTGGACCCTAAATATGAAAAGGGTACACAGTCCTTGAAGGTCTTGCACGTGACAGGAACCCGCAGTGATGGGTAAAGAATCTTAAAATATAAAATGTTATTTTACTTTTTAAGCTTCATCTTCTGAGCCCTTCTACAACCGCTGTCAGTACAGTTGCCTTTAGGACTGCCTGCCAATCTGAGTATATTTTCAGGTATATTCCTAAATTTTATTGGTTTCAATTGGAATATATTGATGATGTAAAGTGTCTTTGGTAAACTTTGTTTACACTTTTAACTTCTAAAACTTTGCAGTGGAGTGCTGAGAATAGAAAGGTAGCCCATTAAGTTACTATTGTGTGCTAATTACCTCAAACCGACTATAACCCTAACAAATGCCTTCCCCAAAAATGGCCAACAACTAACATAACCCCCCCCCCCCCCCATTACATGAATTTGATTCCAATTTAAAACTGATAGAATTCTACACGTGTGTAAAATTGTGTGTTTTGTTTGTGTTTTGTTTATTTTATTTTAACCAACATTCGGTTAACAATGATCCTTTTTCACCCCCATTTGCAGGTCACGATTGGGTTGCCAAATTTGCCTCCAGCCATTCATGAATGGAATGACTGTAAAAGTCCCAGAATCTGTAGCAGATGTACGGCAAACAGTGGATATGGGCAAGAGCTCTTGAAATATGCCAAATATGGAGCAATATATTAACTTTTGATATATATATTTTTTCTTTATTTTTATAATAGTTCTTAATCATATGTAAGGAGTTGCATTAAAGCATGGGTCTTCAAACTACGGCCCTCCAGTTGTTCAGGAACTACAATTCCCATCATGCCTAGTCATGTCTGTGAATTCCAGAGTTTTACAATGCCTCATGGGATGTGTAGTTCCACAACAGCTGGAGGGCCGTAGTTTGAGGATCCCTGCATTAAAGTATATCTAAAGAGTAGGAGACTACTCCTAATAGTTAAAACTATTGTGTTTTCTCCCGATCCGTGTCTCGTTAGAGTAATTTCCCTTCACTTCTGCCTCTCTTGGAAGTGAAAGCATATCTTTCCAATGTAGAGGAAATCTATCTTGGGCCCCTTTCAGATGAGCGTATCTCTGTGCTCAGCAGGTTTGTGTCTGCTCCACTATGCAGAGCAGATACAGATAGTCTGCTTTCCTCTATGGGGCGGTCGAATGGAAACGGACTATATGTCGGTTTCCATCCGATTGTCATGCAATCAGACCTGCTGGATGGATCGTCGTATGTCTATTCTGAGCAGGTTTTTAAGGGATCGGATGCCCGGCAGGTGTCAGCGGACTCATTAAAATAAGTATTGTGTTCTGCGTTTAGGTGATGCAATAGCTGCTGCTAAGCCCACAGATGTGGCATCAGTGGAGGCTAATAAGAAAATAAGGGGGTGAGGTGGCGCTGCTTTGTACGTATTGGGTGATATAAAGATGAAATGAATCAATTGAATTTAATAAAATAGTGCACTGTCACTTAAAGTGCAGTTTCACCCATTTAAAAGTCAGCAGCTACAAAAAGTGTAGCTGCTGCATTTTAAGAATCAGACACTTGGCTGTACCATGGTCCAGCGGTGTGTGTGTGTACTAAGCCCCACAGCCGGGTGTGCATTGCACATGCCGGGATGTGCGCTGTGAATGGCCGGCCAAGCTTCTGGGACCTGTAACATGTCACAGAAGATTGTAGGGGGAGGGGAGGTGATTCCTTCTGGCACTTCAGAGCCAGGAGAGGAAGTGGGAGATGAGTGCCCAAAAAATAGGGTACCCGCTCCCCCCCCCCCCCCAAAAAAAAATGACACCCCAAATGTGGCATACACTTATTCATTAGTATGTCTTCACTATTTAAGTGACAGTACACTATTTTTTCAATTTATTCATTCCATCTTTATACCACCCAACAAGTACAAAACGGTGCCACTTCACCCCCTTATTTTCTTATTGGTCAGCGGGCTCTTATCTGCTGAACAATGGGTGTTCTGATTGGGTTCGCCTGAAAAAACTGACATGCAGACTCAATCGGTCCAGTGGTGTGAAAGGGGCCTTCGTTGTCATGGGACTAAGTTCCCCATTACAAAATGTTTCCCTTGCTTTTATTCCTGATGACTTTGATGATCAGGACAATTTAAAGAAAGTGAATAGTTGACATCAATCACAACCTGACAAGGTTCTAACCTCTCACAACCCTGTTCAAATAAAAAAATACAAAATTGCCTTTAAGTTATACTTTAAGCACCTGTTAACACAATGTATTTTTAAATATGCCTTTTAATATAATTTCGAATCTTCCAGTTTTGTCAACCTGTTTTCTCCAATCGGACTCACGGGAAAGTAGTTGTGATTTCCTGTACATTGCAGTGCCACAGCAGGTCAACTTTTAACAGCTTGGAATTTGCCTAAAATTATTGGAAGTTGGTTGGAGGCTTCTAATTTGATTGGTTGCTATTTGAAGCACATGACCTATGGCCCCTAACCTGGACTCTCTGGCACCTGAATCCTGCATGAAGTTTTCCACAACTGGACATTGGTCTACGTTTACTGCAATGTCTTTTGATTCTGCGAGTCTTCTGCTGGCTTGTGCACTAGGGGAGACTTCTATAGGTACAAGAACTACACCTGGAAATGCTAGATTTTCCCCTATAGGAGTCACAGCACTGACTCCATCCAAGCTATGGGACATGTCCTTATCTGCTTCCACCCATGATACATACATCCACAAAATTACTGCAGCCTCATGGTCCACAAAAGTACACGTTGATGCTGGTACCTTTTTGTGGTAAGGAAGTGGAAAAAGCAGATATGATTGTCCGCAGTGAGCCATATAGAAAGACTTCACTTTACTGCAGTTAGGGATACTTGGCTGTGGATTACTAGTTTTCAACTGCTCTCTGCCTTATCAGATAGGATACTTATGTTTGTAATACTGGATTTTTGGACATGTGTAATTGCTGTAATTTTTTTACTCGAAGATAATAATTGGTTGTTGGAAGATTATACCTCTTTATTTAACAGTGTAATTAAGATTTTTGAAAAAAGTCAACAGTAGCCATAGTACTATAAAATGATATGTGCTGATTTTAGAATAGTACAATGCATTAAATACATTTTTTCAATAACTGTGTTCAGTAATGTTTAGGTGTTTTTTTTTTTTTTTCTACATGTCATGAAGCAGTTTAAAATCCACCAAATTGCTGGCTGCTCACAAGTGGACCAGTCCTCAAAATTCACCTAATATTTTTTATTTTTATGCAAAATGTTAATAAAGTGTGTTTGCTTTATACAGGAATTTGGTTTCGAATAGGTGCCCTCTATTTTTCCCATCTGTGCCTTATTTAGGGCCTTGGTTCGATTACACTAGTTTGGTTTTCAGATGTCACACAGGATTCTGGCAATGGATATCTGTGTTTTTAATAGTGCTGGTACTCGTCAACCCAGCAAAGCGCAATTGTGGAAAAGAGTCTGTCTATTACTTTCATGTGATTCCTAAACGATTCTGGCCTCATGAAATATACAAACCGCATCAAACATGTATCGCATAATCTCACTTAGTCACATCAAAAATCTGATCTTAGCAGTGGGAACCTAGCCTAAAAGATTAACCTTTACTTCCTGTCCTGAAACAGTAAGAGGAAATCTGAAGAAAAAAACCTTTCTTATTGTGGCCACACTTTTTTTTTTTTTTATCCGATCGATGTGCGATTTTAGCAAAACTATCAAATATGCAAACAATCGAATATATACACAATTCAGATCAGGTTTGATCAAGCCAGGGTAGAAAACTGATGATCAACGCGCAGCCCAAGACACTTTGTTTGTGAATACTATTGTATTTCAGTCGATGAGAGTGCATAGAATTGCATTGGTGGAAACAGTTGTGATCTATTTACAATCCTAAATACTAGGGTTGTCCAGATACTAGTATCGGCATCGGTATCGGGACCGATACCAAGTATTTGCGGGAGTACTTGTACTCGCCCAAATGCTCCCGATGCCTAAATAGAATACTTTTTTTGTATTTATCAACATGTTCTGTGAAAATTCTTTGAGTTTTTTACTACTGCGTGACAAGCAAATACATTTTTATTCATTTTTATTCTTTTATAATGTCTTGAGTTAGAGTTCTTCATATTTCTAAAGAAAATATCCTTAGTCTGTATTGTGGTTTGAAAATGACACATGACATTTAAAAAAAGTATCGGTATTCGGTATCGGTATCGGCGAGTACATGAAAAAAAGTATCGGTACTTGTACTCAGTCCTAAAAAAGTGGTATCGGGACAACCCTACTAAATACTAATTTAAAATCCGCTTCCTTGTTTTGTGGAATATTGATTCAAAGGGTTGTTGACTTTTTAGCTTGATTATTCATATTAAAAGAATAATCATAAAATACATTTCTATTCTGTTCCTGTTTTGATGATGACTCAAAACTTGGGATTTCCCCTCATTTTTTTTGTCCCAGTAAAAATGGTAAACAGCATAAATAGGGGGTATCTCAACAGCTGGGAGGGGGGTACGGCGTGCTGACGTCCTTTAAACCGCAAACTGTGTCCCGGAGTGAACGGGTGTGCTAGCCGGCCGGCTATATTTTTCACATGCAGATTTTATCTACTTTCCTGTAAGTGTGATTTTAATTTTTTTATTAAATAAGTTATATGGGTTCACACTATGTAGCTTTTTTCTTCTCCATACTGGTTTCATTACAACTCGGATCATCGGTCCACTGCTGGAGAAATCTTGACTTTTGGATATCCTGTCACGTTAACCCCTGGCTGGGTATTAAGCCATCTGCTGTCAGAAGATCTCTAGTTGGGATCTTCCCCTCTGGTAAGGGGCGGTGTGATTGAAAGGTGGAGGTGTTTATCTATCCATGCACTGTTTCTGAGGGTTTTTTTTTGCATTTGATGTCGCCATCTATCTGGAGGAAAGAATAATTGTTTCTGCTATCAGTTTCCATCAGAAGCATAACATGTTCCGCACTTGATTAATGGATTTTTTATTTTATTCATCACCTGTATGACGGGACTTTCACTTACTCTACACAGGACTATTATTTGAGTTCTACACTGTAGTGTTCATATTTGCGCAGCTTTTTCTTGTTTAGTAGTATTATTTTTGTGTGTATCTCACATTTTAAGTTGCCAGCATTTTTCTAGACCATTCACATTGACAGCGCAGTATTACCACTTTTTTTCGAGTATGTACAATTAGCAATACAATCTTGACAGTGCTTCTAACCCCTCCTCTCCAACCAATCCAAAAATGTGTTTTTGCTTTTAGGTACACTTTGGTCTTATCTGAAAGCTTGACTCTGGGAATTACAGAGAGAATAAAATACGTTTGCAGTGCCTTTCTTCCCTGCACTGCAAGAGTTAAATTCTTGCTAAGTTTAGGGGATGATGCATAAGGTGTAATTACTTTAGTACTTTCTTCAAGAGGGTCCCTCCATCTATGCAGCAGGTCCCCCAAAGCCTCTTCTGTAAAATTTTCTGGGCTGCAGTTGCACAATGGTGTCATAAAGTACAATGCAGGGCCAATAGCCTTTGTGGTAGTTTTGTATTGTAATTCCCAAAGTCAAGCTCTATTGTGTTCTAGCTAGCACTTAGAATAACTAAATAAATGGTAAAGAATTTGATTTGGGGAAGAGGGCCAACAGGGGTGTTTCTAAACAATGCAGTCAAGCAGACTATGTCCCTGTGCAGCTGTAGGTAAATGTCAGTCCGACATATCAAATCTGACATGGGGAAAGCCAAGATTAAGGGTCCTTTCACACGTGCGGTCCGTTTTTCGGTCCGCTCCGTGTGTCCGTCAGCTCAGCGGGGGGGGTCTCCGCTGAGCTGTCGGGCGGACAGGGCGGTCCCTGCACAATGTGCAGGGACCGCCCCGTCTCTGCTCCGCTCTCCCCTATGGGGAATCTGTTGGAAACGGACCGTCTGTCCGTTTGCATCCGATCCGTTTGGCCGGACGGAAGAAAAATAGGACATTCTTCCGTCCGAAAAAACGGATGCGGATCTAGCGGACGTTAGCGGATGCATCATCCGCTAACGGATCCGCTCCCATAGGGAAGCATTGAGGTCCGTTACCGGACGTCCAAAAAACGGACGAACGGAACGGACGTGTGAAAGGGCCCTAAGTAACTGGGTCCTACAAACCTGTGCCTGTCAGAATCTCAGTGCCACATCTGTGTACTAGTTCCATTGTTGGGGCACACTGGAAATATTCACCATTAACCCCAGAAGACCCAAATATAGGACAAAACTGCAAAAAACATTTCTTAACATTTTTAGATGTTGTAGTAGGCCTCCTAATAGACAAATCAATGGGTTTTAACATTATGGAGCATTTTTAGGCGTACATTGTCATTTTGCAACATCTGGTAGCAGAACTTTCAGTAATTTTACTCATACTGTCAGAACAAATTGTAGAGACCAACAAAGTGTTTATTTGAAGGGCATTCTGCTTATCAAGTCCTTCAATGGTAGCCTATATATCTAAACACGATCACAAAAGTCATAGTTGTATAATAAATGATTATTAATAACAAAATATGTTCAAACTCTTTTTACAAAACCTACTGCATTGAATGAAAACTTTGACATTTATTATGTTTATATATGTGTATAGTCATGCTCAGTTATGATAGTCCCAAAGGCAGTTCTCGTCCTCTGTAGCAAGTGCAATGTCCGCCTCTGCTTCTCAAAATGTGTTGCTATATCATTTACCACATTGTCTGCAGCGTCCTTTTCTGTGCATGGTCTCTTCCTGTCAATTTAAGGGGCTCTGTCTGCTGAATTGGGCTCCTATGGATTAAACCTGGCCGCCCTCTTTAGTTTTAGCACTGTTGTGCTGACTAGAATGAGAGGACGCTAACTTTGTAACCACTTCCTGTTTTAAATCTTTTTCTTGGGAACATTCATTGCAGTCCCATTTGTACTGCAGCCATGCCTTGATCATGATGATGGTGTGCCAGAAGATATAAATGTAGCAGAGGCGGCATTTCAAAGGAACTTTTATATTTTGCTGCAAATATATCCCAATGTATCCACACTGCCCATGAATTTTGTTAGACACCCAAAATGTAAGGCCTCTCAACATCAACATATCTTTTGGTGGCTTTGTCAAAAAAATAATTCCACAATTTAAACTTCAAGTTTCAAAACTGGTATTGTGAATTATCAAAAACAGTATTTATATGGATTTTTTACCAGATGGAACAGGTGAAAACTGCAAGGTGCCTTCGCAAATTTTGCTACTCCTTAAACCAAAAGTTGTAAAATTACAACACTGACATAACAAGCTCAAAATCTAATCTGATCAATGCACTCAACAGTACCGTGATAAATGCCTGATCTAGACATGTTATTAATCCCAGAAAAAAATATTTCAGGCAGTTTATGTATTTTAATCTTCCTTTATCATTTCCAGTTGTTTGCTTCAAGGCAAGTTTATAGGTTGACTGACTTCATGTCCAGATAAACGTGCATATTTACACATTTTACCACCCACCCACTCACAATATCAGTGCTAGGCTGAATAATAGGATCTACTAATTATGGAAACTTGGACTTTAGGTGAAAAAAATAAATAAATGCTGGATAATTTTAGTAGAGTTAAAACTGATGATATAATATTACAACAGAGGGCCTCTGTTAGCCGGCAGAACTTTTAACGTGTAAGTAAACTGCACTTTATGACTTGTACCTACAGGTAAGCCTATAATAAGGATCACCTGTAGGTGCAGTGAATATCTTCTAAACATGTAGTGTTTAGGAGATGTTCACATTTGTCGATGTCATTGTCACAGGGGCACTGTGCTCCACCAGTGTGATGCATACTAGCACATTATGATTTGGGGCCCAATTTTTTATTTTTTTTTTATATTATAAAACTTTATCGGTTTTAGCATTTAGGCTGGGTTCACACTGGAGAATGCAGCGGCTCACAGCAGGAGTCCGGTGTGTCTCCATTCACCGTTTCAGGTCTGATTTCAGCACAAATTTATGGCTGAATTCAGGCCTAAAAACGGATCAAAAGGCGCTCAGGACTCCTGTGTAATTTGCACCTGAGATGCTGCAGAGGTGTGTGAACTGTTTTTTCCTGGTTCACACAGATGAAAATTCAATACAGATTAGATCCAATCTGAAAGGCATAGATTCACATGTCTGAGAAACTTTGGCGGTTATTTACGAAATACAAATCCACTTTGCACTACAAGTGCAAACTACAAATGCAAAGTGCACTTGAAAGTGCAGTCACTGTATATCTGAGGGGTAGATCTGCAATGAGGGGAAGCTCTGCTGATGTTATCATTCAATCATGTGCAATCTAAAATGGATCTACAGTGACTGCACTTCCATGTGCAATTTCAGGTGAAGTTTGCACTTGTAGTGCAAAGTGGATTTGCCTTTAGTAAATGACCCCCATTGTTTGCTATCCATTTACATCTATGCGGTGCGAGTCTGATCTGGTTTAAAAAAAGGGTCCTGTGCGGGTTAAAAGTCGATTCAGTGAAAATTTTTTTAACACCAGCTATGCCAAATTGCATCACATTCACATTGCATCAGTCTGAACTGAGACTTAAAAGTCTCTGCTGGTTACAGTTGGAAATCTGTCTAGAAGCCAAACACCAAGTCAAGGGTTTTCTTCATGGTTGGTTTCTACTGTAATCCAAGAAGGTGCCAAAATTATAATGTATGCAACGATTACTAGGGAAAATTAACCTAAAGATCACCCCATATAAGTGACACACAAGAGCTCAAATACAAGACAACTGAAACCCATTGTGTATGAACATTGTACAAGCACAGCAGAAAACTAAGTGTCAAGATGATGTGTCCTAAATTTAGAATTCCAGGCTGTGACAAAACCTGGGTGTCAACAGTGTGACTGCAGAATTTGGTAATTACTGTGTTTCGATATCTAAGGATAAAAAGGATTCCAACATTTCTTCAGGTTGAAGCTAAGTGGTACCTTGGATTACGAGCATTTTCTGTTTCAGAAGAATATTTGTAATCCAAAGCACTCGCTTATAGACATGTGCACAACAAAAATTTTCGTTTATTTCTGTTTCGTTTCTGTTCGTTTATCGTGATTCGTAATGAGTCGTAATTTCGTAAGACGTTAGTTATTGTATTCGTACTCTTTAGTATTTTCGTAACACTTTTTTTTCCGTTTCCGTTTTTTTATGTTAGTTTATTTTTCGTTGATTCGAGATTAGTATTTTCGTTAAATGTTGTATTCTGCCTCGTTCGTATTTTTACAATGAATTTATTCGTTTATTCGTTTTTACGTTGGTTTATTTTTCGTTGTTTTGATATTCGTATTTACATTATATTTTCCATAATGCCGCGTTTGTATTTTCGTAAGAAATAAATCTTCGTTGCTTTATGATCATTCGTATTTTCGTGTCTAATTTCATTTGATTATAACAACGTTCTTTTGTAGATTTTATTGCATTCGTAATTCTGTTAAAATACATTTTACGTTTATTCGACACACTACTCGTCGTAATTTTGTAAAACATCGTAATTTACTGCGATTGACTAACACAGATAAAGACACAAGGTCAAGGAGCCACATAAGAAAGAAGCTCTTCAGGGGAAGGGACAGCGCTGAGTGGCTATTGGTCACAGTACTAATGAAAGTGAATTTACATTATTTCATTTCCGTTTTCCGAAGATTCATAATTTATTTTTCATTAGTTTTGCTTTTCGTTTTTTATTCTTTGTTCGGCATTTCGGTTGTTTTCTTTTCGTTCTTCAAATATTAGTAAGTTTGCATTTTCGTTTATTTTTCGTAATTATGATTTTTTTTTTTGTGTTCGGTGTTTTCGTTATTTCTATGTTTTCGTTTCTTTTTTCTTTCGTTGTGTTGTTCTTTTACATTTAGTAGTTTCGTATCTTCGTAGTTTTCCATATTCGTTATTTTTGGAATTATCGTTATTCGTTATTTGCGCTAAACCATTCGTTTATTCGTAGGTTAACGAATCAACGAAAATAACGAATAATGACGGAAAACGTATTCGTAACGAAAAAAATTGCACATGTCTACTCGCTTATCAAAGCAAGTTTCCCCATAGGAATCAATGGAAACTCAGGTAATTGGCTCCACAGCCACTGCTTGTCTATGCAGTAACACATGTGGCCAGAGGTGGGGAGAAGAGGGAGACACTTGGGAATGGAGTGTTTCCAAGTGTCACCAGTGCCACCCGTACCTCTGGCCGAATGCGGTACTGCACACCCCAGAGGTTTGAATCCTGCTTGTTTTGTGCAACAATGCTTGCAAATCGAGTCAGTATTTAAAAAAAAAAAGGGCGAAATGCTTGTAAACCATGTTGCTCGCTGTGTTGTTCACCACCGTTTACGATCTTCCATCAACCCAAGACAGCTAATCCGACACACCGACAAACCTGCAGACATAATCCATATCAATCCCCCAGAAAATGAGACGCACAGCTCTATCCCCTGGTTTCAAAATGAATGAACAAACTCTTTAATGGTTAGCTCTCTTATATACAGTACAAGGCATGTTTCAGTAATCACAGAAACAATCAAACTTTCCACCACCAACTTCACACTATGGGGGGGCTTCAATCACATTCTTTTAGTTAATGACATCCAGTTGAGCTAATCATTAGTCCCCCCAGACGTCCCGTCTCCGCAATTAGAGGAGTTAATTACTACATCTTGACAAGTCACATTCCTTTACTAAACATAATTGACATGCTAATTCCCTAACTCACAACACATCATCAATAGACTTTTCACAGTATTAGCATCACACAATTAGATCCCCTCAATCCACATCTTAGATAGACTTCTGTCTCCGACAAAAAGGTATTCACGCCTGATCATCAATGGGCTTTAAACAGTGTTATCACACAATGGAAAGGTCTTAGGAGCAGACCTGAATTAACACCTCTACAGCCTTACACAGTGGACAATGAAATATCTTAGGAGTCTATTGACCTGGTTTTGGTCAACATTAACCAACAACTTTTAATATCTCAAGATTTCCTGCAATACATGAATTATTATTTATCAGCCACCATATGCCCAAAAGGGGCACAGGGTGACCTTAGACCCAAGAGTCCTTAGTGCCACTGGCACAGGAGTATCCCGCATCCCTCAAAAGTCTCTGGGCGTCACGGGTCATCCCGTTACATCTCTCCCCTTTTGGTGGGAGACTGACACAGGAGGGAACCCCAAACGGGTTGACTCCGAAGTTAGTAGTTCCAGTCCTCCAATGCTGGTATCCATACTGTAACCCAAATAAATTGCTCCAAACTGAGCATTACTCACCCCGCCATCCTCTGCCTCTCTCAGAGAACATGTCTGCCGCTGGGGAGAGGCCTGGACTGGCCCTTCTCCCTGGAGTCCTTTCAGCCGCTGGAGAGAAGACAGGGTGACTGGGCTCAGTCCATCATGCTGCCCCCCATCCCTGGGGTATACCAGTGGAGACTGAAGTCCCATCCACTGGTGCTAGGTGAAAATCCCCCGGTGCTTGCAAAGCTGAAATCCTTCCTGTCTCAGTGCCGCACCTTTTTCTGGGGTTGTGTCAGTGAAGACTGAAGTCCCATCCAGTACCACAGGAACCCCCTCTTCTGTTAGTTGAGAGCAGAGGCTTGTGGCACTCTGCTCTGTTGCCAGCTCTTCTGCTGAGTTGCTGTGAGTGGAGACCTTAGTCCCATACACTACCACAGAGACCCCGTCTTCTGTTAGTTGAGAGCAGAAGCTTGTGTCACTCTGCTCTGTTGCCAGCTCCTCTGCTGGGTTGCTGTGAGGGGAGACCACAGTCCCATCCCTCGATGTCAGCTCAAGCTGCAGTTGTGTGCAGCGGCCAGTAGCATCCTGCTCTGTTGCCAGTGATTCAGCTGGGAGTAAAAGCTTTACCACCTCAGCTTGTTGCTGGAGAGATGGGCCAACCGCCCTGGCTCCCTGGAACTCCACACCATCCGCTTCGGCTTTAGGGATGGCATTCTCCATATTTTCCACTGCCGATTTATCAGCCAGGATTTCAGAGTTGTCATCTGAAATTTCCTCATAGTCCCAGGCAACAGGAGCCTAGCAGCTGTCTGTAGGCGATTTCCAGCTCCCATTCCTGAATGGCCAGGAACTCCAAATCTTCCTGTAACCAGTGCCCTTCCGAGATATTCAATTTTTCCTCTCTGTCCTCCATTATGTCCTCCAAGCGCCACTCCTGATCATCCCCGAAGTCTGGATCACTGGACATCCTCCAATACAACAATCCCAGGCCATCATAGTCATAGCCTACCGTGGGGCTGTCATCCGCCGACCACGGGCACTCTTGGGCTACATACTACTGGAGGGCTCTGTAGCTTTCGTCCAATCGCATCTCTGCCCGAATCAGCCTGCTTAACTCCGCTGTCCACTCCTGCTTCCCCCAACAATGGCATTCGTACATCATACTGCGGCCAGTACCTTACATGGATGGAGTGTAGGACCTTTCCTTGGTGTTGCTGCTCCAGAGATAGCGCTTCCTTCCAGAATTCGCAATGAATCAAATCCGACCATCCCAGCAGGACCTCCTCTGATACTGGTCCTCTGTGCTGTATCTGCATCTCTTATAACCTCCTTTTGAATTCCTCTTCCATTGCGACTGGTATCTGCACCTCTCCTCTCTCTTCAGTTGGTGATGCTTTGACTTCAGCTGCTGCAGCACCTCTTTGATGTAGCCAAGTGGCATCCACAGCTGCTATAACCAGGTCAACGATCTCCGGTGGAGGATTAGGACCATACTGTGCCAGTCCACGTCTAACAGCCCGATAACATTTTCTTCCTCGGGTGTCCTGTCTGTTACGCCGGGCCTCTCAGCTCTATCCATTTTGACAAGTTCTGCGATAATGTCCCTTTTCTTACGGTTGCTGGCCGGTCTGCCCCGACTCTCCAGTAAGTACATGAGGGAAGAGAGCTTCAGCCATTCATACAGCGTCTCCATTGTCCTGTGCCCTTGTAGCCGTTCCTCTGGCGATGGAATCATCCCACTGCTGCCACCACTGTAACGGTCACCGCCGTTTACGACCTTCCATCAACCCAAGACAGCTATCCGACACACCGACAAACCAGCAGACATGATCCATATCAATTCCCCAGAAAATGAGACTCACAGCTCTATCCTCTGGTTTCAAAATGAATGAACAAACTCTTTAATGGTTAGCTCTCTTATATACAGTACAAGGCATGTTTCAGTAATCACAAGAACAATCAAACTCTCCATCCCCAACTTCACACCATGGGGGGCTTCAATCACATTCTTTTAGATAATGACATCCAGTTGAGATAATCATTAGTCCCCCCAGACGTCCCGTCTCCGCAATTAGAGGAGGTAATTACTACAGCTTGACAAGTCACATTCCTTTACTAAACATAATTGACATGCTAATTCCCCAACCCTGAAAGGAGACATCTGACCTTTAGACTGCTAACTCACAACACATATCTATCATCAATAGACTTTTCACAGTGTTAGCATCACACAATTAGTTCCCCTCAATCCACATCTTAGACAGACTTCTGTCTCTGACAAAAAGGTATTCACACCTGATCATCAATGAGCTTTAAACAGAATGGAAAGGTCTTAGGAGCAGACCTGAATTAACACCTCTACAGCCTTACACAATGGACAATGGAATATCTTAGGAGTTTATTGACCTGGTTTGGGTCAACATTAACCAACAACTTGTAATATCTCAAGATATCCTGCAATACATGAATTATTATTTATCAGCCACCCTATGCCCAAGTATGATGCTACAAGCTTGGCACACTTATTTTTGGGCAGTTTCCTCCCATTCTTTGCACGACTCAAGATCCATCAGCTTGGATGGGAGGCGTCGGTGCACAGCCATTTTCAGGTCACTCCTGAGATGTTTAATCAGTTTCAAATCTGGGCTCTGGCTGGGCCACTCAAGGACATTTACAGAGTTGTCCTGTAGCCACTCCTTTGTTATCTTGGCTGTTTTCTTAGGTTCCTTAGGGGTTGTTTACGAAAGGCAAATCCACTTTGCACTACAAGTGCACTCGCTGTAGATCTGAGGGGGAAGATCTGCTGATTTTATCATCCAATCATGTGCAAGCTAAAATGCTGTTTTTTATTTTCCTTGCATGTCTCCCTCAGATCTACAGTGACGGAACTTCCAAGTGCACTTGTAGTGCAAAGTGGATTTGCCTTTCATAAATAACCCCCCTTGTACGGATGATGGAGGCCACTGTGCTCATTGGACCTTCAGTGCTGCATACATTTTTCTGTAACCTTCTCTAGATCCGTGCCTCGATACAATCCTGTCCCTGAGTTCTACATACAATTCATTGGACTTCATGATTTGGTTTGTGCTCTAAAATGCACGGTGCTATGCAGATGTTAACTGTGGGACTTTATATAGACAGGTGTGTGCCTTTCCGAATCATGTTCAATCAACTGAGTTTACCAAAGGTGGACTCCAAACCAGATGCACCTGAGCTCAATTTTGAGTGTCATGGCAAATGCTGTGACTATTTATGTACATGTTATTGTATTTTTATTTTTTCATAAATGTGCAAAGATTTCAAACAAACTTCTTTCACATTGTCATTATGAGGTATTGTTTGGAGTATTATGAGGAAAATAATGAATTTAATAAATTATGGTCAAGATATTTTTTACTGAGAAAATTGGTAGAAAATGCGAGGCAATCGTTCATGTGAGAAGAGGCATATAAACATATAATACCTAAGTAGAAGTACCTTCAAACAGACCTTCATAACAACTTGAGGCATGTGAAGTGTAACTAATACAAGGATACTTGGTACATAGGTATTTTCAACACGTTAATAAAATACAATATTGGTTCAAAGATTGAAAAACACAAAGAAATAGTAACAGAGAATTAGAGGCTCTAGCTCATTATTGGAAAGGATAGGATACAGAACACTCAAGAAATTGTGAAACGCTTTACCAATCATTTAATTTGTCTGAGGAGGATCCAAGGATTAGTGTTGCTCAAGAATATTCGCATTGCGAATATTCGTTACGAATATTGCATATTCGAGTATTCGCGAATAACTCGAATATCGCTGTGAATATTCGCTATTGCGAATATTCATATTTTTTCAAATTTATTTTTAAAACAGATCCCAGTGATCTCCATCGACGCCTAAAAGCATTGCTGGTATGATTAGAGACCCTGGGCCGAGTAGCTGAGGCGATCCTTTTATGTTGCCGAATATTCGCAATGCGAATATTCGTATTACGAATATTCGCGAATACTTTCTCTGCCCTTCTTTTGCATCAGAGCCAATCAGAGTTCTCCTACCACAGTTGTCAGAGGTTAGCAACCTCCATAGCAACCAATAGGAACCTGCCTGCACGACCATTATATAAGATCACTCCCAGCAGTATTTCAGTGCAGATTCACAAGGTGGCTAGAGAGAGTGGAGTGTTTCTGTGCGTTTTTCCTGTGTATTGCGATCTTAGAGCTTAGCATTGTGCTTCCAATAGTGCTTTCAGTTCTGAGTTTCCTGCTTCTAAAACCAAATGCTTTTTTCAAAGCAAAAGACTCAACAGCTTTTCTAAAAGCTCAGATTTGTGTTGTTTTGTCCAGGTTAGTGTAGCTTAGTGTTAGATAGATTTCTGTGTAGTTAGTGTAAGTGTACATTTCTTTAAGGTAGCTTAGTTTAGTGTGTGTTTAGTCTCTGTGTTTTTTGTGTAAAAAACAAACAAAAAAAAAAAAAAATTTTTTTTAGCTTTAGTTTAGTCATATAAGTTTGTGTAAGTAGAGTTGGTGTTTAGTGCATATTAGTTTAGTAATCCAGGAAATGATCTCCGTTTTCGCGTGTTGTTTGCGCGCATGCGCGGGCGAGAATTTTGCAATCAATTTCGCATTCGCATTATTGAAATTTTGCTAAATTTTTTTTTTTTGATAAAATATCACGAATATTCGATATTAACGAATATTACACGAATATTCTTCTATATATTCGTGAAATATCGCGAAATCGAATATGGCGTATTCCGCGTAACACTACCAAGGATCCCAGTTTGTAAAAGCGGGGGATGTTTCCATCTCTATTGGCAAGGATCTGTTCATAATTAAAGGCTTTATCCATTTTTTTTAACAACCTTGAATTTAATCCATTTTGGAATAAGGCTGTAACATAACAAAATGTGGAAAAAGAGAAGGCCTGCGAATACTTTCTGGATGCCTGTAAATATGGCTCTTCACCCAAACAAGGTAAAAACATTTTGCAGATTGATTGTCATCACAATGAAGAGTGCCTGGATGCAGCTCTTGATCTCCATTTAGTGCCGCTGCAACAAAGAAACCCAGGTCTTATTAAAGCAGAACTAAACTCATTGATTTACCAGTTTCAAAAAACATTTACATTAAGGCACGTAACGGGAGTGCTAACTGTCACATTTGCTTGTGCTCTCAACTACACTGTCAAACCGTCAAGTGGTTGGTGTCATAACTGATCACATGTGCAGCACCATGTCAGCTGAAGTTCAAACAGGGGCTAAGGTGGCAGCTTCCTTGGCTGAAAACGATAGGAGGGTTTAATTCTGCTTTAAAGACCAACTTCTTGGTCTGCTGGCTCTGAGCAGACCTCACATCACACTAACCATAATTCACCAGTGACAGGATTGATAAACGAGCAGGGACAACACCTAGCTGTTCTAAAGCCTCATTCTCTCATGGGCCAAATGAGCAAGATTTGTGCTGTTGCTTACCTCCCATTGGCAGGCATGATTCTAAAAGTGTTTTTGCTAGCAAGGGAAGCAGGTCAGGGCTCCCTTTAGCAGTCCTGTTCATGGTGAATTGGCAACATTGTTAATGGACTTTAAAGTTGGTCCAGTGACATGATTTAAAATTCAAAATAACCAGCAGTAAAGTGTGTGGTTCATGAGGTGGCAGAACCAACTAACAGATTACGAAGATGCTTGAAAACTGCATGTCATTCATTGTAAATAGGGATGTGATTTCCCCTCACTTTCCTTGCAGTACTCTCAATGAGGGCAAAAAACAGCAATAAAAATCTGATAGAGGTTCTAGCACTCTTCCAGTATACAGTATCTAAAACTAGAAGAAACGTTTTGGCTCATGTTTCCCTTTAGGTTTTTTTTAAGGTGTTCCAACTTTTGCCTTGGTTCATTATGTAACCAAGTACATTTCTGGTTTCACTTAAGAATCTTTTGTTGGGTTGAAGTGTACACAGTCATGATGGCAATGTACCTCTAAGTTCAAGGCTATCAAAACTTAGTTGGTCATCTGTGAGATGAAAGAGAGCAGAAACAGATGGCTGACCGGTCCTCAGTCACTCTCTCTATTTCTGTAATGAGATCATTGTGAGCTAATTGCTCGGGCACTCCTGTGGGCTCTTTCCTTTTGTAGTTGCATCTCCGGAGGGGGAACATTTCAGAGGTCCTGCTTCTGTCATCTGTTTTGGTGTCTTCATCCTGCCGGTTTTCATTTTAAGTCTCATTACTGAAGTTTTATTCCAGAATTGCTGGTAAACCCCCTCCAAAGCAGAGCTGTATCAAGAGGATTATTTCTGTGACTCTGAATTTGTTTTGATTATATTAGTTACCGTCAGTGCCACTGAATTCTTTATTTACCTGCTGGTATTTTAGCAAGGGGGTGAATTCCCGTACTTGCTGCAAATGATTCATGAAGATTATTTAAAGTGATCACGCTAGTCTTACAGCTTCTGATTAACCCATGCAACCTTTACCTAATATAATAAAAAACTTGTATTCTTAAAGTGCATCTAACCTCCCTATCCATTACAGTCAGGGAAGTTGCCATCTTAGCCTCTGTTAGATATGCAGTTGCCAAGGTGCTGCACGTGTGAACAAATACGACACCAGCAATTTGATGGATTGGCAACTAGGCTGAAAGCACAAGCAACTGTGACAGGTACCGTTTATGGTATGCCTTGAATTGTAACTTTTGGTAAACCATTAAATCGATGCGTTTAATTCTGCTTTAAGTGCAGTAAAGCATTACAAACAATCCTATTTCTCAATGTTTAAAGTGGAACTAAACCCAACAATTTAACGGTTTTCCAAAATAGTCATATTCAAGTTGCTTAAATTATCAACCAAACTGTTGAAGTGGTTTCAAAGATAAAAAATATATATTTTTTACCTTAATGCATTCCCTAAACTAAAGGAGAAGTAGGGCCAAAGCTATTTTGGACTTACTTCTTCTGGGGGTCACAAGAGTGCACTTAGTTCTGCACTCCTATATTCAGTTAATGGTGGGCTAAAATCCGCGGCAGCATTCCTGACTTTAATGGGAATGCACCACTAAGAGCCTGAGCCAGCCGCTCCTGCCCCCTCAACATCCTGGCTCTCTAGTATGTGCTGGAGGGGTGGAGCAAATAGTTGGTGACGGACAGTCTCTCTGCTCACTGAAGACCGATAAGCGAGGCAGCAGAGACAGATTCAGCAATGGACCGATGCTGCATCTACCTACGTGTAAGGGCTGCTTTGTGCAATATCAGTAAGTACAGTAAGTTGAAAAATCTACAAAAAAAACTGAATGCAAAGATTTGCAAAGCTCACAAACCCATATTTTTTTCACAATAGGAAACATTAAATGTTTAAACTGAAAAAATGTATAATTTTAAGAAAAAAAAGAAGGTCATTTTAATATTGATGTCAGCAACACGTCTCAATAAAGTTGTGAGAGGGGAACGATAAACTGATAAAGTAAGTAGTACTAACAAGGAAAAACATTTTGCAACTAATTATATTATTTGGCAACTAGTCAGTATCATGATTGGCTATAAAAAGAGCATCTTAGAGAGTCAGAGGGGGAGATTTACTAAAACTGAAGCACACCGAATCTGGTGCAGCTGTGCATCATAACCAATCAGCTTCCAGGTTTTTGGCCGGGTTCACACTGGTATGGCATATTCTCTGAATTTGGTAACACATGTCGCATGATGCGTATAAATCAATGGTTCCCTTTGAGAGCCCTCTTAACTGGTCTGACAGAAGTCGGTCCAACTTTGAAAAGGGTTCCTGCATTACTTTGGTCCGACTTTGATCCTTCTTCAGCCCATTGCATATTATTGATGTCGGATCATCATCTTAACTGATCCGATTTTGGCATGTGACTTGGATCTTGAAGGGGAACCCCACACCAAAATCCCTCCAAAATCTATACTAGGATCTTATCCAAACACACAGCTCAGCAGGTCAGGAAAGGGGGGGGGGGTGAGCAAGCACCCCGCCGGACCATACCAGGTCACAAGCCCTCTGCATCTGTTGATGGGGAGAAGGGCCTCTTCCTGACAATCCAGAGCAGTCCCACTCCCCAGAACCCAACCCCCCCACCCTATGTGAATGAGTATGGGGTACATTGTACCCCTACCCATTCACCCCAAAAAAGTGTCAAAGAAATAAAACCAGCACTCAGGATTTTGACAAAGTCCTTTATTAAAGCAGCTCCAGTGTCTCTTCTCCCTCTGATTTCTTCTCCCTTCTGTGATGTCTTCATTCTCTGGTTCTCTTCGCTGCGCTGATGTCTTCTTTTTCTGGTTCTTCGTCCGGTTCTTCTTCTCTCTGCTGTCTTTTTCCTCCTATCTTCTCTCAATGCTAGCTCCCATTGTAAATGTTAGCTGCGGCATGTGCCATCACTTATATAGCAATGGAGCGTGGCCATTAGGTGACATCATCCAGAGACTATGCCCCTTCTGACATCACCACCCATGGCATGATGGGTGGTGATGTCACAAGGGTCTCTGGAAGAAGTCACCGGATGGCCACACCCCATGGCTATATAAGTGATGGCACATGCCGGAGCTAACAGCGGGAGCTAGCATCGGGAGAAGATCGGAGAAAGAACCGGCAGAGAAAGAAGACGGGAGAGAAGAAGTACTGGAGGAACGAAGGATGAACCGGCAGAGGAAGAGGACATCAGTGCAGAGAGAAGAACTAGAAAATTAAGATATCACCGGCGAGAGTAGAGATGCTGGAGCTGCTTTAATAAAGGACTATGTCAAAAACCTGAGTGCTGTTTTAATTTTTGGGTGAATGGGTATAGGGTACAAGCCCCCACTTGCAGACCCTGACAACCACCGCCCAGGGTTGCAGGGATGAGGCACTTGACCATTAACATGGGGACAAGGTGCTTTTTGGGAGGGAAGAGCCCCCCTGCCCCAAAGCACCCTTCCCATGTTGAGGGCATGTGGCCTGATATGGTCCAGGGTGCACTCACTCTTCCCCCCCTTTCCTGACCTGCCGGGCTGCGCTCTTGGATAAGGGTCTGGTATGGATTTGGGGGGGCATGTGGCCTGGTATGGTCCAGGAAGGGGGCACACTCGCTCGTCCCCTCCTTTCCTGACCTGCCGGGCTGTGTGCTTGGATAAGGGTCTGGTATGGATTTGGGGGGGCATGTGGCCTGGTATGGTCCAGGAGGGGGGGACACTCGTTCCCTCCTTTTCTGACCTGCAGGGCTGCGCGCTTGGATAAGGGTCTGGTATGGAATTGGGGGGGCATGTGGCCTGGTATGGTCCAGGAGGGGGGGCACACTCCCTTGTCCCCTCCTTTCCTGACCTGCCGGGCTGTGCGCTTGGATAAGGGTCTGGTATGGATTTTGGGGGGGTCACACATTTTTTTTTATTTTGGCGTGGGGGTTCTCTTTAACCATTTATGGACCAGCGGTTGCAGTGGTACTGCGTCAATGTGTCTGGTTCCCACAAATCACCGTCGTACATCGGCTCGTGCCCATTTTTGTGGGCGCGCACTCCCACTGGATAGCAGGAGAGCCAATCAGAGGGTTGGGTAGACTTGATGTCTTCCAGCCACCAGTGATCATTCCCTGCAGTGACAGAATGGGCATTTGCATCTTCCAGGGACATTGGCCAGGTACTGTGAATACATAGTTACATTGGTCCAAGCTGGACCAATGAACTATGTGAAAATATACCATATATGGAATCCATTTTTAATGTGTACAGGAAATTTTAAGCTTTTCCCCACTCACTGCAGATGAGTGGGGAGGAGGACTTAACTTCCCTTTTTGGGTGGAGTTCTGCTTTAAAGCTAAACTCTGGGTAAGCAGCTAAGTACACCAACGAAATACACATGTGAACTGATTCACAGGCCAAAGGATTTGTATTTTTGTCCATCCAGTCATGAGATTTACACAGCTCTGCCATTCAACACAGCCCTGATTTTTTTTTTTTGCGGCAGTTTCGTAACACTTGTCTTGAACCTGTGACTGGACAGTGCAAGTTGAAGCAGCAGACTGATAAGCTCATCTTTATGTCACTCTGCTGTCTCCTATCAGTCAACCAATTAGTTCCTTTGCTGGAGAGGCCTGGGACACTAGAAAAATGGCAGAAAACTGCAAAGGGAAGTGGTACCTTCTGCTGCACTCAAGTGGTAGTGCCTTGTGTCCTCACAACCCGACCCCTGGAGGACACGCTGTTTCCTAAAGTAAAAGTTAAGACCAGTAAGTTCCAGGTGGGCCCCTCTGGTCTTTGATCTCTCTTTACCTTGCCATTTGTAGTGTTTTGTATTTAATGTCTTACAGTATGTTTAGGAATTTGGAGGTGGGGGGCACATGTTTAGCTATGCTTCTCCAAAAATGGTTCTGTAAGTTCTTAAACATATGCTGCATTACTAACTAAATAAAACCTGCATGACACACATGCTCAGGGCCACCATCAGGGGGGTACAGGCATTACACCTGTAAGGGGCCCGATGGTCACCAGCCCCCCCTCATTTTTTTTCCGTTTGACCCCCCCACCTTTATAAACTCGTAGAAGAGGCCCAGCCCCCCCTTTTTTTTCCGTCTGACCCCCCCACCTTTATCATCTCGCGGCAGGAGAGAGAAGAGACGACTTGACTTGACTTTGTTTTTGTTCGTCAGCACCAACACCCCTGTCCCACTTATCATCTTGCGGCAGGAGAGAGAAGAGAAGAGCTCCAGAGGGGCCCTGCCTAAAGCTGTGTAAGGGGCCCCAAAATTTGTGATGGCTGCCCTGCACATGCTAGTTGCTCTTATGCCACGTACAGAGGGTCAGAATTTCCGACAACAAATGTTTGATGTGAGCTTGTTGTCGGAAAATTTGACCGTGTGTATGCTCCATCGGACCTTTGCTGTCGGAATTTCCGACAACAAATGTTTGAGAGCTGGTTCTCAATTTTTTCGACAACAAAAGTTCTTGTCGGAAATTCCGATCGTCTGTAGCCAATTCCGCTGCACAAAAATCCTACACATGCTCAGAATCAATTTGACGCATGCTCAGAATCATTGAACTTAATTTTTCTCGGCTCGTCGTAGTGTTGTACATGACCACGATCTTGACGTTCAGAATTTCTGACAACATTTGTGTAACCGCGTGTATGCAAGACAAGTTTGAGCAAACAATCCGTCGGAAAAAAATCCATGGTTTTGATGTTGTAATGTCCGATCGTGTGTACGCGGCATTAGGCATTTTTCTGACAAATTTGTACACTCACACTGCCTGTAGAAAGTTTTCATGTGAAAGATGGTTTTAATTTTTAAATAATTACTGTGATTATGTATTGTAGATGTATTATAAGACTTGTCCACCAGATGGCACTCTGAGCCTACTGTATAGCTCACCCATTACAGAAGAGCATAGACTATATGCAAGTTATTAAGTTGAGTTCCAGGTATGGCCTTTTTTTACATTGGCCCAGCTTGGAAATATTTATATGCCTTACCTGTGAGATCCTTGTCAAAGCAGAGACTCACTGTAGTAGTCATCTCTACTAACATGATCCTTGTGATCTTCTGGGTCCCGCCATTCACAAAATATCTTAAATTCACAGAACATCTTGCAAGTCAGTCTCTGTTTGAACGAGGTTGCCTAATTGTCTCTGGTGTCTCTGGAGTCACTGACCAGGAATAGTGATTATAGAACTAAGCAAACTTCAGTTAGCTCGATGTTCTGAACAAGTGAAAAAAAAAAATATTTGCATTTTTTTCTCTCCATTTTTAAGGACAATTCACAAGATTTTGGGGAAGAAATTGCATGGGTAGCTGGCCACTGCCATGGGGAACATGAACCAATGCAAAAATAAAAAATATAAAACTTATAACACTGTTCAAAGAGGAGCAAGTCTTTTACAAATACTAAAAGTTCTACATTAAAAGTAGACAATTCCTTTAAATAACTTGCTTGGGGCTGCATTAAAACTATATGTGAACAGATGCACCTCTACAGTGTACTGAAACAAAGGTGACATTTACAAATAAAAAAAAAAAACACATTTTAATATACATTAAATTACATTTAGAAGTCACTTCTTTTTTGTTTGTAAACAAAGCAGGTGCGAATTTCCCTAAAAATTGATATCAGACCCTGATATGGATTGTAAGGGGGGGGGGGGGACTCCACAGAAAAAAAAATACTGCCCCCCAAGGGGTTAGGAAGTGTGAACCTGAACCATACCAAGCCACATGCCATCAACAAGGGGAGGGTACCTTGCTAGGAGGGTCTCAGAGGGCAAAGCAACTTGTCCCAATGTTAATGAGGACAAGAGCCTCTTCCCTACATCCCTGGCCCAGTGGATGTAAGGTTCTGCAGGGGGCTATTTAGAATCTAAAAGCCCTCTTTAAATGATAGAAGCCTCCAGATATCCGGCCCCTCCCTTATGTGAATGAGTATAGGGGTACATTGTAACTCCTTTACAAAGAACATAACATATTAACCACATACCGCTACGCCGCAGCCTAGTTAATCAGCGCGGGGAACATTACAGCTTTCATTTGAATAGCTGTGTGTTCCCCGCTGCGCCGCGCATTGACACTCCCCCTTGCTCGGGCACTTTGATAGACAGATCACCTGTCCCCAGGATTGGACGGGTGATCTGTCTATCAAAGTGCCCCAGCAAGGTGGAGTGTCTATTCAAATGAAAGCTGTAATGTTCCCCGCGCTGACTAACTAGGCGGGGGCGGCTGCATATACGGTATGGGGGAGACATGGCTGCATCTATGGGGGGACATGGCTGTATCTGTGGGGGACATGGCTGCATCTGTGGGGGACATGGCTGCATATTTGGGGGACATGGCTGCATCTGTGGGGGACATGGCTGCATCTGTGGAGGACATGGCTGGGGGGACATGGCTGCATCTGTGGGGGACGTGGCTGCATATGTGGTGGACATGGCTGCATATGTGGTGGACATGGCTGCATATGTGGTGGACATGGCTGCATCTGTGGGGCACATGGCTGCATTTGTGGGGGACATGGCTGCATCTGTGGGGGACATGGCTGCATTTGTGGGGGGACATGGCTGCATTTGTGGTGGGACATGGTTGCATTTGGGGACACATTTAAAAAAAGTATCGGTATTCGGTATCAGCGAGTACATGGAAAAAAGTATCGGTACTTGTACTCGGTTCTAAAAAAAGTGGTATCGGGACAACCCTACTTTGTATATATTTTTTTCAATTAGCAACCTTACTTATGTATGGATGTTGGACATCTGGGGTCCCCCTTATTTTAAAGGGGGGCCAGGCAAAGTAACCTCGTCATGTTCAAGGCATGTCTTGCCCAGTATGGTTCAGGGTGGGGGAGGAGGCTGTATATTCACAGCCCTTCCATTTTATGGCCATTTAGGCTGCTGCTCAGTCAAGGAATTGGTATAGATCTTGGAGTGTTTTTTTTTTTGCTTAGGGTACAGCTTTGTAATTCATTCCAGACCCAAAGGTTCTGGTATGAATTTTGAGGATGATCGCATGCGGTTTTGTCTTTTTGTGTGGGATACTAGATAAAGATCTGGTTCAGTTTTTAGGGTGAACCCAGCGTGTTTTTTTTTTACTTGCACAGTGTCAGTTGTTGTTATGTCAGACTATAACATGGAATGACTGTGCAGCTGCCAGTGCCCTAGCAACCAATAATGTCATTGTTTGCTGGACGAAGGTAGTCAACCCACTTGGTGTCTATAGTTGTAGGTGACCTCCAGCATCCTAGCAACCGAGCAGCAGAAAATCATTGATTTTATAGTTGTAGTAATGCCACTAAATTAATGACTTGGACCCCTTTCACACTGAGGCGCTTTGCAGGCGCTATAACGCTAAAAATAGCGCCTGCAAAGTGCCCTGAAAGAGCCGCTGCTGTCTCTCCAGTGGGCTGAGGGCTTTCACACTGGAGCGATGCGCTAGCAGGACAGTAAAAAAAAGTCCTGCTAGCAGCATCTTTGGAGCAGTGAAAGAGCATTGTATACCGTTCATCCACCGCTGCTGCCAATTTAAATGAATGGGTACCATGGCTATACCCCTGGCAAAGCGCAGCTGCAGCGGTTTTAACCCTTTTTCGGCCGCTAGCGGGGGTTAAAAGTCCCCCGCTAGCGGCCAAATAGCGAAGCAAAATTTAAGGTAAATTTACACCTGACGCACTTACCGCTCCAGTGAGAAAGGGGCCTTATAGCTGCAGCAGCTGAAGGTTTGGTGAGCAGACAAACACGCACAGTCAGGGTCGAACGCTACATAAGTGTTTCTCAAACTCAGTCCTCAAGTACATAGCCCCAACAGGCCATGTTTTGGGAATATATATAATATAGCTGTCCAAAATACCAAGCCATTGACGCTGATTTAAAGCACCTGTGCAAGATAAAGGAAAACCTGCAAACATGGCCTGTTGGGGGAACTTGAGGACTAAGGTTGAGAACCACTGCTCTACATGGCTGCAAAATCTTTTTCCTATCCAAGAACAAGCATGTAGCTAGTGAAGACAGACACATTTTTTACAGCTTGGTTCTAGCACAATCCACTATAGTCTTCAAAGATGGAGGTTGCACATTTCCAAATTATACAACAAGAGGCCCCAACAAGAATCCCTATGAAATGTTATCATTCAAATCATAAACGGACTCCACCACCCAGAAGAAATGTTAAAAGCACCCTTAATCTAGTCCAATGGAGTGTAAGAAACCAAAGTAACTGGTAAACCGAGTTGGTTTTCTGGCTTCAGTACAGTTGCAATGTGCATGTTAAAATCCATGGTACGTGACATATTTCTGTAAATTAGAGACAGCTAGTAACCGTGCACAAAATAATAAAATTAATGTTCTTATTTTAGATTTTTTTATTTCTTTTTTAACCTTTTTACTTTTAAAGGGCTATTTAAGTAGTAAACTCCTATTTTGTAGTAATTACATAAGCCTGCTGTAGCGCTAATTTCAATTACACCCCTCATGACTAGCTAAATTGGATTTACATGGTCCTGGTCACAAGGACCGTTTGCAGTGATGCAGATTATCACAGACACTTGTGTCACATGGACAGCCATTCCACATTGAAATGGCAGAAAATAGTTAAAAAATACATGAAAGAGATAGCCAACCACGTCTGAAAAGACAAAGCAGTATGATTCCAACTTAGCTTCTGCTGAAGAGAGAAAGACTTGGCAGTAAAGAACATTATAACTTTATACTATATTATCATTTTTATTGTTATTAAGTGATGATAAAAGAGAAGTATGCGTGGGGGTTCCCCTTTTATACTTACCTAGGTGGATGCAGCATGGGACCAATGATGCATTTGTCCCCTGGCATCTCTACACTCTACACTGAGAACCAAGCCACTGAACACCGCCGATGGCTCAATTCTTACAGATCCCTAAGAGGAGAGCTGCTGACTGTCAATCAGCAGCTCTCCTCACTGCTCCTCTATGCTCACTGGAGCACTGAGCTATGGAGTGGTGGGAATCGGCCGTCTTAGTCTCCAAGCGGCTTACTGAGAGGCTAACCTTTCAATTTATCGTCCATTCAGCAAAAGTTTTCGAAACGTTTACTTCCTTTTTTTTGGCTCACTGATTTTCGATTTGTGCTTTGCTAACCCCTACTAGCAGCAGAGAAAGGGTTAAAAACTGCTTTGCCGGCGCTTTGGTGGCGCTGCCCTTTTCCCGGCGCTTTAGCCTCAAAGACACGGCTAGCAGGACTTTTTTTTACCATCCTGCCAGCGCACCGCTCCAGTGTGAAAGCCCTCAGGCTTTCACACTGGAGTGAAAGGAGTGGCTCTTTCAGGGTGCTTTGCAGGTGCTACTTTTAGTGTTATAGCTCCTGCAAAGCGTCTCAGTGTGAAAGGGGTCTAACTGATGCTTACACTAACACTCACTAGAGTAGATCAAGCCCTGAATTAAGAAATCTTTATTTTTGTTTTCCAACAGACCTTTATTTATTTATTTTAAAACAGACTTCTCTTCTAGAGCAGGAAAATGTACACTATGGCCCGGATTCACATACATCGGTGCATATTAATGCCGCCGTAGAGTATCTCGTTTACGCTACGCCGGCGCAGCGCAGAGAGGCAAGCATGGAATTCACAAAGCAAATGCTCCCAACTCTGCGCTGGCGTAGCGTATATTTTGTTGGCGTAAGCCGGCGTAAGTGGAAGTAGGTGGAAGTGGGCTGGAAGTGGGCGTGATCCATGTTAATGAAGTGTGACCCCATGCAAATGATGGGCCGGGTGCCAGACATGTACTTAAAATGAACTGCGCATGTGTCGGGACATGGACGTATCCCCGTGCGCATGCGTACAACCACGTCGGAACAACTACCTAAGATACGCCGGATCACTGTGTATGCCGTGAACGTAACCTACACCCAGCCTGACCCACGTCGGCCCATATTCACAGACGTCCAACGTAAAATACGTAGGCTTGTGTTCCCTGGTCCATACCTTTGCATGGGTTGCGCCTCATCTATGGGGAATAACTTTACGCCAAACGTAAAACTTACACAAATCGCGTAAATCATGCGCCTGGCGCAAGTACGTTTGTGAATCGGCGTATCTCCCTCATTTGCATATTTAAATCGAAAATCAATGGGAGCGCCACATGCCTCCAGCATAAATATGCGCCCACTCTCTGCTGGCGTAGGCAAGTTACGTCGGTGGGATGAAGTCTGTTTTTAGGCGTATCTAAGTTTGTGGGTTCGGCGCACAGATACGACGGTGCATATTTGTACTTACGCGGCATATCTGGAGATACGTCGGCATAAGTGCTTTGTGAATCCGGGCCTGCATCTTTTCCTCCTCACTGTTTCTCTGCTTTACAGAGGAGGCATTACACTGTCAATCACAGTAGTGATCGCTGTGATTGGCTACTCACAGTGATTACATGACCGGGATCTGGTTTTACCTTCTCCAGATAATTTGTAAGGAGCTGTCACCAACAGCTCGGTCTCAGTGCTGGGACCGCACAATGAAGTGTTTTTCCAGGACAAACACAAAAACACATACAGTATTAGAGATGCATCAACATTTTGGTGGCCAAAAATTGTGTTTTTGCCATTTTGCCAATGAAGTAAAAGGTGGCAATAATGGCGCCAAAAACGCACGTAATTTTGCAATGATTTTACTGTGTTTATCATGTGTTTTTAATAGGTCATGTGACTTGAAAAACTAAACACGTGTGTTATGAATGCGTTATAAATGATCCAATGGGGGAGATGTGTTTTTGGTGTGTTTTTTTTTTAACTGACCAAAAATTCAGCAAACAATATTTTTAACACTACAATGGAACAACAGACCAGTGTGAAGACATACATAGAATTTAAAGGATCACTAAAGATTTTTTTTTTTAGCTAAATAGCTTCCTTTACCTTACTGCAGTACTGGTTTTGTGTCCTTATTGTTCGTTTTTGCTTTGAAGTTGCTGTAATCCTGCTCTGTTCTCCACACTTCCTGCTTGTCTGTTTCCTCATAACCACCATACTGGGAGCTTTCTCACGATGGTTTAAGCCAGGGGTGCCTAACCGCTGGCCCGCGGGCCACATGTGGCCCGCGGACCGCTCTGATGTGGCCCGCCACCAGATCGCGTGTTTCCGCCCACTATTTGCGCACAATTTGCACTGTAAAGAGCTCTATTTGCATTGTAAAGAGCTCTATTTGCACTGTAAAGAGATCGCGGGTTCCTGCAAGATTCAGTATCTCCGATCATGATCACTGTGCAGAGCCCGCGCTACAGAAAGCGTGCAGAACAGAGCCCGCACTACAGGATGCTTGCGGCCGTAGCAGAGAGCAGAGCCAAAGCCGTTGCGTCCTGTATCGTCTCTGTCACAGGCGGAGTGCATTTGATATCACTCCGCCTATGACAGGGGCGGCGCCATACTGGAAGCATCGGCTCTGCTCTCTACTGCAGCCACATGCTTCCTATAGCCCGGGCTCTGTTCTGCACGCTTCCTGTAGCGCAGGCTCTGTTCTGCACAGTAAGTATTAACTCTCCTATCACCACTATACCAGGCAGCGTGCCCACTATACCAGGCAGTGTACCCACAATACTGGGCAGTGTGCCCACCAAAATACCAGGCAGTGAGCCCTCCACAATACCGGACAGTGTGCCCGCCACAATACCAGGCAGTGTGCCCGCCACTATACCAGACAGTGTGCCCGCCACAATACCGGGCAGTGTGCCCGCCACTATACCGGGCTGTGTGCCCACCACAATACCAGGCAGTGTGCCCGCCACTATACCGGGCAGTGTGCCCGCCACTATACAGAACAGTGTTCCCGGCACTATACCAGGCAGTGTGCCCGCCACTATACCAACCAGTACCACTGTACCAGCCAGGATACCCATCACTGTTTCAGCCAGTGCACCCACCAGTATACCTACCGCTGTACCAGCCAGGGTACCCACCGCTGTACCCACCACTGTACCAGCCAGGGTACCCACCAGTATACCAACCCGGGGGAACCCGCCAGTGTACCTATCAGTGTACCCGCCAGTAAACCTATCAGTGTACCCACCACTGTACCAGCCAGGGTACCCACCACTGTACCAGCGGGTGTACCCACAACTGTACCCACCAGTGTCTACCAGCCAGTGTACCCACCAGTGTCTACCAGCCTGTGTACCCACCACTGTACCAGCCAGCAGTAACCGCCAGTGATATTCGCCAGCAGCACCTGCCAGAGATAACCGCCAGTGATACCCACCAGCAATACCTGCCAGTGATACCTGCCTGCGGTAACCACCAGCAGCACCTGACAGCCATACTCACCCAGGGAGAATGCCAGCAACAGCCACCAGCCTTAACCACCTGGGGGACAGCAGCAGCCTGCGGGAACCGGGAGGAGGAAGTGAAGATTAAGGTTAGTTGTTTAGCACTGGGAAACACTTTTTGATAGATTTTATATACAGGTATATGACTGGCAGATCGGAGGGCTCATAGAGTATAGCAGGCTGTGTTGCCCCCCCCCCCCCACACAGCATTGCCAGCTTCCCTCCTCTTCTGCCAGCTGCTACAGGGGATGTTTCAGGATAGAGAGCAGGGAGGGGGCAGTAAATATGTCAATTACCGGCCCCTTCCTTTTCTGGATATACACCGTGAATGAACAGGAAGCTGCTCAGCACAGAGCGCTTCCCATTTATTCACTGTCCGGTCCAGCTGAGACTGCAGAGAAAGGCACTTGGCCATTTTTATCCTCAGTCCCTATCTCTGTCTCAAAAGTGAGGCATCAGAGGTCTGTTAGACCCCTGATATTTCACCAAAGCCCCCCTGAAAGGGCACCTAAATTTTTTTTTAAAATAAAATAAAATTTAAAAAAAGAATGTTAACATTTTTTTTAATAAATAATAAAATATGTACTTGTAAAAAATAATACATTGATAAAAGTAAAAAACTACTGACACCGTCCTCTGGCCTAATGACACCGTCCTCTGCCCCCTCCTCAAAACCATTGTGCAAGAAAAAAAAATAGAAAATGAAATGGTAAAAAATCATTAAAAAAAGAATAATAAAAGTAAGAAACCACTGACACCGTCCACTGCTCTACTGACACTGTCCACTAATCTAATGACACCGTCCACTGATCTAATGACACCGTCCACTGATCTACTGACACCGTCCACTGATCTACTGACACCGTCCACTGATCTACTGACACCGTCCACTGATCTACTGACACCGTCCACTACTCTACCGACACCGTTCACTGATCTAATGACACCGTCCACTGATCTAATGACACCATCTACTGATCTACTGATACTGTCCACTACTCTACCGACACCGTCCACTGATCTAATGACACCATCCACTGATCTAATAACACCATCCACTGATCTACTGACACCGTCCACTGATCTAATGACACCGTCCACTGATCTATTGACACCGTCCACTGATCTACTGACACCGTCCACTGATCTACTGACACCGTCCACTGATCTACTGACACCGTCCACTGATCTACTGACACCGTCCACTGATCTAATGACACCGTCCGCTGATCTACTGACACAGTCCACTGATCTACTGACACAGTCCACTGATCTACTGACACCATCCACTGATCTACTGACACCATCTACTGATCTACTGACACCGTCCACTGATCTACTGACACCGTCCACTGATCTACTGACTCCGTTCACTGCCCTACTGACACCGTTCACTACCCTACTGACACCATCCACTGCTCTACTGAAACTATTCACTGCTCTAGGCTAAGTTTATAATAAATAAAAAATGAAAGGGCGCTGAACCCCAGTGATATTTGATCTCTTTCATGTTGTTCAGGTAGACCGCTATCTCTTACCTACCCCTGCCCTGTATTCAAGTTTATTCAACTCAATGATGGCAAGTGTATCGAAAACAGCAAAGAAACAAAGTCATGGTGAAGTGTCTCGGAATTTCTGTGAAAAGTTTACAGATCTACAGTATACTTTTTTGTAGAAAATGATTCCAAGCCTCTCTGTCTAATATGCAAAGAAACGGTTGCAATTGTGAAGGAATATAATCTTAGAAGACATTACGAAACAAAACATGCAAAAAAAATTGAATCTCTTCAGGGCCAATTGCGAACAGACAAGATAAACTTACTGAAGAAGTCACTGAAATCCCAACAGTCTGTATTTAACCTCCCTGGCGGTATGATTCTGTCTGGAATTACGTACCAAAAGCGGTACAATTATTTTGCATGGAAATTCTGCGTTTTATACTGTAGGCCTGAAATTTTTAGGAATAACTCACTTAAATTTGTCCAAACCAGAGTCTAGTAGACATCCCGGGTATGATAAAGTTTGAAACACAAAATCATAAAATTATAATATAATAAATAACTATAAATAATTATAACAAATAATAATGTAATTATAATAAAAATTATTCACTAATGTAATCAATCAAAATCACTGAAATTTGCTCAGTTGCAGAATTGTCGCTGTCATTACTTTTATTTTTTTATGACGAATTTCCCCACAAATCGCTATCGCTCAATTCTGCAAGTAATTATAATTTATTATTGCTGTTTTCTAGCTGCTCTAAAATCACTTTTGACATAAAGGGACACTTTTAGTTGCTATGGACAATCTACAGTTTGCAGACACAAAAAAAATGTTTTTATTATATAAAAGAACATGCAGGGCACTGGGCAGACCACTAAGGACAGGGGGGGTGTGTACTTTTTACATAAAGTACTGTAATCTATAAGATTACAGTATTCTGTATGTAATGTGTTTGTTTACTTTTTTGAATTTGCCGCCGGTCTCCGCCCCCGTGCGCCGTTACGTCGCAGGGAACGGAGATCGGCGGCGTGCGGGCAATGTGTGAGTCGAATGGAGGACGCCACTCGCTCACACAGCGGGGATGCATCGCTGGATCCAGGGACAAGGTAAGTACAGTACCCCGCCTGGATCCAAGGTAAGCCAGCGTGCGCTGCAGGCTCTGCATATTGACCCCGAGCGCGACTCGGGGATATCGATATTTACATGAAAAATCCAACCCGAGTCGCGCTCGGGGATACCGGCAGGGGGGTTAAGAGAGTGGCAGATGACGCAGACATCGTTGTAAAAGCAAGTTTTGCGATTGCTGAAATTATTGCGAAAAAAAACAAGTCTTTTTCGGATGGAGAATTTGCAAAAGAGTGTATTTTAGCAGCTGTGGAATGCGTGTGCCCTAATAAGATTGATGCCTTCAAAAAAATAAGCCTATCTAGACAGACAGTCACACGAAGAGTGGAAGAACTATCTGAAAATGTAGAAGAGACTTTGGTGAAGAAACTTTAAAGGTTCTTATGTTATTCTTTAGCCCTGGATGAAAGCACTGACCTAACAGACACTGCTCAGCCATTTTCATTCGTGGAGTGAACGACAATTTAGAAGTGTTGGAAGAATTTTTAGCACTGTGTCCACTGAAAGGGACCACAAGGGGAGTCGATATTTTCAATGCAACAAAAGCTATCCTCCAAAAATGTCAGCTTAGTATCCAAGCTCTTGTAGGAGTGGTGACAGATGGAGCCCCGAGTATGGTTGGTAAAAATTTCGGGATTTGTGGCACTTTTAAGAGAAGAATCACATTCTCCAACTTTCATCTCTTACCACTGCATCATTCATCAAGAAAATCTGTGTGCAAAATCCTTAGGATTTGACAACATAATGAAAGTTGTCACTGAGGTTGTGAACTTCATCCGGGAAAGGGGTTTAAATCACCGGCAATTCCAACACTTTCTTGAAACTGTACGATAAAGGTCCCAGTGATGTTGTCTACTTTTGTCATGTGCGATGGTTGAGCCGTGCAAAAGTGCTGCAACGGGTTTTTGAATTGAAAGATGCCATCCAAGAGTTCATGACAGAAAAGGGCAAACCAGTAACTGAGTTTACCAATCCCAAATGGATGGCCAACTTTGCCTTTCTTACAGACATCTCTTCTCATTTGAACGAACTTAACATAAAGCTCCAATCAAAAAATCAATTAGTTCACACTATGTTTAACCACGTCAAGGCTTTTCTAATGAAATTGGAACTGTTCAAAAGTCAACTGGAGAGTCGAAATCTCACTCATTTTAAAACCATGGCGCAACTACAGGTCACAGAGTATGCACCTGGTTATGCTGTTGCAATAAATCAGCTGCAGAGTCAGTTCCAGGACAGATTTCAAGATTTTTATATGCAGGAGAAGAGCGTGATGCTGGTGATCAACCCCTTCTCTGCAGATGTGGCCGCTGCTCCGGGAGATCTTCAGATGGAACAAATTGAACTTCAGGCTAATGCCGAACTTAAAATCAAACACTCTGAACTACCCATCCTGAATTTTTACCAGAAGTATTTGTCGAAGGACAACTTTCCAAATTTGAGAAGAAATGCAGCTACGTTTTTTTCCCGTTTGGAAGCACTTACCTTTATGAGCAACTTTTTTCAAGAATGAAGCATGCTAAATCGAAAATTAGAACAAGACTAACGGACTGTCACCTGGAACAGTGTCTCCGCTTAGGAACAACTGAAATAAAACCTGACATAGAGTCCCTTGTAAAAAGTAAACAAAGTCAGTGTTCACACTAATGTCGTCCACTCTTTTTTTTGTGATTGTGAGTAAACAGTGGGTTAACATCCAATGGGTATTGGCCACACACAAAATTATGTTTCTGTTTGTTGTTTAATATCGTTATTATGCTATTCAAAATAAAATAAAAATTGACATTCAGAACCGTTTCATTTCATTCTGGCCCTCGACCAGTTACCGAGTCACTTAAGTGGCCCTCACTCTTCAAAAGGTTGGCCACTCCTGGTTTAAGCTGTCATTACTGTGTGTCTAAAACTTCCCAGAACCAATCAGATTCATTTTAAAAACAAAACACTGCCCTGGATTTATTTGTTTTTGTTCTGTGTGTCTATTTCTACTTTGCAGAAACATGAAGCCAGTTCAAAAGTGAAACTAACCTGCAGGCACATAATATGATTGATTTTTATCTATTTTTAAATATTTTGAAAAGGAATCAGTTATCTTTTATGTCTCTATACCCTGTAAACAGTCATTTCAGCAAAAAAAATGTTTTCCTTTAGTGACCCTTTAAAGCAGGGATCCTCAAACTACGGCCCTCCAGCTGTTGCGGAACTACAAATCCCATGAGGCATTGTAAAACTCTGACGTTCACAGACATGATTAGGCATGATGGGAATTGTAGTTCCTGAACACCTGGAGGGCCGTAGTTTGAAGACCCATGCTTTAAAGGGATGCATTTTTCTTGAGGTGCCGATAATGGCGGAAATTAAATACATATTCATTTAAATTCATTATCATTATAAAGAAATGGAATATAATACAATTAAATATAAAGATATATATATTTTTTTAGAAACTGTCATCTTCGTTTTCGTCCAAGTGCATCCTAAATTTTCGTTTTTGGCGCCAAAATTTCAATTTGGTGCACCTCTAAGACGCCATACACACTATTAGATTTTATGCAGATTTTTTTCTTCAGATTTACCAAAACCATATAATATGAGGTCAAACCTTAATGCCTTGTACACACGAATGGAATTTCCGATGGAAAAAGTCAGACAAAATTTTTTCATTGGATATTCAGATCTTGTGTGTGCCCCATCGGAGTTTTTTCATCGAAAATTCCAACAGACTTAGAAAGAGAACAAATTTCTATCGGAAATTCCGTTTGTCTGTATGGAACTCTGACGGAGAAAAAAACACGCATGCTCACAATCAAGTCGACGCATCGGAAGCATTGAACTTTTCTCGGCTCGTTGTAGTGTTGTACGCCACCGCAATTTGGACGGTCGGAATTTGGTGTGACAGTGTATATGCAAGACAGCTTGAACGGAATTCCGTCAGAAAAATCTGTCTGAGTTTATCACAACGGAAATTCCGATCGTGTGTACGGGGCATAAGATTTCAAATTTGTATGCAATCAGGCAGGCCCTTTCACTACATGTTTTGGTAAATTTGAAGACAAAAATCTGCAGAAAATCGAATAGTGTGTATGGAGTCTTAGGCCGCGTACACACGATCAAATCTATCTGCTGGAAACGGTCGGCCCGACCGTCCCAGCAGACAGATTCGATCATGTGTATGGGCGAGCAGACAGATTTGGCCAGCCGACAGATACTGATACTGCAGAGAATGTTGGGAAATTGAGTGCAGGGAGAGCAACTGTACAATCCCAAAATGTTTAGCTCCCCGCACGGCCTGCTGGGAGAGGTAATTTAAGGGAGAGGACCTGTTTGACGCGCTCTCTCTGGACCGTCTCTTCAACTCAGGAGGACACCTGTGCGAGGTGTCTTCCCAGAAGTCTAGGCTGGAATTGCGGCCTATCTACGCCCGGGCGGAGCGCCATTGAGAGAGAGAGAGACAGAACCTCTGAGAGAGTGATCGGACAGGACTCCGGTACCCCTACGACTTGTCTGAGAATCAGAGGTTGTCTTTGAGAAGGATTGCGATCAGAGATCGTGGACGGAGTGATTCTGCAGAACAAGGCCTGAACTGATCGGGTGAGATGGGGACCTGCCCAAGCATATTGACTGTCTTGCAGGAGGGTGGATTATTGATATTCACCACTGTGGTTTGACTGTTCAGGAAACTTCCACCAGTTACTATTTTCTCCTTGGATTACAAATTGTGTTTTTTTTCTTTGCATGCCAACGCATACGTGCACGAACTGTTAAGATTCTTTATATTGAGGTTTGGCCTGGCCCGCCAAACCACGTTAGTTATCCATCTTACTCAAAGACTACCTATTTAGTTGTTGCATATCGTTTATATTCATTTGGCGACTTGGCAAGGAGGTACCTCAGTATAGATACTTTATTGGGGGAATCCCCTTGCTGCGTGCTTACACAGGTCTGCATAGCCATTATAAATTAAAGTGTATTTATTTGCAGGGCTCTGCAAGCTGTCTATTATTGTTTTACCTGTGTTTCTCTTGCTTTATTCTTTCAAGTAAAGGGTTACATGGGTTAAGCTGGAACTTGTGTACAGTCTCTCTGTCATCCTGTGGGTTTTACACAACTCAAGGTAACACTTAATTTACATAATTGACTGTGGTGTGTTGGGATATTGTGCCCTCTAACAAACTATTAGGGTCCCCAAGTCCCACTATACCAGTTGTGCCAAGGGAGAGTTTTGAGCCAATTTCAGGGGTTGGCAACCAGCGCGTAGACCCAAAACAAACCAGCAGCTCCTTCGGGGGTAGTGCTACATGGGCTTGAGGAATTTAGCAGCACTGGGATGAAAAATAGAATGAAAACTGCATTTTCTAAAAGCAAAAAACAAAAACAAAACATGGTGATTATGAGACAGTGCTTTAACATAATACATTTAAATCACCCAGTTTAGGTCTACATCTACCTATAGCAAACCTCTAAGGAACATATGAACATTTTATGGTGCAATATGTAATATATGAGACAATGTTATCCTCTGCAGGTTTATATAATATTAACAAGGTGTTTATTCAGTCCCAACTGTTTTGGTAGACCCTCAGAGTGCTTTGATCTGTGACACAGTGCTGATAGGACAGAATGAAGTAGGTTGTTTTCACTATACCCAATCTTCGCGGAATCCCATGTGTTGTGGATTAGCGGCACAGGTGGCGCACAGATGCAGGTTAGGTGCAGACAGAGAGCTTATAAGACAAATAAATGACCCTTCTGCTGGGCTTCACGTGTCCTCACTTACTGTGGTGAAAATAAAGGTTGCATGGAAAATCACAAAATAAATGTACTTCACTCATATGCCTTTAAATCTTGCACTACAGACCTAAAATGTGCATGGACCGCTAATTGCCAAAGCTACTAGCCCTAGTGTGACCTGACAAGTACTGAGGGTCCTTGGTTCTGAAGACCTGGTCCTTGGTTTTGACTAACTAGAAAGTCTTGACCTTGGACTGTCTCTGGTTTGTGAACACTGATTAGGTTTGTAATTATTCTTTTTGGTGTTTGAGTTGAGAACAGTTTGACTGGTACTTGCAATTGCTCTTCTGGCCCAAGATGTTCCACTTATCACAAGAACCTCTAACAGCAATGGATCATTCATGGTAAGTGACAAAAGATAAACTGTTGACAATTTTTTTTTTTTTTTAATGCATGTCAGTAGGTTAATGGTTCAAAAACCTGTATCTATTTTGCATTAATTGAGAGAGTCTAGCAACAGAAACATATCACTGATGACAAATCTATCTCTGATATGCCATCAATAAATCAGCACTGCTGAACCATGAACTTTAAAATGTTTAATGCCGCGTACAGGTGGTCGGAATTTCTGAAGAAAAATTTGATGTCAGATTTTGGTCAGAAATTCCGACCGTGTGTAGGCTCCATGGGACCTTTTCTGTCTGAATTACCGACAGTAAAAATTTGAGAGCTGGTTCTCAATTTTTCCGACAAGAAAAGTTCTGTCTGTATGCAATTCTGACACGCAAAAAAAACACGCATGCTCAGAATCAATTCGATGCATGCTCGGAATCATTGAACTTAAAGGGGTGTTCCAGCCAAATTTGGTGTTTATTAAAAGTTAGCAGCTACAAAAATTGTAGCTGCTGGCTTTCAATAAACACACACTTACCTGCTCCAGCGTTCCAGCGACGTACCGGCCGGGGCTCCGCTCCGCTCTCCCCCTCCCCGGCCGGCATCCTCATTGCTACTGTGGGCACCCGCCGTGACAGCCTTCGGCTTCACGGCCGGGCACCCACTGCGCATGCCCTGTCCTAGACGATCACCTAGGGGAGGGGCTGCAGTAAGGCGATTAAGCTTAATCGCCTTACCAGCCCCTCGGCGGAAGCAGGAAGTGGGACAGGAAGTCCCACTCCTCCTGAAGCCCCCACTCCCCCCCCAAAAAATTACATGCCAAATGTGGCATGTAAGGGGGTGAGGAGTGGAACAAGCGGAAGTTCCAAATTTGGGTGAAACTCCTCTTTAATTTTTTTGGGCTTTTTGTAGTGTTGTACGTCACCGTGTTCTTGACTGTCGGAATTTTGTGTGACTGTGTGCATGCAACACAAGTTTGAGCTAACATTCCATCAGAAAAAAATCCACGGCTTTCTTGTCGGAATTTCCGATCGTGTGTACGCGGCAAAACTCTTTACTTCTCTTTCCAAATCCAAATACCCTACCCCATTCCTGCACTCCTTCATTCTATCCAGGAGTACTGTAAGCCTGTGCTGGCCTTGACCCACTTGAAGTGGATTGGATGATGGTGGGCATCGTTTAACCTTGAAGAGGGCAGACGCTGGATCACATACTGTAACTGTGAGTCTGTAGGGGGCAATGCCAGAGACACAGCAAGTATTGCAAGAAAAGCTACTTTTTTTTTCATTTTGGACGAAGGAAGGGAGAGTTATAACCTTGGTAATTGTTTTCCATCTGTGTCCCATTGGGGAGTTTTTCCTTCACTTCCTGTCCAAAACAGCAAGTGAGAAGAAATCCCTCCGAAGGTGAAGGAAATCCCAGCTAATAATCTGGGTCAGCAGAACTGATTTGCCCATCGGAAGATTTCCCTTCTATTTCTGTTTCGGGACAAAATTTGAGATTTTCTTTGACTTTCAGTGATAATGATAAACAGGACAAATAAAGAGTGTTAAATCTCCCTAATGGGGGCACAGACAGCAATACAAATCAGACAGGTATTCTACGCTGTATAAAATGAAAAAAAAAAGTATTGCCTTCAGTTCTACTTATCTTATGTCAAATGTGGAGTTGGGCTTTAGGAGTCTACAATCAGAATTCACACTGCTGTCAGACCAGTCCAGGAAGGATTCTGGTTGGTTGTTATAGTATACTATACTTAAAGGAAGTATGGCCAAAGTTTTGTGGCCATACTTCTTTTGTGAGTCACAGGAGTACCCTTACCTCTGTTCTCCTATGACCCCTATCCCCTCTCCAACCCGGTGCTCCAGTGAGCTCTGGAGGGGCAGAGCAGAAAGTGGTGACTGACAGTCAGTGTTGCCAACTGTTTGTATTTTTACGGACAGTTCGTAAAAACTGGCACTTTTTTCCCCCTTTCGTAAATGTCCGTGGTTGCGGAAATGTGCCAGTAAAAATAACCGAGATCGGTTCGGCTTGGAACTGTGCATGGAGATTGGAGGCAGGGGGTGATTTGAGGCAGGGGGTGATGGTGGCTGTGGTGGCACTGCAGAGGGGGGTGGAGGCAGGGGGCAATTGAGGCAGGGGGAGATTGGAGGCAGGGGATGTTAGTGGCAGGGGGTGATTGGAGGCAGGGGGTGCTGGTGGCACCGCAGAGGGTGGGGGATGAAGACAGGGGTTGTTGGTGGCACCGCAGAGGGGGATGGTTGCAGGTGGTGATTGGAGGCAGGGGGCCTGGGGGAGATTGGAGGCAGGGGGTGTTAGAGGCAGGGGGTGTTGGTGGCACAGCAGAGGGGGATGGTGGCATCGCAGAGGGTGGGGATGGAGACAGGGGTTGTTGGTGGCACCGCAGAGGGGGATGGTGGCAGGTGGTGATTGGAGGCAGGGGGCCTGGGGGAGATTGGAGGCAGGGGGTGTTAGAGGCACGGGGTGTTGGTGGCACAGCAGAGGGGGATGGTGGCATCGCAGAGGGTGGGGATGGAGACAGGGGTTGTTGGTGGCACCGCAGAGAGGGATGGAGGCAGGGGACGATGGAGGCAGGGGGAGATTGGAGGCAGGGGGAGATTGTGGCACCGCAGAGGGGGGTGAAGGCAGGGGTGTTGGAGGCAGGGGGCGATGTGACTAAATAATTTGCCCTTATTATATCGAAAGCAACAAAAATATGTTTTTTTACCTTAAAGGGGAGGTTCCCCTAAAAAGAAACTTTTAACATTGCCCGTCTCTTCTTAATAACATGTAGAATCGGCTGGTAGTTTAAAAAAAAAACGTCCGTACATACCATTTTCGGCATGTAGTCTCACCGTCGCTTCCGGGTCTGGCGACCGGGGATGGGCGTGCCTACTTAATTGACAGGCATCCGATCGACGCATACAGCGCGTCACGAGATGCCGAAAGAAGCCGAACGTTGGTGCGCATGCGCCGTATAGAGCCGCACCAACGTTCGGCTTCTTTCGGCATCTCGTGACGCGCTGTATGCGTCGATCGGAATGCCTGTCCCCAAACATCATACCCGGAAGCGGCGGTGAGACTACATGCCGAAAATTGTATGTACGGACGTTTTTTTTTTAAACTACCAGCCGATTCTACATGTTATTAAGAAGAGACAGGCAATGTTAAAAGTTTCTTTTTAGGGGAACCACCCCTTTAATATCCACATTAAATCACATTGCTATTTGCCTAGCGTACTTGTTTGTAGCCTTAATACTGAAATTTGCACCTAAAAATGTAATTTAGTAACTTTTGTGAAATGCCAGTAAAAACGGGGCTGCGCCAGTAAATTTCGGGTGTCGTGCCGGTAAATTTCAATCTGGTAGGTTGGCAACACTGCTGACAGTCACTGCTCAACTCTGAGCAGACTAAAGCCGCGTACACACAACCATTTTTAATGTCCTATAAAAAACAACGTTTTTTCCGACGTGATTCTTGTCAAGCCTGCCTTGCATACACACGATCGTGAAAAAAAAATGCTCGAGCAAAGCACAATGACGTACAACACGTACGACGGCACTATAAAGGGGAAGTTCCATTCAGATGGTGCCACCCTTTGGGCTGCTTTTGCTGATTTCGTATTAGTGAAAGTTTGGTGAGAGACGATTTGCGCTTTTCAGTCTTTGTGCTTTTCAGTCTGTTACAGCGTGACAAATGTGCTATCTCCATTACAAATGCTAGTTTTACCAGAAAGAGTGCTCCCGTCTCATAACTTGCTTCTAAGCATGCACGTTTTTTTTCACGTCGGTAAAGCCTACACACGTCTGTCTTTCACGAGCATGTTCTAAATTTTTAATGCCCATTTTTCACATCGAGAACAATTCTCTGGAGCCTACACACAATCGTTTTTAATGAATAATTAAAAATTTTTTTTTTCACATCATGAAAAACGGTCGTGTGTACGCGGCATAAGAGTTGAGCAATGTGACTGCTAAGTTCGTGGTGTTAGGGCCAACTTGGGACAACTTTTTCAGGACACTATTTTACCTCTTCTGATGTAGGAATCTTGTATATGTTTCTTGTTTCTAGCTTATGGCATTATTTTATTGACTCAAAGTGCTGAGGCAAAAAACTGAGCATGACAACCAACATTTTCAGTATGAAATTTCAGCAGATTTCCTTTAAAGTCTCATGCCGCGTACACACGATCACTTTTTGTGATGAAAAAAAACGTCATTTTATCTCACGAAACAAAACGACGTTTTTCAAACTTCATTTTCCAAAACGACGTTGCATACACACCATCGTTTTTCCAAAATGCTCTAGCAAAGCGTGGTGACGTACATCACGTTCGACGGCACTCTGTTCCATTGAAGCTCAGTCTCATAACTTGCTTCTGAGCATGCGCGGGTTTAAAAACGTCGTTTTCAACATCGTTTTGCCCACACACCATCACTTTTTATGACACAAAAAACAACGTTTTGAAAAACGACACAAAAAATTCAAGCATGTTCGAATTTTTTTTTGATCGTTTTTTTGAAGACATAAAACAACGTTTTGCCCACACACGATCATTTTAAATGACGTTTTTGAAAACGTCGGTTTTTTTTCATCACAAAAAATGATCGTGTGTACGCGGCATTACAGGTACAGTATATGTAAAATGTTCTCTGAACAGCTAGAGGGCAAAGGGATGAAATTCGACTCAACTTACTTGCTTTAAATCTGAAACTGCCACAAGCCTGATAAATTGAACTTGAGGCTTACAATGTGAATATACAGATGGCCCCAAGCAGCGCTCTCCCATGTTTAATACTCTTTCCAAAAAGTCCAATTAGTTTTGCTTGGCATATCACAGCTCTTCACCGACAAAGCCATTGCGGACAGTCCCCGAGGGTCTCATTATGAGAGTGTTTACTAATAAAGATTTGTTTTCAGCACTCTTCAACAAAGACACGTTCCAATAGCAGCAGGGCATAAAGGACACACAGGGCATATTATTCAGGAGCTCTGGCAGCAACTAAAAACAAGTGTACTGCTATTGCTCTTCAGGAGACAATGCCACCATGATCAAGGCAGAAAATACTCAGTCTATCTAGCTGTTTACAATGCTGAGAAGCTTGTCACATGATATTGTATTGCTCAACCTCCATTTTAAGCAATATTGGAAGGCCTTATGCACATAAGACATTTTTTTCCTTCCCTGGACATCTTTGCTCCTGGCAGGAAACAAGCAGCTTAAAAAAGCACGACAAAAGCTGAGGTTTGCTGGGTGTTCATTGATACCAATAGCCAGAATATTCATTTATTCTGGCCATAGAAATGAATAAACGCACAAGCACTAAACACGCCTGTAGGCAGGTGCAGTCTGCTTTCTCCACAGCAGGTGGCACTAGGTTGTAGTGACACTGTTGCTGGAGAGGAAGTCAGGAAGAACAAGGTTCCTCTATGGTTTCCTGGGTCGCTTGGGAAGCTGTTCTATTGGTTGCTGCCATCCCATGTGACTCAAGCGGCCATCTATTTAAAGCGGATCTCCACCCTAAAGTAAAGATCCGCTGATCGGAACCCTCCCCCCCTCCGGTGTCACATTTGACACCTTTCAGGGGGGAGGGGGGTGCAGATACCTGTCTAAAGACAGGTATCTGCACCCACTTCCGGCCCGCAGTCTCGGGCAAAAGTCGGGTTATTCCCGTTGTGTGCTGGGAACTCTCGGCTCCCAGCACACAGCCGGAGCCAATCGGCGGGCGCAGCGCGACTCGCGCATGCGCCATAGGGAACTGGGCAGTGAAGCTGCAGCGCTTCACTTCCTGGTTCCCTCACCGTGGATGGAGGGGGGAGCAGCAGAGAGACGAGCGAACGCTCGTCCTCTGCTGCGGACGCCTCTGGACTCCAGGACAGGTAAGTGTCCTATTTTTAAAAGTCAGCAGCTGCAGTATTTGTAGCTGCTGGCTTTTAAAATACATTTTTAATGGGCCATCCGCTTTAAGGCACTGGCTCCTGGGTTTTGGCCCACTTCTGGTGAATGGACAGAGTAGGGACAGGTACTCTGTCTGTGAGGGACAGTGTGACCACATTTCCAAACTGCCATTCAGCCCAGGTTCACACTGGGTACGATTTAGTTTGATTTGAGATGCGATTTCACATGTGCCACATCTGCGTTTCAAAAAGTAGTTCCTGTACTACTTTTTGCGATTTCAGGACGCGATTTACATTGACATCTGTGCAGAAACCTGCACAGATGTCTCTTAAATCGCAGCCGAAATCGGGACTGCCAGTGGGAGTGAAATCGTGTAAGTTCAGCTGAACTTGCACGATTTCACTCCCGCGGCCCAGTGTGAACCAGGGCTCAGGGACACATCCCCTCTCTCACCTTCCCCCAAAAAAGATGAGGGGGGCGGGGGGAAATGTAGTCTTGGGGTTGATGGGGAATTTGGTGGCGGGTTATTTGTCAGGTGAATGTGCCACTTGCCACCCATAGCCTGCCACCAGATGCAGTGCTGCTGTCACTCCCTCTGCATGAGCCACATGCGTAGAAGGAAAGGAGTGGCTTCACTATCTGGAGAGTGAAGATCACACCAGTCCCTGCTGCTTGCCGCTGGGTGCCGGAGAAGGAGGAGGTGCATAGGTGGGTGGGGACGGCAGTGCTGCACTAGGCGCATGCCTCGCTCCCGGTCTCACTGTCTGAGGTAATTGTCACTGGTTGCAAGATGCCAGGCAGCGCTGGCCCTAGCAACCAGTTCCGGAAATGTAGTTATTAGTTAGTAGGGAGCTGTGTCCTCTATTTCATTCCGGGACACTGTACTGTCCCGGAATGAAGGTGCCCGGGACCCAGGACAGATATGTCAATTGCGGGACAGTCCCGGGCAATCCGGGACACATTTGCACCCTAAGTGTTAGGCCCCATACACACGATCGGACATATCCGATGAAAACGGTCCGCGGACCATTTCCATCGGATATGTCCGATCGGGAGTTTGATCCGATGGCGTGTACACACCATCGGATCAAATTCCCCGCCGCCAGCGGGCGCGGTGACGTGGTGGTGACGCGGCGGTGACGTGGCGGTGACGTTGACGCCGCCGCGTCACCGCCACGTCACCGCACCAGGAAGTAAAACACTTCCGCGCATGCGCCGAATTCATTCGGCGGCGGCGGTGGGGGACGACATGTCTGCTGGTAAGTGTACTAACCAGCAGACATGTCGGGCGGACAGATTCCCACCGGATAGTTTTTAAAGCATGCTTTGAAATCTGTCGGGTGGAGAAATCTGTCCGCTAGCCCATACACACGAGCGGAGATGTCTGCTGAAACGGTCCATCGGACCGTTTTCAGCGGACATATCCCCTCGTGTGTACGCGGCCTTAGTGTAAGGGAAAGGTTCCTGATGAGGAGGGAAAGAGTAGGGCCTCATCTCTTCTGGACATTCCCCTGACTTAGGACCAGACGACCAGGTTGCACTCTGTCCCCTCTAAACAGAAGCTGTAATTCTGTCTGGAATCTACCTCTGTCATGCTACTGAACTGTGAATGTGTCCAGCGGGGTGGCTTTCCCCCAGGTTTGTTGTGAACTGTTGCTGCATTTTTTCAATACAAGTTTATTGCACTTGCCTGTGTGAATTATTCACTCCACACCATGCTGTACCCCACCTACACGGCTAGCGTTAAGGCACGTTTATACTCATTTAGATGTTTTTAGGCGCATTCAGCATTTTGTCTGCCCAAAAGCTTCTCTCTTAAATGCACTGGTAGTGCATTTTTTTCCAGCCTCTAAACACTCCTCTTCTAATACACCTGTATACAGCCACATAGGTTAACATAGGGGTGCTTTTACAGGCTGAGAAAAAACCCCAACAACAAACACCTGTAAAAAAATGCAGTTTTTACATCATGTGTGTATGAAGCCTAAGGCCTTGTACACACGATCAAATGTGTCTGTTCAAATCGGTCGGACCGACCGATTTGAACAGATCTGTCTGCTGGCATTTTGGTTTGCTCGCGTGTACACACGAGCAAGCCAAAATCCCCGCCAGCAGACAGAGCGCTGACGTGGCGGTGACGTTGACGCCGCCACGTCACCGCACCAGGAACTAAAACACTTCCGCGCATGCGTCGAAACCATTCGGCGTGTGTGCGAGAAGGCATGTCTGCTGGTTAGCGTACTAACCAGCAGACCTGTCGGGCGGACGGGTTTGAAATCTTTGAAATGCATGCTTTGAAATCTGTCGGGTGGCCAAATCCATCTGTTTGCCCGTACACACGATTGAATCTGTCTGCTGAAACGGTCTGTGTACGAGGCCTTAGGCTGGTCATGTTTTTGTTTGAACGCTCGTAAAAAAATAATTTGTCAGAACGTTCTTTCTTGCACCAACTAACTTGGTCGAAAGTCCTTAAAATTTCATCCAGACCTACTGCTTGAATGGAATCCCAGACATACTAGTTTCATACAGGTTTCATTACAATATGCACGATTTGTTCCCCAAATGAAAACTACGTTCATAGGTAAAAATTCATTTTTTTGAGAAAATATGTCCATTCTGCTCCATCTAATTTCCTCATCACTACAGTCACAAACAAAATATTGAATGGACATTCTGAAACAAAAATTAGTGTCATTAGCACTGTCACATGAGAGAAAGGGAAGTGATTTGCATGCCACCAATAACGAAATGTTTTAGATCTGTCTCTGCGCTTCCAGTGATAAAGCACAGCTACGGAAAGGCCTAGTGAGGATAATGCCGTTTTTCACGTCATGGAAAAAACGTTGTTTTTCTCGACGTGATTCCTCTCAAGCCCGCCTTGCATATACACGATCGTGATAAAAAATGCTCTAGCAAAGCCCGGTGACGTACAACACTCACGACGGCACTATAAAGGGGAAGTTCCATTCGTATGGCGCCATCCTTTGGGCTGATTATGCAAATTACCCTTCTCATAATTGGAATTTTTTTTCCCGTCGTTAAAGCCTACACACGACTGTTTTTCACAACGTGAAAAACGACGTGAAAAACGACGACGTGGAAAGCTTCTAAATTTTTAATGCCCATTTTTCGCGTTGAGTTTTTAACGACCAATTTAAAAAATGAAAATGTTCTTGTCATGAAAAACGGTTGTGTGTATTCTACTCGGAGGGGAACATTAAAGTATATTTAAACCCAATCATAAAAATCTTGTATAAACTTTAACACGTTAACCACTTAAGGACCGCCTCCTGCACATATACATCGGCAGAATGGCACGGCTGGACACATGCACGTACAGGTATGTGCTGTGCTAGTACCCAGCCGTGGGTTGCGGGCGCGCTCCCGCGACCCGGTCCGAAGCTCCGAGTGCGGCGATCTGTCCCCAGAGCTGAAGAACGGGGAGAGCAGTGTGTAATCGATCGCATGATCCCTTTTATAGGGAGACACAATCGATAACATCACACCTACAGCCACACCCCCCTACAGTTGTAAACACACATTAGGGAACACATAACCCCTTCAGCGCCCCCTTGTGGTTAACTCCCAAACTGCAAATGTCATTTCCACAATAAACAATGCATTTTAAATGCATTTTTTTGCTGTGAAAATGACAATTGTCCCAAAAATGTGTTGCAGTCACGAAAAAAATTGATGATCGCCGCCATTAGTAGTAAAAAAAAAATTAATAAAAGTGCAATAAAACTATCCCCTATTTTGTAAACGCTATATATTTTGCACAAACCAACCGATAAACGTTTTTTGCAATTTTTTTACCAAAAATATGTAAGGCCTCGTACACACGAGGCAATAGATTTGTGCAAAACGGTCTGTCCGACCGATTTGAACAAATCTGTCTGTTTGGATTTTGGTTTGCTCGCATGTACACACAAGCAAACCAAAATCCCCGCCAGCAGACGGCGCGCTGAAGTGTAATTTACTGTTTTACTTCCTGGTGCGGTGACGTGGCGGCGTCAACGTCACCGCACCAGGAAGTAAAACACTTCCGCACATGCGCCGAATCCATTCGGCGCTGGTGCGAGATGACATGTCTGCTGGTAAGTGTACTAACCAGCAGACATGTCGGGCGGACGGATTCCCACCCGATAGATTTCAAAGCATGCTTTGAAATCTGTTGGGTGGCCAAATCCGTTGGCTCGCCCGTACACACGATCGAATCTGTCTGCTGGGATAATATTTTTTTATATATTTTTGGGGGATATTTATTATAGCAAAAAGTAAAAAATATTGCATTTTTTTCAAAATTGTTGCTCTATTTTTGTTTATAGCGCAAAAAATAAAAAACGCAGAGGTGATCAAATACCATCAAAAGAAAGCTCTATTTGTGGGAAAAAAGGATGTCAATTTTGTTTGGGAGCCACGTCGCACGACCGCGCAATTGTCAGTTAAAGCAACGCAGTGCCGAATTACAAAACCTGGCCCGGGTTCTTTAGCTGACTAAAGGTCCGGGTCTTAAGTGGTTAATATCATTTCAAAATTAATTTCCCATGTTTTAAAATTATCAGCTTTAATTACCGCTAGCTGTTCGGGGGGATTTTATTAAAATCAGCCTTTTTTTTGTAGAAAATCACATAGAACCCCCAAACTTTTTCTAAAAGCAGAGGCTCTGGAGATTAGTGGGTGTTTCACTTTTTTATGTCACATGATATTTATGGAGCCATTTTTCAAATGCAAGTTTTCAGGAACAAACACTTTTTTGTTTGGTGCACACAAAAACAATATAATACCAAATATTTTGGTAAAATATAAAAGATGCTGATGCATAGGTAACAAACATGTTGAGACTTAAAATTGCGCACGACTATGAAACGGTGACAAACTACAGTACCTGAAACTGTCCCATTAGTGACACTGTAAAAGCCTTTAAGCAAACAGTAGTATAAGTAAAGTTGTAAACGTTTATAACCAGGCTCACACTTACCACCCAAACAGCAAGCCAAATTCAACTGTCTAACTGTACATTAAAAGCAGAGGATTGGTTGCACACATTTGCAAGTACATGTTTAAGCTACAGGCCTTTGCCAAGGCTCTCTGCATCACGTAGTCCTAACTAATCTTTTAAAGTCTCCTCAATAGAGGCACATAAATATTGATGGGTAGATAGAGGACAGGTGACTAGGGGTGTCCCCCCGCCTCCACCTATGCTTTGTATGGTAGTAAAGAGCACTGGAAAAAAACGCATAAATGTATAAGGGTTTCAACAAACGCATCTCCATCCCTGTATATTGTAAAGAAAAATGGAATACTACTGTTTGCTTAAAAACACATCTCATCTAAAGTCCCAAAAACTCCCCTCTTTTTTGTATTTGTAGCGCCCCTTACTTTCTGTAGGGGCGTTACACTAAAGTTAGTGGGGGATGGGAGAGTTATGCAGCTCCCATTCACAATTTGTCAAATTTCAGGCTGCTGTCATTTCAGAACTGTCCTGTAGGTCAGTCTGCGCTCCAGGGGTGTGCTCCCACCCCTGGGCGGCAGCTGGCACTAGAGGGGTTCTGGCAGACTCGTTTTCCTCAGCAGCCAATCAGAGGGGTTGGTTCCCTCGTTAGGGCATGCTGGGGGAGGCTATATCTGGGGCAGCCGCCTTGGCCCCGAGGCCGTCTTCTTTTTTTCTTTTCTGCGGGGTCCAAGTTCCAGGTGCAGCATCCACCTTCAGGGTGCGCGCATCCATGGACCCCGCAGCCATGGCCTACCTGACCGAAGTTGCGCACCATGCGGAGCTTCACCCTAACATAGAGAGGGATCCCAGTAGCTGCTGGGTCCCAAACCTTTCCTAAAAGGATCCCAAGCTGGGAGCTGTACGGTGGGGTATCGGCTTGAGGAGAACCCGGAGGCAGGTGATCCAATAGGACTTGGACGAACCATCGGGGATCTGGTGACCGGGAGATTGACAGGTACACTTCAACTGTCAACCGGTGACTCTAACTAACTTCACTGGGAGGACTCGCTCATTCCGGATCACGCTCATTCAAGTACTAGGCCTGGGGCAGAGGCCCAAGCCAGGCCTGTGGCAGAGGTCTGGTCCTCCCAGCGGTTGCAAGTGGCGCCTCGGCTGCCAGGCCTGTGACGAGGTCTGTCTGGGGGCACTTTACCCACACTGACTAGAGTGGCGACGAACTGAGCTCATCATTGCTGAGAGGAGGATTGCTCTCTCTCTTCTTCATATCCAAGGCCTGATACTCAAGCTCTCTCTCTCTGCTCAACCTTTCCTGTCCTGTACCATGTTGATGAAGGCCCTGTTGGTCCTTGGAATAAAGCATTGAAGAAAACCCAACTAAAGACTGGACATTCGCTCTCTATCTCAACTCACAAGTATCACCCCTAGACACCTGCAAGGTAACTCAACACGACGATCCCACTTATAATCAGCGGCTCCTCCGGGGGCAGCGCTACATATCCATAACAGGGATGAAGGCGTATGGTTTTCATGCGCCTCATTTAAAGTCCCAATGCTATATTTCTTTACACTATACAGGGATGTAGATGCGTTTGTTGATACCCTTATATATTTATACGTTTTTTTCCAGTGCTCTTTACCATACCAAGCATAGGTGGAGGCGGGGGGACACCCCTAGTCACCTGTCCTCTATCTACTCGTCAGTATTTACATGCCTCTATTGAGGAGACTTTAAAAGTTTAGTTAGGACTACAGAATGCAGAGAGCCTTGGCGATGGCCTGTAGCTAAATCATGTACTTGCAAATGCGTGCAACCAATCCTCTGCTTTTAGGCTGCTTTCACATTGCAGTGGGAGCCGCGGTGGCGGTATAGCAGGGCGATTTTTAGCGCTGCTATACCATCGTATTTACCGTGGTATGCGGCCGCTAGCGGTGCGGTTTTAACCCCCGCTAGCGCCCGAAAAAGGGTTAATACCGCCCGCAATGCGCCTCTGTAGAGGAATTCAGGAATTTTTTATACATACCTCACCTCAGATGGCAAGCTCTGCCTGGTGATCCTGCCACAAAGCCCTTGTTCTTCCAAATGTGCTCCTGCATTGCCGCAAAGACTTTTTTTTCCACAATCAAATCTTTATTAAAAGTAGAGAAGAATATACCATTGTACATGGTAATATATAACTTGTAAAATCAAAGGCCCAGATTCACAGAGCGATTACGCCTGTCTAACTGGTGTTAGACAGGAGTAATTTCAAATTTTGCGCGCCGTATCACTAGTTTGAATCCTCAAACCATGATATGGCGGCGTTGGGCTTCGATCTGACAGGCTTACGTCTTCGTACGCCTTCGGATCTACGCTGCGATCTTTTTGCGGCCGCTGGGTGGAGTTCGCGTCGTTTTCAGCGTCGGGGTATGCAAATGAGCTTTTTACGGAGATCCACGAAGTTACGAGCGTCGTTCGCAATCGCATACGTCATTTTTTCGCTACGTTAAGTTAAACCAGCTTTTAGCTGGTCTAACGTTACGCAGCCCATGTTAAGTATGGCCGTCGTTCCCGCGTCGACTTTCAATTTTTTTTTTTTTTTGCGTAAGTCGTCCGGGAATAGGAATGTCCGTAAACGACGCTACTCAAAAAAAAAATTACGTAACAACGTGATTTCGCGCAATGCACGGCGGGAAATTTCTGAACGGAGCATGCGCAGTTCGATCGCCGCGGGGACGTGCTTAATTTAAATGCCTCACGCCCCCTATTCGCGTATTTTGATTCCGCCGGGAGAAATACACTACGCCGCCGTACCTTACGGGCCAAAATCTCTCTGAATTCCTCCTAGAGCCAGGTAAAGTACGGCGGCTTAGAGTATCTCTGATACTCTGCGGGAATCGAATTCTTTCTGAATCTGGCCCAAAGAGTTTAAGCTTGCATACAGTATCAGCATAAATAAGCACAAGGTAATCGTGGTTGTAAAGACTTTTCATGTAGATTACAAGTGGCAGATTCTACATACATTATGCAGGGATGGTCCACTATTGTCACTACCAGGATATCTGCCCTAAAAAATGCCATACACCCATCACTGGAGTGTACATAGACATGAAGTGGTTGTAATAAGGTTATAGGAGATCTGCAGCACTGATATGGGGAAAAAAGATAAAGGCAAGTATTTTATCTAAAGCAAAAATGGCAGTTGTTTATGACCATTTGGGGTTTACATCTACTTTAAATAAATGTGTTGATTTGCTCTGCCCTAACCATAACCTCAACTTATGAAACTTGCACAGACTGACATCTAGGCAGAAAAACCCTTAGCACAGTTTTAGCACAAAGCATTTTTCCAGGGATGAGTTTTCTTTTCACAGAAATTTTGGCACAACCTAATATAAGTGCATTCTATATATGAGTGTGAATGGATAAGTTGAAATTAAACCTCAACTCTGGGGAAAAAAACTACCCATGCCTTTTTGTCCATGGGACCATTAAAAAGGCCCCAAGCCCACCCTTTTTTGAAGACAATTAGAGCCTGTGGCTCTAATCACATGCTTAAACCCCCCCCCCCCCAAAAAAAAAATATTGCAATCTATGCGTCCGTTGCCCTGCATGTAGATTAGGGGACGGGCGCATGGATTAGTACAGAGAGGCCGCCACTGCATATTGCTTCCATTTTTCTACACCTCACTGCTCGGTACTCAGGGCTTTCCATTGCAGTGTGAATAGGCTACACAGAAAACCTTTGTTTCCTATGTGCCCTTGTGGTGACTGGTATTGATCTACACCTGTGTGAACAAGCCCTCAAAAAGGATCTATGCCTTCTGTACTGACAGAATGGCAATCTGCCTGTGTACAGAAAGATCAGCAAGGTGCAGGTGGATATCGAGTCCACTGTGCCTGCCAATCAGCTCCGGCTGTGTAGAATTACAGTGGGAGAGAGAAGCATGTGGCATGCCCTCGCACCTGATACACGGAAGTGCAGGATCGTGTGTATATATATATATATATATAGGTGATCTTGAGCAGCAGCATGGCCCTGTAGCAGTAAATGTGCTATGGGACGATCTGAATTCATCAAATTCCTTAAAAGGGTTGTAATGTCTCAAGGTTTTTCACTCTAATGCATTCTTTGCATTAAGGTGAAAAACCTTCTGTGCTGCAGCTGCCCCCCAGAGTAGGGTGACCAGACATCCCCATTTTCTGGGGACAGTCCCCGGATTGAGGACACTGTCCCTGGACCAAGTCTGTCCCCGGTTTTTAAAAGCACATGGGGAAATTTCAAAGACAGTCAGTGAAGAATAACAAAAAAAAACTGAATTACACACCCCTGCTCCACCGCTCTTACTAGCTTAGGAAGTGTATTTTTTCTATTATCTGTGCCCCTTTCTGATGATCATTTGCTGGTCGGAGCGGAGGGAATATTTCTTCAGTTTCGGGTGCATGCCTATTCAGCTCCGTTTGCATGTTCTTCTGCCTTGGCTCAAGTCCCGGCCAGCCACCTGCCTATCTCCTTGCCTTCCCTGGCGGAGTGATCTTCCTCTGCTCCCCTCCCAGTAGTAGCCGGGGCCCGGAGAGTAAAAGGCACGTATCTGTACGTCCCTTTTAAATTTGCCGCCGCGCGGGCACGTGTGCTCCGCTGCCGCAAGCTCCTTGACCGTGCCCACGGGACCCACGGACTCGATGTCTGCCGGTGTCCAGCGATCATGTCATGGAGCTGCAGAACAGGGGGATGCCTGTGTATAGAAGGCATCTCCCTGTTCTGCCTTGTGACAAGACACACATATTCTGCTCCCTGTCCCTGTGATCAGTGTCGTGTCACTAGTAGTAGTTAGAATTACTCCCTAGGACACACTTAACCCCTTGATCACCTCCCTAGTGGTTAACCCCTTCCCTGCCAGTGTCATTTACACAGCAATCAGTACATTTTTTTAGCACTGATCGCTGTATAAATGACAATGGTCCCAAAATAGCGTCAAAATTGTCAGATGTGTCCGCCATAATGTCGGAGTCATGATAAAAATCGCTGCCATTACTAGTAAAAAAACAAATATTAACCACTTCCTTACCGCGTCATTGTGAAATGACGGCGGCAGGAACCCCTCCTCGATCCGGGAGGACGTCATATGACGTCCTTTGTTCCCGGCGATCTAGGTCGCGCGCGCACCCGTGGCACCACCCGCGACACCGATTGCCGCCGGGCACCCGCGATTACCAGCGATTGCGGCAGGAGTGTGGATCTGTGTGTGTAAACACACAGATCCACCTCCTGTCAGCGGTGAGGAGACTGATTTGTGTTCCCAGTACAGAGGAACACACATCGGTCTCCTTCCCCTGTGAGTCCCCCTCCCCCTACAGTTAGAACACACTTTAGGGAACATTTTAACCCCTTCAGCGCCACCTAGTGTTAACCCCTTCCCTGCCAGTCACATTTACACAGTAATCAGTGCAGTTTTATAGCACTAATCGCTGTGTAAATGTGAATGGCCCCAAAAACGTGTCAAAAGTGTCGCCGCAATGTCACGGTCACAAGAAAAAAAATCGCCATTACTAGTAAAAAATAAATAAATACAAATGCCATAAATCTATCACCTATTTTGTAGACGGTATAACTTTTGCGCAAACCAATCAATATACGATTATTGCATTTTTTTTTACCAAAAATACGTAGAAGAATACGTATCGGGCTAAACTGAGGGAAAATAAAGTTTAAAAAAAAAAAAAATTGATATTTATTAAATAAAAAAGTTAAACATATTGGGCCAGATTCACAGAGCGATTACGCCTGCGTAACAGGAGATGTGCGCGTGCGTTTCGATGCACGGCATCCCCAGAACGAGATACGCAAGAAATCTACTTTTTTTTGTCCAGTGTAATTTCGTTAGACAGGCGCATCCGTCCGCGCAAAACTGCGCTAGACAGACCATTGATTTGCTAGTCAATTATGCTAATGAGGGACTTACGGGGATCCCCAAAAGACTGTTGGGGCAGCGCAGGCTACGCGGTGTGCGCAACAGCAAAAAGTCCTGTCTAAAATTAGACCATATAAAAGCTGGTCTAAAAAGAGAAAAATCGTCTACATGTCAGATAAAGCAACACCGTTAGTGAGGAGCTCAGCAGTCACACGTGTTGCACAACAATCTGTATGCCAACATGCCACGAGCATTGTCGCGCATAGCTATACTACTGACTTTAGATGAGCAAAGAAGGAGGAGGGCACGGAGGATGGCATGGGAGAGGATATACCACACACGCATAGACCTGTTTGGCATGAGTGATTGTGAGGTGTATCGCATCTTCAGATTCACCCCTCATGCCATCCTGGAATTAACCACAACCCTGCAGGAGGACATCACCAGCCCAACACAACGCTCACATGCAGTGCAGCCACTGGTCAAGGTCCTGGCAACACTCCATTTCCTTGCCAGTGGCTCTTTTCAGCGTACAAGTGGAGTGGTGGCTGGGATGGCACAATCCTCCGTGAGCAGATGTGTGCACCAGGTTGTCCCTGCAATCCTCAGACGCATGGCCAACCAATCATCAAACCAACCACTGAGGACCTGTGGCTGAAGGCAATGACAGATTTCTACAGAATTGCCAGATTCCCACGCACCGTGGGGGCCATTGATTGCACACATGTGGCACTCCAGCCCCCCCAGGAGACAGAGCACATGTACCGCAATCGAAAGCATTGGCATTCCATCAACGTACAGGTGATAGTCGATGACCAAGGCCTCAAATGGCACGTCCGTGCCAAACACCCAGGGTCCAGCCATGACAGCTACATATACAATCAGAGCCCCATCCGAATGGAATTCGATCAGAACATGTATGGGGACACCTGGCTTGTTGGTGAGTGACATGGGTGGCAGGCATGACTGTACCCCCCCATGATGCACACATCACAAGGGGCACATGCATGACTAACATCCTCCTGTCTTTTCCCTTACAGGTGACTCTGCATATCCACTGGGACCCCATCTCATGACTCCTATCCGGAACCCCCAAACCCCAGGAGAAGAAAGATACAATCAAGCCCACGCCCAAACACCTTAAGTGGTGGAGCGCAACTTTGGCCTCCTGAAGTCACGTTTCCGATGCCTGGATAAGTCTGGGGGTACCCTCTTGTATTCCCCAAAATTTGTGTGCCATATCATCGGTGCCTGTTGCCTGCTGCACAACTTCGCAGTGAGAAAGGGCCTGCAGATTGACCTACGTGATGACCTGACCCCTGAACCAGACAATCCCCCCCTAACCGAGGTTACCCCGTCTTCTGAGGGAAGAGCAGCCAGGAGCCAGCTCACATTAGGCATCATTGCACGTTAAACACACACATTAATCATGGCACAATGAGAATGCATGCATGCACACCACTGTTGTCCCTAGCACACACACCCCACATCCTCATCAAATTGGATTGGCACCAGTCCACCATGCAGGACTTGTGAGCAGCCACGCCAAGGCTCCAATTATGTCACTGTACATTCATACACAATTCACCTGGGGATCACTTCTCCCTGGTCCTGGGGAACCCTTCTCCACCAAAATTGAGGGTGACACCCCTTTTCCGGCAGGAATGTCCCCCCCACATTCAAACAGCATTCACAATCCAAAAAAAACCCAGCAAAATCAAAAAATTTCCAGGAAAAAAAAAGGCCCAAAAAAAGGGGAAAAACAAATTAGTGCCCTTGACGTGAGCCACGCCTGGGGCGCCCCCGGCCACGGCCCCGGCTCCTCTGGGGAGACTCATGGGGGAGGGGGTAAACCGGGGAAGGAGGAGCAGCCCCTGGTCTCTGCCCACCTGGCGGCCTGCCCTCCAAGGCCACGGCTATTCTGTCCAGGGCAGCACCTAGTGTTGCCGTGTTGGCCTGGATAGCCTGGGTAAGGGCCCTCACATCCTGCCCAACGCCTGCTGATGTAGTCTGCAGGTCGTTAAGGCAGTTTCTGAAAGCCCGGGAGTGGCAGTCCAGGTTCCCAAGCGTATCCTTGATGGAGGACAGGCTCTCCTCCATCCGCACCAATGTCTGGCTGACCTGTCCCAGATGGCGGGTCTGGAGGAACTGGTCCCTTCTCAGAGTGGCAGGCAGAAGATCGGCCAGCCCCCTGGTCTTCTGGGTCGCCTTCCTGCCTCCAGCTGATGCTTGTGGCCGGGGAGAAGGGGAGGCCCTTGGGAGGGGAGCCATGTTGGGGGAGGAGGGGGGGCTCCCCCTTAGGGAGGGCTGGCTGCTGCCAGCCAGAGGGAAGAGTCATCCAAAAACAAGAGTCCAGTGCCTGACATGGACTCCTCCTCCTCCTCAAACTCCTCCTCCTAAACCTCCTCCTCCTCCTCTTCAACCTCCTCCGCGGACTCCGGCCTTGTCGGGGGACCTCATTAGGCTGCTGTCCTGGGGATGGTGCGGTCAGGCCAGATGGCCCAGCACCCTCCTGCACATCTGTGGATGACACAAAACATTTACAGGTTGGAGAATCCACACACTTGCCACATATTCCCTTTCACCCCCTCCCCCACACATGCTACACACCTGATAGAAAAAAAAACCTTACCTGGCATCACGCCTTCATGACTTGAGTCATAGCCGGGCAGGCCCTCCACTTCTTGCCTATGAAAGGTCTGGGCCACCGCACGCTCCTCCGCTGTCAGCCTAACACGGCATGGTGGGCCCCCTCCTGTGGCCCTGGCATGGGCAAGCATTTTGGCCAGCTTCTTTTTGACCAGACGCCGGAGGTCATTTATTCTCAATCCCAGACCGGTTCCGTGTCTCCCCCTTCCCCGCTGAATTCACCTGGTCAGTGATCATGTCCAAAATCTCTCTCCTCCTGGCCGGGGTGGTGTTGGCACTGTCCGGGCCGTGGAGGAAACGCCCATAGTCGGTAATGGCCCGGGCAAGAATTTGTTTCTCCCTCAAAGATAAATTTTATTTCCTCTTCCTCTCTGTCATACTCTGACCAAAAATCACTCCCAGTCAACAAAAATCACTCACAAAAACAAGCACGACCAATCAAGCAAGAAAACAAACAAACAGAAAACTATCACACAAATATTCTCACCAACACTCAGCAAAAAGCAGTCACAAAAACAAACAGGAACAATCAAGCAAGAAAACAAACAAACAGAAAACTATCAAACAAAAATTCTCACAAACACTTAGCAAAAATCACTATCAACTATCTTCTAACAAACACTAGATCACACAGTACACAAATCTGACAAATACAAATCACAACGCAACTAACAACGGAACAAAAGCACCTTGCTGTATAGGGAGGGATACAAAGGGATGTACTTTTGCAATGGAAGTGCGTTTGTGTCTGTCTATTTATGCTGTCTGCGTAGTTCATGATTTTGCCCTAGTCCATTTCCAATTTCACGGATTGCGCCGTTCCCGAGTTGTGAGCATGCGCACAGAGGTGCTGACATGGTCTGCTTTAAGCGCACATGCGCGAGCCGGCCGGCCCTTCATTTGCATGGGGTCACGGCTCATTTCAATGTAACACGCCCACGTCCTTCCCAGTTTGTATTACTCCGCCTTGCGCCTCAGAAATAACGTTGCACAGGCGCTAATTTCTACGTATAAGCGACGAGAATAGGGTGATTGCGCGGCTACATTGCGCAAGTCTAACGTAAAGGCGGTGCGCTACGCCGGTCCAATAATGCGCAGATGTACCTGAATCTGGCCCATTGTGTTTTTTATTAAAATGTTGCTCTTCTTTTGTTTATATCGCAAAAAATAAAAACCGCAGAGATGATCAAATACCACCAAAAGAAAGCTCTATTTGTGTGGGGAAAAAAACATTAAGATTTAATTTGGGTACAGTGTTGCATGACTGCGCAATTTTCATTCAGCGCTGAAAACTAAAAATTGGTCTGGGCAGGAAGGGGGTGAAAATGCCCTGTATGAAAGGGGTTAATAAAAAATGCCATAAAACTATCCCCTATTTTGTAGACGCTATGGCCCAGATTCATAAAGCAATTACGCCTGTCTAACTGGTGTTAGACAGGAGTAATTTCAAATTTCGCGCGCCGTATCACTAGTTTGAATCCTCAAACCATGATACGGCGGCTTCGGGCTTCGATCCGAGAGGCTTACGTCTTCGTAAGCCTTCGGATCTACGCTGCGATATTTTTGCGGCCGCTGGGAGGAGTTTGCGTCGTTTTCATGCGTCGGGATATGCAAATGTGTTTTTACGGCGATCCACGAAGATACGAGTGGTCTTCGCAATCGCTTACGTCTGTTTTTTTTTTACGTACTGTTAGACCAGCTTTTTGCTGGTCTAACGGTGCGTAGCCCATGTTAAGTATGGCCGTCGTTCCCGCGTCGAATTTAAATTATTATTTTTTTTTTTTGCGTAACTCTTTCGGGAATAGAAATGTCCGTAAACGACGCTACTCAAACAACAAATGACGTAACGACGTGATTTCGCGCAATGCACCGCGGGAAATTTGCGAACGGAGCATGCGCAGTTCGATCGCCGCGGAAACGCGCCTATTTTAAATCCTTCACGCCCCCTACTCGTCTAGATGGATTGCGACGGGAGAAATACACTATGCTGCCGTCGTTTACTGGACAAAATCTACCTGGATTCCACGTAGAGCCAGGTAAAAAACGGCAGCGTAGTGTATTTCTGATACGCTATGAGAATCCAATTCTCTCTGAATCTGGGCCTATAACTTTTGCACAAACCAATCTATAAGCGCTTATTCCGATATTTTTTTTTACCAAAAATATGTAGAAGAATACGTATTGGCCTAAACGAAGGAAAAAAAAAGATTTTTTTATATATTTTTGGGGGATATTTATTATAGAAAAAAAAATAAAAAAAATATTGCTTTTTTTTTTTTTAAATTGTCACTCTATTTTTGTTTTATAGCACAAAAAATAAAATCCGCAGAGGTGATCAAATACCACCAAAAGAAAGCTCTATTTGTGGTAAAAAATTATGTTAATTTTGCTTGGGAACCACGTTGCACGACCGTGCAATTGTCAGTTAAAGTGACGTAGTGCGGAATCGAAAAAGTGGCCTAAAAATTTTTTTATTTTTTTTTGCCCTGACATACGCTTCCTTCTCTGGTTATTTTTAGTATATTTTAGCACAGTGCATAATGAATAATTAATGGCTGGTTAATAAAGGCTACAACACAGTTTGCAGGTGTTAATGCAACAACATTACATTTCTTCTAATGGTTCAAAGCCTGTTATGTTGTGTTGCTCTTCACCCAGGATTCTTCTCACTTTGCATTTTGCCAGCGCATTTTAATGAGGGATTACATCACGGCAGAAATACTTGACCCAGTTTTGGAGTGCCTATCTCAGCACACTGTATTCATTTTTCCTATTGCACTGCGAATCGTTGTGCTAGTGGGCACAGAGTAACATTGTCTATTAAAGCTGGAGTTTAGTCTGTTTTTTTGGGGGGGGGGGGGGTGAAACAGCACTATATACATTAGTTATGTATAATGGTGTGTATCCCGTCAGTTTGCGTGTGCAGCGCTATATACGTTTCTCACTCACTCAAAATCCTCCCTACTGCTCTTTCTTCATAGCGGCAGGACACTTTACAGGGAGGCTGTCTTCTTCTGTAATAGTTAGCAGTGGCTGCAACTGAGAAAAGTTGCTTCGCTCACACACACCCTTTTGCCCATTCCGCCAATCACAGAACTTGTACTATTATAATCCCACAGTGCATTGCTTTCTGTGAATTACAGGCAGTTGTACAAGAGGATCTCCACCATCCATTCACAGAATGCAATGCCATCCTGTGAATGGTGAAGAGGGCAGAAGGGTTGGGTTTTAGGGTTTTACCCAGAAGCAGTGGCCTGCAAGTAGACATAAACAATGTGTTTGGTACCTAGCTTGTCCCTATTTGCAAAAGGGACAACCAACTTGTTCCGGGTCGCAATCCATGCCTAACAATTTCCTTGTGTTGCATCACAAATGTGGGAATGCAAATATGATGAAAGACAACAGGGTGATTTCTCTGTTAAAGTTGTATGCCCTTGAATATACCTAGTGAAGTGACTGGCCTCAGGTGATACACAGAGATGAAACAAATCCTTCTACATTTGTCTATCTGCAGTCTTCTCTTCATCCGTTTGAAGTCCAGAATTTATAAAGCTTGACTGAGATATCAGAAAAAAGGGGCGGAGAGCTGAAGTTTCATTGTGCAAATCTCAGTAAGGAGAGCTCTGAGAGCTGATTGGAGGGAAGAGACACAACCCCGTCACACAGCTTACACAAACAGAGCTGAGGCTGTCAATCAGCTGTAGCTCCCAACCCTGTAACCTTTTTTCTCTTGGTGTTAGTAAAATTGTCAGAAGTAATTCATGCTAATAGCAGAGGACGGAAGCAGCAAAATAGCTGAAATTACACTCAGGGCTTTTAATTGTGGCAAGTACACACTATGCGATACGTTTTGTTTATATTTTACATCTGTGGTTTACAACCACTGTAATTGCTCTGCCTGATTGTGTCTGTGTCAGATCTAATTACTGTTAAACTCTCATCAGCAGAGTACCAGACTGAGAGACTCTTTGATTGTGGGATATTTAGTTTCTTCACAATAAGTGTTGGTTATTGGACTACAGACAGAGGTCATGCATTAACTGTGCAGTGGCATGCTGCATGCCTCATGTTTGAACACAAATGGATACTTCTGACTACAAAGTATACTACATGAACTACATTAACAATACACATCTTATGCAAAGTGCAAGTAGAAAGGTTTCTAATTGCCTTTAAATGTCTTTGTCTGCCGTAGAATTAAAAGTACATTTTTGGACATAAGGTGTAGGTGTAATGGACAAGTACCCACAAAATTTTGGCCATATAGTGTACATATGTCTACCAAAAGATTTATTATTCTGCTCAAATAATCTTGTGATTTACATACTCCTGTCCTACTGCATAACCAGGCAGGTGATGCAACATTTTCCAATTTTAACTTCCTAACTTCCTGTGCCACCTGACAGGTAATAAGAAGCTTCACAGTGCTGTACCATTATAATTAAGCCCCTGTAGGAGAGCATGTAAATGAGAACAGCTTGGTGGCGTGACCTCAACACTGCTGGAACAATAAAGTTTGTTATGTGTGCTGGAACAGTAGTGTACAGCTAGTATACCGAGTCTACTGATTTGGAGGAGCATATCCCAGAGATGTAAGTGCCGGCAGCTGAGATGGTGATGGTAAGTAATAGGAATTAGTGGTGTGACTTTAACCACATCAGCCCTGAACCATTTGGCTGGCCAAAGACCAGAGCACTTTTTGCAATTCGGCACTGCGTCCCTTTAACTGACAATTGCGCGTTCGTACGACGCGGCTCCCAAACAAAATTGATGTCCCTTTTTCCCCACAAATAGACCTTTCTTTTGGTGATATTTGATCACCTCTGCGGTTTTTATTTTTTGCGCTATAAACAAAAATAGAGCGGGTGCTACCCCCTTTCTTTCTTTCTTTCTTTCTTTCTTTCTTTCTCTATCTTCCTTCCTTTCTATCTATCTTTGTTCCTTCCTTCCTTCCCTTCTTTCTATCTCTATCTATCTTTTTTCTTTATCTATCTTCCTTCCTATCTATCTATCTATCTATCTATCTATCTATCTATCTATCTATCTATCTATCTATCTATCTATCTATCTCTCTTCATTTCTTTCTATAAATCTATATCTATCCTTCTTTGTATGTATCTGTCTTTCTTTCTCTCTCTGTCTATCTATATTTATTTATCTCACCCCACATCTCGTCATTAATCCCCGCCGCGCCCCCCCCCCCCCCCCCGGGCTGCTCAGTCTTAAATGCCCGGGCCTATTTTTTGTCCCAGTCCGGGCCTGATTGCCAATAATCTGAGCCCTGTGCTACTACAGCTGCAGTCTCAGATCTAATGGGAAGGGCCAATGTCTTAAAAATGATATACCTACCTAAATTACTGTATGTCCTAGCTAATGCCTCATGCAAAATCCCTAAAGCATTGTTTAAGAGCATCGATTCGATCTGTATAACATTCCTGTGGAACGGTAAGGCCCCTAGAGTAGCACTGGAAACACTTAGACTACCCTCTCATTTAGCAGGACTGGCTTTCTCTGACTTCTACCTCTATTACAAAGCTTCCCAACTGGTAAATATTCATGACTGGTTACACCCTGACTCCAATAATGTGTGTACTACCACTGAAGGGGCTATGGTCACATCGTTCGAGACCTTACACAACATTGTCTACCGCGTGCGTACCCCTCCAGGACCGGGACTGACTGTGCTGCAAACATCATTGTCCCTGTTCAAAACAGTGACTCACAAACATGCCTCGGGTTCATGGGTGACCTCTCCAAATAATCCACTATGGTTCAATATATCACTCCCAGAATTTAATTCTTTACCTGACCCTCAGAGATGAATATCCAAGGGGATTAAGTACCTATGTCACCTATATACCTCAGAAGGCTTTAAGTCCTTTCCCCAGTTGAGGGATGACTTTAATCTTCCCCCCAATTATTTATTATTTTATTACCAGTTTGGCTCCTTGAACAACCCACTTGCGATTTCTGACCTAGAAAAGCTTTTGCGTTCCCCAGACCGAACAAAACTCATCTCTACCTATTACTTAGCCCTAACGGTGAACTCTAATCCTAGATTAAAGGCAGCGCAGAGCAAGTGGGAATCCTTAGATATTACCATGACGGAAGATGACTGGACTGAGTTCTGTGACACTTTTAAGACCTCTGTTATAGCCTCCAGAGACAGAGTGATTCAACTGAAAATTTTTCACCAATCGCACTTGACCCCGGCCAGGATGCTCAGAATGGGCATACTGGCCTCGGCAGATTGTTTCCTCGGTTGTGGGCAGGTGGCTGATTTAATTCACTGCTTTTGGAGTTGCCCAGCTATACGAGACTTCTGGAGAGATATAGGATCCTTCCTCTCTTCTGCCTTGGGACTCCCCAATATACTGGACCCTAAAAACTGTCTGTTGGGGGTCTTTGGTGACCTCGCGGTTCCCTCCCGGGTCAAAAAATAGTTTTGAATCATATATTTCTATGCTAAGAAATCCATCCTGTTGACCTGGAAGGGGCAAGGGGCCTATGGTTGAAACTAGTCAATGACGCCCTCCCGCTTTACAAGCTCACTTTTGAAATGAGGAAAATAAATAAGTCCTTTGATAAGATTTGGGGCAGGTGGCTGGCTAGCCCCCTAAACAGCCGTAAAAAGGGGTGTTGGTGGTGCAGTCTCCATTTGCTAGAGTGACCTTAATATGCAATCCCACAAAGGGGTAATACTACCTTTATACTTTGTTGTATGTACCTTTCTACTCTGACTTTGACTTTTGTATAACTATGCTGTTGATAATGGTATGGAGTGATTAAGGAGCAAACTACTGCCGATGTATGTTCTGTGTTGTTTAAGGCCCCGTACACACGGCCGAGGTTCTTGCCAGAAACCAGCGAGAACCTCGCTGGGAGCTGCATTCCAGCGAGAACCTCGGCCGTGTGTTCGCTCTCTGCTCGCCCTGCCCGTCGGGAAACCCGTCGAGCAAAAAGAGAACAGGTTGCCATTCCCGACGGGCGGGTCGCAGATTCTGACGGCCGGCAGAGAACCTCGACGGGCGGAACGATGTGTTCCGCCCGTCGAGGTTCCCTGTCGTGTGTACGGGGCTTCAGTTTTGTTTTTGTATGTGTTGTATTGTTGGTTTTTGTAAAAATTTCAATAAAAATATCTTAAAAAAAAAAATAGAACAACAATTTTGAAAAAAAAACAATATTTTTTACTTTTTGTTGTAATAAATATCCCTCAAAAATATATAAAAACATATTTTTCCTCAGTTTAGGCCGATATTTTTGGTAAAAAAAAACGCAAAAAGCGTTTATTGATTGGTTTGCGTAATAGTTATAGGCCCGGATTCACAAAGGAATTACGCCTGCGTATCTAAAGATACGCTGCCGTAATTTCAAATGTGCGCCGTCGCATCTTTGCGCCGATTCACAAAGCAAGATACGCCGAAAAACATTGCTTCAGTCGTAGGGCGTAACTTGCCTACGCCGGCGTATCGTGGGCGCTTAGTTATGCTGGCGTTCCAATTTTAAAATATGCAAATGAGCAAGATACGCCGATTCACGAACGTAGATGCGCCCGGCCGCTTCATATACGCGCTTTGCGTAAGGCTTACGTCCAGCGTAAAGTTACCCCTGCTATATGAGGTGCAGCTAATGCAAATTTATGGGCCAGGGAATGACGCCGTCGAATTTTACGCCGTTTACATAGTACGTGAATAGGGCTGGGCGTAGGTTACGTTCACACGTCGTAAACATTGCACGCCAACGTCACTTAGGCATTCTATCCGACGTGATTCTGAACATGCGCACTGGGATACGTCCACGGACGGCGCATACGCCGTTCGTTCGGCCCATCATTTGCATGGGGTCACGGATCATTATACTAAAACACGCCCACTGCCTAGCTACTTTGAATTACGCGGACTTACGCCGGCCCATTTACACTACGCGGCCGTAACTTAGGGAGCAAGTGCTTTGTAAATACAGCACTTGCCTCTCTAAGTTGCAGCGGCGTAGCGTAAAGAAGATACGCTACGCCGCTCTAAAGATACGCCCGGGTAAGTGAATCCGGGCCATAGCGTCTACAAAATAGGGGACAGTTTTATGGTATTTTTATTAATATTTTTTTTTTACTAGTAATTGAGGCGATCAGTGATTTTTATCTTGACTGTGACAGTGGTGAACACATCGGACACTTTTGACGCTATTTTGGGACCATTCACAATTATACAGTGATCAGTGCTAGAAAAATGCACTGAATACTGTGTAAATGTGACTGTCAGTAAAGGGGTTAACCACTAGGGGGCTGGGAAGGGGTTAAGTTTGTCCTAGGGAGTGATTCTTGCTGTTAGAGGGCGTGGCTACAAGTGACTTGTCCCGCGGGCACGATCATGGAGCTCGTAGCAGGATCGCGCTTGCGCTGGCGTTGTCACATTTTTGGGGGAACTTACATGTACTTACATCACTATGCAGTTAGACAAGTGTAACAAGAGGACTGAATTTTGGCAGGTAAATTTGATTACTGTGTATTTAGCCATTTACCCAAAATTCCACTTTAAAGCATATGTAAACCTTAACAATAAACTTTTTTTCCCTCTGTTAAATTTATCATTGAAAGCATGAAAAACATTAGGTGGTCTCGACCTCAAAATCTTGAGGTTTTATTGTTCCATATTATGATTGAAGGGGTGATCATATAGATAATCACCTCCTAGTGTTTATAATGTTTTTGTTGTTCTATACCCATGTTATACCTACGTTATAACACAAAACACGTTACAGTATCCCTGTCCACTTCTGTTGGTGGCCAAATGCTCACCTGTGAGCTTAGAGAAGACCTCCCCAATTGCCAAGATTTTCTGGCATTCTGGTTCCCCCAACTTATGTACCATTTTTTTTATTGTCTATACAAAATATGCAAGGATTGTTCGCTGCTCTGCACAGTGCTCCTTTTACTTTTATTCTTCTCAAAAGATGAATAAAAATGATTGAAATATAAAGCGTGAAAAATACATGCAAAAAGCACCTGCTGAAACCTAGTGCTGTCATGTGCACTTTGAAGTCTTTTGGAAAACATTCCATCGATTAGCAGAAGCAGCCAGTCAGCTGCTCGACTCGAACATCGTATGTTCGATAGTTCGTCGAAATACGAACGTTACGGGTCGTTTGCGCAAAATTCGAGTGGCGTGTCACGGCCCATAATTCACTGCGGCGTCGCAGTGCATTGCTGGCTGATGATTGGCCAAGCATGCACTATGACCCGGAGAGCCATAATTGGCCAAAGTCAGGGGGTTTAGTACACGCCCTACACTATAAAAGGGCGCCTGCAGGTCGGCCTTGTGTAGTGTGTTGCGGTGGTTAAAAGGAGTTGTAAAGGAATTTTTTTTGCCTAAAATGAATGTCTGCAAGGTAGACAGACAGAATAGTGTAATGATCCGATGGGTCCAATGGGCGGTACACACGCTCGGTTTGGACCGATGAAACTGGCCTTAAGTCCAGTTTCATCTGACAAAAACGAGCGTGTGTACGCAGCCTAACACGTAGAGAGCGTCCTGCCGCACAGATGTAGTTCCCAGGAGGGGGCAAGCACGTCACTGACCACCGCAGTAAAGCCTCCCTTCACATTGGTAAGTAACAATCAGACAAGCCGGAAGTGAACAGAACAGAGAAGAAATAGAGCAACTTCTGAGCAAAAACGAGGAAGTGAAAAGAGGAATGTCTGCAGGTAAAGGATGCTTATTATGAAAACATTTTTTTTTTCTTTACAACCCCTTAAAGAGAGAGAGAGAGAGAGAGAGAGTCATTTTTGTAGGTAGATAGAGCAGGCAGGCAGGCTAGTCAGTTAAAATTACAGGCCCAGATTCACAAAGACTTACGCCAACGTATCTACTGATACGCCGTCGTAAGTCCAAATGTGCACCGTCGTATCTATGCGCTGATTCTTTAAATCAGATACGCCTGAATTTTGCCAAGATATGACCGACCAGCATGTGGAAGGCAATGTCCATGCCTTGCTGGACAGGGTGGTCAGTGGTAATGTGCATATTACGGCTGACTCATGGTCCAGCAGGCATGGACAGGGACGTTACCTATCTTTCACATCGCATTGGGTGACTCCGATGGCAGCTGGGAAGGACGCAGGACAAGGTACAGTAGTGTTGGAGGTTGTTCCGCCACCACGCTTCCAAAATGCTACTACTGGTTGTGACACACCTCTTTCCTCCACCCCTCCTCTTCTTCCTTTGTGGCCTCTTCCTGTGCTGATGTGTCCTCGGAACCAGCGGTACTCCGTAGGCGTTCAAGGGGCTACGCAGGTACGCAGGCAAAGAGATGCCATGCGGTGCTTGAGCTGGTGTGCTTGGGGGACAGGAGCCGCACTGGGCCAGAGGTTCTGTCAGCTCTGCAGAGGCAGGCTCAGAGGTGGTTGACGCCACGCCAGCTTAAGCCAGGAATGGTGGTTTGCGACAGTGTCACCAACCTCCTCTCTGCCCTGCGACAGGTACAACTGACCCATGTGCCCTGTTTTGCCCATGTCCTTAACTTGGTGGTTCAGCGGTTCTTGGGCAGGTACCCGGGCTTACAGGATGTAATAAAGCAGGCCAGGAAAGTCTGTGTGCATTTCCGACCTTCATATAATGCCAGTGCTCTGCTGACAGACCTCCAAAAGGAATACAACCTGCCCAAGAATCGCCTAATCTGGGACATGCCCACCAGGTGGAAGTCTACGTTGGCTATGCTGCAGCAGCTGCTCACACAGCAGAGGGCCATCAATGAGTACCTGTGCCAATATGGCAGCAGAACAGGGTCAGGGGAGCTTGTTTTTTTCCCCCACACCAGTGGGCCATGATCAGGGATGCATGCACTGTCCTGTCACCATTTAAGGAGGCCACGAGGATGATGAGCAGTGCATGCATCAGTGAGACTGTCCCTCTTATTCACCTGTTGGAGCACACGCTGCATGGAATAATGCACATGGCCCTTGAGGCAGAACAGAGGGAGGACGAGGAGGACTTCCTTACCTCTCAAGACCCCCTTTATCCAGACAGTGTTCCTGCTTGCCCGCCTATCACACAGGAAGAGGACGAGGAGGAGGAGAATTGTGTCAGCATTGAGGTGGAGCCTAGCATTTAGCAACAGCAGCAGTCTTCAAGGGATCAATTACAGTCCCAAGGAACCCATGGACTTGTACGTGGCTGGGACGAGGTGGCTGCGGATCATGTCGTCCTCAGTGACCCAGAGGATTCTGCACTGAATGCCTCAGCAAACCTACGTTGTATGGCCACCCTGATTCTGCGAAGCCTGCGGAAGGATCCTCGTATTCGTGCTATCAAGGAGAGGGATCATTACTGGCTGGCAACCCTCCTTGATCGTTACAAGAGTGAGGTTGCATATCTTTCCGGCACAGAGGGAGCAGAAGATGAAACATATTTGGGAGGCCTTGCAGAAAGGTCTGTGCAACACGTTCCCACATACTGGGAGGTTACAAAATCCTGGTCCTGGACAACGTGTTGCTGAGGCTTCGGTCAGTCACAGAAGGAGCGGTGGAGAAGGTGGCCATCTGACCGATGCGCTCAGACAATTTTTTAGTCTGCAGCCCCAAGGTCTGACCGGTTCCAGCAACCATCGCCAGTGTCTGTTTTACAAGATGCGGTAATACCTAGGGGCAAGATCAGACTTGGACACCTTTCCCACCGAAAATCCTCTGGCTTACTGGGTCTTGAGGATGGATCACTGGCCAGAGCTTGCACAGTGCTTGCACAGCTACTGGCTTGTCCTGCATCCACATTCAGTGCTGCCGGTGGCTTTGTAACCGATCACAGGGTTCGCCTCTCCACTGACTCGGTCGCTCGACTGACCTTCATAAAAATGAATCAGGCTTACAGTGGTGTGGCAACACCAACACCTAGTGCCCAAATTTATGCAGAGTATATACGGCAAGACTCTACTTTCAAACATCCAACTTACAAACAACTCCTACTTACAAACGGAAGGAGACAACAGGAAGTGAGAGGAAATCTACCCCTAGGAAGGGAAATGGGACTGTAGTCATAACCTTTTAAGAACTAATATAATATTTTAGTAGATAAATAAATAAATAATACTACAAAATATACCTGTGGTATGAAATGGCCGTGGCCTTTATTTATAGGTGTAAATAAATGGATTATATCAAACAATTCTTAAATAAAAATTAAATAATCAATTTAAGTATATTAAATCTATTTTATTAACATATAACCATATATATATCTTATAATAATAAAATTAGCTTAGCCATTTAAGCTCAAGCTAAAACAATCATGAAATATACCATCCCCTTACAAGAAGGCATTAAAACCTCATTAAAAGGCCACGACATGGAGGGAGGGTGGGATGTGCTTCTCCAAATCTTCTCCAATCTTCTACCGACTGCTGACGCATTCTCTATCTTTTTATAGGGTTGGAGGACCGTTGTTTGGGGCAACTGTCAACAAAAGTTCAACCAATCATAGGTAAGTAATTTTTTTTTCTATTAATTAATTTTTAATTTTATTTTCTGGTATGACACAGTCCCATAGGTGGTGGGGGCGGGGACATTTCATGCCCCGCCCTTCACCTTCATTCTCTTCTGTAAGAGGTGTCTCCTGTCCACTGATGCTTTATCACCAATCCTTTTTTCACTAAAAAACATACATTTTCAAAAAATCATTTGTCATTGGGACAGAAAGTGAATTGCAATCTTCTGAACAGATGCACACAGACAGCAAAACAAATGTTACAGGGGTGATAACCCTTCTCTATGTTTTCAGAAAAGCAAAAAATAGATTTTATGGCTGGAGCTACACTTTAAAGAAGTACCAGTTCACAATTACAAACAGATTCTACTTAACAACAAGCCTACAGTATCTGTCTTGTTTGCACCGCCTATATACTGCTGTTCAAACTATATAGGTAATGACCTGGGGGGAGTGGAGGGAAACCCATGCTATTTTTCTCAATGATTTTCATCCATATTGCAGGGACCAGACATTACATTAAAGCCACAAGCAGTTTTAAATTACTTTTTTCTTATAGTAATCTCATTTTGTGCAGGGACAGTTGTAAACACGTGCCACTTCACAGGCATACTATAGACACCCAGCAGGTACGATATTTAAAGGAATTTTTCTTTTTTTTTTTCACTTTAAGCATCATTAAAATCACTGCTCCAGAAAAAAAACAACCGTTTTTTTTAGTTTTTTTCCATTGATACATGTTTTCTGGGGCAAGACCCAGGTTCTCAAACCCATTTTCCGACAATAACTTGCATATTAGGCTTTAAAATTAGCATTTTTGAATTCGAACGTTAGCGTTCCACAGACATCAATGGGGTTCTAAATGTTCGCGCGAACGTTCGGTCCGTTCGAAGGTTCTAGTGCGAACCGAACAGGGGGATCTTCAGCGATTTTTATTTTTTGCGCTATATAAAAAAAATAGAGCAACATTTAAAAAAAAAAAAACAATATTTTTTACTTTTTGTTATAAGAAAAATCAAATAAACTAAATTTTAGTCAAACATTTAGGCCAAAATGTATTTAGCCACATGTCTTTAGTAAAAAAAAATCGCAATAAAAAAAAATAGCTACCTAGCGGGAACAGCGACACTAATACAGCGATCAGAAAAATGATCGCTTAGTGACACTGGCAATAGAGAGTGAAAGGGTTAACTAGGGAGGTGATCAAGGGGTTAAAACTTTATTAGGGGGCGTACGGGGGCTACCCTGGACCTAACACTAACTGCCTGTCACACTGACACTAAATGCAGTGATCAGTACATATATGATCACTGCATTCAGTGACACTGTGACAGGGGGGTGGGGGGTTGATCGGGGGGGTTAATGTGCCTATGTGTAGTGTGTGTCAGTGTAGTGTTGTGCAGACTTACTATGCGATGTAATCTCTCCTCAGCAGCGGTTGAAAATACAGCTGAGAGATTACATCACTTCCCCCTTCCTGTGTTTACACAGGAGGAGGAAGTGACACACAGGGGGAGCGCGCGCATTGGCTGGGAGCGATCCGGAGGGGGCGGACAAAAACGAACAGCCGCCCCCTCGTCCCGGATCGCTCCTGAAGCCACGGAAACCGCCGCATGTACCGGGGGGGGGGTCCCAATCGGACCCCCGACCCACGTCTAGGCAGGGACGTACAGGTACGCCAATGTGCCTGTACGTGCCATTCTGCCGACGTAAATGTACATGCGGCGGTCCGCAAGTGGTTAGGGAGTGCAGAAATCCAGGATCTTCTTCTATCCAATGGCTGAATACAATGTAATGGTGGGGAGATGCCATCATCTATCTCATTTGTATGGATGGAAAAATCTGTTCTTTTTCATTTTCATTTAGCCTAGTGACTGAATAGAAAAACAACTGCATATGGCCAGCTTTATCTCAAACTGTGATACCCTGCCTTGTTCTCTCTGTGGACTATAGAACACCTTCACCACCTATGTTATGGAGCTAAGGGGAGGGGAAGGTGAAATATTAACACACTTCCTGTCCTAGTGTGACCACTGTATCCATAGATACAGTACAGTGAATGAGAGTTGTCGCCATAGGACAGGTTTAAGGACTGCATTATATTAAATACATGTTCCTGGGTATAGAGACACTTTAATCCAAGAACATTCACATGTATATCAAAGAAAATAAAAAGGTAAAAGATTGTAGATTTCCTGTAAAACAGGTCTGCCTGAGAGGAAAATATTGTAAAACAGCACTCAATGCAGTTAACCTTTGTTAAATTTGGTAATAACTTTTACACAGTAAACAGCACATCAATTTAATGAGCATCAGCATTCACAATTTCCTTTAAACACTCACCCTGGTCATGTCCAGATTGGACCCTGTGACTCACTGAAGATAAATGACTAAACATTTACCAATATGAATGAATAGGCCGCTTTGAATCAGGAGCTCTTACTTAGTGGAAGTGTTACGTGTTCCCAGTAGAGACACATGCATCTCATTATTTTTCATTTTGCTGCAAAGAGGCCCTTCTGCCCGCTAAATGCACAACGGGAACTTCTTCATCCAAATTCCAGCAGTTCATAATATTGCTATATCAAATATAGTAACACTTCCTGACCGGCCCTTATCAGGAGAATTGAATTTGTGGGGAGAATATGAAGGCTGGAAAGGCCAAGAGATACATTTGTTGGTTTCAACATATGTATTAGGTATTTTGATAAAATGAAAAACAAAATGATCAAGAAATTAGCGCTCGGAGCGAGGAAGAAGAGCTCAGACCGATCACTTGAGCGCCCATCGGCGCTGTAAATAAGGTATTTTTGACAGTAAAGTTACAAAGGGAGACTCACTGGACATTACATAATATTTTTACAAAACGGATTACATATTTTTGGGATTAGAGATGTCATAATGATGACAGGAGAGGGGGAGAGAAGATAGGGGACATAGATAAGACATCCCCTAGAAATAAGCTGTAGTGTGTTTTTTGTAGCAGAAATTAATATAAGACCCAATCTTATTTTTGGGGAAACACAGTGGGCCAGTTTCTCGTAGATGGGCGCATCTACGAGCGGGGCGTAGCGTATCCTATTTACGCTATGCCGCCACAACTTAGAGACGCAAGTGCCGTATTCTCAAAGCACTTGCATCCAGAGTTGCGGCGTAAATGGCCCGGCGTAAGCCCGGGTAATTCAAATGTGGATGAGGTGGGCATGTTTCATGTAAATCAATCATGACCCCACGTTTTTGAAAAAAATTTGCGCATGCACCGTCCGTGGATGTATCCCAGTGCGCATGCTCCAAATTTTGCCGCAAATACATTGGTTTCGACGTGAACGTAACGTACGCAAAGCCTTATTCGTGAACGAGTTACGCAAACGTAAATGATGGAAAAAAACTACGCTGTCCCGACGTCCATACTTAACATTGCATACGCCGGACCTACGCAACGTTACCCCTCATATAGCAGGGGTAAGTTTACGCTTACGCAAACAACGTAAAATACGACGAGCGTGCGCAAATACGTTCGGGAATAGGCGTAGGCGTAGGTAGCACATTTGCATATTCAACGCTGTAATCGGAAACGCCACCTAGCGGCCAGCGTAAATATGCAACTTAGATACGACGGTGTAAGTGACTTCCGCCAGTCAGATCTAAGGCAAATCTATGCAAAACTGATTCTAAGAATCAGGCGCATAAATCCGACGCCGCAAAACAGAGATACGACGACGTATCTGGAGATACGCCGTCGTATCTCCTTTGAGAATCTGGCCCAGTATATTGTCATGTTGCCTCAGTGAGTGGGTCCATGATGCCCAGCACTTACAGGATGTCCTCAGTCTTAGGGGGTGAATGACATAGGACCTCTTTCAATCCAGAAGACCAAGGGCATCTAGCTGTAGAAAATAATTACTGCATTAACACTGTTAGAGTGAGGCGAGTTACTATAAGCAGTGGCGTAACCAGAGTCATGGGCGCCCAGGGCAGATTTTTTTTCCGCCCCCCCCCCTTATATAAACATGATATCAGGGCTGCAGTGTGGAGCTCCCTATTAAGCTATGGACCGGGCTGGGCCAACATTCTACTCCAGCGGAGTCCCAGCCTCAGCCTGTGGCAGAGGCAGGGTGTGCGCTGGGGAAGACTTGGGACAGGCAGCCTGTCCCAGGTCTTCCCCAGCGCATACCCTGCCTCTGCTAAACCATTTTCCCCCTGCATCACATCCCAGCGACACTTACTTGCTTGGCTAAACGGGAGTCCCTGCAGGCGCCGCCGGACTGCAGAGCGCGTCGCCATCTTGGAGCCTCTGCAGCGCGTGCCGGTGTTATGCCAAACAGGGCATCCCCTGCATCCTTCCAGGCGTGCCCATGCCGGCCGCTGGGAGGTACCAGCTGTGCGCTCAGTGGAGGAGCCGCTCAATATACTGTCCTCAGAGCTGCCGGTCGCTGGTGCCCCCCTCAGCTCAGCGCCCGGGGCAGATGCACCCCCTGCCCCCCTGGTTGTTACGCCACTGACTATAAGTTACTATAAGTAAAATCTGGATCTTGTAAGACTTATAAGAACAAAAATATGTTGCAACTTACCAATTCTTAAAGTGATACTAAACACACATTGGCGGTTATTTACAAAAGGCAAATTTACTGGAAGTGCACTTAGAAGTGCAATAGCTGTAGATCTGAAGGGGACATGCAAGGAATTTGCCTATTGTAAATAACCCCCATTGTCCAATGAGTTGCCAACACTGCTCCACAAAATCCCTAGCTGATTTGGGGACCTGTACAGAAGAGGGAGATAGAGAAAAGCAGGATCAACCAGGTTTTTTGCCGAATACAAAAAACAAATTTCATAGTGACTGAGTATGAACAGCATGTAATATACCATTTATTGATAGTTTTTTTATGATGAGGGTTTAGTGCCACTGTAATAGTCAAAAGATAATATAGATAAAGAAGATGAGTAGTAACAAAAACAATTTGTGAACACGCAGTAGCCAATTGCTGAGCCCTGGGGCAAATTTAGTAGATTGTATCCATACAGAAGGTTCATTCTCGTGTTGCTGTGGAGCTACAAATCCCATCATTGAACTTCACATCATTGGCTTACAATGAAGCCAAAACTACAGTGTTGTGAAAAAGTATTTCCCCCCTTTCTCATTTTTTTTGCATATTTGTCACACTTAAATGAATCAGATCACCAAACAAATGTTATTATTACACAAATATAACCCTAGTAAATACAAAATGCAGTTTTTAAACAATGGTTTAATTTATTAAGGAAAAAAAGCTGCCCAAGCCTACCTGGCTTTATGTTCAAAATCAATTTCCCCCTAAACCTAATAACTGGTTGTGCCACCCTTGGCGGCAACAACTGCAATCAAGTGTTTCCGATAACTGGCAATGAGTCTTTCACAATTTTATTTTAATTCAGCCGTATTGGAGGGTTTTCCAGCATGAACAGCCTGTGTAAGGTCACAATAAAGCATCTCAATTGGATTTAAGTCCGGGCTTTGACCAGACCACTCCAAAACCTAAATTTGCTTTGTTTGAACAATTTGGAGGTGGACTTCTAAAAAGTTAAATTTTTACCTCATCAGTCCACAGAATATTTGCATAAAGGTCTTGGGGATAATAAAGATGTTTTTTTGGTAAATGTGAGATGAGCTTTTGTGTTCTTTTTGGTCAGCTGTGGCTTTGGCCTTGGAACTCTCCCATGGATGCCATTTTTGCCCAGTCTCTTTCTTATTGTTAAATAATGAACACTGATCTTTCCTGAGGCAAGTGAGGCCCGCAGTTCTTTAGATGTTGTTCTGGGTTCTTTTATGACCTCCTGGATAAGTTGTCTTCATGCTCTTGGAGTAATTTTTGGAGTTATCTCCATTTGTGGATAATGGCTCTCCCTGTGGTTCACTGGAGTTCAAAAGCCTGAGGCCCCATACACACGATCGGACATATCCGATGAAAACGGTCCGCGGACCATTTCCATCGGATATGTCCGATCGGGAGTTTGATCCGATGGCTTGTACACACCATCGGATCAAATTCCCCGGATGGCGCGGTGACACGGCGGTGACGTTGACGCCGCCGCGTCACCGCCACGTCACCGCACCAGGAAGTAAAACACTTCCGCGCATGCGCCGAATCCATTCGGCGGCGGCGCGGCGGCGGTGGGGGACGACATGTCTGCTGGTAAGTGTACTAACCAGCAGACATGTCGGGCGGACAGATTCCACCGGATGGATTTCAAAGCATGCTTTGAAATCTGTCGGGTGGAGAAATCTGTCCGCTAGCCCATACACACGAGCGGAGATGTCTGCTGAAACGGTCCATCGGACCGTTTTCAGCGGACATATCCCCTCGTGTGTACGAGGCCTTAGGCGGCGTACACACGAGGGGATATGTCCGCTGAAAACGGTCCGATGGACCGTTTCAGCAGACATCTCCGCTCGTGTGTATGGGCTAGCGGACAGATTTCTCCACCCGACAGATTTCAAAGCATGCTTTGAAATCTATCCGGTGGGAATCTGTCCGCCCGACATGTCTGCTGGTTAGTACACTTACCAGCAGACATGTCGGCCCCCACCGCCGCCGCGCCGCTGCCGAATGGATTCGGCGCATGCGCGGAAGTGTTTTACTTCCTGGTGCGGTGACGTGGCGGTGACGCGGCAGCGTCAACGTCACCGCCACGTCACCGCGCCGTCCGGCGGCGGGGAATTTGATCCGATGGTGTGTACACGCCATCGGATCAAACTCCCGATCGGACATATCCGATGGAAATGGTCCGCGGACCGTTTTCATCGGATATGTCCGATCGTGTGTACGAGGCCTTAGAAATGCTGTTGAAACCCTTTCTAGACCAATACATGTACATTACTTTGTTTATAATCTGTTCTTGATTTTTTTTAGATTGTGGCATGATGTGTGACTTTTTGGGATCTAACTTGCTTCACTTTGTCAGACAGCTTCTATTTATGTGATTTCTTGATTCAACAGGTCTGGCAGTAATCAGGCCTGGGTGTGGCAAGTGAAATTTAACTTAGCATTCCAAACAATTGTGCTTAATCACAGTTCATTCATGATTCAACATGGGAGGGGGCAATTACTTTTTCACATAAGGGCCAGGCAGGTTTGAACAGACTTTTTCCCCCTAATAAATGAAATAATAATTGAAAAACTGTATCTTGGATTTAATCAGGTTATCTGTGTGTAATATTAAAATTTGTTTAATGATCTGAATCATTTAAGTGTGAGAAATATGCAAAAAAAATAAAAAATCAGGAAGGGGGCAAAACACAGTGGTTATTGCTAGAGGCTATAGCCACTGGCAATAATCGCAGGTAAAAATCCAACATGCTGTTTGTACCCAAGTCGATTGATGGTTCAACTCCCTTTATTTTAAATCAGTGTAAATGCTTACTTTGCATTTGTTTACTTTAAATACTAATTTATGTTCACAGTTAGTATATTTGCCTCCTTCATATTGATTGTCTACTTTATGTAAATGTACATATTCCTATTACATAGCTGCTGCTTTGAATTGGTGATCTTTGTAAAAGTAAATTTCACCAATTACATTGGTCATCAGTGTAAAAGCCCCCTCTCCAAATTGATGGTTAGTGGAGGGTTGTCACATACACTGCTTTTGAGTAGAAACGCCCCTTTTCCATTTGCGCCAATGTGCCATAAATGCTGCTCCTGATTCCACTGCATGCTTGGTTTGGCTGGCTGGGACCATTGACCGATGTATGTACTACTGGCAGCCACAATGCACATGTCAGACACACTCTGAGGTGATTGCAGGTTTTTACAGCTGCTAAGAGAATAAAGACCCTTTGTGTTTTCTGCAGGCCTATAATGGCATTAATGTGGGTATCAGTCTGTGGAAGCCCATGACACCAGATCCAAATCACAGTAAGCAGGTGGAGGAGAAGGCATTGGATAACATGGATGAGAGAGGAAATTCTGTCCAACTGACTGGCTGATCTCCCATGACGATCTGACAAGGGCCCCCCTGAAGTTAGGCCCTATAGCAGCTGTGTCAGGTGCTTTAACTCTCCAGCACCTACCAAAAGCTAAAGTCTCAGTTATAAGTGGACTGTCCCTTTAAAGTGCATATATAGCCCAAACCTTTTATTTAGTTTCAGATAGAGCAGGCAGGGCTTAACGCTTTTTTTTGTCTGTGCCCTATTAGGGGAGATTCAACATGGCAGTTTCCTTATGGGGAAAGTCTGCAGTGGAGCATACACACGGCCGGGATTCCCGGTCAAAGCTCTCATGGCAGTTTTCCTGGCAGGAAAATCGACCATGTGTAGGAGGGGGAAAAGCTGCCAAGCAGGTTCTCAGCTTTCCCCTCAGTTTTCCCTGCGGTAAAAAGTGCACCGGGAAAAACGATTGTGAGTACGAGGCATAAAAGCTGTGAAAATGTGGAAAAGGCTCCCTCCAAAGGTGGTTCTGGCCAGCTCAGTACTTTAAGAAAAGCCAGGATTATTTCCTAAATGTACAGAATTTAATTGGGTCCTGACATTTAAAGGGAAAGTTGATCCGGGGAAAATCCGATTGCCTCTCGGGGGATGAGGAAGGAATTTTTTCCCCCTGCTGTAGCAAATTGGATCATCCTTTGCTGGGGTTTTTTGCCTTCCTCTGGATCAACTGTGGGTATAGAATTGTGTATGTGGGATTGTATGATATTATTTTTTATTTATTTTAATGGTTGAACTAGAGGGACTTGTGTCTTTTTTCCACCTGACAAACTATGTAACGAATGATGAGGCATTATTCCTCAACTGTCAGCAAAGATGGGACATTATTCTTCTGACTGACACCATCGAAGGGGCACTACTCTTTCCAATGATACCATTTCTTACTCCCACCGGCCACAGTCAGACCCTCCCCAAGGTCTAAGCCTAGGTTCACACTAGATGCAGTGCAAATTCACAACGAATTTGCTGCGGATTCGGCACTGCATCTAAATCGCATCCTGTCCATACAAACTGATTACGAAAGGTATGTTAAATTAACAACACCATGCAATCGGGTTCCAAAATGCAGCAAAAAAAAGGGTCCTGCACCAGTTTGGTACGAATGCGGTGCGATTTGAGCCATACAAATCCATGTCTCAAATCGCATCCCAGAGACACCGTATTTAATTCACACAGAAATGTGCTGGTATTTCTGTGCATATTATATGTAGTGTCTCAACCACAGCAGCGTGATCCCAAGGCTTAAGAGCAGTAAACTGGCCCTTTGTTTAGAAAGTTTGGAGACCCCTGGTCTATACAAAAACGCTAACTGTGCAGCTGTACTTTGCGGTTTAATAGATAATAGATAGTTCCCCTCCATCCTATTCTACTGTCTATCTGCTATTTATGCCTTCCTTGATGCTAGTTCAGCGTCTTTCTGTCTGTGTTTGTGCACATAATATGCAAACAAATTGCTTGTCTGTTAATAATTCATAGTGCATGGTACTGATTTAGGACAATCCATAAATTGTCAGAGGTCTCGTGGTACAACAAATGATATTTTGGCTGCTTCCTGGCAGACAAAGGCTGCGTTCACCCAGAAACAAGCACTTTTCGATCCGAAGACATCAACCTATGACATTGCTTTACAAAGGATATAATATTACTTCATACAATAGAATGCATATATTTATATCATTAACGTCATAACAAACCAATAAACAGAAATATAAAATGAGCAGCTTTTTCCGCAAGTACAAAAATACACATCTTTTTAATAATTGCATTGTAATGGATATTACAGGAGGGAGTCGGGACATTCTGTACAAAGTCATGAAACAAATGAGATTTCAGATGGCTTTAAATATAAAACATAAAATACTCAACATCATGTCCTACCGCTACACAGCACATTGCACACACATACATTACACTGCTGAAATTATAAGAGGTAAACATAATAACAGAGACATAGCCAATTCAATTTTAGATATACTGGCCCAGATTCACAGAGCAATTACGCCTGTCTAACTGGTGTTAGACAGGAGTAATTTCAAATTTCGCTCCGTATCACTAGTTTGAATCCTCAAACCATGATACGGCGGCTTCGGGCTTCGATCCGAGAGGCTTACGTCTTCGTAAGCCTTCGGATCTACGCTGCGATATTTTTGCGGCCGCTGGGAGGAGTTTGCGGTGTTTTCATGCGTCGGGATATGCAAATGAGTTTTTACGGCGATCCACGAAGATACGAGCGGTCTTCGCAATCGCTTTCGTCTATTTTTTTATACGTACTGTTAGACCAGCTTTTTGCTGGTCTAACGGTGCGTAGCCCATGTTAAGTATGGCCGTCGTTCCCGCGTCGAATTTAAATTTTTTTTTTTTTTTTTTTACGTAACTCGTTCGGGAATAGGAATCTCCGTAAACGACGCTACTCAAGAAAAAATGATGTAACAACGTGATTTCGCGCAATGCACGGCGGGAAATTTGCGAACGGAGCATGCGCAGTTCGATTGCCGCGGGAACGCGCCTATTTTAAATGCTTCACGCCCCCTACTCGCGTAGATGGATTGCGACGGGAGAAATACACTACGCCGCCGTCGTTTACTGGACACAATCTACCTGGATTCCACGTAGAGCCAGGTAAAAAACGGCGGCTTAGTGTATTTCTGATACTCTACGATAATCTAATTCTATCTGAATCTGGGCCATGGTATATATATATATATATATATATATATATGTGTATGTATAATATTTACAGATTATTACTGACATTGGTAACTGTCCTCTCATCTCACACTTACCACCACAGAACACACTGGTCCTACTTACATGTTAGAATAATAGCTTGTACCTATGTGCATAATTCGACTTACCTACCTGTGAGTGTGCCTGTATTCAATGGTACTAAGGAGCCACATTTAGAAATGTGACCGCCTTAGACATCGGTAATTATTGATGACTTTACAAACAGTTTTCAGCACTTTTAGCACCAGCAATATTAAAGCTGAACTCCAGCTAAATACACAGTTAAAATAAATAGGAGATCTGTTTTATCTGATAATCAATTTGTAAGTCCTCATCGTTATTTAGTTTAACACATTTAGTACAATAAAATAAACTTTCCCCAGTAAACTATCTGTTAAAATTCTTGCCCCAGCAATTGCAGTTCACAACTTTCATTGCTGCTTCCTCATGCTCTCTCATGCCTAGTACACACGTATGGGTTTCCTGGCGGACTTTTTACTGCCGGGAAACCCAAAGAGAAAACCAAGAACCTGCTCGGTTACTTTTTCCCCCTACACACGGCATGGTTTCCCGACAGGAAAACTGCAATGAGAGCTTTGGTCTGGAAATCCGGCCGTGTGTATGCCCGCCCGCAGTCTTTTCCCCTAGGAAACCTGCCAGCTTAAAAAACACAGGGAAAAAAGGGAGCTGGTTCTCTTATTTTTCCCTGCAGTTTTCCTGTCTGGGAAAACTGCGACAGAGCATACACGCGGCCGGGATTCCCAGCCAAAAGCTCTCATGGCAGTTTTCCCAATGGGAAACCCGTACGTGTATATGTGTACGAGGCATCAGTGCTGCTTCCTAAACCTCAAGACAGAAAAGAGTTAAAGTATAACTAAAGGCAAAACATTTTCATGGCACCTCCATGGCAGTATAAATGTGGTAGTAGCCCCACCTACTTCCGCCCACAGGACCAGTGCATAGCTATAAAACGTTAACACCCATTCTCATGTGACTTTGTGGGCAGCAATCGCCTTGCCATTCCTAAAGGTAATTTTAAGGGCCTACTATGTGGTAAAAGTAATTTCTGTACATTCCTCCAGCAGCAATTGGACATTGTGGGCACCTTATGCAAAGATGTCAGCCAACACGACAGGCAGGAGAGCTTATGGTGCTTTCTTTCGGGAACTTCTGATGAGCTTAGTAGTCCTCACTACAGCTGTCTTTGGCAGGAAGCCAATAGCTTACTCACTTTTTATATGAAAGGATTTGCTGATAAGTCCCATCCGGGTAGGTAGTTATTGATCTACCACATGTACAGTATGCTGCCATGGAGGCACCAGGAAAACAGAAAATTATATCATATTTACTGTAATTTTCCTTTCCTGGTGCCTATCCATGGCAGCATACTGAACCCACCCAGTTCTTTCCTATCGATGTTCAGGACGTGGGCTGTTGTGTGGGCGTTTACTGTTTATAGCTATGCACTGATCCTGTGGGCAGAAGTTACATGTATGCTGCCATGGATGGGCACCAAGAAAGGAAATCTTAGATTAGAACCCCAATCAGTTTGTATTGCTCTCTGTCCCCCCGTTAGGTAGATTCAACTTCTCTATTTGTCCTGTTTAGCATTATCACTGAAAGTGAAGGCAAAAGAAAATGTTGTGTTGTCCCCAGGAAAAGTAATAGAGGGGAAATCTTCCAATGGGGACACTAGTTCTAGCGACCTGGGGGGGCCCAAAGAATTCCCTCTAATTTGCATGGTTTTCCTTCCAATTCCTGCTTAGTTATAGAACAGGAAGTAAAGGGAAATCTCCCCAATAGGACACAGATGGTGAAAAAAATCTGACAGGGGTTAATTACCCTCCCTTAGGCCTCGTACACACGAGGCAATCTATCTGTTCAAATCGGTCGGACCGACCAATTTGAACAAATCTGTCTGCTTGGATTTTGGTTTGCTCGCGTGTACACACGAGCAAACCAAAATCCCTGCCAGCAGACAGCGCGCTGACGTGTCGGTGACGTGGCGGTGACGTTGACGCCGCCACGTCACCGCACCAGGAAGTAAAACACTTCCGCGCATGCTTCAAAATCATTCGGCGCGTGTGCGAGAAGACATGTCTGCTGGTTAGCATACTAACCAGCAGACATGTCGGGCGGACGGGTTCCCAGCCGACAGATTTCAAAGCATGCTTTGAAATCTGTCGGGTGGCCAAATCCATCTGTTTGCCCGTACACACGATCGAATCTGTCTGCTGAAACGGTCTAGCAGACCGTTTCCAGCAGACAGATTTACTCGTGTGTACGAGGCCTTACACTTTCCAAAATGGAAAGAAAAAAGTTTTGCCCGTCGTTCTACTTTAACAGTGAACAGTGCTGTTTGGATTCAGTCTGTTAACTTGAAGAAGGGGGGGGGGGGAGCAGGGAAGTACCTAGCAATCCTAGGCTATGAGGCTGTGTGTTTCTATTGCTGTACACAGTGTAAGGAGACACAACTATAGTCCCTCTGCATACAAGGGTAGTTCCATAGGATGCTGCAAGAGAATGGAGCCACCTTAGCTGTGTACTAAGTAAGTGATTACATTAGTTGCCGAAAGTGCTTAAAACTGAAGGTTTAATATACATTTTAAAAAGAACACCCCTTTTCTGTTAAAAAGCAAAAAAAAGAACACCCCAAACCTGCTGATCTATTAGTATATTCCCTGTCAACGTATGTGCACTCTAGCAGTTTTAGAGATTTCTTATCAATGTATAATTGCAGTGTTTGCTGTTCTTTTTGTGTCTGTCTGAAATTTGGGCTTCAGGGATACGTCAACGCCAATACTAAAAACGCTATATCTACATCTACAGAAACATCAATTATAATAGCCTAACCTATCTAGCACTATAAAGAATAAATCACTTTTTTTAAGTGGATCCAGTCCGGTCTCCAGCGGTGGAAGCTCTGCAGAGGACACAGCCAACAACGACTGTGTAATGAATGGGGATTGACGTCACCCATAGGCTTACTATTTGGCTTGTCGGCTGTGTCCTCTGCACCTGCCTCCACAGCGAAGCCGCAGCTGACAGCTCAGTATGGGATTAGGTCGGAACGGCTTAGAAAAGGTATGTATACTCATTTATTTTTTACAGGGTTAGATAGGTTAGTTTAATATCATGGATGTCTGTAAATGTAGTGCTTTTAGTGTTAGGGTGCACTCATCCTTTAAAGAGAGACTGTCACTTCCCCTATTTAAGGTAAAGTAACAATGTCTGCAGATAGCCCGCCACACCAGGCAGTTATAATTACCAAGCCACGGTCGTATGTAGCTTGAGCATTAGTTAATGGAGTATGGCTGCATGGCAGCATGTGACCTCCCCCATGTAACAGTAGTCTGGCTTAAGCAGCCAGTTACCATGCCCATGCACTGTCACATAAGATGAAGAAATGTCAGGTGTTGTGATGCTGGGATACTGCAGTAGAGAGAAAGCAACGAAGCATGGTCCAGCAAATTTAAAAGCCTGGGGGAAGGGGGCTGGACTATCTGCAGACAAGGCAATACTACCCTGAATGGGCAAAGTTACAGTGTTGCATTAAGTGGGCGCTGCAGTGCAGAAAAAGGCACTGTGTTGTCAACCCAAAAAGGAAGTTAGGGGCACACTGGATTTCTGGCAGATCTATACATATTCTTCTGTACATGCAGCATTTTTAAAGGAATACAACATAGGAAATATGCATGTACTGTAGAAATGTACTGTTTTTTTAAATTCTGCCAAATGTAAACCTTAAACTGGATGTAAACTCGATTCATGAAATTTGAGCTGGGCACATATATCTGCAGTATTTTGTTATCTCTTTTCAATGAGCTAAGTCTTATAGCTCTCTTCTGAATGGTTCTTCTGTTATCAGCTTGAGAACTGACATATTATTTGACTTTTTAGACAAAAGCAGCCCGAATCTTTTGTCAAAAGAGGTTGCTAAAATAGAGTAGCAGAGAGCAGCTCCTATTACAAAACAGCTCTGAGAGGCTCTGCCTATGATAAGAGGAGGTGTGTGCCTTTCCTCCAATCAGCATTTTAGCTATCTTGGCTGTATGCCTAAACATCACACTCTGTGTTAACCAGGAAGAGAAAATCTCCTAACAAAATCTGAACTTTCTAAACAGTATATAAGGCCCCTTTCACACCTGCAGACTGTATGTCCCCTTTTTAACCCATTCGTTTACGGATGAAAAAGGGACATACATTAATCCCTATGAGATAGCGGGTGTCAGCGGATGAACATCCGCTAACACCCGATCTCATCATTATCCGCAATCCTCAGATTTTACAGACGCAGGAAAATCCTATTTTTCCATCCATCTGCAGAGGGAATTGGATGAACACGGACAGGCGGTCAGTGTTCATCCGATCCCCCATAGGGGAGAGCGGAGATCTGACAGGGTGGAGCGATCCCCGCTGAGCAAGCGGATACACATGTACAGATCCTCACGGGATCCGTACATGTGAAAGGGTGATTTGGTTATTCTCTGTGTATCATCTGAGGGTGTTCACATCACTGGGTGTATGGAAGGTTTACATCCACTTTAAGACAAAGTTACATTAACAACCCCTGTTGAAATGCAGCAGAAAATATTTTCTAGCTGTACACAGGCATACTAATATGTAGGTTAGTGGAATAATTAATGCTCTCAAGAATGAGCCTTAAGTCAACATTTTATCTTATGTCAAAACATTAACTGTAATCCCCCCCCCCCCCCGAAAAACATAAAAAATACTGTCTAATTCTCCTTAAAAAGCACACTACATTCGTTCGCATAAATTACACGCATAAGTGACTCTTCCAAAAACAAAGCTAATTTGTAAGTTCGAAAAAACAAGGTCCCCTAAAAACACCTGTTTTAATGATCTGTTTTCACACATAGGACTCCTCAGTGAAAAATCTTTGGTCTATCTCTTCAAACTTGGGGTCGCTGCAGCGTTTTGCAGACCATTCCCGGCTGTTTTGTTTTATGGCATTTTCATAGTCTTCTGTGCCTTTTACAGGCTTAGGTAGATCTGGCTGCAGGATTAAGTCTCCTGTACTGGTGCTCAGTTTTGGAGATACACAAAAGTTTTTCACCAAGTCACAGTTGGCATTTTTGGCTCCAGTGTCCACATTAGCAGGTAACACTTTATTCTTCTTGAAGCCAGTGACAAGAAGGCTGATGTCCCTACCAAGTGATGTTTTGGCGATCTCTTCTTTTGAGCAAGATGACTTATCCTCCGCCAGGTGGACAGAGTGTTCACTAGAAGACTTCAGGTTTGAATTGAGAAGCACAGGCTCCTCTAGAATGTAAGAGTTTGTAGATTTTCTTCGGTTTCTCCGGCCTAACAGTGCAATATTTTGACCAAAGAAAACAGTTTGTGGCATTGGTGTGCTATCTGGGCTGTTTGGCGATAACTCAATATTTATGGATACGGGAGATGGGAAAAATAATTTGCTGCATTCCTCATCCTTTTCACCGTTTCCTTTCTTGTCTGTCAAGCATCTCTCTGCTATATGAGGTTTTTGTTTCTGGCTACTTGTTTCCTCCTGAAACCTTGCAGTACAACTTAGAGGGCCATCCACTTTGAGTTCTTTTGGCCTTTGTACTATGATTCGGTTCTTTGTTTCACAGTCTAAATTTGGCACAGATTCAACAAAGAAGGAACATTCTGAAATTTCAGATTTAGTTAGTCCTTTAGTGGTATGATTTCCATCTGGTTTACAGCAGTCCACTTGTGTCACTGATTTGTCCTTTTTTTTGGAGCTCTTAACGCCAGATTTGCCATTTTTTAACCACGTTGTGCTGACGAAACTTTTGTGGCTTGGCCACTCGGTTTCACTTTTTCCAGTAGAAAGAGCAGAACTGTCATAAGGCTGCGTATCATGATCAACCATTGATAAGGAGTTAATACTCAGGAAGTCTGGACTGAGTTCCAGTAGTTTTGTGTGTTGCCTTATAGTACAGTCAAAGTTTGAAGGCACTTCATTTGGATTCACCAGCACATAATCAGAGAAGTGAGAAAAAGCACTGTCCAAAGAACTCAGTGAAGATCCTGATGGAGATGTTCCCGGAGAAGACAAGCTGGAGCAACTAGTCTGAGAGCAAATGTGTAGCCTCAGTGCACTAGATGGCAGAAGTCTATTAGGAGTGCTCTTTTTGTCATTTGTCTGTTTTTTACTGTTAGCTTTGGAAACATCAATACCTAAAGTTACGCTGCGATTAATAAGTTTCTGCCCTTCAACCTGCAAATAGCGATGCTGTTTAAGATAATCATCTGCTGACTGGGAGAGAAGTGCATCACAACTTGAGTTATTCTCCTGTGGAGATTCATTAAGCTGGCTGAACCTGGATGCCAGGATTCCAATGGCCGGTTCTGAGCATCGCCGATGTCTCCTCACATCTGTTGTGGAGGAATATCCTGAAGTGTTTGAGCACAGAGATTCATTCTCAGATTGCTCATGTAACACTGATCGATGATGAGAAACTGCTGACATCTTCAGGGGTGAGGTCTTAGAACAACCATAGGTCCGCGTCTCTTCATGGTAAGCCTGGTCCATATCACAGTCACTTAGAGTTAAAACAGAGTCTCTGCTGCGGTTTTCATGACTCATCTTTGTAGGTAAGCTACTGTATGGGGAATCTCCATCGTCATTAAGTTCATTCTCCAGGCTGTCATATGAAGAGTCAATATGTTTAAAAGAACAAAGATCTAGAAAATAATAATAATGAAAAAAAAAGAGAAACCAATGCCATTAAATTCTGAAGGTTAAAATAATACAGTCTATAGACATCAACATTGTTCTGAGCCATAATTCTGCTGTCCAATAACATTAACTGTTACTTATATGGAAACTATAAAGTACTTTCAGAGCGTTCATGTTATGAGCTATTACTAGACATGTGCATTCGTTTTCGTCCAAATGCATTTTCGTCCGAACTTCATTAGTTCATTCATTATTTTCGTTATCATTTTAACAAACGAAAACGAACATGCAGAATCCAAAATCCGAAAGATCCGACATAAAAAAATGCTTTATTTTCGTTTTCTTTGCTACAACATTTCCATATAGGTAGGAGATTCGACATGATGCTGACAATAGCAATCTGTGTCTATCGAACCTGTGGTCAAATGTGCCCCACCTAACTCTATTAGTCCAAGATTATTCTACATAGAGAGGAAAGATTTGACATTATAGAGACAGTGTTGGGTAGACCATTCAACATGAACGACGAAGATTCGACGAAGCAGTGAAAAACATACACACGTCGAATCTGTCATTGAAGGCTTATGGTGTCTGTCGAAAGTTCTAAGAAGATTCGACAAGCAACTAAACTGTATGACGCTGTAATCGTACATTTCTGGTCAAATGCTCGGCCTATAGGCTATAGAAGAATTCTAATGTTGGTTGACTAGTAATAGTAATTTATAAATATAATTATTACTAGTGTCATACATTAGAATTCTTCTATGACACAAAAAACTACATTTTGAAAAACGACACAAAAATTTCAAGCATATTGGAATTTTTTTTTGGTCGTTTTTTGGAAGACATAAAACAACGTTTTGCCCACACACGATCATTTTAAATGACGTTTTTTAAAACGTCGTTTTTTTTCATCACAAAAAGTGATCGTGTGTACGCGGCATAAGCCTTCGATGACAGATTCGACATTAAAGGGTTGTAAAGGTAAAAAAAATTCTTCCTAAATAGCTTCCTTTACCTCAGTGCAGTCATCCTTCACTTACCTCATCCTTCAATTTTGCTTTTAAATGTCCTTATTTCTTCTGAGAAATCCTCACTTCCTGTTCTTCTGTCTGTAACTCCAGACAGTAATTCAAGGCTTTCTCCCTGGTGTGGAGTGTCATGCTCGCCCCCTCCTTTGGACAACAGGAGAGTCAGGCTGCCCACTAACACACAGCTCCTTTCTCAACGTAGAGAGCGTCCTGACTCTCCTGTTGTCCAAGGGAGGGGGAAGGCACGACACTCTACACCAGGAAGAAAGCCTTGCATCACTGTGTGGAGTTACAGACCGAAGAACAGGAAGTGAGGATTTCTCAGAAGAAATAAGGACATTTAAAATCAAATTCGAAGGATGAGGTAAGTGAAGGAGGACTGCACTAAGGTAAAGGAAGCTATTTAGGATTTTTTTTTTTTTACCTTTACAACCCCTTTAATTAATTCGGATTTTCGGACTAATGCATTTTTTAAACTAAACAAAAAAAATAAAAACGAATTTCCGGAGTAACTATATAAATGTATTTTTCAGACAAAAACAAAATTTAAAATTAATCAAAGATCGCCATCAAATAAGATCAGTCTAAGCTTGCTGTTCTCAATAGTCTATACCTGTATGCAGTGTAGGTTAGGAAGACACACATCCAATCTCTCCATGAGCTCAGCGCTAAATGCTGACAGCTCATGGAGCTTTTAATATAGTCCTCTCTATCAGGTAAGACGCGCCTCAGCTGTTGGAGGGGCGGAGAGCCTGATGGTGTTGGGCGGGGGAATGACGTGTCTGTGGGGAGTTCCCTGGGAAGCCCTGATGGAGGCGCGCGTACGTGCTAGCACAGTGTGCGCGCAACTGTGCTAGCACGTACGCGCGCCTCCATATTAAAAGCTCCATGAGCTGTCAGCATTTAGCGCTGAGCTCATGGAGAGATTGGATGTGTGTCTTCCTAACCTACACTACTATTGAGAACAGCAAGCTTAGACTGATCTTATTTGATGGCGATCTTTGATTAATTTTAAATTTTGTTCATCTTTCTTTATTTACTTCAAAACTTACCAGGGATAGTTCTTGTCCCGATAATCCTAACCTGGAAATTTATTTCCCACCAGTCAGCTTTAAGGTCAGTAGAACACTAACAGTGACACATATGTGTATTTCTCTTACAGTCTAGCACTGCTGCAGTTTGTTATATCTGCACTCCCCGATATGTTTTCTGGGATGTGTGCTAATGACTGTTATCTTCTGTCCTTTATTACGGACAGTGATTTTAATTTATTTAATTTTACTTTAATTCCAAAATTGGTGTATCACTGCATCTTATCGCCCGTTATTAATCTTTTTACCTTTTAGTGCTCATGGATTAAATTGCCATACTATTACCTAACGGTTGGGATCATTGCACTCGCTGTTTCGGAATAAACGACCATTTGGAATAGTTACATTTGTCTACTATTGTGCATCAGTAAGCAAATTTGTTTTATCATCACGCTAATATTGTCGTGCTTGAATTGACACATGCCACCTTACATCCTTTTAACCTAGTTTCCTTCAATCAGGTATACACATAGGAACACACCTGCACAGTGACCTACCATCTGGTCACTATCCATCTCACCCACCAGGGGTCTTCTCACCATTTTTTGAGAACACGCCCTAGTGGGCATCTCCCTCCATGGTCCTCCCCTCTTTTAAATCAAGGTATGCTTTTTGTTCCCTGACTCACAATAATATGTGCCCCTATATGATTACTATTTTGTACTTTCTCATCAAGGATGTTACCTTTTATGATCGTAATTTTGAATCAATATTTATTATTTCAATGTTAAGATCTTTATCAATACTCTTTCTGATATGCTTTTCATTGTATATCTTTCATCTATATAGAATACATTCCACTGACGAAGCCCGATAGGGTGAAACTAGTCGAACCAGTTACACGACAGGAATGAAGAAGCTGTTTGGCAATAATTTGCTCTATCAAACACCTTTCTTTAAATTCTAAACTTGAGTGATTTTTAACATATATTTTTTTGTTTAATATGTTTAATATGTATTAATAAATTTTTGTTATTTTTTTACCAACATTTACTGTTTTCACGCCTCAGTTGCTTTGGGTTTGATCAGACTCATATATTTATACTGTATAGTTATCCATTGTGCATCAGCAAGAATCCCTAAAACAACACTCCACCCTTAATTGGGGGAACCTTTCTTCTTCAATGGAAAAGAGTGGTGAACGTAACCTTGCTTTTTGTGAAAAAACGATGGTGTGTATGCAAAATTGTCTTTGAAAAGTGACGTTTCAAAAACGTCGTTTTTTACTTCACAGAAAACGTCGTTTTTTTTCATCGCAAAAAACGACCGTGTGTACGCGGCATTAGTGGTTGCTGCTTGTAGATATTGTTATTTGTGTATGTTAGCGCGGTAATTTCTTTGCATAACTTTTATTTCAACCCTGCATCCCCTGTTCCCTATTCCAACAGTAAGACCCCTTTCACATTGCGGCAGGAGCCGCGCTGACGGTATAAGCGCCGCTAAAAATAGCGGCACTATACCGTCGTATTTGCCGCGAGTTGCGGGCACTAGCGGTGCGGTATTAACCCCCACTAGCGGCCGTGAAAGGGTTAATACCGCCCGCAATGCGCCTCTATAGAGACGCATTGCGGGCGGTATTGCACGGTTTCCCATTCTTTTCAATGGGAAGGAGAGGTGAAGGAGCGGTATACATGCCGCTCCTCTCACCACTCCAAAGATGCTGCTGACAGGAGATTTTTTTCTCTCCCGCCAGCTCATCGCCCTCGGGCTTTCACATTGAAGATGCAGTGAAGGAGCTTTTCAGGCGGTATACCAGCGCTATTTTTAGCGCTGTACAGCCTGAAAAACTCCTCAATGTGAAAGGGGTCTAATAATATTAAATGTAAACACAGAGAACCTTGTAGCACTTGGTCCCCTTCCCCACACTAGCTCTGCATCCACAAAACCTAAAAAAAAAGACAGTTCTATATGCACTTTGTCCTCTAGGGGACAGTAAGAACAGACAATATTTTCTGTGAGATTTCCTCTTAAAATGTCATATATTTTTAATTACTGTCTGGTAAACCATGAGATAAACCTGGTAAACCATCCAGCAGAAATAGGCCAGATTGAGTGACAATGATCTATGTGTATATGCACCTTTGTTCTGCCAAACCATTTAAACAGAATGAAGTTACATTGTAACTTATTAGGAACTTTGTCATTAAAAACTGAAATGTGTAACTTTTTCTTATGCTTATTATTATGAAAGATGCTCTAATGTTCCTTACATCAGTTAAAAAAAGTAATGTCACATCATTGGCCTCTATACCATAGGCTCCTTATTCAAATTTCACAATTCATATATTATAGAAGCTAATTTGTTTTCCCCCATGGCAGCATACACATGGTTGGTTGCTCTGCCCACATCCAACCTAAGGACTATTTTTTACTTTATTGAAAAAAAAAAGAGCTACCCGCTCACTCCATTCTTTTTTCTGTCCTCAAACCTCCAGGACAAGAATGGGTGTTGCCAGACTTTCTAGAGCAGGGGTCTCCAAACTACGGCCCTCCAGTTGTTCAGGAACTACAATTCCCATCATGCCTATTCATGTCTGTGACTGTCAGTGTGTGACAATGCCTCATGGGATATGTAGTTCCGCAGCAGCTGGATGGACGTAGTTTGGAGATCCCTGTTCTAGAGGAGCAAGTCTCAGCCAAGTTACTTGAACTGGATGTGGCAAGGACCTTGAGGAGCTACGTCTCCACTACACTACCCTTTCACAAAGATGAGAGGTTGTTTATAGTTCCCATCCAAGCAAGAGGGGGTCAGGCACCCTCTAAGGCCATGTACACACGATGGAATTTTTCCGCTGGAAATGGTCCGACGGACCATTTCAGCCGAAAAATCCGCTCGTCTGTAGGGGCAAACGGACGGATTCGGACTGTTTTCTCCAGCAGAAAATTTCCAAAGAATGCTTTGAAACTTTTCCGCCGGACAAATGTCCGTTGGATATGTCCGTTGGTCAGTACACTCACCAGCGGACATATCCACCCGCGCAAGCGTCGTATGGATGCGACGCATGCGTGGAAGTTGTTTACTTCCTGGTGCGGTGACGTGGCGGCGTTAACGTCACCGCGCTGTCTGCCGGCAGGGATTTTGATCCGATGGTGTGTCCGAGGACCGTTTGCATTGGATATGTCCGTCCGTGTGTACGAGGCCTAAGAGGATAATAGCAGGATGGATTGTGTGCATTATACAAACAGCATACCAGGCTAGTGGTTTTCCAATTACTGGAACTGTGAATGCACATTCAACCAGAGGAATCGCTTCTTTGTGGGCATCTATGGCAAACATTTTGTCTGACACAATCTGTTTATTGGCTGTGGTAGAGCAACCAACCATCTATATCTATGTTGCCATGGTTAGGCACCAGGAAAGGTAAATTCTGGAGAGGAAAGTATTTAATATTCTGTTATTGTATTATTCTACTATGGAAGTTTAGTACCTGAACTGTCCTCTCTATTGTCGTCCTTTGCTGACAAGCTGGCATACAATAATGACAGGTCCTCCCCAAATATTGTACAATAGTTTTCAATTAGAAATTGTACAAGTACCGACACCTGGAAGTAAAGTGAGAAGAAAAAAACATGAGATGCATTGCAAACATCAGGATTCCCTCTAAAACAGCCATTTAACAAGGCAGGGATGATACTGAGCACAGCAATTAAAAACCAACTTTATTTTTTCATAGAATGGGTATGAGAACAGGTTTTAAATGTTCTATGCATGCCTGGTGAGGAGAATTCCTCCCACTTCCTATTTGTTTAAAACATGTCACTTGGAAAAGAAGTGAGGGGAAATTTCCCCAGTAGAGGCACATATAACAATATAAGCCTACCAGAGGTAGGCCTGAGTTCCAATTGGGGAAATCTCCCTTCAATTCCTGTTCTGAGACTCAACACCTGGAGATGAACTGAGGAGAAATCTTCTACACTGAGAGCAGAGGGAAATAAACAAAAATGTTTTTAAATGAAAAACAGCATTTTGGCTGGTGCTGAGCTTTAACTCTCTCTGGACTATGTGTGAACTGCTGTGTCTGGCTCTTGTGTGTAGCAGAGATGGTTCATATACTATCTTCAGGTGTGTGAAATGGCACTGCACCAACCACAACACATCTATGGCACAGGGGTGAGACTTGTAGAAGCCGGACTCCTGCACGATTAAAAGTCAGGTGATCTTTATTTTACATAGGAAGCCCAACTCCACAATGGCTTTCAGGTATTAATGCAGTGGAGTTGCACATGAGTAACAGGTGTGGCTGCAATAACCCTGTATATAGAGGAGATTGGGTCAGAAAACCTGACGTTCTGTCTTTTCAATATGCCTGGCTCCCCTTTGGGGTATTGTCTACCATGGGGCAAGGTGTGAATCAGGCATCAACCTCTTGATGGACACACGAGCCTGGGTCTTGCACCCTGCCCTAATTCACCAGTTTAAATCTGGAGATACACAAACAGAATTGAATTGGATATTTTTCATTGATAGAACGTTGCAAGAAACTTGTTAATTTCTCTAATCATTAGTGGGGTCAATTCAACGTTCGTTTTTGGAGCAGGATGGAAAATGTTTTAATTTTTTTCTTGAATGTACACATTTCTAACAGTGAATGTGATTTTCGTCTGGTAAAGTCCATTCATTCCAAAATTTAATGTTAAAAGCAAATAAAAACTTTAACTACTTTCAAACGACATTCGAATGTCCTGAGAATATTCTAAGAATTTTCATACAAAAAATAATCATTTAATACAAATTTTCATTGGAAATTCTACTGGTCTATACCCAGCTGGAATGCCTGTAACTGCTTTAGAGACTGTTCTCTTAACACCAGGGCAGAGGTGCAAACTGGGAGTGCAAGTAGTCCTTCTACCTCCTAGTTTTATACATTCCTATGGCTAATGAATCCATCTTACCTCTTAGGCCACTGCCACGTGGGGCGTAATCTACCCACTAATCCCCTCTATGGGCATTCAAATGTAAACAGATCACTTGTCTGTTTACACCCAACTGCCATCTGATTCGATACTATAATTTAATGCTATCTAGTAGTTGCTTTGGCAGCACATATACTAAAACATCTAAACGCTAACATTTTACTGATCATTCACACAGAAAAGCCAGAAAAAGCTTAGCTATATGAAAAGTAAAATTGTTATGACCTTGTACATATAAGAATCAGGGCCGGTGCTACCACTAGGCAAACTAGGCAGCCGCCTAGGGCGCACTGCTGCCTAGGGCCCCTGGCCTCTGGTGTTCCTACTCTATTCTCTCTGCAACAAGCAACTAAGTCCCAGCATCAGCAGGCAGCCACCGCTCCATTCATACATAGTGTCAGAGGCGCAGTAGCGGCAGAGGACTGTGCCCCAACTCCTGAATGAATGGAAGCAAGCAAACAGTCATTGATGGGCACGAGTAGGCTACATTTATGGGCCCTGGTGAGGCTGCATTGATGGGTGCTGGTGAGGCTGCATTGATGGGCGCTGGTAGGCTGCATTGATGGGCGCTGGTAGGCTGCATTAGATGGGCACTGGTGAGGTTGCATTTGATGGGCACTGGTGGGGCTGCATTTGATGGACTCTTTATTCAAAAGGAGGGGTATACATGGACAGAGGGGTTAGATTTATGGGGTGGAGCCAAGGGGGGGCACCAAAATGAGGTTTCGTCTGTCAAAAATACTTGCACCAGCCCTGATAAGAATAGTATATTATAAGAATTATAACGTATAATAATATATTTTATTATAAGTTAATATAACTATTTATTGTATTATAATATATTCTAAAAAAATCTGAATAGTAGGTATAGCCCATACTCATTTTTTTACGCAGGAACTTTCTGCCAGGAAGATCCAGTATTCATACATTAGTACCCTGTGCAAGAACCTATATGCATATTTTGGCAAACAAAGTTTAAATCCATATTTCTTTTCTAATTACAAAGCTATACACTGTGCAAATCTAACCATGGTGTTTTAGACACCGGTGTGAATGAGCCCTGAAAGAAAGCTAATTGGCTCGCCCTTTTCAGTATACAAGAATTAATTCTGACCTGGAAGGCAGGGATACAGTATAATATAATATTGAAATCAAAAGATTTTTAGCACTAAATATATTGTTATAACACTAATTGATGCAAAATATGACAAAAAGTGATGGAATAGTTTTAGAACAGGTCCACATATTCACCCTGCTTGCACTTTTACTCTGCACTACGACACACACACCATGTAGCAGTACTGGCTGATGGTGAGGGCCAAAGCATTAATATTTACACATATTCCAAAATCACAGTATCAGTTGTCACACACTGTGTTCTGCTTCTTCTTTTTTTTTTTTTTTTTGCTGAACATTACCTTTCTTGTGAACTCGCCCTCTGCTTCTGGACTAGAAAGGTTTGGCAGCCAAAGCAGGCTAGGAGCAATACACACTGCCAGATTGAAGGCTGTCATTTGGTTGGTGTCAGAACGTTGCTCAATGCAATGCAGAACCCCAAACAGGTAGTGTAGTAAAGTGACATTTATTTGGGGAAGCCTCTCCAACAACCTGCAATAGGAAAACACAGGATAGTAATTACTTACTTACTTATAGGATTGCTGACAAAAATGAAACACAGTTAGAAAGATTCATCTTTGTGTGTATGGGAATTTGGCAATAACTCTGCATGGTCTATTAAAACAAAAAGCAGTAATGGCTTTATTACTACAAAGGCATGGTTTAAAAGCATTGTAAAAAAAACTTTCTATCTGCACCTTGAGTTTTTCACCTGCATAAGATGTGCATTGCCCTGTAAAGACATGCTATACTGCAGATGAGTTAATCTTCACATTCCGTTGCCAGATGATTCTGTTTGTATTTAAACATGGGGCATGACACTGCACAGGTTAATGCATAACCACTGTCTGTGGTGTGAGAACTGACACTTTCTACTACATATGCCACAATCCCTGGGTCTCTCAGTCTAGTTCTTTTGGGGTAAAAAATATACTCACCTTGGATGCAACGTGGTTCTAATACTGCATCTGTTCCCCTCTGGTTCAGAACAGGACTGTCAGTCTCCGGCTCTCTGCTCTGCCACCTCGCCCGCCCCCCACACTCACTGGAGCTGTGGAGGGGAGGGGTGAAGCTGGCTCGTGTTGAGCCAGCTGCTGGTCCAGGGTTCTGGGTGGATCCCAGCCATATTGGGACTTTTCAGAGCCTGGACCGGCTCTGTGATATCAGCTGACAGCAGGCTTCAGCCCACTGTAGACTGAAAACGGGTCACAGGAGTACAGAAATAACTGTAATCCTGTGATCCATAGAAGAAGTATGTACAAAAAAGGCTTTGGCCATACTTCTCCTTTACCAGTAATTAGATCTGACATAGACCAAACAGACAGAACAATTAACAGAGAAATCACCATGCAATCTTTCATTACATTAGCACTCTCACATTTGTGATGCAACACAGAGCAAATGGCTGGACATCAATTGGGTGCATGACTCTTTAGAAAATAAAAATAAGCTTGGGACAGGCTAGATGAATGAAAATGTGAACATAACAGGATCGATTAGCCATGACACTACAAAACACTAGACATGTGCAGACTGGAATATTTCGTTTTGTTTTTTCGTTTGGAAAATAAATGTATTTAGTTACTCCCGAAAACCGTTTTGATTTATTTCGTTTTTTGTTGGGGAATAGCTTTCGTCCGAAAATCCAATAATACTTGGTTTCTGTCGAATGGTGAAAAGAATATTCGAGGGAACGACGAATCTTTACATCGAATCGTACATTTCCATTCGAATATTCCGCCTACAAGAATTCTAATGTTGTATGACTAGTAATAATGTCGAATGTATTTTCTTATAAATCGAAATCTAATCTCTGTAATGTCGAATCTATTATTTCTATAGTGTCGAATCTTTTCTCTACAATGTCAAATTTTTTCCCTATAATGTCGAATCTTTTCCCTATAATGTCGAATCTCTCTATATCGAATTTTTACCACAATGAAAACGAAAATAAAGCATTTTTTATGTCGGATCTTTCGGTTTTTGTTTCTTGCACTTTCGTTATCGTTTTAACAAACGATAACGAAAAAAACAGATTTTCGGACGAAAATGCATTCTAACGAAAACGAATGCACATGTCTACAAAACACTACAAGTTGCAACAACAACATGTGAGCCCATCATTACAAGGTTAGGCAAACAAACAGCAAAGGGAATATAACTACATTAATGCTTAGTTAAAATCAGTGGTGGCTGGTGCTCAACATTTTTGGGGTGGCGCAAACAAACAAACAAACAAACAATTGCAGCCTCACTGTGCCCATCAAATGAGGCTACTGTGCCCATCAAACGCAGCCACCGTGCCCATCAAAGGCAGCCACTGTACCTATCAAAGGCAGCCACTGTGCCCATCAAATGCAACCACTGTGTCCATCAAATGCAGCCACTGTGCCATCAATTGTCGCCACTGTGCCATGCCATCAATTGTCACCACTGTGCCATCAATTGTCGCCACTGTGCCATGCCATCAAATGCAGCCACTGTGCCATGCCATCAAACGCAGCCACTGTGCCATCATTTATCACCACTGTGCCCATCAATTGTCACCACTGTGCCATGCCATCAAATTCAGACACTGTGCCATCAATTGTTGCCACTGTGCCCATTAATTGTCACCACTGTGCCATGCCATCAAACGCAGCCACTGTGCCATCAATTGTCACCACTGTGCCATCAATTGTCGCCTCTGTGCCATCGATTGTCACCACTGTGCCATGCCAAACCCAACCACTGTGCCATCAAATGCAGTCACTGTGCCATGCCATCAAATGCAGCCACTGTGACATCAATTGTCGCCACTGTGCCATCAATTGTCACAACTGTGCCCATCAATTGTCACCACTGTGCCCATCAATTGTCACCACTGTGCCCTTTAATTGTAGCCACTGTGCCTATCAATTGTAGCCACTGTGCCCATCAATTGTCGCCACTGTGCCCATCAATTGTCGCCACTGTGTCCTGTAAAATGCTGCCAGATTGCCTCCCCGCTCGGCACTTACCTTTCTGGAGTCAGCCATCCTCCTTCCACCATCCCTCGATGTCTTCTTCCGCCCCCGATGATGCTTCAGTCAATCAGGTTACCGGTTACCAGAACCGGTGAATCTGATTGGCTGAGACGCCTGTCAGTGTTAGCCAGGGAACGCACCCCCGTGCGTCCCCTGGATAACTATTTGAAAGCCGATTACAGCCCTCAGGCTGTAATTGGAAAGCCTATCAGAGCCCCTGGCTCTGATAGACACTTCCAAAGCCAACCAGCTGCCATTATTTAGATGGCCGGCGCTCGCCAGGGGGCGGCAGCAACAATACATGGATTCATGCAATGCATGAATCTATGTATTGTTCATCAGTGGCGGTACAGGGGAGAGAGGGGGCGGTGCTTCTGCACCCTCTATGGATGTACTGTCACTGGTTGAAATAGTGAAAACGTTTGAAGGTGTATAATAATATATAAGAAAACAGCATGGGGGATAAATAAATTCTAGTTCAGAGAGTGTCACAATTTAGTTTTTGAATTCATGTTACTCTCAATGTACTTTACTGAATTTAAAATAAAATAATCCTGTCCATGAAACTAAACGATTGCTGATGCTGTATGCTGACCAACCAATCACAATCTGTCTTATTCTGGGCTGACTTATGGGTTAGAATGTTGTGTATTTTGTAAGCATATTTTACAATTTTACAAGGAACGACACTATATTATATACAGGAAAACCTTAGTTTGCAAGCATAATTTGTTCCAGAAACATGCTTGTAATCCAAAGCACTTGTATATCAGAGCATGTTTTTTTACAGGGTATAAAAGAGAAGAGAGGCACCTCTTATGCCCTGTACACACGATAGGTTAGTCTGATGAAAACGGTCTGATGGATTTTTCCATCAGTTATCCGATGAAGCTGACCGATGATCAGTCGTGCCTACACACCATCAGTTAAAAAAACAATAGTGTCAGAACACGGTGACATAAAACACAACGACGTGCTGAAAAAAGTTCAATGCTTCCAAGCATGCGTCGACTTGATTCTGAGCATGCGTGGATTTTTAACCGATGGACGTACCCACAGATGATCGTTTTTTTCTATAGGTTTTTTATCCATCAGATAATTTTAAACAAGTTCCTATTTTTTTTTACCTATGGATAAATAACCGATGGGGCCCACACACGATCGGTTTGGTCTGATGAAAACGGTCCATCAGACCAGTTTCATCAGACTAACCTATCGTGTGTACGCAGCATAAGTGTAGCAATAAGTTGCTAAATGTTGTACCTTCATAAAATGTAACCATATTGTTACATTTAGAGGCTCCTCTCTTTTTTTTTTTTATACTTGATTGTGACGCTACTCTTATATAAAGACATCGCTTGTATATCAAGGCAAAATTTATTAAAACATTTTTCCTGTCTTGCAAAACGCTCTCAAACCAAGTTACTCTCAAACCAAGGTTTTACTGTATTTTGTTTGCCAACTGCCTTACAAAGAAAAAAAAAATCTGGCACCTACTTCTTAACGGCCTTTATTCTTTCAGCAGAACTTCCGTGGTCCATGACAGAAACCCATTTATCATAAAGTTTGGATGAGAAGACACTGCCGGGGATGTTGCGCAGAAAGTCCTGTGTGAAGAAACAAATGTCAGGATTGAGAATGAAGGAATTTAGAAACAGATGTAGGCACGTATGACTGAGAGGAAAAAGTCTAATCTAAGCGCACTAAGAAAGTTAGTGGATGCCAGAAATCACGTACAACTACATACACAGATGAAATACACAGAGGTCAATTTGGAAGCAGCTATTGTGTCCGTGAAGCCATCTGACATCAATAGGACTGCCTGCACATGGATGCATAGAACAACTGTTTAGGCTTTGCAACAAATATGGACTTTTGCATGTTGTAAATCAACCGTCTAAAGTCTAAACAATGCCTTCCAAATCTTGGCCCCCCCTCAGCCTGTGACTAAACAGTGAAGAGAGGAGCAATATACTGATGCGCTTATTTTTCTGTCACTCTGCACTCTCTTTTTTCTGCATGTTCCTTGTTAGGTCATGAACAGCAGTTAGGTCCAGGTGTTACCAGGAAAAATATGTTTGGAAATGTTGGTACATTTGTATTTGTGTATAAAATTTACTGTATAGACATTTTTAAAAGGAATAATTATTTCTGGTTTAAAGCTCAACTAAAGGTAAACAGTAAATTCACAAATACAATGGTGGTCTCTCATGCCTTAAATGTCTAATCCTGCCTGTCAGCAGTATTGTACACTGAGCCACGCAGGGGCAGCTCAGAGTACATTACCGTACCAACTCTGTGACATTGTGACGTCATCATGGTATGGCCATTTAGGTGGACAAACGGAGTGAACACAGAAAAAAGACTGGGTAAAGATGACAGTGCCATCGCACTGACAGCACAGTGCTAAAGGTGTTCCTTTGACAGGTAAATCTGTCATAATGTGCACACTAACACATGATGGCATAAAGCTAGAGGGAACCCAGATAAAAAAACAAAAATTAACACATTTTCTACTGCTTTAAGAAAACATAAATACAGCTCTAGGTGGGACCAGGAAGGCAGACGAGATAGGCCAGATTCTAGAGGGCAATATAGATCGAGTCTCATCCGTTCATACCTTCAGCACTGAAGCGGTGACAAAGATAGATTCACAAGAAAAGTCAACATGGAATCCTGCATTGAGCCTCTCCTTCATTTCCTTACAGGATTTTGCATTTGCTGAACGCCTGAAGATGCCTCTTGTGAATGGTCCATCTTGGCAAAGCACAGAGAGCATATCCTAAAGAAAAAAAAATGTATATGCATTATCAATGTAGCACCCTCTAGTGTGAGAGATGTAAATAGTTTAGTTGTTAGAGTACACAAATTGGTTTGGCTGAGAGTCAGGTTTTGGTTGTGAATCTGGGTCAGGGTTTAGTGACTCAGGGAGGCTAGATGACTCATTCAGACAGATCTTCTGGTGCCTTCTCCTGTTTTCTGGGGCCTTGGAGAAGGTTCAAGATGTAGTGGGTGGAGGCTAGGAGGGGCTGTTTAGAATATTTATGAGGGCTAAGCCAATCCCCAGCTTTTGGGCAGGGGGCAGAGCTTACCTCATAAATAGACATGGGCCATTCCAGCAGGGGAGTCAGGTGGAAGATAGAGATGCTGAGGAGGCTGTCGGAGGTCCTTGCAAGGTGTCCCCAGTCTGAGGGGGGGGGGGGACCTTGGGTCTGGGGCTCAGGTTATGGAAGGATTTCCCACAGCACACAGAGGAACTCATTCCTGGAGGCATGTGAGTAAGGAGAGAAGACAGCGGGAGCAGGTCAGCACTTCTGGGAGATCTCCTGAGAAGTCAGCCTGGTGGGCTGGCGAGTGTTCAGTCTGGGAGGACTATTGAGAGAGTATCAGTCTGGGAGGACTTCAGGAGAAGTTAGCCTGGGGGGCTAATGAAAGGGGCAGCTGCAGCCAGGTGGGTTGGCAGTGCCTGAAGAGGTGGTGCTGGGATCAATAGCCACAGGAGTGTTTAATGCTGGACACTGAACTTTTGCTATGGGGCCTTGAGTTCCTGCCACTAACAGGCAATTGCTTAAAAATCTGACTGCCTTGTAAGATCTCTAAAGTGTACCAGCTGGGTTCTGCAAGCACATGAGTACTGGGGGAAGAGTGGAGTGTATATAGGACTGTATATAGGAAGTGTTGTCCCTGAAATAGTTTGAAGTCAAGTGGGCATCCCATAATTTCCAATTCCTATTCAAGTTTATATCCCTCAGTAAAACGATTAAAAAAAAAAGTTCTCTGACTATGGAGTGACTAGAAATTTGGTGTTGCTGGCTGTAAAAGGTGGGGGATCCTAGTTACTAGCGGCCCTTAAGGGAGTGCGCTAAATCAAGTTTTTAAATATTTAACATTATCTCTCCTTGCAGTCAGTATGGACAATGTTAATTCAGTCTAAAACATGTATGTCAAGTTTCAGCTATGTAGGTCGGGTATGTACCTTCAGTACTCTTGATTAAGGTTTGTCACTAAGCTTTATAAATTAAAAGGAGGTTTACATGTGCCTTTCAGGAGACTTCTGTATAATTAAGTGTCAGCCCCAACATTCTAGGCTGCTGCTAGGCTTCCATTACTAGAAAAATCAATGTACAGTGTATCCGGAAAGTATTCACAGCGCTTCACTTTTTCCACATTTTGTTATGTTACAGCCTTATTCCAAAATGGATTAAAGTCATTATTTTCCTCAAAATTCTACAAACAATACCCCATAATGACAACATAAAAGAAGTTTGTTTGAAATCTTTGTAAATATATTAAAATAAAAAAATGAACATAAGTATTCATAGCCTTTGCCATGACATTCAAAATTTAGCTCAGGTGCATCCTGTTTCCACTGTTCATCCTTGGGATGTTTCTACAAATTGATTGGTGTCCACCTGTGGTAAATTCAGTTGATTGGACATGATTTGGAAAGGTAAATGGAAGAAGTTTGGAACCACTAGGACTCTTCCTAGAGCAGGGCGCCTGTTCAAACTGAGCAATCAGGATAGAAGGGCCTTAGTCGAGGAGGTGACCAAGAACCCAATGGTCACTCTGACAGAGCTCCTGTGTTTCTCTGTGGAGAGAGGAGAACCATTCAGAAGAACAACCATCTCTGCAGCACTCCTCCAATCAGGCCTGTATGGTAGAGTGGCCAGACCGAAGTCACTCCTCAGTAAAAGGCACAAGACAGACCTGGAGTTTGCCAAAGGGCACCTAAAGGACTCTCAGAGCATGAGAAACTAAATTCTCTGGTCTGATGAAACAAAATTTGAACTCTTTGGCCTAAATGGCAAGCATCACGTCTGGAGGAAACCAGGCACCGCTCATCACCTGGCCAATACCATTTCCACAGTGAAGCATGGTGTCGGCAGCATCATGCTGTAAGGATTTTTTCAGCAGCAGGAACTGGGAGACTAGTCAGAATTGAGGAAAAGATGAATGCAGCAATGTACAGAGAAATCCATGATGAAAATCTGCTCTGGACCTCAGACTATTGCCGCGTACACACAGTCGTTTTTTGCGATGAAAAAAAACGACGTTTTTTAAAACGTCATTTAAATTGACCGTGTGTGGGCAAAACTTCGTTTTTTGTTTTCAAAAAAACGACCAAAAAAAAATTCCAACATGCTTGAATTTTTTGTGTCGTTTTTCAAAACGTCGTTTTTGGTTTCACAAAAAGTCACCGTGTGTAGCAAAAACGTCGCTCAAAACGACGTTTTTCAACCCGCGCATGCCCAGAAGCTAGTTATGAAGCGAGCTTCAATGAAAAAGAGTGGTGAACGTAACTTTGCTTTTTGTGAAAAAACGATGGTGTGTATGCAAAATTGTCTTTGAAAAGTGACGTTTCAAAAACGTTGTTTTTTTCATCGCAAAAAACGACCGTGTGTACGCGGCATAAGGCAAAGATTCATCTTCCAACAGAACAACGACCCTAAGCACACAACCAAGATGGCAAAGGAGTGGCTAAGGGTAAACTCTGTGAATTTTCTTGAGTGGCCCAGCCAGAGCCTGAGACTCGAACCGATTGAACATCTCTGGAGAAATCTAAAAATGGCTGTGCATCGGCGCACCCCATCCAACCTGATGGGGCTTGAAAGGTCCTGCAAAGAGGAATGGGAGAAACTGCCCAAAAATGGTGTACCAAGTTTGTAGCATTATACTCAATAAGACGTGAGGCTGTAATTGGTGCCAAAGGTGCTTATAAAGTATTGAGCAAAGGATGTGAATACTTATGTATTTTTAATAAATTTGCAAAGAATTCAAACAAACTTCTTTCACATTGTCATCATGGAGTATTGTTTGTAGAACTTTGAGGAAAATATTGAATTTAATCCATTTTAGAATAAGGCTGTAACTTAACAAATTGTGGAAAAATTTAAGCGCCGTGAATACTTTCTGGATGGACTGTATACTAACATAAATAAAAAAGTTGGCTTATGTATCAGTATTTATGGTGTATCCAAGTAAAGACATATTCATAGCTGACTATAGTACATATGGTATGTAAGGGATACAATATTTTCAAGATATAGCTGAAATCTTCCTACTAACTCATCTTACTAACAAGTTGTCTTACTTACAAATCTAACTGAAATGTTGGTCCAGCCATTTTTTTGTATTGGTTTATATGGTTAATGCTAAAAAATAAAAACCACCTGACCATTTTTTAATCTCATCTTATTTTTTAATATACCATCCAGGCCTCTAGTAGATATAACACAGTACCCAGCAGATTTAGGTTTGGTATTAGAGTTTAGCCTATGCTTACATAGTCACGTACAGACAGTGCAGTGATACATCATCTAAAATTAACATTTAGCACGAGCAATATACAACTTAGGAATTTTCTTTCTACATGATTGGCCTTTGTAGAAACAGTGCCAGTTCCTTACAGTTGAGCCAAGGTTTAACGGCAACATTTCTCAGCCACCTACAACACATCAGAAAATGATTGTAGATTAAGATTAATTTATTATTCTAAAAGACGGTCCCATTAACTAGCCGCTGTATCAAACAGTTTTCATTAAATCAATTTAGGAATTATTCTCAGTCTGGAGAGCGATGTTCCATGTCATTCCAGCTACCAAGAGAAATGTTCTGCTGTCGTGTTCTGTGTATAAACCTCACAAGGCAAATTAATCAGTTAGTAAGATGCCAAAATACCATGAATAAGAAGGCTGATCTAAAGTTGCTGACTGCTTTTAAAATGAATTTCCATCTTCTGTGAGATGGTACAAATGGATGGAAGTGCCTGGAGTGGGTGACAACCTAACCACGGCCAACAGTAGTGTCCTCTAGCAACTAATAATATAATATATGTAAACTCAAGAATGTCACTTCCACTACCTCTGTTTTATATGACTACATTTAAACATAACAAGATACTACCCTCTCAGCAAAAGCTACGCTACTGGTCTGTATTTAGACACTACATTGCCCAATGCCACATGTGTCAAACACAAGGTTCGCAGGTTGAATCTGGCCCTCCAGGCCATTTAATTTGGTCTTCACACTACTTCTGCAGCTGCACCCCCCATCTGTCTTCATCATCACCTTGTCTCAGCAGTTGGCAGCAAAGAGGACAATAGAACTCCTCTGCCAGATCCTGCATTTCTCTTTTCAGCCACATGGAGGCTGGTCTCTGCTCCCTGGTCTCAGCATTTGGCAGCAGAGAGAACAGGACTCCTGCTACAGATCCTGTGCCTCTATGCAGCTGCAGCACCACTTTGATTTCAGCCTTGCTGGTTTTAGCATTCAGCAGACTTCAGCAGCTGACTGCTGCCCTCTGCCCCAGCTTCTTCTAAGCAGCAGCACAAAGTAAGGGGGGGGGGCTCCTAACAGTGGGGTGGCTTGCTCTGAAAATCTAGCCTTACAGATACAACCAGCACTTGGAGGGCACTCAAAATGCTCATGTGGCCTGCGATGAAATGGAGATTGAAACCCCTGCCCTAGGCATATAGAAAATATAACGCCCTTTCTTACAAGCTCCACCCCTTGTGTCTTTTGATTATTTGCGTAGACACTAAATGTGCTATTGAAGGCAGCATTGGGTGTCCTCTATATACACAATTGAACAAACCACCAAACAAGAGAAGGCACAAATAATGTAATTAATTTCATTTCATTTCATTTAATATATGACAACGTCATATATGACAAAACGTACGTAGGGAGGAGCGGCTTGCTGACATCACCGCAACGATCCATGTAGAGTCCCGGAAGCTACGGGCTGTGGAAGCCAGCCGGCTACAACAATCTTTGACATGCTTTTTATTCATCTTTAACATGTGAGTGTATTTGTTTTTAATATGTATTAAATCTAATCTGACTGGATTACGCTATGGGAGCCTGTTTTGTTTTCTTCCATTTGGACATGGGCTATTGCTGAGCGGGTGATCAAGACACATTTACCAGGAAGTGGATGGATACTGCTGGGAGCCATCATTACTCTGGCTAGGTTGTGAGCCTTAAGCGCATACGATCTCATTAACACGAGATCTATGAATCTGGTAAGCGGCACCATATACATTGGTGGAGGAATCTTTTTCTTGATTTGAGAACATCACTATTCTGGAGGTATATTGCATGTTTTCACAGATATCACAATTGGAAATGACTTTTATAGTAGAGACCACCAATTTTATTCATTTGGACTTATGCATCTTTCGCATTTATTTTGTCTACTTATTACTTTGTGTTCACTGTGGTTAACACGCGTGTTTAGAGACGTACTTAGTTTCATCATTGAGTTCTCTTATCTTATTTGACACAATATGTAGCGACAGTTAGTTGTCACTGTATTGTGTTGCACCTCAATCTTACAATTTGTTATGTTTTTTCACTTATGTTTTTTAGTGCAAACAGGAACATTTCAAATCTGGGTGTATTCAGTCACCATTTAGAGTACACTTTATTGCAGTACAGCTATTTATTTCCACAAATAATTTAATGGTACATGAAACCATTGCAATATAAATAAAAACATTGTGTTTCTTTAAAGTTGTTGTAAACCAACTTTTTGGACTTCTACCTATAGGTAAAGCTAGAATAAGGTTTACCTATGGGTAGTGGAAATATATCCTAAACATGCACCGTTAAGGAGATATTTCACTTGTAGTCTGCCGGAAATGCAAACGGTGCATGTGTCGGGAAGAAACGAAACTCTGTGCCATTTCTTCCCCAGCATTTGCCGTTTTTTGGGTGCATGCTCGGAGTGACGTCATCGCCGCTCCGGCCAATCACAGCCCTGGAGCGGCGATACCCGGAAGTCACTCCGGGACAACATTTCGGCGGCCAGAGGGGGAGATGTGAACCACTGCGGGGGCTTCGTTCTGAGGTAAGTAATACATAATCAGCTAGTATGCATACTAGCTGATTATGCCTTTGTCATGCAGTTTTCTTTCCCATTTTTTTCAGGAAGAGGGGGGGTTACTTGCTCTTTAAAGTGTTTGTTAACCCAATTAATAACAAAATACCAATGATCCACACATATAAAATGCATTGATGTGCTGACAATTGTAATTGACAAACCAGTCAATAGGAAACATATTGAAGAAATGGATTCTGGACAGCCGCATTCCGTTAAAAGCCTTTAATGTAATGAACAGTCAATGTTCATGTGACAACAGAAGAAGGACAAACAGCTGACGCGTTTCACAACATCATTGTTGCTTAGTCATGGCTAGTCAGTCAATAGGAAACTCCCATTAGTGCTGTCATTCTTCATACCCAATCCTGTGCACAGTCTAATGCATGCTATGCCCTCCCTGTCCTGTGCCCACATACTAGGTAGCAATACCTGCCAGGGTGGTCATAAGTGATTGCCTGACAGCGGCTTCAGCAGAGAATCCTGCTGTCATCTGAGCACACAGCAATCTGGTCACAAGCAAGTTAAGCAACAAACTGTCTAATTGACTGAGACTTAGTACCCCCACTCCCCTTTGAAGAGTACAAAAGTTGCATAGCGTTCATGTGACTGCTTTATAAATTGCTAAAATTTAGATTTTTGTTGCATTTTATTCATGGTGCCTCCTTCACTATTTTGTTCCCGGGGTAAAATATAAGGAGAAAAGTAGATAGTTTACATATGCTTTAACATCTGATACATTTCAGAAGTGTTTTATTATGTGATGAGGGTTGTGTCAGTATCTTATGTGCTTCTTAAGAAGCAGTTTCAGGATTTGCTGCTCACCATTATGGCTTTGGGCAGGTTGTCATTCTCACATATGGCTGGCAATGACAGTCCAAACAGCTTTCCAGGAGTTGAGGAGGTTGGAGAGAGCGGGATGTTGTCCAGATGAGTGTTAGAACCACGCCAAAAGGTCCAGTTTATGAGAGACCTCTTCCTTTTAAATGGCTTCTGGCTTGAATCTGGGGAAAAAGTGAAAGCATTTAATGGAAAGGCTGCACTCTAAGCAATTTAATATTTGCTTTCTTCCTGGGCAGTGACCACATCTATCTTATAAAACACAATACACAGTCCTGCTTTATATCGCCAAGATTTTTTGAATGCGTACCAGAAATGATAGCAAACGGGATGCGTAAAAACCTTGAAATGGGCTTTTGTTTTGACATCTTATTTTGAAAGCAGGCCCTGGGTGACGGACAGCATGCCAATCGTTTTAAAGGGACAATTCAAAGATGGCCTTGAGGCAAAGAACTAAACACACATATGAAATACATATTTGTAAACTGTCTATTTCATATTCATATGATTTTTATCCAGGCACCCTGTCAGATAACATAGCCAGGTCCTTGTAGTTAACCAGTATAGCTTGACTAGGGGCTTGCTCCTACCTATGATTGGACAATAAATGAGCAGCAGCCTAATGAGGAAACCATAACTCAACTCGCGTCCAGATTCTTTTTCTGTATTCTGCAAAACACCTGGTTCATTCTGCTGTTCCCTATCTCTACCTTCTATTCATGTCCCCAGTTCAGCTAGGGATTTTGCAGCTGTGGTTGCAACTCTGCACATGCTCAGTTCTCCCTCCTCCTCCATGCCCACTAACCAGCTAAACACAATGGGGGCAGGATATTACATATAGATCAAACATTTTCCACCCATGCTATAGCCAAATGATGGCTACAGTGCCAGGAGGACGCCAATAGGGCTGTTATTTTGAACATGTGACCAGCAGCAGAGGACTAGAAACTTCTCCTGCTTATGTTTCCCTGCAGACAGGCTGGGAAAGAGCTTGGCCCGTTGACAGCTGTATATCAATTAGGAAAAGGGTACTTACTTAGATGTTTTATTTTATTAAAATAATTACAGTGCCATCATCCACATACAGAAATAGAAGGGACAATGTCGACTAAACAGTGTGTTTAAATATCACTTTAAGATTAGTACTGAAAGTTTTATCACAGTGGCCATTTACTAGAGTGATATAACAACTTCATCTTCTTTGCAGCCTCCACTGGAGACTATAGCCTATTACTACAGATACTAGGATAACCGATCTGGAAGACTAAATGTCTGCAATCTAAGCTTTAGCAGACATAAAGCCCAGTTTTTGTGGCGTGGGTACTATATATTGTTCAGTATCTTAGGTTTAAATTGTCCTTTACAGGCACCAGAGGATATCAATATATATATATAGACTGCTATGTATGTTACAAGTATATTCCATTTACAAACACTATATTTTAGTAATATGCTGGCACCATATTTTCCCAAATTGTATTTTTCAGAACCTCTAAATAGAATAAATATTCACTGAAAGACTCACACGTAGTTTGCATATAGCTGAAGGAACTTATTATACCACTTGGATCTTTTAATATGGCACCGATAAATTGTGATACATTTTTCACACATACCTAAACATCAAAGAACAAACTTAATTTTAAAATTAGAGTTTAATACACATAATGTAGGAGTACAGGATATATAGCGCCCAATAATTCTTGGATACAGGGCTACCTGCTGTGCAAATCTTAATCAGATCATGTATTTGTTTATGAATTCCCTCCCCCTTCTCCACCCTATGATTGGTCCTTAACTATGATGGGCAGCCTCACTTACCAATTGTAAAGAGCAGTAGGAATTTAACAGGGTGCCCAATGTGTTAAAACTCTAAAGCCCTGTACACACGATCGGTTTGTCTGATGAAAACGGAACAATGGATCGTTTTCATGGGACGAACCAATCATGTGTGGGCCCCATCGTTTTTTTTTTCTATTGGTGAAAAAAATATAGAACCTGTTTTAAATTTTTCCTATGGATAAAAAAACGATAGAAAAAAACTATCGTCTGTGGGGAAGTCCATCGGTCAAAAATCCACACATGCTCAGAATCAAGTCGACGCATGCTCGGAAGCATTGAACTTCATTTTTCTCAGCGCGTTGTAGTGTTTTACGTCACCGCGTTGGACATGATCGGATTTTTAACTGATGGTGTGTAGGCAAGACTGATGAAAGCCGGCTTCATCGGATATCCGATGAAAAAATCAATCGGATTAGATTCCATCAGATATCCGATCGTGTGTACAGGGCTAAAGAATTATCCACAAAATATATAAACATGAATACAGGTACGTATGCTGAATTTAATAACTCAGCACTTTAACAATGACCACAGTTACCTCTGCATTTTCTGAATGGTCCCGCCATCTTCTGGCACCTGGTGGGGGCGGAAATGTCGTATGATCGGCGAGCGGCGATCTTACCTAGAAGTGGGAGCCTGTACCTGTCAAAACCAGGTACCCACTCCCCCCAAACGTGCCAAATGTGGCAGTGGTGGGGTTTGGGGTTGCGAACAAGCGGAGCTTCCCCTTTTGGGAGGAGCTCTGCTTTAATTATACATTTGCTTTATGTACTGTATGTATTATATTCGGGACTAAAAATACAATTAATAATTGTAATATGTTTTCGAATATTGCATATGAATAATTCATATTTTCCACTCACAGCCAGCAGGTGACCAGCTCCATAAGAGTGGAAGCTTTCTAGAAGTTCATACACAGTTGTGAAACAGACCTGAATGGCACAGAAAACTGATTTCATATATTGTTGACTTATACAAGAGGGACACAGCCCCTCTCCGAGCAGTAACAGGAGTGTATGGCCAATTCAATTATACACAGGCTGCTAGCAATCATACACACAGTACTGGACTGGCTTAATAGAAAGCAGAGAATGCTTTGCCAACTGAGAATATTAAATGTTTGCTTGTAAAATAATGATTTTATGAAAATAATTTATATGTAAATATAATAAAACTAATTATATAAAATATCGATCTACAAACTAAAAAAAATAAAGCAGAATCAAGGCCAAACCTATTTACTTTTTAGTGATGCCAATTCAGCAAAGGATGAATTCCCATTTGCCTTGACGAATTAGCCGATAGAAAAGCAAGGAGAGCAAAGAAATAATTTTGCTCCTTGGCTTGCAGGAAAGATGGCTCTGACTTCACTATTCGAGCTGTGGTGTGAGATTATTTTCTAATTCAATGTGTATGTTTTTCCTTAAAAACATCGGGAAAATATTGTACGTATCTCCTTTTAATGGCAATAACATGCCTCATTTGCTCTAGTAAAAGCACACACTGCTGACATCCAAATACTTGCCTTTGTCCTGTGAGAGCATTGCAGCCAATTTATGTGTAAAATAAGAACAGTTCTTTTGAATCCACCAACATAACAGCCCCACCAAAGAAAAGCTGGCCCAAATCTTTGACGTGTATGGTTACCGCCAAATGTTAGGAAGGACGGAAAATACAACCGTGTGTTCCTTTAACCCCTGTGGTAGCCAAGGATTTTAAAGGATCTCCATCTTGACAAACAGAAAAGGCTCATGTTGCATGTTCCCCCTGAATATGACAGCAATCAGCCCCATATGTCATTGAAAAAGAATTCCTTTTTTTTTCTTTTTCTGGGTGTGGTGTTTCTAAGACAGCTGAAATATGAATATCACAGTCTGTTTCTTTTTTTCTTTTTATTATTCTATATATTTCAGTATTGGATTTGCACTGCCCCACTTGGGACTGGGTGGAAAGACCTTTACTGGAGGCTTTAACTTATAAAAATATTTTTCTACATAACCCTTCGGTAACCCTCTGACTTTTCAACACAGGAGTACAAAGTCAATGCTGAATTTGCAGCGCTGTACAGTTTCGCACTTGGCTTTTAGGAGGGAGTTCAGCAACAGAGAACAATAAAAAATACAAATAAAATTAACAAATTCTTTATGTCACCTAGTCCTTTATTTTACCTTAAGGGCCCATTCACACCTCTCAGTGTTAACACACTCGTTAATGTGTGCTTCGTTAAGGTCACTTTGAATAGGCAATTAACAAGCCTTGGTGCAGGCAAAAAAATATACCTGGCTATTTTTGGCAATGCAGTACACCACAGTGCACAAAACATCCCAGATAACAAGTAATTGAGCTGTAAGTTTGAAAATGACTTGCTAAGCTATTGCTAGACTTTCCAAACTTCACAAGTTTGTTGCCAAATTGCTGCAAGTTCTAGTTCAGTTGTGCAATAGTCATCCCACCACAGGGGTCACTGTGGTTGAATTGTCATCTTTGCTCCCTGCTGAAGACTCACCACTGAAACTTTGCTAGAGACTAGCCATGCAAATTTGCTACAAATTGGAAAAGTGTCAACTCGACCTTCTGCTTCAAGTCCTCTGCAGGTGTACAGCTTGCCAGTGAAAATGTGCAGAAAGTTAAAAGACTTACAATTCAACACTGCCACAACTTTGTGGCAAGTTATTCCTGCTATCTGGGATTCATACCTGTGCATTGTGGTGTGCTAAAGCAGTGGTTCTCAACCCTGTCCTCAAAACCCCAACAGGCCATGTTTGCAGGTTTTCCTTTATCTTGCATAGGTGCAACGGCTTGCTATTTTGTAAAGCTATTTTATCTAAGAGAAATTCCCAAAACATGGCCTGTTGTGGGTACTTGAGGACAGGGTTGAGAACCACTGTGCTAAAGCATGCATGTATATGGACATGTGTGTATTATGGTACAAAGGCCATACCATACCATACATCCCTACCATACTTGGTGTTGTGTTAATGTGCAATCGTGGTTTAAAACTGATATTAAAGGGGTGTTCCAGCCTGTTTTTAGGGTTTATTAAAAGTCATCAGCTACAAAAAGTGTAGCTGCTGGCTTTTAATAAACATACACTTACCTGCTCCACGGTTCCAGCGACGCGCCGGACAGGGCTCCGCTCCTCTCCCCCCTCCCCGGCCGGCGTCTTCATGCCAAGTGTGGGCACCCGGCCGTGACAGCTTTCAGCTTCACGGCCGGGCACCCACTGCGCATTCGCGAACGGCACTGCGATTGGACAGGTGATTGCCTGGGACCTGTGACGGCTACAGGGAGGGGCTGCAGTAAGGCGATTAAGCTAATCGCCTTACCAGCCCCTCGGCGAAAGGAGGAAGTGGGACAGGAAGTCCCACTCCTCCTGAAGCCCCCACTCCCCCCCAAAAAAATTACATGCCAAATGTGGCATGTAAGGGGTCGAGGAGTGAGTTAAGCGGAAGTTCCATTTTTGGGTGGAACTCTGCTTTAACACACATAGAGAGGTGCTTCACAGATAGCAAGGTTTACATTGCCACAAATATATGTCAGTGTTAAATTGTTAGTCTAGTTAACTTTCTGTACATTTTCACTGGCAAGTTGTACACTTGCAGAGTATTTGAAGCACACGTTCTAGTTGAGACTTTTCCCATTTTTAGCAAATTAGCATGGCAAGTCTCTAGCAAGAGCAAAGTTGCAGTGGTGAGTCTACAGCAAGAGCTCTGCAAGTCTACAGCAGGGAGCAAATAGGACATTTAAGCCAAAGTGACCCCTGTGGTGGGATGACTATTGCACAACCTAACTGAACAAGAACTTGACTTGCAGAATGTTTGCAAAGTTGATCTGGAGTAATGCAATGCAGGCTATCTGGGTAAAATAGCTGTAAATCTGAACTTCAATCAATTAGCTATCTACACACACAGATGAAACACAAATACTGTACTGTTTTACTCCCCATAGGATTTTATTATTCTGTATCTAGTTCTAAAATGTACACTGCTCCATCAAACAGCACATCTCCATATGGCAAGCCAGAAGACTTTCCAGTTCTAGTGCCCAGCCTGTAACCGGACAATAAAAGGAAAGGAAAGGATTTACTGTATAAGCTCATCTTTGCTTACTCCTGTCAGCATTGTCTTTGTTAGCCCCTGATCACTGCAGTACAACTGATTGGCTCCTTGGCCTGTTTCTCTCTGTCCCAGTCTAAGCTCTGTGTTACAGGGATTGCAAGTGGCTGATACTAGGCACATTAGTCCCACAACTCCTTATGGAATCACCTTTTTCTCAGCATGGAATTCTGCCTAATGCCGTGTACACACAGCCAGACTTTCCAAGACTTTCCAAAACTTTCCAAAAACTCAGTCGGAATTTCCAACGGAAAAATATCTCTATCTAAGTCTGCCGGAAATTCCGGCAGAAAAAGTCAGATGGGGCATACACATTGACGGAATATCCGATGAAAAGCTCCCATCGTGTGTACGCGGCTTTAGAGCTTATTATTCATCCTGTAACCTGAGGGGCAATGTCACTATAAAAGCCAGGTTCTTCAGGAAACGTTACCCTATCAAGGTCTACGAACATTAAGGCAGTGTACACACGATCGGTCCAACCCGGTTCACCGCTGAAGTGGCCTGATGGTACACACCATCAGTCCAAAATCAGATCGGATCAGAACGCGGTGACGTAGAACACAACGACGTGCTGAAAAAACGGAGTTCAATGCTTCCAAGCATGCGTGGACTTGATTCTGAGCATGCACGGGTTTTTGGTCCGATGCTTTTGCGTACTAACCATCGGTTTGGTCCGATGGTCAGGCGTCCATCGGTCCGATTTTAAAGCAAGTTTTAAAACTTTGGTCTGACGGACGACGGTCCGATGGGCCATACACACGCTCAGTTTGGACCGATGAAACTGGCCTTAAGGCCAGTTTCATTGGACAAAACCGATCATGTGTACGCGGCCTAAGAGAAGCCTGCAGATGGTTAATATCACCAATTTTCTCTATCCTGTCTTAAATAGGTGAGTGCACTTCTAGGAATAAACTGGAATCCCTACACACCTGCATGCGCACAGGACTTCTTATCATATTCACCAACAAAAGTACTTAAAGGTGCAGGTAAATCCAGCCTAGTATTTTTTTTTTGCTGTACTTTGCCCCTTGCATGAGCTTGACCAGAACATTCAGATTAAAGGCAATCCTAAAAGCATGATTCAAACATTTAGGCCAATTATTATTCTTTCTATCAGGGTTTCATAGGAAGCAGCAGTGCTGGAGCACATAATGGGGTTGATTTACTAAAACTGGAGAGTACAAAATCTGGTGAAGGTGTGCATGATAGCCAACCAGCTTCAAATTTCAGCTTGTTCAGTTAAACTTTGACAAAAAAACTGGTAGCTTAATGCATTCCATGGAGAGCTGCACCAGATTTTGCACACTCCAATTTTAGTAAATCAACTCACCCTAATCACTGCTTTTTGCTTGGTCAGACCAAGCAGTGAGAACTTGAATCTGTCTACATATAAGGTCTATATTTCTTCTGCCAAATTTGATAAAGTCAGTTGGGTCAGATAGGATTCCAAATTTTCCAAAAGTACACAGACCCTTTAAACCATTTTGCTGCATTTAGAAGAACCCCATTTCTTTATTTATCCTGAAACCTTGTCCAGTCACACCTTGAAAAACTGTGACTAAACTAAGCAGAAACAGATCTATATTTAGCATCTGACAAATGTAGGAAGGCTAGACACTGCACATGACAATGGACTTTATAGATCAACCTCCGTAGACCAAGTTATAATTAGCCTGCCTATGAAAGCTGCTAACCTACTGCCATGGCGCATTGCAATCAAAAGCTGTGTGTTGGTTGCTTAACTCGTTCATCTGTTCATTTTATTGCAATACATTTCTATATGTAAAAGGCTAAAGTAACTGGCTTTACAGCAGAAGATTAACGGAAAAGTGATATATTGGGAAAATCATATTTATATGCAGAACAAAATTCTATGAGCTTACTTGATATAAAAATTAAATACCATCAACAAGGGTACAGCAACTAATGGAACCATTGTGGGAAGAGGCGAGTCAACTTCTCCTGCTGCAGCAAAGGTGAATAGAGTTTGTTGACATCTCCTGTGATGCTGCAGAAAGTTGGGTGTGTCTATATTGATGGGTGTACTACTACTCAAGTAGGCCTATTCCTACTACAATCCCAAATGTATGTCTTAGTAGGACAATTTTGCATCTACTTAGTTAAAATTGATGTAAACCCTTACATATACCCAGTGAAGGAACATTCCTCAGGTAATACATTCCTTAGTTGTACCTGTCTATCTGCAGTCTCCTTTTCTCTACATCCCTTCAAAGTCCAGAATTTATAAGCTTGCCTGAGAGTTCAGAAAAGAAGGGGAGGAGAGCTGAAGTTACACTCTGCAGAGCTCAGCGAAGAGAGCACTGATTGGAGGGACCCCACACACAGCACACAGGAACAGAGCTTAGGCTGTCAATCTGCTTGAGATCCCTCCCCTGTCACCAAAATTGTCAGAAATGATTCATGCAAATAGCAGAGGAACAAAGCGGCAGACAGAAATTACAATAAGGGCATTCAAAACAAAGCTTCAGACACACTTTTCTAAAGCTCTCTGAATGCCAGTCAAAGCCCCTGTCACTAAATAAAATGGTAGTTTATAGTCCTGTTTACATCTTGCACTTGCTTTGCTTCAGCTTTGCTTCAAAAATTATACCCCGTGTCTCTTTAGTATCTTTAAAGCTTCCCTAGAAGACTATGAAGCTTTTGAGAGGCTTTAATTCAGCTTTAGCTTTTCTTTATTTTGGAGGTATTGCAGGTATCAGATATCAACACACACACACAGGGCATCTGCCTAGCTTCATTAAATCTTTAAAAAAAACACCATTGAAGCACCACCGAAGCATCAAAAACACACAAAAAAAGCAGGTTGAAGCGGTAGGCGCTTTAATGAGTGTTGAAGTCCAAGCAAGTGTAAATGAGCCCTTAGTGCTTTTAATTGAGACAAGTACACACTATAGAAGCATATGCTTTGGCCATATTTCATGTCTGAGGTTTACAACCACTTTAATCGTTGTCTGGCTTAAGGGAATGTAAGGGCACCTACCTTCTTTAGAATATTTAGGAAGAAACAAGCAAGTCTGCAAATCAAACCTTTTTCCTTGCTTTCCTTAGTATATAAATATAATAGTCCTTAATAAAACTTACTAGAAATATACAGCTCTCCAGATAAGAAGTTATGTTATTAAAAGCATCTACAACATCCTTTGTATGATTACTAAGCTATCTTATGATTGCTGTGCACATATAAGCAGGAGGCATGCACAGGTAAAGGGATACTTGAAGTATGTTCTTTCAAATAACATCGGAAAACATAAGGGGTTTATTTAGTTGATTTTAACCACTTAAGACCCGGACCAATACGCTGGTAAATGACCCAAGGTGTTTTTGCGATTCGGCACTGCGTCGCTTTAACAGACAATTGCGCGGTCGTGCGACGTGGCTCCCAAACAAAATTTGCGTCCTTTTCTTCCCACAAATAGAGCTTTCTTTTGGTGGTATTTGATCACCTCTGCGATTTTTATTTTTTGCGCTATATACAAAAATAGAGCGACATTTTTGAAAAAAAAACACTATTTTTTACTTTTTGTTAAAAAAAAATCAAATAAACTAAATTTTAGTCAAACATTTAGGCCAAAATTTATTTAGCCACATGTCTTTAGTAAAAAAAAAAAATCGCAATAAAAAAAAATAGCTACCTAGCGGGAACAGCGACACTAATGCAGCGATCAGAAAAATGATCGCTTAGTGACGCTGGCAATAGGGAGTGAAAGGGTTAACTAGGGCGGTGATCAGGGGGTTAAAACTTTATTAGGGGGGGTGGGGGGGCTATCCTGAACCTAACACTAACTGTTTTTTACAGTGCCTGTCACACTGACACTAAATGCAGTGATTAAATCACTGCATTCAGTAACACTGTGACAGGGGGGTGGGGGGGGCGATCACAAGGGGTTAATATGCCTATGTGAGTGTGTGTCAGTGTTGTGTTGGTGCACACTTACTTGTGATGTCTTCTCTCATCAGCAGCGCTGGGAAACAGCGCTGCGATGAGAGAATACATCATTTCCTCCTTCCTGTGTAAACACAGGAGGAGGAAGTGACAGGCTGGGAGCGCGCTCCCATTGGCTGGGAGCGATCGCGGGGGGGGGCGGATATCACGGACATCCGCCCGCAGATCCCGGATCGCTCCCAGAGGTAGGGAGACCCCCGCACGCCGCGGAGGGGGTCCCGATGGGACCCCCGAACCGCACTCAGGCGGGGACGTAAATTTACGCCCTTGTGCCTGTACGAGCCATGTTGTGGCCGTATATGTGCGTGCGGGGGTCTTTAAGTGGTTAACCACATAAGACCCGGACCAAAATGCAGGTAAAGGACCTTGCCCCTTTTTGCGATTCGGCACTGCTTCGTTTTAACTGACAATTGCGCGGTCGTGCGACGTGGCTCCCAAACAAAATTGGCGTCCTTTTTTTCCCACAAATAGAGCTTTCTTTTGGTGGTATTTGATCACCTCTGCGGTTTTTATTTTTTGCGCTATTAACAAAAATAGAGCGACAATTTTAAAAAAAAATCAATATTTTTTTCTTTTTGCTATAATAAATATCCCCCAAAAATATATAAAAAAAATTTTTTTTCCTCAGTTTAGGCCGATACGTATTATTCTATGTATTTTTGGTCAAAAAAAATTGCAATAAGCGTTTATCGGTCGGTTTTCGCAAAATTTATAGCGTTTACAATATAAGGGATAGTTTTATTGCATTTTTATTAATAATTTTATTTATTTTTTACTACTAATAGCGGCGATCAGCGATTTTTTTCGTGACTGCGACAATATGGCGGACACTTCGGACAATTTTGACACATTTTTGGGACAATTGTCATTTTCACAGCAAAAAATGCATTTAAATTGCATTGTTTACTGTGGAAATGACAGCTGCAGTTTGGGAGTTAACCACAGGTGGCGCTGTAGGGGATGTGTGACCTAGTGTGTTTGTTTACAACTGTAGGGGGGTGTGGCTGTAGGTGTGACGTCATCGATCGCGTCCCCCTATTACAGGGATGACGCGATCGATGCTGCGGCCACAGAGAAGCACGGGGAAGCCGTGTGTACACACGGCTCTCCCCGTTCTTCCGCTCCAGGGACGGATCGCAGCACTCAAGCGGCGATCGGGTCCGCGAATCCCGCGACCCACGGCTGGGTACTAAAATCAACGTATATATACGTTGATGTGCCCAGCCGTGCCATTCTGCCGACGTAAATGTGCAGTAGGCGGTCCTTAAGTGGTTAAACACTTCCTGTCCTAGGTTGACATTGCTTACTCACTGTGCTTTATTCATTCTCAGGCCTCGTACACACGACTGAAAAACTCAACAGAATCCATCAAGAAACTTGGTGGGAGAGCTTTTTTGCCGAGGAAAACGGTATGCTTTTCATTGAGAAAACTGTTGAGGAACTGGACCAGGAAAAAAGAGAGCCAGTTCTCTTTATCAGCGACGGGAGTCTCAATTTCCTCGTTGTGTTCCTCGTCGGGCTGGTTTTCGGTGAGAAACACGTTGGTGTGTATGCTTAGAAACCTGCGCACCTTCGGTACAAGTTGTATTTCTAATGGAGATAGCACATTTGTCACGCTGTAACAGACTAAAAAGTGAAAATGTCTCTTACCAAACTTTTACCGAACACGCAGTAACATGAGATTAGCAAAAGCAGCCCCAAGGGTTGTGCCAATGGAATCGAACTTCCCCTGCCGTTGTATGTGTTGAAGTCACCGCGTTTGAGAACGAGGAGATTTGGTCTTGACAGTGTGTACGCAAAGACAGCTTGTCAAGTTTCTCGACAAGCCTAACAAGGAACTCGTCAAGGAAAACCATGTGTCTTTTCCCGACGAGTTCCTCGGTCGTGTGTACGAGGCCTTACACTATGGACTACAGAACACTTCTGTCAGTAGAGGCCGAGAATAGAAGAGAAAGTTGACAAGATTTCTGCCAGAATCAACAGGTAATTCTTTGAACTTATTGATCAGATATAACATTGTCATAACATAACATTACATTTTATATTGAACAGACCAAAAGGGACTGAATAAGGAAAATGTGTTTTTAGTAATTACATATGCTTGAAAGCTAGGGTAGGCACCCAGTAGCCCTCCAGCTGTTGTGGAACTACATTTCCCATGAGGCATTGCAAGGCTGGCAGTTACAATTACTCCCAGAGGCATGATGGGACTTGTAGTTCTACCACAGCGGGAGGGCCCCAGGTTGCCTACCCCTACTTTAAAGCATAACAAAAGGTATTTGTTTTAGTTTTAGATACAGTAGAGAGGGACTAGAACCACTGTCAAATTTTATTGGTGTCTGTGCCCTGTTACGGAAATTCATCCTATCGACTTGCCCTGTTTGCTGTTATCGCCCAAAGTGAACGAAAATCATACATTTTAGTTTGCCACCAGAACAGAAATCTTCCAATAAGGACATTACTGTATTTCTTGTGACAACCAGTGTTTCCCTCACTTTACAGGAATTTCCTGTCACTTCCTGATTTGGCTATGTGACAAGAAGCGAAGGGAAATCTCCTCAATGGGAACATTGCATAAAAACAAAAAACAGATACTTTTGGTGGCTTGAATATTTAAGGCTGCATACAAGCTAATTGGAATTAAATCTACCTCAGAATTAAATTTGACTTGTTTTATATTTAACCACTTCCCCACCGAGCCATAGTAAAATGACGTCGGTGGGGACCCTTCGTCCTTCAGACTGGACGTCATATGACGTCCTTGCATTTTCCGGCCACTACGATGACCGCCGGGCACCCGCGATTGCACCGCAAGCACGGCAGAAGCATGGATCTGTGTGTGTAAACACAGAGATTCATGCCTATCAGCGGTGAGGAGACTGATGTGTGTTCCCAGTACAGAGGAACACACATCGATCTCCTCCCCTTGTGAGTTCCCCTCCCCCTAACAGTTAGAACACACTTTAGGTACATATTTAACCCCTTCAGCACCCCCTAGTGTAAACCCCTTCCCTGCCAGTCACATTTACACAGTAATCAGTGCAGTTTTATAGCACAAATCGCTGTGTAAATGTGAATGGCCCCAAAAATGTGTCAAAAGTGTGCAGATCGCCGCCATTACTAGTAAAAAAAATAAATAAAAAAAAAGCCATAATTCTATTTCCCATTTTGTAGACGCTAGAACTTTTGCGCAAACCAATCAAATACGCCTATTGCGATTTTTTACCAAAAATATGTAGAAGAATACGTATTGGTCTAAACTGAGTAAAAAAAAAGTAAGAAAAAAATGACGCTTTCTTTTGTTTATAGTGCAAAAAATAAAAACCGCAGAGGTGATCAAATACCACCAAAAGAAAGCTAAATTTTGTTTGGGAGCCACGTCGCACGACCGCACAAAGTCATTCAAAGCGCTGAAAACTAAAAATTTGTCTGGGCAGGAAGGGGGTGAAAGTGCCCTGTATGGAAGTGGTTAAACTTGTCACAAATATGGACGTAGGGCATGTATTATTATTGGTAATACAGTAAACAACTACAATTTCTTGCACAATTTTAGACAATAAAAACAAAAATGGTCAACTTTTTTTTTCTTTTTAAATATGATTTTTTTTTTTTATAAAACCTGCAGGTAAATGATAGGTTCTCTTTACTAGCTAAACTGTGGAATGCTGACCCTTCCCCATTTCCTCCACACACAGAATAATATCAATACAGAAAGAGGAAAACATGTATTTCGAAGTAAACATATACCAGGATGGATTTTTAAATATTCCCTGTTGTGGTAATTGGAAGCGGCCTCAGAGGACGGTTTCCTGAAAATGTTACTTTTCCGAACATGTGTAAACATGCCGTAAATTCTAGGAAAATACTTCAGGCAGCTGGAATGTGCCGCTCTCATTATGTCAGCTCGCAGCAATTAACAGTAAGCTGAAAGGGCCCCTGTAACAAGCAGCACTCACCAGTTAGCGGATGGCATATGGCCATACGGCTGGGCTTCAGTATGAACTGACATTGCATCTCCCGAGGAAACTGTTCCATGAGGAAGGGCTCCTCCAGATTTAAGGGACAGGTAGGCTCCTTCCCTGCCTGGAGTTGTGGCAGTGCGTCACGAATATGGCTCATTTTTATTGAGAATGGGTATTCATGCCCTAAAGAAAGACAGATGACATTTAGACATTATGTAAAAGCTATTGACCATCCATGTAATATATATATAGTATATATATATATATATATATATATATATATATACACAGTATATATAAATCCAGTATTATAATAATATAAATAATTAATTGTAGATGCATAATAAGTATAAATATATATATATATATATATATATATATATATATATAGGGCCAGATTCTCAAAGGAATTGCGCCGGTGTATTTACACATACACCGGCGTAATTCGAAATTCCCGCCGGCGTATCATTGTTTTCTATTCTGAAAACATGATACGCCGGTTTTAAGCTTGGATCCGACTGATGTAAGTCATTTACACCGTCGGATCCTAAATGCCGCTAGATGGCGTTTACGGCGATTTCACCGTCGAATATGCAAATGAGCCGATACGCCGATTCTCGAACGTTTTTGCGCCGTGGCGACGTAGTTTACGGCTTTTTCCGTCGTTTACGTCGTTTACGTAACGTGTGTTAATTACGTTCACGTTGCAACCTATGTATTTGCGGCGTATTACGGAGCATGCGCAGTGGCCTACGTTTAAGGCCTGCGCATGCGCAGTTCGTTCGGCACGGGGGCACGCTTATTTTAAATACAGCACGCCCCCTCCTTCACTATTTGAATTTGAAATAATTGTAGCTGCATAAATTTATATACTAGGGGCCAGATTCTTAAAAAATTGCGTATATGGCGGCGTAGCGTATCGTATCGCATTTACACTACGCCGCTGAAAATTACGGAGCAAGTGCTTTGAGAAAACGGCACTTGCTCCAGTAATTTGCGTAGGCGTAGCGTAAATGCGATACGATACGCTACGCCGCCAGATACGCAATTTTTTAAGAATCTGGCCCCTAGTATATAAATTTATGCAGCTACAATTATTTATATTGTTATAATACAGGATTAATATATCAGTAACAGTGCTTTACAACGTGAGGACAGACAGTACAGTTACAATATGTAAATAAAGACTGCAGTGCTAAAAACATACTTGCAATATATTACACAATGCATATAGCAGGTTCAAAGATTAATAAAGTGCATTCAGTGCAATCAATAGTGTATGAACAATATAGGAAATCAATAGCAAAATATTGCATAAAATAAAATATGCATTTTTTTTTAAAAACATGTACCAATTAAAGTGCAATAAGAGCCATTAACAAACATACAGTCAGGTCCATAAATATTGGGACATCGACACAATTCTAATATTTTTGTCTCTTTACACCACCACAATATATTTGAAATGAAACGAACAAGATGTGCTTTAACTGCAGACTTTCAGCTTTAATTTGAGGGTATTTACATCCAAATCAGGTGAACGGTGTAGGAATTACAACAGTTTGTATATGAGCCTCCCACTTTTTAAGGGACCAAAAGTAAATGGGACAGATTAACAATCAGAAATCAAACTTTCACTTTTTTGCATAGACATCACCAGATGCTGGGTTTCATCCCTGGTGATGCTCTGCCAGGCCTCTACTGCAACTGTCTTCAGTTCCTGCTTGTTCTTGGGGCATTTTCCCTTCAGTTTTGTCTTCAGCAAGTGAAATGCATGCTCAATCAGATTCAGGTCAAAACTCTTTGGTTGATTTCGTAGTATGTTTTGGGTCATTGTCCATCTGCACTGTTAAGCGCTGTCCAATGAGTTCTGAAGCATTTGGCTGAATATGAGCAGATAATAATATTGCCCGAAACACTTCAGTCGTCACATCATCAATAATTACAGGAGAACCAGCTCTATTGGCAGCCATACATGCCCACGGCATGACACTACCACCGCCATGCTTTACTGATGAGGTGGTATGCTTTGGATCATGAGCAGTTCCTTTCCTTCTCCATACTCTTCTCTTCCCATCACTCTTTTACAAGTTGATTTTGGTCTCAGCTGTCTATAGGGTGTTGTTCCAGAACTGTGAAGGCTTTTTTAGATATTGTTTGTCAAGCTCTAATCTGGCCTTCCTGTTTTTGAGGCTCACCAATGGTTTACATCTTGTGGTAAACCTTCTGTATTCACTCTGGTTAAGTCTTCTCTTGATTGGTGTCGTTGACACACACACACCTCCTGGAGAGTGTTCTTGATCTGGCAAACTGTTGTGAAGGGTGTTTTCTTCACCAGGGAAATACTGTAATTCTTCGGTTATCCACCACAGTTGTTTTCTGTGGTCTTCCGGGTCTTTTGGTGTTGCTGAGCTCTTTCCTTTTAAGGATGTAATTTGGCCACACCTAATGTTTTTGCTATCTTTCTGATGGAGTTGTTTTGTTTTTTTCAGCCTAATGATGGCTTGCTTCACTGATAGTGACAGCTCTTTGGATCTCATATTGAGAGTTGACAGCAACAGATTCCAAATGCAAATAGCACTCTTGAAATGGACTCTGGACCTTTTATCTGCTCCTTGTAAACGGGATAATGAGGGAATAATACACACATGTCTATGGAACAGCTGAGCAGCCAAGTGTCCCATTACTTTTGGTAATAAAGTGGGAGGCACATATACAAACTGTTGTACAGGCATACCCCACTTTTAAGTACACAATGGGGTTTATTTACTATCGCTGGAAAGTTCAAAATCAGGCTCACTTCTGCATAGAAACCAATGAGCTTCCAGGTTTTATTACCAGGATAAATTGAACAAGCTGGGGTTAGAAGCTCATTGGTTTCTATGCAGAAGTGAGCCTGATTTTGCATCTTCCAGCAATAGTAAAAAAAAAAAAACATTGTGCACTTAAAAGTGGGGTATGCCTTTAATTCCTACACCGTTCACCTGATTTGGATGTAAATACCCTCCAATTAAATCTGAAGGTCTGCAGTATTGTTTGTTTAATTTCAAATACATTGTGGTGGTGTATAGAGCCAAAAAGATTTGAATTGTGTCAATGTCCCAATATTTATGGACCTGACTGTAAATATCAGTGCAATATATAAAAAGGGTGCAGATTTCTGCAAAAATTACATGGGACTAAATTCCATGTGTAAAGTCCATTGCAAAACCCATGTTGAAATGATGGTCAAACACCCAGTTGTGTGACACCCATCACCAAAGTAAAAAATGGAGTACAGTTACAATACAATCGAACACAGAAGAAATCAGAGAGCCAAATGTTAGCTAACTTAGCTTTTATTGTCTATGAGGTTGTACTGAACACCACTGGGTTATATCTGTTTATTATTGCACTGAAATCAGTGAGGACTGTGACAACTGGGGATGAGTGCAGCAATCAGTGGTCATTCTAAGCTGACCCTTTTCTGCCCGTATGAATACTTACCTCCTTTGTCTATTGGGTGTTAGCTTGAAGTCACGGGCAGCACTAGATTTTTCCTGATGTTTACAGTATAGTAATAGTAGTATTTTGCTGCTCCTGTCCCCTCCCTCCTTTCAAGTGCCACCACAGTCAGCAGCTTCCTATGGAAAGCACCCAAGTCGAGTCAGAGCTCTGTGTATCCATCCCTGTCGAAGGGGAAGAGGAAGAACCTTGGGGGGGGTGGTCAGCTAAGGCTAGTTTAGGCGGCTAGGAAGGAGGGCTGGAGATGTTTTAAAGAATTTGTGGATTGGTCCTTTAAAACCCACCAAAACCACTTTAAAGCAGAATTTACCTTGATCTTGAAAAAGCATCAAATATTTCTATGCACACATACTTTTTGAGACAACGAAGGACACCAATTAGGAAAAGTATGTAGACATAGGAGACATCCTTGCCACACCCCCTTAAGGGAGAATTATTCTAAAAAAAAGTTTAGGTAAACCCTCAAAAGATAAAAAGTGAATTTTATATACAACTATATACAGTATATCAGACCAAAATGAGGGACAAGTGAAGAGGAAAGAGGGACAGGGGGACTTTGTTCCAAATAAGGGACAGTTCCTTGGAATCATGAACATATGTGAGCTATGTGAATGTTCATTTAAAACTCACCTGTCCATTCATTTCTGCAGCCTTTAGTTTACACATGACTGGTCTCTGGAAAAGCTATCTGCGGTGAATAGGTTTTCAAAGTGCTACTAAGCAGCCACTTGTCAGGCGCTCTGGAGAGAAGCCTCCTAAATGCCTATTTCTTTTCTGATGCTTTTTTTTAGCCTTACAATGGGACTAATGCACTGCAACTGTGAACCAAGCATGTGGCTAATGGTTGCGATGAGGTCCTATTGATTTGAATAGCTAAATATGACAGGTGATGTCAGGGGCGGACTGACAACTCATGGGGCCCCCGGGCAATAGAAGAGTATGGGGCCCCCAGGCTTACAGATGGCCACCAAGCCAGGTTGCAGTACAGAGGGGGGGCAGCTAAAATCTCAGGATTTTCACATCAAAAGTATGTAGGTTTTGGACATATCAGGGACAGTTGTAAAAAAAACACAGATTTTTACATACTGTACCTGGTTTTAATGAGCCTGGCAACCCTGATGGGGCCCCCTAGTGGCATGGGGCCCTCGGGCAGTGCCCGAGTTTCTCAATGGTCAGTCCGCCCCTGGGTGATGTCAACTCAGCATGCACTTGTTAAGTTTGCTTTGGCTGCAACGCAAAGCCTAATTCTTAAGGCATGTGAATAGCAACTTCCGGCTGTATTGTAGGCTTTAGGTGGGTGTTCGTAGGACAGTAAAACTGTTGCTTAATAGCCTTTTTTAATTGCCCCCCCAATCACCCTTGTGAAAATGTGAAAGAGGCCTTAGCTTGTTTACAAAATTATTTTGTAGTGTTCTCAAGCTTCTCTTCTCATGCCCATTTTTAGTAAGGGCAGAGGATTCAGTTAGTTACTTCCTTGAATTAATTCTGCCTTTGCTTGGATGAGGCGCTGGGCAGACGTGCAAGCAGGCAGATTCGGCAAAAACTCCATCTTCTCACTGTTGCCGTAATCTCACACAAGCAAAAGAGAAAACCCTGAAGACTGCTGGGATGTATGACGATGATATCCCAGGAGTCTGCAGGTTGGAGAGGCAATGCAATTTTACCCCAGGCCATGAATGCGAAAGCAGGTTGAAAACCTGCCTAAAAAAATGGAACAGCAAATAAAAATATATGTTCCTATTTATTTTCAAATCAGAAGAGACTGAGGATTTCTAAAATGTTATGTTGCATGTCAGAGTTTAGGTTTGTGTTTCCTATTGACACCAATTCATTTTGGAAAATTAAAATATTTCACCAAAATCTCCCACTTTGGCGGATCCCTAGTGAGCATCTGAAACACAACACATGATTTTAGTGTGACGATATCTGTATACATACAGCTTATTTTAAGCCTAATGAGAGTAGGAAAATAACTGGTCTGAAAAACTTTATTTGTATTTGCGCTTTTGGATCTTAGCTATTTGTAATGGACACATGTTGGCCCTGTTCTCTTTTTGGTGCGCACACTATCATTGCTGACAGTTACTGAATACACTGAAACAATTTCCGCACTCGTTAGCTTTCATTTGTTATTACTGGCACAATTTTTATTTTATTTTCATAAGGGTTATTTTCAATATTTATCTGTTATATTTGGATTAATGTAATCTGTTTTGCTTCAAGTGCCCTGGAAACTTTATACATCTGCCGAGGAACTTTTCATGTGCCAATGTTTTTTTGTTTTAAAATTGCCACCACTTTTTTTTTTTTTTTCTACAGTACACAGCATGTCTGCGGGATCTTGATGTTTGGGTCATGGGGGAAAGCACACATGTTCCCCTATGCCCGTCACATGCTTGTTGCTTAAGTGACCTATCAGAAAGCCTGAGCACAGGGTGCATGGGCACAGTAGTGTTTCTATGTTTTTATACAGTATGTAAATACAGACTTTGAGAAGGACTAAACTTGCACATGATTGTAAAGTCTTGTGTTTTTTTTTTTTTTTTAAATAACAAACATGTTATACTTACCTCCTCTGTGCAGTTCGTTTTGCACAGAGCAGCCCAGATCCTCCCTTTTGCTGCTCCTGTCCCCTCCCTCCTTTCAAGTGCCACCACAGTCAGCAGCTTCCTATGGGAGCACCCAAGTCGAGTCAGAGCTCCGTGTATCCATTCAGACACGGTGCCTGATCTGGCCCTGCCCCCTCTCTCCCTTGATTGGCTGACTGACTTTGATTGACAGCCGCAGGAGCCAATGGTGCCGCTGCTGTGTCTCAGCCAATCAGGAGGAGTGTCCTGGACAGCTTAGACATTCGTGGATATCGCTGGAGAGAGATGGGGCTCGGGTAAGTAATCAGGGGGTGCTGCTACACACAAAAGTTTTTTTTATCTTAATGCATATAATGCATTAAGATAAACAACCTTCTGCCTTTACAACTCCTTTAAGGCATACCATGCATTAATGCATGCAAGCAGCGGTCCCATGCATTGCAGTAACTAGTACATTAAAGTGCCCATTAGTGTATGCAAAGGAGTGCTATATTTAGTGCTATATTTAGTGCTTCATTGATGAAGTACATTTTTTCAAACTATGATTTATCCTAACTTTGGAGATCAAAATTTATTTGAAGCTTAACAGTCAAAGATGTTTTCATAAAGGAGCATATGAATTTGCCATAGCCTCACATGGAAAGGGGAACTACCAGCAGACTTGTTACACATTAAAATGAAACTCTAGCCAAAAGTTTATTTTTAGTTTGGATACAGAGGGGATTAGAGCCCCATCAGGCTTTTATTGCTGTGTATGTGTCATTATATAACAAAAAAGAAGAAAATCTCTACAAAACTCAAACACAGCAATAAAAATTGTCAGGTTACAGAACTACAGTATTTCACTCTATTAAAAATGCTTCTATTATTATTTCCCATTGGAAATATGTTTCTCACTTCCTGGAAAAGGGCTTTAACGCAATATTATCAAAAGATTATCCTAATTAACAAGTTGTCTAAGCATAAATAACAAATGATCACAGCAAAGAGAAAACCTTCTAGAGGTGAGCATACCTGTAGAGGAGCTACAGCCAGCATTGAAGATACTGCTCCCCCTGCATTCTGCAGCTCGGCCATCTAATCTTTTCTGCTGAACCAGTCAATTTTTGATCAGTGTGTAGTGTACCCAGCTTTAAGGTGTTACTGCTACTTCTCCATAATGAAAAGTAAATTAATAATCCAACAGGGACTTTGACACCCCTTTTGTAATGCTCCCAACAGTTGTATAGACAGTAGTTCCCAATGGACATGAAAAACTGATTTCTAACATATACTATACGGTGTCAAAAGCATGTGGACACTTTTCCAAGTGAATAAGTTCATGTGTTTCCAATGAAGGGCACAGTTTAGCATACAAAGACATTTTAGAGAATTGTGTGACTCTTTTCTGTTCCAGTATGGCTGTACCAATATGCAGAAGGCCAGGTCCAAAAAAGACGTGGCTTGATGAATTTGGTTAGGAGGAATTGGAGTAGCTTGCATTGATCTCTGACCTCACCCCTATTAAACGTCTCTGAGATAAACTGGAATGCCAATTGTGAGCCATGTCTACTTGTCCAACATCAGTACCTGACCTCACAATTGCTCTTTTTGGCTCAATGAGCAGAAATACCTAAATGCATACTTCCAAATCTTGAGGAAAGCCTTCTCAGAAAGATTGAGGCTGTTGTAGTCACACAAGGGCCACAACTCTAAAGTAATGCTACCCGTAGTATTGGAATAATATGTCCACCAAGCTCATATACAGTATTATAGTCAGATGTCCAGAAACTTCTGGCCATATAATGTAACTCCCCGTCATCCATTAAAAACTGAAATACCAGTTTTGTAAGAGCTGACCCTTTAAGAAAACCCTTAAAAAACTGAAGAGTTTGAACATGAACTAATGTCTCAGACACATCTAACATTTTCCTATTGTCAGGTACATGATTACCTTTTCAGACCTAATGCTTACTAGTGCAACAAGCTATAGTGTAAACTAGATACTGAATCTATCAATAGATTAATATATAGAAAAATGAATGATCACTGCGAAGGTTTGGCATCCTCTAAATATGTCATTGACGGGCATCCTATAACTCATAATTTATTAAAACATGAAATTAATTTGATGGGTAAATCAATAGATTGCAACAATAGCATCTATCTGTTGTGAAATTATTGCAGAGGTAAGCTATTCATACATTCTTGTCATATCTGTGTGACTGTGTGACAGGCTCCATTTAAATACTTAAGCTGAAGATGACATTCCTTGTACGTACCAATAAGAGGATAAGGAGCATCATCTTTGCCCGAGGTGACCCACAGCTGGTAATCTGTATCTGAGCCCTGTGGAGAACACAACAGAGGATGAACTGAGGAAAGTTTACTGACCACACATCTTAATTTACCCTGTCAAAAAAAAAATTCTCTTTTTTTAAATTCAGGAGGGCTCATCTGTCCCGAACCACAGGTAATCGCTCTATGGTTGATTACCACCCAAACACCCACACATAGCTGCAGTTGCTGTCAGCCTATCATTGCTTTGTACAGGCTGAGCGGCCACAACTATCCACATTCACTTGTGAATCCAGCCCCAGGAATGTGCTGTATTTTTGCCAAACCAGTGATTTAAATCCCATGAGAATGAGGTCTTAAAAGACAATTTCAAAGGTTATAACACCATATACAAATCCTCCTTGACGCTGCACACTCATTTACCCACTATTGTATACAAAAAATCAGTGCATAAAACTCAAGGCTCCATGCCATCACTGCTTCTTGCACTGGCTTACCAAACATAGAGTCAGCCAGCCCATAGATAAGTCAGTTCTTTTTTGTTCAACCAGTGCATAATCGAGGTGGATGGCGGAATCTCCCCTGCTGAGCGATTGTATTTTGTTGGCGGGTAGACTTTCCTACCATCAGAATACACTGATCAACATTGCAGGCTACATCCTGCGGCACTGATCGAGCAGGGAGAATCACACAGGGTGGTTGTACAGAACTTGATCGGTAGATCGACTTCTGTACAACCTCTCTGCCCATACATGGTTCGAAATTTGTCCGGTCCCTGCTGAACTGGCTAAACTTCAATCCATGTATGGCTGGCTTTAAGAAATATTATATTTGGAATGATTCCTTTCCTGTTATAAACCAGTCATGCAATGTACAGTTTAAATTACATATTATATTTGTAGTGATCCCCCCATCCGTTGGTGACTTTACAAGCGAGTAATCCCCGCACAGTTATGAAAACAATCTTTCAGAGGTGAAATTGATTATCTCTAGCACAGTTTTCACAAATAATCCCTGCTGCAGATTACATCATGTTGGAAGGATATTGTGATATTATGTAAAAATGGAATTTTGATTTAAATCAGAACGGAACAGCAATTACGAAAAAATTTGACAAGCTGCTGAGAGTTGGGAAAGTGAGATGATTCTATTAGCCCAGAAGATGGACGGCAAAGGAAATTGTCATCCTACACTCTCATAGTGACATGCCACTGTGGTGGGTGCTGGAACTTGAGATAATGCATTGCAGAGCTCATCTGGCCTTAGGCCTCATTCACACTGGCACCCCTGCACTTTTATGTTCTAAAGGGAGAAGAAGTCAAATAAACAATTTTCTTTTTGCATCCCAGATCACTTTTTTACGCATTTAAATGTTCCTGCTCTAAAACAGGTTTAGCCAAGTTTAGGTGCATTTAGTTACGTTTAATTTTTTAATCAGATCCTAGACCCACAAAATTATATTTTTCTCTAAATGCATATAAACGCAGGTTTGGTAGTGCCAGTGTGAATGAGGTCTTAGGCCCTTTGAACACAGAGCTGTCCAGCTACAGTGTGGCCCTCCTGGTACTTTAGTGTGCCTGGGAGGGATAGGTGCAGTGACCAGGCAGCCTGTCAATGTCTATGGCAGGCTGTCAGTGAACGGGGCTGAATGCTGTACACAGTAGTACCAACATTTATGGCCCTGTGGCATTAAGGGATGAGGTTCTGGAATGCACTGCAGATGGATGGTCCCCGATGCAGGGGGCCTAAAATATGAATTTATATATGAACAACTACAATTAAAAGCAGCCCTGGACTAGCCATTTGGCAACTCTAGCAAATAGCGGGGAGCTGGGGAATCTAAAACAATTTATTTGTGAGTATTGTGGAATACTTTGCCCCCTTAGCCCTGGTTTAAAAATACAGGATGTAGAAGTGTTACTGAGAAAACAGAATTACCAATTTAAATACAGCACTGCTCCTGGTCATACTATGACAGTTATTGTGCAAGTTGTTCTTATCCCTGCCAGCCGGGTGTGATTTAGTGTACTGAGCCATATGGCAGCTTGAACGTTTTGGTGAAATCAGCTGATTATTTTTAAATTATTACCGCATAATTATTAATTACCTATATTTGAAATATTGACTGTCACTAATCAAAATACAGTGCTTCAGGAGGCATGCACAGACCAAATAATACTCAGCCCAACACTTAACTTAAAGTGTCTGTCAAGGTTTTTTACCTTCGTGTATTCTATGCATGAAGGTAAAAAAAACTTCTGTGTGCAGCATCCTGCCCCACTGATACTTACCTGAGCCCCCCTTGATCCAACGATGTCCACGAGAGCCTTTCCTCTCCGGGAACTTGCACTTCTGATTGTTTTTTGGCAGCAGTTGGAGCCACTGGCTCCTGCTGCTGTCAATCACAGCCAGTGAGCCAACCAGGAGATGAAGGAGGCAGGGCCAAACCATGGCTCCATGAGTGAATGGACACATAGAGCCACAGCTCGGGAGCGCACCAGCTTGCTCTGGGGGCAGGAGGGAGGAGCCAGGAGTGCCGACAAGGGACCCAAGAAGAGGAGGATCTGCTCAGAGCAGTTAAGTATAACATCTGACTATGCTGCTGCTTATTGCGAGACAACAGTTTAGTGTTGTCAGCCTGCAACAGGAAGTGCTGTTTTAAGGTTATACTGTTACTGGTACTTTGCAAAACAAAATTATTTGCCTAAAAACTGTATACAATGAGGAATGATGTTAAACATAGATTTAGGGCACTATAAAGCACAAACAAAACATTTTTTCCCCATACACTTACCAGCTAGTTGTAATTAAGACAAAATGACACTGTCTAAAAATTTGTGTTAAAAAGAGAGGTTTCAAAGTGCTTTCCTTCCACGAGTGGAAGGAAAGAAAATCACTTAATTCCCCCATCAACACATTCAGTATTGATAGGGGAATGCCTCCCGCAGCACTATTGTATTCGGCCAGCAGGGGAGGGGGGCAGAGAGCCCTCCAGCTGGCAGAATGCAATGGTTACTTCTAGCGGCTATAGCCGCTGGCAGTAATTGGTATGTAGAAAAATCTCACAGGCTGGTTGTATCCAAGTCAATTGATGGATAGACTTGGGTTTAATCAGCCTGCGCATACATGGATGGAAATTTGGCCACTCCCTGCTGAACTGCCTGGATTTCAATGCATGTATGGCTGGATTTAGGAAGACGGTGCTATAGCAAACTAAAGTTCATTCAGTTGGGATTACATGTACTTTATACACATGAATTTCTTCTGTTGTAACGGTATCAGACAATCACTTACCTCTACACCAAACTGCTGTAAAGCCATTTTAATGATATCAGCCACTGTGTCTTCATTGGTAACAGTCAGTGTTTTTGACTATAGAAAAAAAAAAAGTAAGGTTAACATTTCAAATATAGGTATTTTTATTTAATCATGTATGAACATGTCTAAAGCCGCATACACACGATCGGATTTTCCGACGGGAATTGTGTGATGGTAGGGTTTTTGTCGGATAATCTGACCGTTTGTACACTCCATCGAACAATTGTTGTTTAATTTCCGACAACAAATCTGGGATAGCATGCTTTAAAATTTTCCGACAACAAATGTGTCTTGTCCGTTGGAAAAAAATCCAAAGTACAAACACGCATGCTCAGAAGCAAGACAACATTACCAAAAGTTGCCCAAAGGGTGGCGCTAAAGAGCAGAAAAAAACACGCCGTTTTTGCTTGTTAGCCGACAAAGTTTTGCCGTTTGTATGCAAAACAAGTTCACGGTCAACGCCCTTCCCGCAAAATTCCGCGTCTTTGTCCCATGGAAATGAGATCGTGTGTATGAGGCTTTAGAATAAGTATCAGTTCATTTCAGAAAATCCGAAAAGCTAGCACTTCTGAAAATCTTCCCTGTGATTAAAGAGCAACACAGAACTCAAAACTCTCACAAACTATGGTTACCCTTTTTAATATTCTTCTCTGGAGTTGTTTTTTGTTAACTGATGATGTGCATGTATTAATGTGTGTAAAGTATGTATTAAAATGCAGGTTTTCTTGCTCCCCCCTTTAGAAGATTCATTCTTTTTATTTGTCACAAAAAGTAATGAAATAGCCAACATTTATAAGTGGTCACTGGAAGTCACTGCAACAGGAAATGAGTGAAAACCTTCCAATGGGGACACCTGTTCTGATGATATCTGTTTATGGGATGTTTTCCCCTGACTTTGGGGAGATTTACCTTCCTGTTGTGTCTCCGGCATCACAAGAAGTGAATGGAAATCTTCTCAAAGAGAGACAAACAGCAAGAAAAGTGATAAAGTTACTAACCTGTTTCCTACACGGAAAAATACTTTGATTTATATACGTTTGTTTGTATTCTTTATGTATTGTTGGTTTTTAAAGTCTACGTTTATACATTTATTTACCCTGAATTGAGTTTTTAAAATGTTGTGCTGAAATTGGAACAAGTTGGAACAAAAATAGAACAAATTCAAGGTCTTTTTTTGCAGAACCGTCTGCTTACGATTACAAATTATAATAAGACTTAGCAGTAAGTGGAATGGTTTACACAAAATGAATTTGACTGCAAAACAACAGATTTCTGAATGAGCAAATATTGTTCATTCAGCTACTTAGTTGAAGGTGTTTGAATTTTTTTTTTATCTATATTTTTTTTTCTGTTGAACAAGGTGTTTATTGAGTAAAGATTGACATACCTGGGCACATCTTTATGCGAGCGTAGCATATCTTCTTTACGATACGCCGGCGCAATGTTGAGAGGGAAGCATGGAATTCACAAAGCAAATGCTCCCAACGTTGCGCCGGCGTAGCGTATAGTCGTCGGCCTAAGCCAACGTAAGTCAAAGTAGGTGGAAGTGGGCTGGAAGTGGGCGCGTTACATTTAAATGAAGCGTGACCCCATGAAAATGATGGGCTTAGCTTCAAACAAGTACTAAAAACAAACGGCGCATGCGTCGTATCTTGGACACATCCCAGTGCGCATGCTCACAGTCACGTCAAAATTAGTGCCTACGATGTGAACGTAACCTACGCCCAGCCCTATTCACATACTACATAAACAGCGTACACAACGTAAAATTTGACGGCATCCGTTCCCTGGTCCATACCTTTGCGTGGGTTGCGCCTGCTATATGAGGAATAACTTTACGCCGGTTGTAACCCTTATGCAAACCGATTAAAACATGTGCCGGGCGCAAGTACGTTCGCGAATCGGTGTATCTTACTCATTTGCATATTTAAAATGGGAACGCCAGATGTGTCCAGCGTAACTGTGTGCCCACGATACGCCGGCGTAGGCAAGTTACGTCGGGTGGTTGAAGCCTTATTTTTCGACGTATCTAGCTTGGGGAATCGGCGCATAGATACGACGGCGCACATTTGTACTTACGACGGCGAATCTCGAGATACGTCGGCGTAAGTGCTACGTGAATCAGGGCCATAGTCAATGAAAAATATTTGCATACATAGGTTACAGTACTGTCATAGAGAGCAAATGTTACAGTCAGAACATCTACAGCAAGCTTCTCATATTGGTATGTACTGGGATACATCTATGAGGTTACAGACAATAAACTTTTGAAATAAAGTAAAAGCAAACAATAGTAAGTTCAATATTGGTAACTGAGGACAGGTCTATCATTAACTGCATGTCTCAGATTCCCCCAGCCAGTGGTCCCAAATTTCATTACATTTTACTGCAAAGCCCCTTTTAGTGTATACACATTTCTTATAGGGTAGAGTTACATTTACCTCCGCCTTCCACTCTGAAAAACTGGGGGGCAATGGCCTCATCCATCTCCTAGCTATGATCTTCCTGGCCGAGAATAATGATTAGTGGACGAATATCTTAAGCCTCATACACACGATCAGTCCATCCGATGAGAACGGTCTGAAGGACCGTTCTCAACGGTTAACCGATGAAGCTGACTGATGGTCCTTTGTGCCCACACACCATCGGTTAAATAACCAATCGTGTCAGAACGCGGTGACGTAAAACACAACGATGTGCTGAAAAAAATGAAGTTCAATGCTTCCAAGCATGCGTCGACTTGATTCTGAGCATGCGTGGATTTTTAACCGATAGTGGTGCCTACTAACGATCGGTTTTGACCTATTGGTTAGGAATCCATTGGTTAAATTTAAAGCAAGTTGACTTTTTTTAACTGAAGGTTAAATAACCTATGGGGCCCACACACGATCGGTTTTGACTGATGAAAAAGGTCCATCAGACCGTTGTCCTCTGGTTAACCTATCGTGTGTACGAGGCCTAAGTGTATTTATCCAACCTTTTGGGGAATATTCCAAGTAGACATTGCTTGGGGTCAAGTGTAATGGGAGAACCCATTGTATCATGCAAGAAATTTACGATTTGTTTCCAAAGGTCTTGGATTTTTAGGCAGGCCCAAAAGAGATGAAAAAACGTGCCCGTCTCTTGGCCACACAACAAACACAGGGTGGGCTGGTCACGTTTATTTTATCTATTAATTTAAAGTGAGCGTAGGTGTGTGCAGCCTATTGCATTGGGGTCTGCATCCCAAAGCTTGAACACATGTATGTGTGGATGGTATCAGTAAGACAGTGGATGACGTCAGTCAGTAGGGCAGAGATTGGTTTCAGTAGTTTTTTATTTTTATTATTATTTTTTTTACAATAAAATGTTTTAATATTTTTGCAATATTATTATTATTATTTTTTTTTAATATTTTTTTTATGAGCCCCATCGGGGGGTTTTGGTGATATATCACAGGACTAAACAGACCAGGGCATTATCAGCAGGGGGAATCTGCACCACACAGAGTGATTAGGGTGGACACACCTGGCATACCCTGTGCAAACGCCTATAAAAGGGGGTGATTTTGGTGTGTATTGAGCGTAGTTTATTTATTTTAGTAATCTTTGTATTTAAATTCTAGTTTGGAAAAGAGAAAGTTTCCTCCTCCAGTTAAGCTAAACTTTCCTGTTGCCACCTGAATATTGAGTACTGGGGGTAAATAGAGCCATCCTCGCTTCAAAAACACTAGAGAAAATAAAGAGACCCAACACACATGACATCACTTCTATACAAGGTTATTTAAAAAAGCAATGACACCAGCAGTCCCTGCCTGAAAACCACCCCCTCCAACAAGTTTAGATCCCTCTGATTAATCAAATAATAATAAATAAAAAAAAAGTGTATTTTTTTCTGACACTTATTGCTGGCCAGTGATGTCGGAATCATTAAGCCCAATGCATCAGCAATATAGCCAGGCAATCAATATTTTTAAAAGTAATTAGGCAGCCGCCTTTTATTTTATTATAGATTACCATCAACATCAACATAATTTTGTCTTGCCAATTAACTCCATGCATTTCGACAAAATATTCATGCTTATTTGCAGACATTTCAGAGAAAATAAAAAAGGAAATTTGCCCATCTCTAGTAGGCACTTTACGGGTCAGCTCTTGGGAAACGACATCAGTAAAACTTTTACGTTTAGCGGCAGGTTCGCTTTATGCACTTAATAGAAAACTCCACTAAACAAAACAGAATAAAGTTTACTAAAGTTCATCTGCAGCAGCAGATGAAAACGCAGCGGAGCCTAAAGCCTGGGGCGCACAGCACTTGAAATAAATGACAATAGAACTGTGGAACATTGGGGTAGATTACAAAGTAAACATGCTGTGGAGATACATTCATTTTCCCTAAGGTCCTTGCGTTTGATTGACTCGTCGAGGTCAGATGATCCGAATCTGGCACCAGGAAAACATTAGGTTATATGCCACATTTTGTCGGTTTTGAAATAATTGTGGTCACTTCTGGGCGTTCTGCATGTCTAAGATACTAACTAAGACATGCTTAAGATGAGCCCATGCTAATGGATTGCTGTCATCTGACACTTCACCCGTCACCAAGTAAATAACGAGGTGCAAATGCAGCTGTCTGACGATTCCCATCAGGGTTATTTTTATGTGTGGTGTAAAGTAGAACCAAATAAAACTCCAGGCACTGCATTTGTCATTTCTTTCTCTTTTTTTTTATGTATTTTTTTTTTAAAGTACAAGCAGTGCAAGTACCTAGATTTGAGCTGGTATCCACTTTTTGCAATCCACCGCACTACAGACCTGAGCCTAGGAGGGGGAGGGAAAGGACTGGAAGCCAATCAGGTGTGCTGAGTTTTTTGGGGTAACAAGAATTATGCTGACAGGTAAAGACAGCAGAGAAGTCAGCTAATCATTTTGCTGCTTCTTCTTTCACTGTCCAGTCACAGGCTCAGGGTAGATGGCTATGACCTCTAATGCCGTGTACACGCGATCGGACATTCCGACAACAAAATCGTGGATTTTTTCCAACGGAATGTTGGCTCAAACTTGTGTTGCATACACACAGCCACACAAATGTGAAATGGAAATTCTGAACGTCAAGAACGCGGTTATGTACAACACTATGACGAGCTGAGAAAAGTTCAATGATTCTGAGCATGCTTCGAATTGATTCGGAGCATGCGTAGAATTTTTGTGCGACAGAATTGGCTGCGGACGATTGGAATTTCCGACAAGAATGTTTGTTGTCGGAAAAATTGAGAACCAGCTCTCAAACATTTTTGGTCGGAAATTCCGACAGAAAATGTCCGATGGAGCATATACACGGTCGGAATATCTGACCAAAAGCTCACATTGAACATATGTTGTCGTAAATTCCAATAGTGTGTACGCGGCATAAGTGTTACTTAACTGCAGCAGAGAAAAATCAGGTCTACTACCCTGCCAGACAGAGATGAGCTGTGTGGTGGAGCTTTGTAAATCTCAGAAATGGATAAACATAAATATCTTCTGGCAAGTTAACTGCTCTCTTATATGCATTTCCTTTACTTATTTACTGTTTGCCTAGGGTTTACTGATTTCCAGCTTTCAGGAGCATCAGCCACAAATTACAAATACTGTACATAATGAAATAATGCGAGTAGGGCCTCACTTAGGAAAAAATAATAAGGGTAATACTGTACATAGTTACATTGGTCAAAGCTGGACCAATGTAACTATGTATAAAATATCCATACCTGGCACTCATCTTTAGGACATACAGATGTCTTCATAAGTTTACATACCCTGTCAGAATTTATGATTTCTTGGCCATTTTTCAGAGAATATGACTGATAATACAAAAACATTTCTTTCACTCATGTTTAGTGTTTGACTGAAGCCATTTATTATCAATCAACTGTGTTGACTCTTTTGTGTTTAAATCATAATGAAAACATAAACTGCCCAAATAACCCTGATCAAAGTTTACATACCCCAGTTCCTTAATAGCGTGTATTGCCCCCTTTAACATCAATGACAGCTTGAAGTCTTTTGTGGTATTTATGGATGAGGCTCTTTATCTTCTCAGATGGTATAGCTGCCCATTCCTTTTGGCAAAAATACTCCAGTTTCTGTAAATTGCTGTCTTGCATGAACTGCACGTTTTTAGATCTCCCCAGAGTGGCTCGATGATATTGAGGTCAAGAGACTGAGATGGCCTCTCCAGAACCTTCACTTTATTCTGCTGTAGCCAATGACAGGTCCACTTGGCCTTGTGCTTTGGATCATTGTCATGTTGGAATGTCCAAGTGCGTCCCATGTGCAGCTTCCTGGCTGATGAATGCAAATGGTCCTCCAGTATTTTTTAATAATATATTGCATTCACCTTGCCTTCAATTTTGACCAAATTTACTGTGCTTTTGTAGCTCATACATCCCCACAACATGAGCGATCCACCACCATGTTTCACAGTAGGAATGGTGTACCCAGTGGCGTAACTAGAGTCTTCAGGGCCCCTGTGCAAGAAATCATGAAGGCCCCCCCCCTCCACAGTGAAATGACAGTCAGGTGGACCCCTCACACTGGCGGGCGGCGGACGGGCACCTCACACGAGCGGATGAAGCCCCCCCCAGACTTGGCTGAATTACAGGGCCCAGTCGAAATGACGACTGCTGCGACACTGATAATTCCGCCACTGGTTAAAGGTGTGCTACGTGCAGAGTCCGGGGTGTGCTACGTATAGAGTCCGGGGTGTGTTTAACAATCACCAGATAAAGATACTCCAAAATTCTAGTGTTGGCACCTCAATCATCCCGGCACCATGGTTGTTATGGTGTCAGGATGATTGAAGCGCATTATTTCTATTATCACATGGTAATATAGAATGAAATTATTCAACTCACCATAATGCAGAATTAGTGGGAGCCCTGATGTCACTGTCCACAGCCAGCGGAGTGCTTCCTTACATCTCAGGTGTCCCCAGCGGAGTGCTTTCTTACATCTCAGGTGTCCCCAGCGAAGTGCCTCCTTACATCTCAGGTGTCCCCAGAGGAGTGCTTCCTTACATCTCAGGCAGGCCCGGACTGGGACAAAAAATAGGCCCGGCCATTTTGCAATAAGCAGCCCATGACTTCTTAACCGGCCCCTTCTCCACTCTCCATCCTGATGGATCCCCCGGGAGAGGGGAGGGGGAAACCCTGCAAAGGTGCGAGGGGACAGGGAAAGAGCAGGGGGAGCAGAGAGCACAGGGAAGAACCTTGAGAATATGGGGTGGTGTGAGAGCACGGGGGAGGCAGAGAACACAGGGAGGAAGAGGAGAGCACAAGGGGGCTGGAGAGCATGGGGGTCTGGAGAGCACAGGAGGAAGCAAAAACACAGGGTGGCACAGAGAGCATGAGGGCAGAGAACACAGGTGGGAGGCGGAGATCATGGGGGGCTGTAGAGCACTGGGGGAGGTGGAGATCACTGGGGGATGGCGAAGGGCACAGGGGTGGCAGCAGAGAGCATGGGAGGAGGTGGAGAGCACAGGGGGTAGGTGAAGATCAATGGGGGGGCTGGAGAGTACTGGGGAGAGATGTAGGGCATCATAAAGCATAGAGGGAGGTGGAGAGCACGGGGGGGGGGCTAGAGTGCACTGGGGGGGCTAGAGAGCACTGGGGGCCTAGAGAGCACTGAGCGAGAGGCAGAGGGCATAGGGGGGCAGCATAGTGCATGGGGGAGGTGGAGAGCACAGGAGGGAGGTGGAGTGAAGAGGGGGGCTGGAGAGCGCTGGGGCGAATAGAGAGCACTGGGGGAATAGAGAGCACTGGGGGGGCTGGAGAGAATTAGGGGGAATTGAAAAGAGCACAGGGGGAGCGGCAGAGGGCACAGGGGGGCAGAGTGGAGCATGGGGGAGGTGGAGAGCACAGAGGGAGAGACGGAGGGCACAGGGGGAGACTGTAGAGCATGTAGGGAGGTGGAGAGCACGGGGGAGGTAAAAAGCACAAGGGAAGAGGTGGAGGGCACTGGGGGGCAGCCTAGAGCATGGGGGGAGGTGGAGAGGTGGAGAGCACAGGAGGGAGGAGGAGAGCACAGGGGGGGGTGGATAGCACTGGGGGAGAAGTGGAGGGCACATGGGGCAGCGGAGAGCATGGGGGAGGTGGAGAGCACTGGGGGGGGGGCTAGATAGCACTGTGTTTAGAAAGCACTGTGGGGGCAGCAGAGATAAGCAGATTAGGAGGAGCGGTGGGGTGGCTGCATATAGAAGAATCATTCTCTCTATCGTCTTCCCGCAGTACATGAATGCCTGCGAGAGGGAGAGGAGCAGAAGCAGGCATTCAGAGACCGTAGAAGACGATGAAGAGAATGAGTCTTCTATAATGCAGCCACCCCACTGCTCCTCCTATTCAGGTTACAGGGAGCCCGCACTTACTTTCTCCCCGATCTCCCATCGGCCGACCAGGCGCCGCAGCTCTATCACAGCAGGCAGGGCTGGTCTTCAGGAAAATGGTGGCCGGCGGAGACATTATCTCCGCCGGCCGCGGACCTCTAGCGGGGGCGCGGGGCCCCGAGTATTAGCAGCCTGAGCCTGTGTAGTTGATCGGCCCTGCCTGGAACGAACAGCACCTCACACGGGCGGGTGGCGGGCCCCCCCGTACTTGGCGGAATTACAGGGCCCATTCGCAACGGCAACTGCCGCGACACTGATAATTCTGCCACTGGGTGTACCTTTTATCATAGGCCTTGTTGACTCCTCTCCAAATGAAGCGTTTATGGTTGTGTCCAAAAAGAAAAATGTTGGTCTCATCGCTCCAAATGACTTTGTGCCAGAAGGTTTGAGGCCTGTCTCTGTGCTGTTTGGTGTAATATAAGTGGGATACTTTGTGGCATTTGCATAGTAATGTCTTTCTTCTGGCGACTCGACCATGCAGCCCATCTTTCTTTAAGTGCCTCCTTATTGTGTATCTTGAAACAGCTATACCGGATGTTTTCAGAGAGTCCTGTATTTCACCTGAAGTTATTTGTGGGTTTTTCTTCCTGAACAATTTTCCTGGCAGTTGTAGCTGAAATGTTAGTCAGTCTACTTAACCGTGGTTTGGTTTCAACAGAACCCCTCATTTTCCACTTCTTGATTAGAGTTTGAACACTACCGATTGGCATTCTCAATTCCTTGGATATCTTTTTCTCTTTTTATATCCATTTCCTGTTTTATACAGTTCAACTACATTTTCCCACAGATCTTTTGACAATTCATTTGCATTCCCCATGACTCAGAATCCAGAAACGTCAGTGCAGCACTGGATGAAAAATGCAAGGGTCTGTCAGGAGTTCAGAAATTCATTGACACACACTAATTACAAGCAAACAGGTCACAGATGAGGACAGTTACCTTTATTAGCCATTCAAACCCATTTGTGTCAACTTATGTGCATGTTATCAGGCCAAAATAACCAGGGTATGTAAACAAAGAGTAAACACAGCTGATTGATAATAAATGGCTTTAGCCAAACACTAACCATGAGTGAAAGAAAAGTTTTTGTGTTATCATTCATATTCCCTAAAAAATTAAGAAATCATAAATTCTGCAAGGGTATGTAAACTTATGAACACAACTGTATGTCCTAAAGGTGGTCCAGCTTGTGTAATTTGTGGCTGATGCTCCTGGAAGCTGGAAATCACTGAAGTAAACCCCAGGCAAACAGTATGTAAACTTATGAGCACAACTGTACACACTGGACATAGATTGTGCAAATCCAACTCCAGCCACAACTTTGTGAGGGAAAATCACTCCAACATGGACACAAAAATAATCTCCTCTTGAGCAGAGTTAGGAAAGGTTAGACATTTTGTCAATATTTTTTATTTATGTCTGTGTAACAATAGTACCCCGAGGGCCGTCTTAATAGCATCATGGGCCCCTGGGCAAAGTAATGCTCTGGGGCCCCTACAATGGAGACAGTGCAGGTAAACCCCTCTACACCCCAGATATCGCCCCAGAACTCTGACCCCTCTACACCCCTGATATGCTCCAGCACTTTGACCCATCGACACCCCAGATATTCCCCCAACACTTTAACCCGTCTACACCTCAGATATGCCCACAGCACTCTGACCTCTCTACATCCCAGATATCCCACTAGCACTCTGACCCCTCTACACCCCAGATGTCCCCCCAGCACTGTAACCATATACCATAACATACCCCTTGAATTGTGACCCCACTACATCCCTGATACCCCCCTAGACTGTGGCCTCTCTACATCCCTTCCATGGAGTCCCAAGCATTCAAGCTGCATGGGGCGGGGTCAGAGCATCACTGGTGCTCTGGCCCTGTCCCTCCCTGCTGGTTGTGAAATAATAGGTATCATTCTTCAGAGCACAGTGCACTGCTGCCAGCCTGCCTGTCTTGTGCCTGTGCATCCATCACTCTCAGTACCATCATGGGGCCCCCAATTTCGGGGGCACATGGGCTCAAGGACCAGCTGCTTTGGGGAAAGTGCAGGGGCCCCCATGAAGCTGGGGCCCCTGGGCAGTGCCCAGGTGTGCCCTCTCATTAAGACAGCCCTGAGTACCCCCACCTTATAATTGGTATGGGTGTCACTGGGACAAAGTATGAGGAAATATGAGGAAACGTCTATTCAACAGGGTAACAGACACATATTTAAAACCAAGGCTGTATATACTGTAGATTTCAAAGCGTATGTCTTTGCAAAAACATGCAGTGTGTCTCTGTAATTCATTCAGATTTCTCCATTTCTAGCCAAGCTCCTAACATCCCATAGTGAGCTGACAGTGATGGCAAATGTATGCGCTTCCCCCTCCTAATAACAGAATTCAGGCATTTCCAGTGAAGGGTACTGTCATTCTACAGCATACAAAGACATTTTAGACAAGTGTTTGCTTCCAACCTAGTAGCAACAGTCTGGAGAAGGCCTTTTTGTGTCCTAGCATGATTATGTCACTGTGCACAAAGCCAGGTCTATATGGTAGAAAATACATTGTTTGATGAGTTTGATGTAGAGGAACCCAAGTGGCACAGTGCCCTGACCTTAACCATACTGGACACCATTTGGAATATACTGGGAGGTCTTCTCATCCAACATCAGTACCTGATTCCACAAATGCTCTTCTGGCTGAATGGGCATTTCCCCCAACAGGCATACTACAACATCTTTTGTTAAAGGGGTTGTAAAGGTAAAAAGTTTTTTTACCTTAATGCATCTTATGCATTAAGGTAAAAAAACATCTCACAGCACCCGCCCCCCCCCCCCCCCGAGTCCCCGTTTTACTTACCTTAATGTTCGAAACTCCCGGGCGCGTCCACGTCATCCTCTTCGGTTCCCAGCCTGGCCATTGATTGGCTAGGCTGGGCGGATTGATAGCAGCGCAGTCATTGGCTGGCGCTTCTGTCAATCACAGCGGATGACGCGGCGCCCCGGGGGCGGGGCCGAGTGATACAGTCGGCGGCTATGGCCGCCGCTGTATCACGGGAGCACGCTCGCAAAAGCGTTCCACCGTGCGAGCGCCCTCGCATGAAGATGGAAAGCTTTTGCGAGTAGGAGCCCAGACAGCCGCCCAGGGACCCCAGAAGACAGCTTTCCGGGCCACTCTGTGCAAAACGAACTGCACAGTGGAGGTAAGTATCACATGTTTGTTATTTTTTTTTTTTAAAACCTGACTTTAGTGTTCCTTTAAAGGGGTTGTAAAGGTTCATGTTTTTTCACCTTAATGCATCCTGTGCATTTAGGTAAAAAAAACATCTGACGATTACCGGCCCCCGTTTTACTTACCTGAGCCCTGGAAAGTCCTGCGTCGCTAACGCGCTGAATCTTTGCCCGGGCTTCTCGTCTCTTCATTGGACAGATTGATAGCAGCGCAGACATTGGCCAGTGACGCGGGCGCCAGGGGCGGGACCGAGTCATACACTCGGCGGCTATGTACGCCAAGTGTATGACACAGGTGTGCGCCCACAAGGTAAGGGGAGGGGAGAGGGGAGAGCTTCCAAGAGGGGGTTAGCTATTGCGGGGAGCAGCCGAGAGAGCTGCCGTGGTACCCCAGAAGAGGACGATCGGGGCCACTACCAAAACAAACTGCACAGTGGAGGTAATTATGACATGTTTGTTATTTTAAAAACAAAGAACTGAACCTTTAGTAACACTTTAAGTCTTCCTAGAAGAGTGAAGATTGCTAAAGCCTCAAATGGGGAGGCCTGCTCCTAAATAACTTGGAATGGGGTGTCCAACAAGCTCATAGAGGTGTGATTGTCAGGTGGCCAAAAACGAATGTCTTTATAGCATATCATTTTTAATATAATGTGCCAGCAAGAAAAAAAAATTAATACGCAAAAGAAATAATGAAAACTATAAAAATGTGACCTTTATGAAAATAAGTTCTAATTACTATTTCCTAAAATATACTCCAATTTCCTTTTATGTCTGTGTAAGCCCAGAATTGATGAGTGAGCGTCTATTGTACAGCGTCTCCCTGCACGGCACAAATAAGGACAGTTTTATGTAACTGCAGCTGGAGAAGTCTGGCATCATTTATACAGTATGTGACTTTTAAAGAAGTAGGCTGTGGCTGAAATAAAGAAGATTACGTGTAACATAAACTGTCTGTGAACCATCATGTAATGTGGGATAATTATCAGCAAAGGTCCTGACCCATGGGCTAAATTTAGATAAGTATTTGTGAGGAGCACACTCAAGATGCTAAAGTGGATTCCATGAAGGGAAAGTAAATCCCTTTTTACACACTAGTTGATCCACGTGTATCACAAACTCCAGGGCTCCTAATCCTGCCCACACTTATTAGTATTTGACACCTTGCTGTCACTATGGAGGCTGAAGGGATAGTTGTGTGCTTCACTTTTATTGTACTGATCAGCCAGTCACATGTGTGGAAAGGTTTTTGATGAAACTGATTTAAAAACTGTAAAAATAATAAGGTCATTTTGGATAAAACTTTAGGGACTGTTTTACAAAAACTAAAGCATGGAAATCTGGAGTAAGTGAAGCTTAAGTTGCCTCCAGAACAAGCGACTTTGGCTGTGGTAAACTATTTTATTTTCTTGTAAAGTTGCTTCAATTAAGATGGAGATCCGACTTGGAGGCAACTTCCATTAAAAACTATGGGTACAAGTTGCCTAGAAGTCGCCTTGAAGTAGTACAGGAACCTTTTCTGAAGTCAAAGCAACTTCAGTAGTGCACATCAAGACGGCTCTCATTCACTTCAATGGAATTTCTTATGTCCAGCGACTTAAGGCGACTTGAGGTCTGACAAGTCGGATCCCAAGTTGCTGTAGTGTGAACCAGCACTTATTAATAGTTACCTCAATTAGTTACTTTACCATCTTATTGGTTGCTAAAGACTGGAATCACAATATAGGGCCAGATTCAGGAACAGTTAGGCTGGCGGATCCAGTGATCCGCCAGCCTAACTGTCACTTTGAGCCGGCGTTTTTGTTTTCTGTAACCAGAAAACAAGAAACGCCGGGTTGAAGCTCCGATGCGATCAGCGTAACTGAGTTTCGCCATCGCATCGTTACTTCAACTTAAAAATGGCGCCGGGGGCGTTCCCGCCGATTTCCGCTCAAAAAATATGTTAATGAGCGGAAATCTGCAATTCACGAGCGAATTCCGGCGCGACGCAATGACGGTACGACGTTTCCGGAAGCGATACGCGGCGCGAAGATATACCTACATGGGGTTGGAGTATCCTATGTTAGGTATAGGCGTCGTCATCGCGTCGGGAAAAAAAAAATCACGTCGCTTGCGTAAAAAAGATCATGAATGGGAATGTGACGTCATTGACGTTCATTCACAGAATTTGGAGCATGCGCACGGGGATGCTTTGACACTCGACGCATGCGCAGTACGTTCGCGGCGGGATCGCGCTTAGTTTAAATACTACACGCCCTGTACCCGCCCAATTTGAATTCCGCCGGCTCATTTTCGTTACGCTGCCGCAACTTTAGGAGCAAGTGCTTCGTGAATGACAGCACTTGCTGCTAAAATTTCGGCAGAGTAACGTAAATGAGAAGCGTTACTCCAGAGCAAAGATGCTCCCATCTACCTGAATCTGGCCCATAGTGTTATAAAAAGTAGCATTTAGTGTACATTTTTTATGCCGTATGTTTTTATGTACATTAACAATCACACATTTCATGTGCTGTGCTATCAAACGCTCATTGATGCCTCAGAAAATGGACAAGGCACATGAGCACTTCACACGTATGAACTGGCACTATGGCTAACCATGTGTTAACACACAATAAAACATGTGGATTCAAATGCATAGGTGTCCTTGATTCACATTTGAGAAACATGCAATATGGCATTGGGTTTTGTGTTGCTGCATTACTATAATGCATTTTTCATGTTATTGCATAGAAAAATAAAAAACATAAAAAACATAAATTCTGTTTTACGGTTACACATATGGTGTACTGCATTAAAATTAAAATGTACTTTATCTGTGTTTTATGCTTGTTTATACAAAATTTAAATGTGCTTTTTTTGTGCATGCATTATGTCAGGCCAAGGAGAAATATTAAAGTGGTTGTAAACCCACTCTCATCCTTTCTAAACTACTGCCATAGTGCTGATCTATAAGGATATAGATGCCTTCTGCATGTATCCTTACCTGTCAAATGTCTCCCCTCTGTCTGTTATAAGAACTGAAAAACTGCAGATTCTGCCCATCGCTATAAAGGAACCCCCAGTGGGCAGTACGAATGAACGGGAGGCAGGAAGGGATGGGCAGACTTCAGCGCTATAAGGAAGCCCCTCTCTTTACTCTGCTGCACTAGGCTATCCTAAATTGTAATTTTACATTCAATTTAATAACACACTCTGGAAACTTTAGACGTTTTAGGCAATTGTGCGCTTTCAAATTTGTGGTAACACTTTGCTCTGTGTACAAAGCCAGTCCCATACTTTGGTTTAATAAGTATGGTGGGGAGGAACTTGGATAGAATGCAGAGAACCATGACCTTAAGGGGGTTGTAAAGGTTTGTTTTTTATTTTCTAAATAGGTTCCTTTAAAGGAGTTGTAAAGGAAAAACATGTTTTGCCTAAAATGAATGTCTGCAAGGTAGACAGACAGAATAGTGTAATGATTCTTTTTTTTAAAAAAAACGAGTAAATACCTATTAAATTCCTTCATCTATATCACCTCCGGCGTTCTAGTTTCTGTTCTCTTATTCACTTTCTGGTTTGCGACGCTCGTTCATGTAAGAACTACATTTCCCAATATGCATTGCGGCACAACCAGTAATTCAAACCTCCTTGAAGTCTCTAAAGCCGCGTACACACGGCAGAGAACCTCGACGGGCGGAACACATCGTTCCGCCCGTCGGGGTTCTCGGCCGGCCGTCAGAATCGGCGACCCGCCCGTCGGGAAAGGCGACCAGCCATTCATCCCGACGGGCCGTCGAGCAAATAGAGAACCTGCTCTCTATTTGCTCGACGGGTTTCCCGACGGGTGGGGCTCGCCGAATCCGTACACACGGCCGAGGTTCTCGGCAGAATGCGGCTCCCAGCGAGGTTCTCGCTGGTTTCTGCCGAGAACCTCGGCCGTGTGTACGCCGCATTACACGTAGAGAGCATCCTGTCGCACAGATGTAGTTCCCAGGAGGGGCGAGCACGTTACTGACCACTGCAGTAAAGCCTCCCTTCACAGTGGTGAATAACAATCAGACAAGCAGGAAGTGAACTGAACAGAGAAGAAATAGAGCAACTTCTGAGCAAAAACGAACAATGAGGAAGTGAAAAAAGGAATGTCTGCAGGTAAAGGATGATTATTATGAAAGAAAAAACCCTTTAAGCTAGTGCATTGTTGGTTGAAGTTCACTTACCTTTTCCTTTGATTTCCCTTCTAAATGTTTTTTTTCTTTGTTTTCTTTGTCTGAATTTCTCACTTCCTGTTCCTCCTCAGTAAGCTGTTCTGGCTGACTAACCCCCAGCCAGAACAGCTCAGATTATGGGGGCAAGCTTACTGAGGAGAAACAGGAAGAGAGAAAATTAGACAAAGAAAACAAACATTTAAAAAGGAAATTGAAGGAAAAGGTAAGTGAACCAACAATGCACTAGCTTAAAGGAACCTATTTAGAAAAAAAAACAAAACAAAAACCTTTACAACCCCTTTAACCCTACTGAACACTTTGGGCATACATTTGAACACTGATTACCAACCAGGTCCTCTCACCCACCACCCGTATCTGATTTTTAAATGGTCTTTTGGATAAATAGGCACACATTTTCACAGATACACATATTGTGGAAAAAAATCCTAGGCAAGTAGAGGTTGTCGTAGAGCCAAAGGAGAGGCCAGTTCCAAATAATGCCCATGGTCTTATCAAGAGATATCCAACAAGCTTATATAGGCATGGTGTCAGATGTCCACAAATCACTGATCACATAGTGTACAACAGTTAAAGGGGTTGTAAAGGAAAACATTTTTTTCCCTAAATAGCTTCCTTTACCTTAGTGCAGTCCTCCTTCACTTACCTCATCCTTCCATTTTGCTTTTAAATGTCCTGATTTTTTCTGAGAAACCCTCACTTCCTGTTCTTCTGTCTGTAACTCCACACTGTAATGTGAGGCTTTCTCCCTGGTGTGGAGAAAGCCTCTTGAGGTGGGAGGGGGCGAGGACAGTCTCTACTTTGCAGATAGGGAAAGGAGCTGTGTGTTAGTGAGCATCCTGACACTCCTGCTCGCCCCCTCCCCCCTCAAGAGGCTTTCTGCACACCAGGAAGAAAGCCTCACATTACGGTGGTGAGTTACAGACAGAAGAACAGGAAGTGAGGATTTCTCAGAAGAAATAAGGACATTTGAAAGCAAAATGGAAAGATGAGGTAAGTGAAGGAGGACTGCACTAAGGTAAAGGAAGTTATTTAGAGAACAAATGTTTTTCCTTTACAACCCCTTTAAAATCAAACTGCATTCTATGGGCAACATGGCTGTTTCTTTCCAAAAATTACAAACATCTAAACTATTGTAAAAGAGGAAAATGTTTAACAAATGTCCTGATCCGATGAATGGCAAACACTTCAGGAATGGCCCTATCACCAGTAAAAACTACAATTATAAGCACTGTATATAACATAGATTAGGCTAACTATAACCTATCAAGTACAATATAAACCAGTATCACGCTGAGGCTTTATTAGATAAAATAGTCACATTATTACAAGTTATGCTAACTGCACATGGAATGTAAGAAATGTTACTATTTATGACCTTGGGTTAAATTTGATAATGTGGTTCTTACTATTGTTGCATTCTAAACTATTTTAAGTAGACACAATGAAAATGTTTTATCCTTCTTACGAAAGCAGAGAAAGTACTGCAAAAACAAGATAAAATTCTGATTGCTATTCCTGAAATGTTAAAATGTAAACATTTACTTTCAGCGCTCAGTGTTTTTTTTCCTATTTAAATAGACTTTTTTAGGATAAAAAATGCAAGCTTCTAACAAGTATAAAGCGTAGGCACCTCTCATCGTCCTCCTGAATGCTGGGACACTCTGAGCAGGTACATCTTTGGCATTCCCGGGGTAATGACAGAGCTTGCTCCCTTCCTTCCCCAGATTTCTGTCACAATGATGGGCTGCCTAGTTGGCCAATAGAATTGTGTATTAATACACATGTTCACTTTAAAAACATCTGTCTTGTAGAGTCCACTTTCCACATAAAACATGTAAGTGTACCTTAAATAACACTGGTGCCTTAACTATATGCCGACCGCCCGCCATCATGTTACTGCGGGAATGCGGCTCTTCTGGGCGAGAGCCCGTAGCTCTACGTTGGCTACTTTGCAGCCACTAGGGGGCGCGTGCACGTCCCCGCTCACCCCCGAGTCCCGCGCGCGTGCCTGGCGGGTACAATAGCCGCCGGGCACACGCGATCGCTCGGTACAGAGCGAGGACCGGGAGCTATGTGTGTAAACACATAGCTCTCGTTCCTGTCAGCGGGGGAAATGCTGATCTTCTGTTCATACAATGTATGAACAGAAGATCAGTGATTTCCCCTAGTGAGGCCACCCCCCCCCCCATACAGTTAGAACACACCCAGGAACACACTTAACCCCTTCCCTGCCCCCTAGTGTTAACCCCTTCATTGCCAATGGCATTTTTATAGTAATCCAATGCATTTTTATAGCATTGATCGCTAAAAAAATGCCAATGGTCCCAAAAATGTGTCAAAAGTGTCCGAAGTGTCCGCCATAATGTACTGGCAAAAAAAGACTATTGCTGTCGGAATTCCCACCAGCAAAAGTTTGAGAGCAGGTTCTCAGATGGAAAAAATTCCTATCAGAAAATCTGTTCGTCTTTATGGAATTCCAACAGGGAAAAAAACATGCATGCTCCAGAAGCATTGAACTTGTGTTTTCTTGGCTCGTCGTAGTGTTGTACGTCACCGCGTTCTTAATGATCAAAATTCAGAGAACTTTTGTGTGACCGTGTGTATGCAAGCCAAGCTTGAGCGGAATTCCATCTGAAAAACCATCCGATTTTTTTCTGCTCGCGTGTACAGGGCATTATTTATTCATACAAAATGTAGTGAATCATTAAAATACTACATGATTGGCAACAATGGAGCTAGAGTAAATAAGTATTGTCTCTCAGCTCAAACTAGTGGCCATAATGTGATATTTTCCAGATACACTCTCTTCTGTATTAAGGATATATTTTGATCTGGAAAGAATATAGTCTAATAACATTTGTTTCTGCCCTGATTTGCAACGGAACAGATATGTATGTAGTTTCCCAGGACAAATAGCTTTGTACATTTTTTAAACCTACACCTCTTCATGCTCACCTCTTCTGCTGCTTGAATCTGCACTACAGAAGAATCATCAACACTTAAGTTTCTTCCAGATGTATGATATGCTTTGTGTCCACTGAGCACCATGGTACTGACCTACAGGCCCCTGTGTCACTGCTGTGTTCTGTTAGTGACCACAAAATTATCCAGAGAAGAAATCACAGTGCACGTCAGAGACAGAGGCATCAACAACTACTGGGAGTGTCACATAAAGACTCCAAAGAGTGTGTAGTTCAGAAATAAGGTACCAATAATGGTAGGCAGGACAAGTAGATATTGCAGTCTTCTTTTTACCTCCAGCCACTTCTAGGTGGTTTTCATGTATGCTGCCAGTAAGTGACAAAAGCTTTATATTTATAGTGAAAATAAAGCATAGACTTATAGTTCTCATGGCTGGTCCTCCTAAAGAAGGCTTCAAGTTAAAATGGTAAACATTAAGCATATCCCAAGCCTTTTTTTGCTTCATATTGGATGGAGAAGGGGATGGTTAAAGCATCTATTAGGTTGGTTGTGTCATTTGGGAGATTTTCCATAACTTCCTGTCCTATAGACACAGCAGAAATTGGGACAAATCTCCTCTAAGGCAGTTGTCATTCTGACAACTTCAAAGTTTGGGTTTTCCCTTGACAATAGTCACCAAGACAAAGTTAGAATGGCAGCAAAAATCTGGCAGGGGTTTCACAACTATAACCAAAATAATAAAAATGATCCCCAAGCAAAACATGACTTAGTACTTGGTGGAGAAACCCTTGTTTCAGAGGAATGACTTTCTTGTAATTGGTTACCAGGTTTGCACACATCTCAGGAGGGATTTTGATCCACTCTTTTTTACAGATCTTCTCTAAATCTTTAAGTCGCTTGGCAACTTGAAATTTCAGCTCCCTCCATACATTTTCTATAGGATTAAGGTCTGGAGACCGGCTAGGACACTTCATGACTTTAATGTGCTTCTTCTTGAGCCACTCCTTTGTTGCCTTGGCCTTATGTTTTGCGTCATTGTCATGCTGGAAGACTCATCCATGACCCATCTTCAGTGTTCTGGCTGAGGGAAGAACGTTCTCATCCAAGATTTTACAATAGATGACCCCGTCTATTGGCCCCTCAATGCGGCAAAGTTGGCCTGAACCTTTAGCATATAAACAGCCCCAAAGAATAATGTTTCCACATTCGTGCTTGACTGTAGGGATCATAGTCAGCATTTTTCTTCCTCCAAACATGACGAGTCGAGTTAATGCCAAAGAGCTACATTTTTATCTTATCTGACCACAGCACTTTCTTTCAATCCTTCTCTGAATCATTTAGATGTTCATTGGCAAACTTCAGTCTGTACATGTGCCTTCTCAAGGAGGGGGACCTTGCTGGCGCTGCAGAAATTTAATTCATAGTGGCGTATTGTGTTACCAATAGTTTGTTTTGTGACTGTGGTCCCAACTGCCTTGAGATCATTCACAAGCTCCTATTTTGTAGTTTTGGGCTGATCCTTCACTTTTCTCATCATCCTTACCCCATGAGGCGAATATCTTGCTTGGAGCTCCAGACTGAGGGCGATTGATGGTTATTTTGTATTTCTTCAATTTGCGAATAATCATTCCAACAGTTGTCTCTTTCTCACCAAGCTTCTTTCTGATGGCCTTGTAGCCCATTCTAGCATTGTGCAGGTCTACAATCTTTTACCGGAGACTTTGACAGCTCTTTGGTCTTGCCCATGATGGTGAGGTTTGAATGGAAGAAAGATTGTCTTTTTTTTTTAAAGATATTTTTTATTGAAATTTTCACAAGAACCAACAATACAACACATACAAAAAAAAAATGTAATGTTTTAAACAACACAGAACATACAACGGTAACAGTTTGCTTAATCACTCCATACCATTATCAAAAGCATATTTATAACGAAGTCATAAGTCAGAGTAGAAAGCTACATACAACAAAGTATAAAGGTAGTATTACCACTGTGTGGGACGGACCGGTGTCTTTAAAGTTGTTTTTAGGAGTGTCTTCTTAAATTGAAAGGACTAATCTGTGTAGCACATGAGCACATACTGTAGCCAGCCTGTGGGAGCCAGAATTATTTTTGGTTGGTAGGGGATCAAATTTTTATTTTACTCATTGAACTGCAACTCAATTTATAACATTTGTATAATGTGTTTTTTTTTCTGGATTTTTGGTTGATATTCTGTCTCTATCATTTAAATGACACCTATGAAAAAATGATAGACTCTTTATTTCGTTGTAAATGGTCAAACGTACAAAATCTGCTGGGGATCAAATAATTATTTTCCCCACTGTATGCATAGCCTATGATGACACTGAGCCTTTATTAATTCATTATGTACCATTACTGCTTAATACGGCTGCATTGTATGTAGCATCTAGTTTATTGTTCAGTTTGTATTGCTATTTCCTATTGTGGTCTGTAGTCCCAATGTATCATCCCTGCAGTAAAATACAGTATAGCATTGATTGTAACCCTTCCAAAGAAAAGTTTTTTGTAGTGTTCCTATTGGAGAGATTTCCTTTCTTGGTGATCATCATCCCAGGGACAAGAGCAGACTGCCAATACAAAAAAAACTGACAAAGGTTCTAGCCCTCTCTCTAGCCAAACAATAACACTTTGTTTTCTGGAGTTCCACTTTACCAGTCGTTGCAGATTAGGAGGCCGTCATTGAGTGAACACACAGAATCTTAGAGCACAGTACATACTTGAGAAAATGTGTTCAATGGAAAGTTATGAAGAGAAATATTTTCCTAACCTGGGTTACAGACGTCAGTATACCTAAGTGAAATTTAATGAATTTATACAAACACTTACATAGGCACAGTTCCCGATATCCTTTGTAATAATCTTTAGAGGAATTGTTTTTGGGTGGTCGTTTTCTTTTTCTTCCTTGATGTATCTAGTAAGAAAGAATATAGAAATAAAGGTAAAAGGGGCTAAAGCTTAAAGGAATACTCCATTTACAATACAAATTACTGGGACATACTGTATATTCTCTATTGTACATTTTCTTTTACAAAGATTTAATTGAAAAGTAGTCACAACAGATAAGTGCAAAAGTGCGATGGATACATCGAACATATGGTGAAGAGGAGGAGCCCAATAACTGGATATTATATACATGGTACAATATTCATTGATACATTAAGGAAATAAAAGAGAAAAAGGGGGAAAAAAGGGAATAAAAGAAAAAAAAAGAAAATAGTAGCTGTACACTATAATAAAAGTCAATGTCCGGGGGTATGCTTTATGGAAGGCAAAAAGCACACACACACACACAAAAAAAAGGGGGGTACATACATACATAAATCAACTGCAGAATGATCACGTGGAACAGAGAAAGATACGTTTTTGGATTTATTTTGCGAGATCTCTTTGTTTTAGGTGTCCTACATCATTGTAACCATCGTCACTAAATCGAGTCCATGAAAAATATACAGAAAAAGGAAGAAAATGGGTAGACTACAGGGTATGGGGGGGGGGGGGGGGCTACAAGAGAAAGAAGAAACAGAAGAGGGAGGAAAGTAGGGGGGGGTGAGTCCATCAGGGGGTGGGGAGATGCAGCCAGAATTCCCAAGATTGAGAGAAGTTGAGTATTGAACCTGGAGGGTTGATTGTTTGCTATCCATGGTTGCCAGACCCTGAGAAACCTGTCCTGGGTATCAGAGATGAGGGACGTTAGCTTCTCGTTAATCATAATATCATTCATGCGGCTTTTAACTGCCTCAAAACTGAGCACAGGGGTTTTCCCATGCTTTCACAATGGTTAACTTAGTGGCATTAAAAAGGTGCTGAGCTATTTGGCTTTCCGGGGGGAGAAGTTCAAGGAAGGGTTTACATAATAGGGTTTCGTAGAGAAGCCCTGGGAGAAGGTGAATATTGCAACCAGAGCTGTGGGCATTTTAATGTTTTTATTTGTGTGTTTTTACGGAGACAAAAAACATAGAATAGGGCCTAAATGGCCTGTCTCAGTTACCTAAAGAAGAAGAATCTGTAAGAAATTTACCATAATTGTTGGAATGCAAATCAGTGCATTCTTATTTTCATAGAAAATGTGGAGATTCACTTTAAAAGAACAATAATGTTGAAAATAAGGTCATAACTTCAAACATTAGGAATGATAATGCTAGGAATATTAACCCATCCCACAGAATCATTATATTAGTTAAAGCAGGAAATTATAATTGTTGGTTGGTTGATATGATTTACTAAATGTCCTGTCTGCATGGAGTTTGTTTATTCTACCCATGTCTATGCAAGTTTCCACAAAGTGCTCCACTTTCTTCTTAAACACTTGAAATGTGCTAAGCTGATTAACGAAAACTGGAGAAAAAACAATGGAACAGCTGGCAATAACAAATAATGAGGTTTCATTTTTCAGTTACTGGAAAAATAAGGGATATGATTGCTTAATATGGGTAAATGTCTCCCTTTTGCATTGATTTTCTTTTCTGCTTTGGTAAATAAATTTGATATGTCAGTCCCAATAGTAGTTAATTGGCTCCCATCCAAACAGATCTTAGAGCAAGAGTGTTCGTATGACTGCAATTGTGAAATTAAAATGACCCTGTCCCCACAAGGTCACTTAGAAAAGAGGCCCATCTTTACTTATCATTCCAATGGTCCCCTGTGTTGAAATGCTTTCTCATCAGTGACCGATACAGTCCCTGAGAAATATAAGAAACTATCAGGTGGTTATACTCTCCAACATTTACCCCAAACTAAATGTCTGTTTTCACTGCTCCCTGATGCCACAGTTATTTCACAATTCCATGTGTGTACATACCTGTTACCCCCACTACCAGGGGAGGACTGGCAGCCTTAGGCCTGGGGGGCAAGTCCAGTCAGGTGGCCCATTGTTGGCCAAGTCTGCTGGCGGTAGGGTTTCCACCTTTTTTTCAAGCCAAACCCGAACACTTTCGTCGCGCACAGCAATTTTTTTAAGCCTACCCTAAAAGTGGACACTGTCAGCCAGTAGGGCAGAGGAAAGTGTCAGTGGGGCAGTGGACGGTGTCAGTGGGGCAGTGGACGGTGTCAGTAGAGCAGTGGACGGTGTCAGTGGGGCAGTGGACGGTGTCAGTAGAGCAGTGGACGGTGTCAGTAGAGCAGTGGACGGTGTCAGTAGAGCAGTGGACGGTGTCAGTAGAGCAGTGGACGGTGTCAGTAGAGCAGTGGACGGTGTCAGTAGAGCAGTGGATGGTGTCAGTAGGGCAGTGGACGGTGTCAGTAGGGCAGTGGACGGTGTCAGTAGGGCAGAGGATGGTGTCAGTAGGGCAGTGGACGGTGTCAGTAGAGCAGTGGACGGTGTCAGTAGGGCAGTGGACGGTGTCAGTAGGGCAGTGGACGGTGTCAGTAGGGCAGTGGACGGTGTCAGTAGAGCAGTGGACGGTGTCAGTAGAGCAGTGGACGGTGTCAGCAGCATTTTAATTACAAAAAAAAATCAAAAGCAATCCACAGGCATCCCACAACAGATTAATATCAGTGCCTGTGCCCCCCCCCCCCCCCAATAGAGACCTCCTTTACAGCGAGACAAAAAAAAACGTACCTTCCAGGAGCCGCTGCAAAGATGTGTGTGTGAACCTGTAAGTAGGCGGGGTCTGTAATACCACGCTTTCTCCTGCAAAAGCATCGCTGGTTGCTAGGACATGGTCCAGTGGCCCTCCATTTACTGTCTCGGGTGGCATCGGTTCCGGCAGCTGGGTGGGAGAGAGAGTGCACAGACAGACAGTGCAGTGTGACCCGGCTGCAGGACATTAGCCCTGCTGGAGCGGAGGAGGGGTTTGCATGCCATTTGGGGGTAGCTGATAGAGGAGGGGGGTAGGCGACAGAGGGGAGGGGGTGGCTTACAGAGAGGGGCGGGTTGACAGAGAAAGGGGGGTTGCTGACAGAGGGGGCTGCTGATAGAGAGGGGGGTTGACATAGGCAGAAAGGGAGGTGGACAGGGGGGGTTGCTGACAGAGGGGGGTGGCTTACAGAGAAGGGTGGGCTGACAGGGGTGGGTTGCTGACAGAGGGGGTGTCTTACAGAGAAGGGTGGGCTGAGAGAAGGGGGGGCTGCTGACAGAAGGGGGCTTACAGGCGGGGTTGTTGACAGAGGGGGGCTGCTGACAGGGGGGTGCTGACAGAGAGGGGGGCTGACAGGGGGGTTGCAGACACAGAAGGGGGCTTGCTGACAGAAAGGGGGCTGACACGGTGTTGTTGCTTTCAGGGGGGTTTCTCATAGAGAGGGGGCTGACGGGGGGGTGGCTTACAGAGAAGGGCAGGCTTACAGAGGGGGGTCACTTAAAGAGAAGGGTGGCTTACAGAGAGGAGCGGGCTGCTGACAGGGAAGGGGGCTTGCCGACACAGGGAGGGGTGCTTGCCGACACAGGGAGGGGGGCTTGCCGACACAGGGAGGGGGGCTTGCCGACACAGGGAGGGGGGCTTGCCGACAGGGGGCTTGCTGACATGGAAGGGTGCCGACAGGGAGGGGGGCTTGCCGACAGGGAGGGGGGCTTGCCGACAGGGAGGGGGGCTTGCCGACAGGGGGCGGGGCTTGTCGACAGGGGCGGGGCTTGCCGGCAGGGGCAGGGCTTGCCGGCAGGGGGCGGGGCTTGCCGACATGGAAGGGTGCTGACAGAGGGAGGTTGTTGCCGACAGGGAGGTTGCTCAGAGAGAGGGGGGCTGACGGAGGGGGGGTTGCTGACAAACGGCCGGGTGGAAGAGCAGATGAAACAGAGACCTCATCTCAGTCAGGACTCAGGAGAAACACAGCGCGCCATACAGGGGGGTGGGACTCATGGCTGAGTCTCATGGCGGGGGGAGTGGCTGGCTGAGTCTGCTGGTGCCCATACAGTACAGTGATAAAGTTTTGAAAGGCAGGTCATCTTACTTTTGCAGCCTTTCAGTCAGTCTGTGTCACTCTCTCTGTCAAGTCTCTGCAGCCAGCCCGCTCGTACCGTGTCCCTCCCCTGACGTGTCACATGACCTGCCTGGCCCTAAGGCTCCTGGGAGGTGGGAGTTGTAGTTTGCTGCGCTGATAAGTTCCTTAACTTTAGCAGGGCCAAACTACAACTCCCACAATGCAGTGCAGCCTGTGCAGCAGCCAGCCAATCAGCGGACGCGGCGGCCAAAATACAACTCCCACAATGCAGTGCAGCCTGCCAGCAGCAGCCAGCCAATCGGCAGCCTCCGCGGCCGAGTTCTACAAAAAAAATTAAAAATTACACACAGCCTGTACCGCGGCCCTTTTAAAGATAATGTAAGCGGCCTGGGGGGAAATATCCTGCTTTCCACCTGGCCCAGTCCGCCCCTGCCCACTACATGCAGTAGTTTCTCCTGCACATCTCTATAGGACATACGTGTTGGCAGGAGGGACCACTAAATGTGACATGGGGGGGCAAGTATTAAATCCTTCTGGAAGTGTAAAACATCTGCAGCAGTTGGAGAGCAGTGAAAGCAGATAATTTTTTTTTTTGGTAGATGCTGGAGAATTTCTTATATTTCTCAGGGACTCTATTGATGAAATCTGTGTATGTGATTTCCTGGGTCTGCACACATGATGTTGCCATTATGAGGGAGGTGGACTCTTCACATTATTTTCAGCACAATATTATCTAAATAAACAACATAGCAGGTAGAGTGGATACCGCTCATAACTGTAATAGCATGCGTGCAGAAATAATACTCTATAGATAAATAAAAGGCAGCAAATTTTATTTTGATTTTCATATACAGTAAAACTTTGGTTTGAGAGTAACTTGGTTTGAGAGCATTTTGCAAGACAAGAAAAATGTTTTAATAAATTTTGCCTTGATATACAAGCGATGTCTTGATATAAGAGTAGCGTCATGTCACAACTGAGTATAAAAAAAGAAGAGAGGAGCCTCTAAGTGTAGCAATATGGTTACATTTAATGAAGGTACAACATTTACCAACTTATTGCTACACTTAGAGGTGACTCTCTTTTCTTTTATACCCTGTAAAAAAATGCTTTGATATACAAGTGCTTTGGATTACAAGCATATTTCTGGAACGAATTATGCTAAGCACTGTTTGTTAGTGTGAAACGCGTCAGTCTTCTGTCCGTTCTGATCTGCTGTGGCATGTATTTTTGAATCCATTTTTTGAATAAAGGCAAAAACTTTTTTTGGAGTGTGGCTGTCCAGAATTTCTTCCCATTTGCACAGGTAGTGCCTTGGTTGGGATTCAAACCTAGTGATGCTAGGCAGAAGTGCTTACCACTTAGTCTTTGTATATGATGCTTTCTTTCATAAATACATGAAAATCAAAACGTTAGCGGTTTGAAGTGATGCCTATTATTTAATTATATAATATTGTTCCTGGATCTTTCTTGAGGGTTTTACTAATAGCATGTGTGCAGACCCATAAATATGTGGAGCTGGAACATATAAACATCAATAAACATGGCGGGAAAACCCAAGACATTTAGGAGGACTGGAAAGGAGTCAGAAATTATGATCGGGGGATCTCACTGTTGAAGCACCCAAGATATTTATAAATCCAGGGGCTGACATAACCTACCAGACTCCACCCATAGTTAAAATATGACTTTTGGAAAGATCTGACACTTTAAATGTTTCTTACATTTTTAACAAGGGCTAATGATGATATAATCTAGATCTAGAATTCCCAGCTATCACAACAGTTACATTTGGGTTTTACTTTCTTCATGGATTAGGATCCATTCACATTTTTTCATTTTTACCAGATGGGATTTCCATTGAAAGCAATGTGAAACCATCAAAATGCAAATTTATGTGCATCGGAACCTGCTTTAAAACGAGTGTCAATGCATGTCAATTAGCAATAATGCATGTCAATTCGCATTCAAAGTGCATTGATATCCATACTAAAACCAGTACTGCACTTTTGTCAAACCAGACAATTCCTGAGGCGATTCAGTTTGCATGTGTTGCGCTATACAAGTTTCTCACTCACTCACTCACTTAGACATGCCCTGAAAAACTCCATCTAAATACTTTGAGAGTGTTTGGTATGCATTGTTTCTCTGCCTTTCCCGACTGCAGATCTTGCTTCTCTTATGTATATTGACACTCACAGAACAGCTCATGTGGTGCAAGTCAATAAGCATTATGATGCAGCAATGATATTCAAAAAGTGACCTGTAATCTAATTTTTTTTTGTGTGTGGATTTAAGTGACCCTAGATCTCACATTTATGTCATGCTTCTTTCTATTAAAAGGGCTGTTTACATTCCTTGTAATAGGAATAAAAGTGACCCATTTTTATAAATACATTTTTAAACCATCCTGTCCCGTCGAGCTTGAGCGCAGAAGTGAGCGCATACATGCGCAGCTCCGCATATGATAACGATATTCAAACCACACATGTGAGGTATTGCCATGATCATTAGAGTGAGAGCAATAATTATAGCCCTAGACCTCCTCTGTAACTCAAAACATGCAACCTGTAGATTTTTTTAAACGTCGCCTATGAAGATTTTTAAGGGAAAAAGTTTGTCGCCATTCCACAACCGGGCGCAATTTTGAAGCGTGACATGCTGGGTATAAATTTACTTGGCGTCACATTATCTTTCACAATATATATAAAAAAAAATGGCTAACTTTACTGTTGTCTTATTTTTTAATTCAAAAAAATTAAGTATGGTGTGACAAAAAGTATTGCAATTTTGACATTTTATTCTCTAGTGTCTTAGAAAAAAATGTATAATGTTTGGGGGTTCTATGTAATTTTCTAGCAAAAAAAATATGTTTTTAACTTGTAAAAAAAAGGCTCGGTCCTTAAGTGCTTAACTTCTTGCTTTGACAGTTTTTTGCTAATTTTTTTTTTTTTTACTATTAATATTTATTATTAAATTACTTATTATACAGGATTTATATAATGCCAGCAGTCTATATAGCTCTTTACAATATGAAGTGAGACTGTACAGTAACAATATACAGTAATTAAAAAAAAGAGTCTTTAGACTGGAGGATCCTGTTTGTAAGAATCTACAATCTAAAAGGGAAGGCCAAGTGATACAAAATGTAGTAACTGTGTCGGGTCAGTTGATGGGGAAAGTAAAAGTTCAGTTGTAAGGTGGAAACAGGATAGGCTTCTCTGAAGAGATACATTTCCAGGGATTGCCAAAAGGCAGCCAGAGTAGAAGATAGCTGGACAAATTGGGGTATAAAGTTCCAGAGGATGGGAGAAGCTCTGGGGAAACCCTGGAGGAGAGCATGGGAGGAGATGAGAGGTGATGAGGAAGCTAGAAAACAGGACGTCTTGGCAGAAGTGAACAGAACGGTTTAGGTGATATTTTGAGATGAGGTTGGTGATGTAGCTCAGGACAAATTGGATAGCTTTGTATTTGTTGTTATTATTTTGAATGTTAGTCAAGTGGAGTTGCAGTAGCCAAGGCAAGAGATAACAAGGGGGTGGTATTTTTGATATTTATGTTACTTCATTTTATAAATAAGTTAAAACAAATGTGCAAAATTAAACAGAAAATAACTTTTATTTAATTAGTAAATTACTTCACCATGCTTTGTAACCTGAAACATAACAGATATCAAAGAGAATTATTATAGCAGACAGGGGCCACCAGACAAGTAAATAGGGAACTGCTTTGTTTTTGATGCCACTTTATGGAAAACAGGACAGCGTTATCCAGCTGAAAAAAATTTACCGATCTAACAGGTCATACCCAAAGAAAATCAAATCAGTGTCCAGCCACATTCTGTTTACTATAACAGAAGCAGAAGCACCCAAAAGTGTGAGGAAGTGCTCAAAAAGACCAAAAGCAGAATCAGAGCCAAGAACTCCGACATATAGAACTTTCGGCTGGAGGTCCTTAGAGATAACAATAGCCAGACGATCATCCGGACTTGACTTTAGGTATCACTTTTGGGTGGACTGTTCCTTACAATCAGCACACAATATAGTGTACATATGTTTTCATGTTTCCACCCTTAAAATAGAAAAGGTAGCAAAAAAATGTAACGGTTGATTTGTTAACTGTTAGAAAAGTGATTACTTTTCATTTCGACACCACAATAAAAAAGTGGACATGAACTTTTCAGTCCAAACAGCAGAAATTCCGCAGACTGAAAATAAAGCCAAGCAGACCACAGGAATCCAGCAGCAGCTGATCGTCCAGCATGCATCTCCGTATCACAATAAAACCATCCATCATATCCCTGACAGTAAGCATTTTTTATTATGAAAGTGATTTATACTCGGTACAGTGGAAGGGAGCAGTTTGTATTTAAAAAATATAACAAAGGAAAACAAAAGTGCTGCGTTATTTTTTTAATAAGTGCCTGATGTTATTAATCCAGCACTGACAGTGGAAAGTGTTATCACATGGCTAAATGGCAGTTGCGTCCATCCAATCAGAGAGCAGCATTTGTTCCCACCTCTGTACAAATACAGTGGAACCTCGGTTTAAGAGTAACTGGGTTTGAGAGCGTTTTAATTTGCGAGCAACTTTTTTTTTTTATATTCTGATTTGGTTTGCGAGTGTTGACTTGCAAGACGAGCAGAATTCAAGCTAAATAGGCCTACAGTAGCTCATTTGGCCTGAGGTACGGGGGCGCAGAAGCCGAGCAGAGACGAAAATCGGCCTGCAGTTCTTCATGTGGCCTGAGTTACGGGGGGGCAGGAGCTGAGAAAAGCCGAACATTGGCTTGCAGTACCTCATTTGGCCTGAGGTACCCCCACCTCTGGCCACATTCTGTATTGCATCCCATTGAAGTCAATGCGGAACAAATTATTGACTTCAATGGGAAAACTCTCTTTGATATGAGAGTACTTTGGATTACGAGCATACTCCTGGAACGGATTATGCTTGTAATTCGAGATTCAACTGTACCCGAACGTTTACTAAACGCTCAGTATATATTATATATATATATGTAGATATTTTATACACAGGTTAGCCATTGGTTTAAATGGTTCTGGTTTACATTTTGGGTCTCTTATCCATTTTTTGATGCATCTATGCGCCATTGGCAGTGAAAGCCTATGCATTATTACTGATATTACGCTTAAAAAAATGCATACCAAAAGATGAAAAATATTACCTAAAATATAATTGCACCTTTCCCTTGTCCACCTTGCCAAGTCCACGCAGATGCTCATCATACTCTTTTTCAGATGGGTTAGTTCATGAGCTCTGTACTTCTCTCGTAAGAATTGGCTAAAAGGGGGTACAAGCGGCTACATTTGTAATCTTTGTTTGGCCCTCATAGTTTGACTGAAGTTGATCATTAGATGGACTTCTGTCGAAGGGACATTCTGAAAAACATTCATCCATCATGGCTGTGGCTGCTGATTAGTGTATTATGACAGCAGAGAGTGCTCACTGTCAGAAAACAGTGGCACGATAGGAAGTAGGGATGAGCTTTGTGTTCGAGTCGAACCCATGTTCAGAAAAATTAATACCACAGGCAGGGGATCATTTTGCAAGTACTTTTTACGTGGTGTACTGTCTGTGTCCTCTGCACAGTGTGCACCTAAAGCTACGTAAAGCTGGTGTTTTCATATTAATTTCTACAGGCAGAGATCTGCTTATATTAATACCACAGGCAGGGGATCATTCTGCAAGTACTTTTACGTGGTGTACTGTCTGTGTTCTCTGCACAGTGTGCACTTAAAGCTACATGGTGTGTGTACTGTCTGTGTCCTCATGCAATACTTTGCAGCAGGGCTTATTACTGCGCTCCAAATTTCTGCAGAGTATATACAGCAGGCCCCTACTTTCAAACATCCAACTTACAAATAACTCCTACTTGCAAACGGAAGAAGACAACAGGAAGTGAGAGGAAATATACCCCTAGGAAAGGAAATTCTCTTCTGTAAGAGGTGTCTCCTGTCCACTGATGCTTTATCACCAATCCTTGTTTCAATAAAAAAAACAAATTTTCAAAAAATCATTTGTCATTGGGACAGAAAGTGAGGTGCAATCTTCTGAACAGATGCACACAGACAGCAAAACAAATGTTACAGGGTGATAACCCTTCTCTATGTTTTCAAAAAGCTTAAAAATAGATTTTCCTGACTGGCTCCATGGCAGCATACGTGTGGGTAGGCCCCGCCTCCTTAACTACCCATTAGGACCCCTCCCTATAAATTTCAGCTGTGGGCTCTCAGCCGTGTTCCTTTTTTGTCCTCCTCCGTAGGACCATGTGTTTGGTTCTCCTACCTGAAGACGATTGTTCCTACGATCAAGATCGGCCGATGATGATGATAATGATGGTGTCTCATCCCTCCGATAAGCCTTGACTGTTAAGCAGGGTATGGAGTGTATTGCAGAGTAGCGCTGAAGAGCTGGATTATGTCTTCCACTGGAGAGACGAGCGCACACAGGCCTGAATACCTAGCAATGTGCAGGTGGCCATTATCTGCTGAAAGCCCGGTGTGTATGGATGCGGTGTCCCTGGCCGAATCGATCGTAGGTGGTGGTAAGCAGTATCGCCTTCATGGCAGCAGTGTTTATGTTTGTTGTTTGTTTCTCTGTTTTTCCATATGCTGTGTTTTTCATGATTGCATGCCCAGTGAGCGTCTGGTTCCTGTGCGTTCCAGCCGCCGCTCCCTCTTACTTCCGGGACTCCCGTCTGCGTTCTACGATCAGACGGACCCGGGAATGACAGCGAGGCTTGGTTCGCGCACGCGCGCGAGTATCCCCGTCTTTTAAAAAAAAAAAAAAAAGTCGGGAAATCTGTGAAGCTCGGGATCGATCGTTCAAAACGACGGTTTCCTGGTACATTTACAGAGACTACCTTAGGTATGTGCTCATTCAGAACAGTCGGATGTAGCATGTGTTTTAGTCGTTTGTATCTGGTGTTTGATTTTCCCACCTGCAATGTGTTTCTGCTATAATGGATGCTTTGCTGCCCCCTAGTGGTCAGCCCTCTCTCAGCAGATAAAAAAATTGGAAAACTATGTTTTTCTTTTTCTGTTGGGGGGGAAGAGAGTGGAGTGTAGGGCATTGCCATGACTATGCTTGTCTCTCTATCTCTCTCTATTCTTTTTTCCCAGCCCTTCTAGGTCTGACCAACATCACAGCGAGTCCCGCAGATGCAGCGGGTCCTCCAAATCGCACCACCGGCACTCATCTTCTAGACACCATAATTTGTTTAAAATCCGGACATCCCAGTAGGGATACTCCTCACACCTCCTCATCTCACAGCACGAGTTCAGAGAGATTTTGTTGGGGATGCAAGGCTCCGGTTCCTGCTAGCAAGTCCCTTTGCGACTGTTGTTTTTCAAAGGCAGCCAATGAAAGGGAAGGTGCAGACAAACACCTAGAAGCATTGGTTAAGCGGGTCGTGGACTAGTCGCTACAGGAGAGAGATGCCAGGAGGGGCGTGGCTACCGGCCTCTAAGATGGCCGCTTAACCTGGGAGCTCCGTGACACACCGGGGATTTTCAGCCCACAACAGCGCACACCGAGGGCATTTCGATCGTTAACACGTCCCGTTCGATCGTGAATCTCCACTGAACGACGCGATGATGGGACGAAACCGCAAAAAAACGCTACAGCCCCAAAAGTTGGAAAATGTCGTTCCCCTCACGGCGCGCGGGACGCCTCAAAATGGCGCAGCTCATATGAGAGGAAACATGCAGGCCTCACCACACTGCTCTAATCAAGGTATGCGACATGTTGACTCACTCCAGAGTGGCACACTGAGTGATACTCCCTCAGGAACCCCAAGTCCCACTACTAGAAGCCCAGCTAAGTCTAAGCTGAGGAGAGACTCCCCACATAGGCCAGAATGCGCCATGGAAATGGCCACCCACCCACAGGCCTCTCTTAACCCTGAGGAAAGAGAAAAGGATCCCATAGCAAATTTTCCTACAGCTGATAGACCAATTTCTGACACAATGCTCAAGGAAATGCTACTCTCTCTTCGCTCTTCTCTACAAGCAGATCTTTACAAAGGTTTAAATGAATGTCAGAGAGAGGTACACATTCTGGGTACCAGAGTGGACAAAATTGAACACAGAATGGAGAATTTTGCCTCATCACACAATGTTATGGTGGATGCACATTCCAGTCACGAAGATGAAATTGCATGGATCAAAGACAAAATGGCGGACCTCGAGGACAGATCTAGGAGAAATAACATCAAACTGAGGGGTGTGCCTGAGACGGTGCCTCCTAATCAGCTCCTCCAATATGCACAAACTTTATTCTCCTCAATATTACCAGAAGCAACGGCCCAAGATCTCCTAATCGACCGCATACATAGGATCCCTAAACCGTCATTTCTCCCTGACGAAATCCCTAGAGATGTTTTACTCAGGATCCATTTTTTCCATGTGAAGGATATCATTTTACAAACATCACGTAGACCAGGGAGCCTTCCCCAACAATACGGAAATCTCAGAGTCCTGCCTGACCTTTCCAGACACACTTTGCAGCGCCGTAGAAATCTATTATCAATCACCAAAGCGTTGAGAAACCATGCAGTGCCACACAAATGGAAATATCCTGCTACCTTGGTGATTACCCATGACGGTTCTGATGTTTCAGTATCCAACCTGGAAGATGGTTTAACACTACTTCGCCATTGGGGAATAGTTCCAGACCAAACCACAGATCCACGCACCATGAATGTCCTCCAAGGAATTCAACAAGATTGGCAAGTAGTCACCCGCAAGAAGAATAAGAAATCTACAAACGGCAACAAAACCCATGTTTGACTCAAGCCCTACCTAAAATATCTCCGGTGTGGAGTTGCTACACGGCAGTTCCTTTTTTTCCCTGTTCACTTAATAGCAGCTACGTCTGCGATAGGATCAGTTAATGGATCCATTTCTTAAGATTGTTTGGTTCACTGTTTATGTTTTCTTTTTGGTTCCTAACCTATTTGTTTGTTTTCATACTATGCACAGGTTCTCCCAGGACATCTCCTCATTTGCAAGGTCCAGTACCAAACCTCTTCTTGTCACGGCTGTCTTTGTAAGTGCCAACGACAATGATCCCTACCTGATATGTGAGTACCAAACCACAATTGTTGACCACATTCATGTGCCAACCTCACTATGGTGATAAAAATTTTGTCTATTAATGCTAGGGGACTAAACCACCCAGCAAAAAGATTTTCACTATGGAAAGAGGTTCACAGATCCAACGCAGATATCCTATGTGTGCAAGAAACACATTTCCAAGTGAATAAAACTCCACAATTCACTCATAGGGACTTTCCTACTATCTATACTGCTTCCAACCCGAAGGCAAAACGAGGAGGTGTCCTGATAGCGTTCAAAAATTCTATAGCTTTCAAACCTAAAGATGTTATCACTGATGTTAAAGGCAGATACGTGATAATTACTGGTGACATAAATGCTAAACCATATACCATAGTCTCACTTTATGCTCCAAACACCCACCAGTTGAGATTCATACGCAGAGTGCTTAAGAGAGCTAATTCTTTACAATATGGCAGACTATTGGTATGCGGTGATTTTAACATTATTTCAGATCCGATGATTGACTCTTCACCTAGAAGGACAAGAAGAGTCCCAACACTCCTACCGCTTCTACATTCAGAAGAACTATTTGATGCATGGAGATGCCTTCATTCGAATGAACGCGACTATACTTTTTTTTCAGGGAGACATGGTTCCTATTCAAGAATAGACATGTTCTTAACAGACAAGTGGCTACTACAGGACATAGATAAGACATCAATTCATGATATTACGTGGTCTGACCACGCTGCCATCTCCTTGTCGATTGTTGAAAGAGGGGTCTCTCCCTCCTCATCCATCTGGCGCTGTAACAATAGAACTATACTGAATCCACACCACCAACAATCTATTACCGAACATCTCAATAACTATTTCCAACTCAATTCAAACTCTGTAACTGATCCCAATACCTTGTGGAATGCTCACAAGGCAGTTATACGGGGTATTATCATACAAATAGGGGCAATAGAAAAAAGAAAGAGATCCAAAGAAATCCAAGATGTCCTCAGTGACCTTAAAGATACTGAGAACAGTAATAAATAATCACCATCCCCCCCCTTGACCGCCAAATTGAAAGACCTTAGAGAAAAACTTCGGGAACTATTATCGCAACAATATGACAAACACTTGAGAAGGCTTAAACTCAACCATTATAACAATGCTAATAAGGCAGGTAAATACTTAGCAAATAGATTGAAAGTCATGCGCAATAAATCTAGAATAGCTTTTCTCACTGACCCACTCTCCCAACACAAAGTCACAAACCCCCAAAAAATTGCTGATTTATTTGCAAAATACTACGGCTCTCTATATAACCTCAAAAAAGATCCTAATGCTCCCCAACCTAACATACATGAGATTCAATCCTTCCTTCATACACTGAAACTTCCCTCTCTAACATTCCAACAATTGAAGGATCTTAACTTACCAATCACTCCGCAGGAGATACTAAAAGTCATACACTCCCTTCCCATGGGGAAATCACCAGGTCCTGATGGTTTTGCCAACGAATATTTCAAAACATTCCATGCAGTTTTAACACCATGTATGTCAACTGTCTTCAACAATTTTATATCCACCACTTCACTTCCCCAAGAAATGTTACGAGCCCACATAGTGACAATTCCAAAACCTGGCAAATCCCCAGACATTCCCGAAAATTTTAGGCCTATCTCCCTCCTTAACACTGACACCAAGATCTATGCAAAACTCTTAGCCACTAGATTACAACATATCATCCCTACACTTGTTCGAAGCGACCAGATGGGCTTTGTGAGGGGGAGACAGGCCTCTGACGCCACCAGGCGTAATATTGATATTGTACACCACGCTGGAAAAACTCGAACGCCTTCTCTGTTATTGTCCATTGATGCAGAGAAGGCGTTCGATCGAGTACACTGGACATACATGGAAATGGTTCTACAGAAATTTGGTTTCCAGGGTTCTATCTTATCTGCGATATTGGCCTTATACTCATGTCCCTCTGCTCGGGTGTACTCTTCTGGGTTTCTTTCAGAGTCTTTCCCTATAACAAATGGCACAAGACAAGGTTGCCCTCTATCCCCGTCAATTTTCAATCTCATAATAGAACCTCTAGCCGAAGTCATCAGGTCTAATCTAAAGATTTCCGGTTTCCAATTTGGCCATGAAAATCACACCATCAGTCTTTTTGCTGATGATGTGATATTACTATTGACCAACCCTGTTGAATCTTTACTTGAAGTGCACAAGGTTCTGATGTCATTTGGAAAGGTTTCATATTACAAAGTCAATTTTACAAAATCTCTTATCCTTGACTTAGGGGTACCACCTCATGTCAAGAGTTACCTACTATCCCGATTACCCTACACTTGGAGCTCGGGCTCTATCAAATACCTTGGTATCACCCTTACGAGTAGTGTCTCTACGCTTATCAAAGCTAATTTCCCCCCACTGATTGAAAAAATTGAAACCCAACTCAAAAGGATCTCTGAGAAGGAAGTGTCCTGGATGGGTAGAATATCTGCTTTCAAAATGCTGATTATGCCTCAAATCCTATACTTTTTTCGTGTAATTCCATTGTGTATACCGTGCCATTACCTTAATCGCCTCACAACATTAGGATGGAAGTATATTTGGCAGGGTAAAAGGGCACGGTGTTCACGTAACAATCTTGTGTCTCACAAAAAAGTAGGAGGAGCAGGTCTACCCGACATACATGACTATATGTGGGCAGCTCGACTTGACCAACTTAAACACTGGTTCCATGACCTAGACACTCCACCCTGGGTGAACATAGAAAATACACTGTCACCGACGGCTAATGTGAAAATAATGTTGCTCAGTGACAAATGGTCTCCTTGGAAATTAACCTCTTTACCCCCTACCATCCAGACTTCGTTGAAAGCGTGGAGACATATACTGAACCAAGACCATCAAGACTTTCATGATATTGACCTCCAATTACCATTACGACTACTTGAAGCCAAGATACCCAGATTGACTATCTCTGAACTCGATTCACATGGGGTGACTGTTATTTCGGAACTGTACGCAAATGATACGCCCCTACTTCCTGCCACGGTTGTATCCCAATTCCATTTACCTGCCAGATCTTTCCATACCTGTGACAGAATTGGGCGCTTCCTCCAATCGTTACCTTCCCCGACCATATCCCTTCCTAAGAGAATGTGGAAATTTTATTCCACAGCTCACCCTACCTCAAAGGGCATATCACTGTTCTACAATTTATTTCAAGATAAGATGAAATTTTCTAAGACGACTGCAATGAAAAACTGGGAAGTAGACCTTAGTACTAGATTCACGAAAGAGGATTGGTCGTGTGCTTTTCAGACGATTCATAAAGCTTCTCACTGTGTAAAACACTGGGAATTGTCCATTAAATTAACCAACAGGTGGTACTACACTCCTCTGAGATTGGCCACATTCTATCCTGGCACACCAGCCAACTGCTGGAGAGAATGTGGTCAAGTAGGCAATCTCATGCATGTATTCTGGTATTGTCCACATATAAGAAGCCTGTGGAATCAGATTTTTAAACTCATTTCTTCCACCACAGGGATATTGACTCAACCTGATCCAGCGCTAGCTCTTCTCAACATTCACATTGATAGATTCCCTTTCCACATGAGGACAGTAGTTACACACATTTTATTGGAAACACGTACGTCCATTCTAAGAAATTGGAAATCTAAAAACACTGTGAATATTTCTGATGTAATGACAGAGGTCCACAGGAATTTCACTTTTGAAAAACTTATAGCAATTAACTCCTTGACGACAAGACAGTTTGATCAATGTTGGTCCATATGGCCCCAAAACTGATAAGGTTCTCATATATTTGTTCCATTGACTTTTCTGTTTTCAATGCATTTATTCATATTTTGTCCTGTACTAAACTATGTTTCACGTACTATTTGTATACTGTGCATTCCCCCATTACCCTGTGCTTTTACATTTCCCCTTTTTCTTTTCTGTTCCCCTTGAAAACTTCTATAATAAAAACTATTGATTGAAAAAAAAAAAGGAGAGAGATGCCAGAGTGCAGCATGATTCTCCTCCAGACCCAATGATTCCCTTGTTGGATCAGGGACAAATGCATGAGACTTTTTGAAGTCGCTCAAACCAACCATCCCTCAGAGAGTGGGTCAGAAGTGGATGATCCAGGAATAGGCTCTGATTATGCCCTAGTTCCTGCTTTAGTGAGAGCAGTCAAGGAAGTTTTAAAATTGAAAGATCCAATTATCTCTCCTCTCAGACAAAGAAAACTTTTAAACAGCTCAATAAGGAGCGACATTATTTTCCATTTGTCACAAAAATAGGTGCAATTATCTCAGAAGAATGGGGTAAACCTGATAAAAAAAGCTCTATGCATTCAAAAATTGCAAAATTATATCCTTTTAAGAGGAAGACGTGAAACATTTTGACTCTGCTCCATTAGTTGATGCAGCTTTGATGCGTTTGGTGCGATATGTAACCCTTCACCCTGGGTGATACCGTTTCTTTTAAAGATCCTCTAGAGAGACAGATTGATTCAGACCTGAAGAGAATCTACCTGACAGCAGGATCAGTCTGTAAACCATTTCTGGCTTTAGCAGCCATCTCAAAAGCCTTAGAGGCATGGTCAGACAATGCGAATGATTCCCTCAGAAGTATCTCTGAAGAAATGGCCAAGAGCTCTCCTATCTAGCAAATCAGTCTAGCATCGGCCTTTCTTGGGGAGGCCTCTATTAATGTTATTCACCTAGTGGCTCAAGTAATGTTGTCAGCAGTCACTGCCTGTTGTGCCGTATGGCTTCATCCCTGGTCGGCGGATCCAGCTTCAAAGCAAGCTTGGTGCCTCATTCCCTTTAAGGGCTCTTCTCTCTTTGGCAATAAACTCGATAGTGCCATTTCCCTAGCCACAGGTGGTAAGTCGGGGTTCCTCCTTCAGGATAGGTGTTTACAAAATCAAAAACGCACTTCTTTTTTCAGAGCACAAAATACAGACCGTGCAAGGGAAGCACGCAGGTACAGGCCTGGTCATGAATCTTCAAGGCCCTGGAAATCCAGACAGTCTTCTTTCTAGAAGCAAACTAAGAGTACTCCTTCTAGTAATCAGGAGTCTACTGAAAAGTCTCTCTAAAATTGGGTGGCCTCAATTTGAGATTTTTGGACCGTCAAGACGGTCTCTTCAGGCCACACCTGGGTCTTCAACAGCAACCCCAGGTTCAGATTGAAGCCTACAAATCTCGTATGAACAGAAGAAAAGAAACAAGTCCTATTGGCTTATGCAAGCTCTTTAGTAACTCAAGGCGCAGCCATTACTGTTCCAGAAGGCGAACGAGGCGAAAGACATGTACTCCTCTTTGTTTATGGTACAGAAAAAGAACAGTACCTGGAGACCAGTAATAGACTTTTCTCATCTCAACCGATTATTCGGAAAGAAATTCAAAATAGAGTCACTATTGACAATCCAGCAGTCAGTCCATCCAGGAGATTGGTTAGTGTCAATGGACCTGTAAGACTCATACTTCCACGTTCCAGTGGCAGGCAGACTATCAAATGTATCTGCGCTTTGCGGTAGGCAATCAACACTTACAGTTCACCTGCCTACCATTTGGTCTCACGACGTCACCTCAGGTGTTCTCCTAAGTTCTGTTAGCCGTGGTGGCTCTCCTCCAAGTGAAGGGAGTTTGTCTTCTTTACTGGACGATCTCTTACTTCTACCTCAAGACAGATGTTAACTCCTGGAACACAGGGACATAGTAGTTGCCACTCCCCAAGAATTCGAATGGCTATTGAATTTGGTAAAGTCATCTTGTTCCAACACAATCTCTGGTGTTTCTAGGTACCCTCTTCAACACAGTAGAAGGCACCATTTCATTGCCCAAAGAAAAGGTTACTATAGTTGGGGACAGGATCCGCAAAACACTCGCTGCTCCTCACCTATCTGCTCTTCAATGTTTGAAGGTAATTGACACCAAGGCAGCCACCATTCCTATGGTGAAGTGGGCTCAGTGGCGCACTCGCCCATTCCAAAAAGGGTTTCTCCAGCAATGGGACTCTCCCTGAAAGAGTCAACGCATCATGCTCACTCAACTCATGATAGAATCTCTTCTGTGGTGGCTTCAGGGGAAGAATCTCCGCAACTGTCATTCGATCCGTCCTATCATTTGGATTACAATAACCTCAGATGCCAGCAATCAGGGCTGGGGCGCTCATTGCTTGACAGAAATAGCCCAAGGCAGGTGGAACATACCTTCACAAGGAACTGTTTCCAATATTCTGGAGCTGCGAGCTGCCTTCCAGGCACTCAAGTCCTTTCGTCATCTATTGTCAGACTCCTCTGTGATGCCCAGACTGGACAACACAACTGCTGTTGCTTACATAAGGAAGCAGGGTGCAACCCACAGCTGGTCCTTACTCCAATCATGAATTGGGTTTAGAAGAACCTAGCCAACATCTCGGCAGTGTACATTCCGGGGGTCCAGAAGGTTCAAGCAGACTTTCTATCACGCGTCCAATTAAACCACACCGAATGGTCTCTACACATAGAAGTGTTCAATTGGCTTCTGACTCTGGGAGTGTCCCCAGAGGTGGATCTGTTTGCATCCCCATGCAACCACAAGTTGACAAAGTACTATGCTAGGTTCCGAGATCCCCAAGCCTATGGGATAGATGCTCTCACAGATCGATGGAAATTCAGCAAAGCATATGCCTTTCCACCAGTGCCTGTGATCCTTCAATTTCTTTGCCGTCTCAGATCAGAGGATGCAGAAATCCTGGCAGTGATCCCATTTTGGCCCAACAGGCCATGGTTTTCACTACTAACGCTTCTCAGTTACCGGGACTCGATCCCTCTTCCCCTCAGACCGGATCTCCTCTTTCAGGGCTCAATGTTGCACCCATGTCCAGCTCATCTGCATCTCAGGGTGTGGTGCTTGAGAGGGGAAGGCTTAAAGCGTTAGAATGTCCAGAAGAAGCCATTTCAACTCTTCTTAACGCTAGAAGAAATAGTACCAACAAAGTCTGAGTGTATCTGGTCAAAATGTACAGATCACATGTCTTCCTGAGGAAAAACCTTGCAGTTCCCCAGAGGTCCAAGACTTACTCAGTTTTTTTTTTACAAACGGGTTTGGACTTACTGTTAGCAGTCAGTTCTCTCTGAGTACAAATCTCAGCCATCTCTGCATTTTTCTGGAATCTCTTGGGCCAATCATCCTTTGGTCTGCCAGTTCTTCAAGGGCGCCATCCGGCTTAGACCCCGGAGAATGCCGAGGTTCCCTAAATGGGATCTACCTCTTGTCCTGGACTATCTTACCACGATCAGCTCTGATCCGGATAAACCACTATCAGCTAAAGATCTTACTCTCAAAACTGCCTTTTTAGTAGCGGTCACTTCAGCTAAAAGAGTCTCTGACATCAGAAATCTGGGTTCAAAGGAACCATTCTTGACCTTCTTTCCAGATAGAGCAGTATTAATTCCTATGCTGGGCTCAAATCCTAAAGTTACATCCATTTTCCATGAAAATCATGAAATTGTGCTGCCCACTTTTGGATTGTCTGAAGATCAAACTGTTCATCCCCTTGATGTAGGTCACACATTATGTCAATATCTGGAAATTACAGAATCTTTTAGGAAAACAGACTTTCTTTTCATTCTTCATGTAAAGAACAAAGGGAAACAGGCTTCAATCAGATCCATTGCAGCATGGATAGTTCAGACCATCCAGAGGGCATACAAAGCCAAGGGCATGGCTCCTCCAGAGGCAGTGTCTGCACACTCAACTCGAAGCATTTCAACTTCCTGGGCAGCCTCACGTCATGTCGCACCTGATGTTATATGTAGAACGGCTTTGTGGTTGTCAATCAATACTTTTGTTTCTCACTATTGTGTTGAGCCGGCTGCTTTATCTTCTCTAAATTTTGGTTTACAAGTGCTGTCAGTCGACAGTGTTAAATACAATTTTCTTGCCTCAGCATTTTGCCCACCCGGGTGTTTTTGGCGAGTTATTTCCCACACGTATGCTGCCATGGAGCCAGAAAATTTATTATCAAATACTTACCGTAATTTTCCTTTCCTGATAGGCTCCATGGCAGCAGGAGTCCCTCCCAATGCTTGGAGTCGGCTAGTTACGGAACACGGCTGAGAGCCCACAGCTGAAATTTATAGGGAGGGGTCCTAATGGGTAGTTAAGGAGGCGGGGCCTACCCACACGTATGCTGCCATGGAGCCTATCAGGAAAGGAAAATTACGGTAAGTATTTGATCATAAATTTTCCTTTTTTTGGCTGGAGCTACACTTTAAAAAAGTACCAGTACAAAATTACAAACAGATTCTACTTAACAACAAACCTACAGTCCCTGACTTGTTTGTACCGCCTGTATACTGCTGTTCAAAGTATATAGGGCCAAAGGGGCTGTTAATGACCTGGGCAGAGAGGGGGGAAACCCATGCTATTTTTCTCAATGATTTTCATCCATATTGCAGGGACCAGACATTACATTAAAGCCGCAAGCAGTATTAAATTACTTTTTTCTTATAGTAATGTCATTTTGTGCAGGGATAGTTCTAAACATGGGAAACACGTGCCACTTCACAGGCATACTATAGACACCCAGCAGGTACGATATTTAAATACATTTTTCAATATTTATTTTTCACTTTAACCACTTCAATACCGGGCTTTTATACCACCTCCATACCGGGTCTATTCTGACACTTCTCTCCTACATGTAAGAATCATCATTCTTTTGCTAGAAAATTACGCAGTACCCCCAAACATTATATATGTTTTTTTTAGCAGACACCCTAGGGAATAAAACGACCGTCATTTTGTAAAAAAAATTGTTTAATGAATTAAAAAAATAACAAAACAGTAAAGTTAGCCCAATTTTTTTGTATTATGTGAAACATCATGTTACACCGAGTAAATAGATACCCAACATGTCACGCTTTAATTATGCGCACACTCATGGAATGGCGCCAAACTTCGGTACTTAAAAATCTCCATAGGCAACGCTTTATTTATTTTTTTACAGGTTACCAGTTTAGATTTACAGAGGAGATCTAGTGCTAGGTTCGTTGCTGGCACACGTGTGCGTTTGCTTCTGCACGCAAGCTATCGGGGACAGGGGCATTTTAATATTTTTTTTTTAATCTTTTATTTATTTATTTGACTTATTTTTTTATTTATTTTTACACTTTTTTTCATTTTTTTTTACACTTTTATTCCTATTACAAGGAATGTAAACATCCCTTGTAATAGGAAATGTGTGTGACAGGTCCTCTTTAAGGAGAGATGCAGGGTCAATAAGACCTCACATCTCTCCTCCAGGCTGCCATCACATCGCGCCCGGGTCCTCTGACGGTCATAGAGATGACTGGTGACCATCTGGTCACCAGTCATCTCTATGCTTCCTGCCGACGCCAGACGATTCGTTCTCCGGGCCCCCGAAGGCACGGGAGAGCCCGCAGAAGCACCAGATGGCGGCGGGAGGGGGGGTGTCACCTCCCACGGCCTGTAAGAACGATCAAGCGGCGGAACCGCTGCTATGATCGTTCTTATGTCGTGCAGAATCGCCGGCTGAAGAAGAGGATATCTGGATGATGCCTCTGGCTGCAGGCATCATTCAGATATTCACCTGCAAACCCAGGCCGTCAATTGACGTCCACTTAGGATGGGAGATGGCATCTCTGGACGTCAATTGTCAATGGGCCGGTATTGAAGTGGTTAAGCATCATTAAAATCGCTGCTACCGGAAAAACTTTAGTTTTTAAAACTTTTTTTGCATTGATACATGTTCCCTTGGGCAAGACCTGGGTCGCCAAGCCTGTTTTAGGACAATAACTTGCATATTAGCATTTAAATTGAGCACTTTTGAATTTGAACGTTCGAGTCCCATAGACTTCAATGGGGTTCTAAAGTTTGTGTGAACGTTCGGTCCGTTCAAAGGTTCTGGTGCAAACAGAACGGAGGGGGGGGGGGGGTTGTTCAGCTCATCCCTAATAGGGAGGATCCCTCCATCCACCTCACTTGTATAGATGGAGAAATCAGTATGTTTTTTTTTTCATTCAGTCCATTAGCCGTATGAAAAAAAAAATAACTGTGTATACCCAGCCCAGCCAGTCTTAAATACAATCTTGTACTTGAAAAGATGGCATTGTATGAGGGTACAGAGTGCATGTGTGGGCTTAAAGGAGAAACACAGTCAAATCTCATTTGGCTGCACTTCTCCTATGAATCACAGGAGTGCAGTTTGTTCTGTGACCCGTTTTCAGCAGACAGCAACAATGAAGTCCGTCCACATGCCTGGACCGACAACTGCTGAGCCGAAAGCTCCCGCCCCCTCCACAGCCCAACACTCCAGTAAGCACAGAGGGGGGCGGAGCAGAGAGCTACTCACTGACAGTCACCAGCTCTCTACTCAGGGAGCCCTGAGAAATGAGCAATCAGTGGTGTTTGATCACTTGGTTCTCTGTTTTTGAACCGGGACAGATGCAGCATCAGACCAATGCTGTATCCACCTAGGTAAGTATGATTCTGCACGAAACAAACATACTTCTCTTTTAACCTGCAATATTTTGATAAATAGTTGTGTGGCCTTGTTGGTGACAAGTACAGTTACTCTTTAAATCACCAGACTGTATTTTATGGGAACTCTTTTGGTGAAGTATCTTGTGTTGAATTCTTGGCTCAACACACCTGCTGTGGTCATTATAAGAGGCACTCTTGCTTCCTGCTGATTTTTTAAACGCATTTTACATGTTTGGGTATGCATTAAAAGAAGTCTGAGCACAAAAAGATAGGCAGGGACACCCAGCACTCTCAGATTAACAACAAACATAGTTGGGAAATATGGCACTAAGCGCTGGATGGGCGCTTGGATGGGTCTCAGACATGTATTAGACATATAAGAAGATAGGGGCTGGCTCAACCCATAAGGGTACACCTATAACAGGGGTGCTCCACCTGTGGCACATGTGGCCCTCTGAGCCCTCTGATGTAGCCCTTGACTTCAAACCAGGGAAATGTATGCCTGGGGTCGGCAACTCATTGACCGTGATCTGAGCTTCCCGATCCGCCATCCCAGAGCATCAGAGTACATCGAGGAAGCAGGTGGTTAGTGAGGGGGTCCTGTTCAAGGCAGAGCGATACCAAGTGCACTTCACCTGGGGAGTGATGCCACCAGAAGCTGGAAGACGAAAAGAAGGGTACACATACACTGCGTATTTGCAATGGGCATATTAGCACCTACAATAGGGCCTATTAGGCTGCTTTCACACTGATCCGCGGGTGCAGCGCAGTGCACCTGTGGGTGTCCTGCGGGTTAGCTTTACTGAGCCATAGACTCCTATTATATCTTAAGGGTGTGGTGCACTTTCTGAAAATGCACTAAAACTCCTGAACGCCTGAATCCTGAAACTCACTTTCCGATATAAGATATAATAGAAGTCTATAAAGTCTACGCAAGATATAATAGAAGTCTATGGCAAAGTGCAGCAACCCAGAAAAGCTGCAGGTGCATCGGTGTGAAAGCACCTAATAGGGGGTCTGGGCAGTAAGGGCTTGTTTACATTTACATTTTGGAGGAAGGTAAAACCCCATAGTTTTGACATATTTTTACCACACAACCCCAACCACTGGTGTAGCATTAGTGGTTGCAATAGCAACCCTGCCCCTATACTCTAGGGTTTTTTTGGGACTTCTCTGTCACATTCTGTTTTGAACTTGGACAGGAAGGGTGGCGGGGCTGTAGGGCGGGGGCTGCATATACAGGAACCAATCCTCTCCATTTTCTTCCTGCAAATGCTAAAAGATGGCTTCTCCTCCTCCCTCCCACTGGAATTCAGCAGCAGCAGCAGGAGGAAATTTTTAATTATGCTATTCCAAATAGAAAAAGTGAAATTCTTGAAACTTACAGACAGATTGGTGGCAGATCAGAGTGGGTATTGGCAAAGCACAAGTTCGCGTTAACCAATAAGGGAAATAAAGCACTGTGCTCTACATTGTACAAAAACAATACAGATAACATCATAATAACATGATAATAAGAAGCAACCTACCTTTCAAAAAGTATAAACCATTTTTCTTTCTCCTCTGGAGTACTGCAAGAGAAAAACAGACAAAACCATACATATTAAACAATTCTACGTTCAGGGAATATATTACATTAAAGCCTAACTCCAGGAAAACAGCTAACTACTCAGCCAAGGCACATATTTCTAAACTGTTCTACCTGCCAAACAAATCTGTAACTCTCTTCAGCCAGTCTTGTGATTCAGAAACCACAGCCAGGTCAGTGACTTCAGTAAACTGAAACCATATACTAACTAGAAGTGATGGGATACCTAATTTAACACATGAACTCTCTTTTTACTGTAAACAGCAAATAAGCCCAAGACATTGCTATTATAAGTGAACAATAGCAGACAGCACCAGTAGGGGGTAAAATGTGGGGGGTGATCTGTAATTGTAGCTCTGGTTTATTTCAAGAGGACTATGGGCTGCTGTACAAAAGCAAATAAAACAAGAAACAAAATATTATTTTTACTAATGCGTTTTATGAAATGGAAAAAAAAAAACATAGGCAATTGAAACAATATAAAAATCTAGATAGATAGACACTATGGGCCAGATTCACAGAGCCATTACTTCGGTCTATCTCGCGTTAGACCGGAGTACTTTCAAATTACGTGCGTCGTTTCATTAGTCTGAATCCTCAAACCATGAAACGACGGCTTCGGGCTTCAATCCGACTGGCTTACGTGTTCGTACGCCTTCGGATCTACGCTGCAATAAATTTGCGGCCACTGGGTGGAGTTCCCGTCGTTTTCCGCGTCGGGGTATGCAAATGAGCTTTTTCCGACGATCCACAAAGTTACGAGCGTCATTCGCAATCTCTTACGGCATCTGTAGTCATCTTTTTGCTGCGTAAAGTTATTCCAGCTTTTATTTGGTCTAGTATTAGACAGCCCATGTTAAGTATGGCCGTCGTTCCCGCGTCGAATTTCAACGTTTTTTTTTTTTTTTTTTTTACGTAAGTCGTCCGGGAATAGGAATGTACGTAAACGATGCTACTCAAACAAAAAATGACGTAACGACGTTATTTCGCGTAATGCACGGCGGGAAATTTCTGAACGGAGCATGCGCAGTTCGATCGCCGCGGGGACGCGCCTAATTTAAATGCTTTACGCCCCCTAATCGCGTATTTCGATTCCGCCGCGAGAAATACACTACGCCGCCGTACCTTACGGGCCAAAATCTACATGAATTCGTTGTAGAGCCAGGTAAAATACGGTGGCGTAGTGTATCTCTGATACTCTGCGCCAATGTAATTGTACCTGAATCTGGCCCAATATTACCAAAAGTATTGGGACACCCATCTTTACACGCACATGAACTTTAACCTCCCTGGCGGTATGATTATGTCTGGAATTTTGTACCAAAAGCGGTACAATTATTTTGCATGGAAATTCTGCGTTTTATATTGTAGGCCTGCAATTCTTAGGAATAACTCACTTACATCTGTCCAAACAAGAGTCTAGTAGACATCCCGGGTATGATAAAATCATAAAATTATAATATAATAAATAACTATAAATAATTATAACAAATGATAATGTAATTATAATAAAAATTATTCAATAATGTATTCAAATCAAAAACACTGAAATTTGCTCAGTTGCAGAATTGTCGCTGTCATTACTTTTATTTTATTTTTTTATGACGGATTTCCCCACAAATCGCTGTCACATTTATTATTGCTGTTTTCTAGCTGCTCTAAAATCACTTTTGACATAAAGAGACACTTTTGGTTGCTGTGGACAATCTCCAGTTTACAGGCACAAAAAAAATGTTTTTATTATATAAAAGTATATGTAGGACACTGGGCAGACCACTAGAGACAAGGGGGGGGGGTGTATTTTTTACATACAGTACTGTAATCTATAAGATTACAGTATACTGTATGTAATGTGTTTGTTTACTTTTTTGAATTTGGTGCTGGTCTCTGCCCCTGTGCGCCGTAACGTTGCAGGGAACGGAGATCGGTGGCACACAGGCACTGTGTAAATCAAATGGAGGACGCCGCTCGCTCACACAGCGGGGATGCATCGCTGCATCCAGGGACAATGTAAGTACAATAACCTGCCTGGAAAAGGTAAGCCAGCACGCGCTGCAGGCTCTGCACAGCTACCCGAGTGTGACTTGGGGTTACCGATAATTGCATAGAAAATCCACCCCGAGTCACGCTCGGGGTCACTGCTAAGGGGGTTAAAGGCATGCCAGTCTTAGTCCATAGGGTTCAATATTGAGTTGGCAATTTTTTTATTTTGAGAATCTTGCAAACAAGAAACACATTCCAACTTTTTTTTTTTTTTTATACAAAAATACAAAAAATAAATATTATAGATATTTTTTTTCCTTTTTTTTTTTTTCTTTTTTTTTATGCATAACATATTATATACATAATAAAGGCTTACTTCAACCAATAATACATGAACACATCACTAAATAAAGCAAAAATTCTACACATCTCTACACTCAACTTGAATAACATTCAGACCAAGAAACAGATTATCATGTGTATGTAGCCTTTCTTCAAAAATGGTATCCTTGAAAATCTAAGGGAGTGTCCAGAGAGAAACCAGGGAAAGAACCCAACACCCATAGATCAACAAACAGCAGCTACAGGCCTGATATTCCTCCACGCCTTTATCCAGACCCTTTGCTGCCATCTGTCTTTCTCGAGACCCCGAATTTTCCCTACCTCACCATGAATCTCACACACCACCACCGGAACAGGAAGGACTTTCTGCCGAAGGGATACCTGACACCGTGCATTCCAAGTGTAATATCGGACTACTAAGCTGACTAGAAAAAGAGTGTGCAAATCAAATCCCTTGCGATTCTACAATGCTCCATACACCCACTCAGCATAAGACATGCTAGACAAGAAAGGAATATTCAGAGCCCTCCCCACCTTTTTATAGACTTCTATATTGAAAGGGCACTGAAGCAAAGAGTGGTCCATGGTTTCCACTTCACCCTGACACTCCGCTCTTGGACAACCACGATTGTCCAAAGAGCGGCACTTCACGTTCCCCCTCACATAGAGCCTACTGTGGAAAGCGAGCCAGGCCTGGTCCCCAAATTTCAAGGGAATCCGCTCAGAATTTATTAAACGTAAACCCTCCCTCATAATATGACCTGGGCAATCTCTTAAGGCCAGTGACGCATGAAAGACAGTACCCACGATCCTCTCACCCAGGAGTCTCCTAGGGAGGGACCTGATATCCTCTGCTGTCACATGCCACCATTTAAAAAATTTTCAGGCACGGGGCAACATAAGCCGGGAGCTTACCATGCTTGATCCTGAGGCGGCGTACACACGTACGAGAACCTCGACGGGCGGAACACATCGTTCCGCCCGTCGAGGCTCTCGGCCGGCCGTCGAAATCGGCGACCCGCCCGTCGGGAATGGCAACCAGCCATTCATCCAGGCGGGCCGTCGAGCAAAAAGAGAGCCTGCTCTCTATTCGCTCGAGGGGATTCCCGACGGGCGGGGCGAGCCAGGAGCGTACACACGGCCGAGGTTCTCGCTGGAATGCAGCTCCCAGCGAGGTTCTCGCTGGTTTCTAGCGAGAACCTCGGTCGTGTGTACGCCGCCTTAGGCTTTTCACTGGCCCGCCACTCTCCCAACAGCCCAGAAAAGGTCTAAACCAGATCTGGAAAATACCCACCCATCCAGGCGGTCTCTCTGCCAGCATGTTACCAAAATTGTGTTTTAAAAACATCAGAGAGAAGAATACAACCGGGTTGACCATCCCTAAGCCACCCTTCTGCCTAGATAGGTAAGTTACATTCCGCTTCACAAGATTCAGCCTGTTCCCCCATAGTAATTGGAAGAAACAACTATAAATCCTGGTATAGAAAGATTCCGGCAAGATGCAAACGAAGCTGACATACAGAAAGGTAGGAATCAGGTAGGTCTTGATCAAGTCCACCCTTTCCCTCAAGTAGAGCCGCCACCCTTTCCAGCTTTTCACCTTGACATCAGCATCATTTAGCCTGGCTTCCCAATTTAACTTCCTGTAATCATCAGGGCCAAACTCGATGCCTAATATTTTGACTTTCTGCTGAGGCCTCGGGAAGATGTCCGGAAGTGCAAAGCTCTCATCTCCCTCGCTCATCCAAAAAACGTCACTTTTATCACGGTTGACCTTGGAGCCTGATGCCTCGGAATACTGCTCTATAACTGAGACCACCTCTTGCGCCTCCTCTGTCCCTGAGATAAAAACAGAAACGTCATCAGTATAGGCTACAACCCTCAAGGGCGGCTCACCAGCAGTGCCCACCGGCACGCCGCACAACGGTCCGCTCTCTAGCCTTCTGATGAAGGGGTCGATTGCGAAAACGTATAGCAAAGGGCTCAGCGGACACCCCTGGCGCACCCCTGATCCAACCCTGAAGGGCCGTCCAACCCAACTGTTAACAAGCATGAAGCTCTCTGCCTCTCTGTATAAAGTCTTAAGCCATCCAATAAACCCACCCTCCAGGCCATACTTGTCAAGGAAAAGCCAGAGGTACTCATGATTGACACGATAAAAAGCCTTCGACTGATCCAATGCCAGCAAGTACTTTCCCCAGCCCTCAGCCCTCAGCCCTGCAACGCTCCAGAGCCTCCGGGACAGCTAACACCGCTGAAAAAGTGCTCCTGCCCTGGATTCAACAGCGCTGCTGACGAGAAAGCAATCTGTCTGCTACTGACGACAAGCGGCAGAAAATTATCTTTGCCAGAATCTTTCTATCGACATTGAGAAGGCTAATGGGGCGCCAATTCTCAATCATCGAGGGATCCTTACCTTTTGACAACAGAATAACAGATTGTCGCATGGAGGGAGGGAGCCAGCCATTAAATACCTCCACAAGATAAGGTACCAAGCTGGATTTGAAAGTCTTATAAAATTCAGCCGTCAATCCGTCTGGCCCAGGTGTTTTCTTAATGGCCAGACCGTCTATAGCTTTTACTACCTCTTCTGCTGTGATTACCCCCGTCAAACTTGCCAGCGGAATGTTATTTCCCAGATCTGGTGTAGAATCCAGAAAACTTGACATCTGTGCCCGATCGAGGTACTTCTCCCCCAGAAGTTCCACATAAAAAGACCTCCAGGATCCCTGACCTGGATTTCGTCAAAGAGCCCGTACTATCCCTTAGCCCAACAACCGTCTTAACTGCTGCGCTTTGTTTGCAGTTCTGATAAGGGTCGGGCGAGTGATATTTCCCGTAGTCCCTTTCCAGAACCAAAGAAGCGTGCCGGTCATACTGATACTTCCTAAGGAGAAGTTTCACCTCAGAGATTGCCCATGAATCTCCACCATTCGAGACAAGGCGATCAAGTTTTCTCCGCAGCTGCTGGTAGGCAATGTACTTACCAAGCTGTTTCCTTTTTCCTATGGCCTTGAAAAACCCACTAATCCGGCTTTTGACAAGCTCCCACCACTCCGACTTACTGCTGCAGAAATCCAGGATGGTTACCTGAGCCTGAAAAAAATCCTCAAAAGATTGTCTTACCTCCTCGTCATCCAGCAGAGCCGAATTCATCCTCCAAATACCCTTTCCTTTAGGTGGCATATCTGAAGCATTAAGAATAATAGACAGCATAAGGTGATCAGAGAACTCCACCATACGACACTCAGGAGCCGAAAAGGCCCCCTTAAAAAAAAACCTGTCTATCCTGCTCTCACAACTGCCTCTCTTAAATGTGTACCCCGTGCTGTCTAGGCAACGCTTAATATGCGCATCTTCCAGACCTGCTTCCCTGGCTATCATATTAAGAAAGACGCTATCATATCTCAGGTTGTCAGTGGAGCCTTTCCTGTCTTTGAGCCTAGTGACGGTGTTAAAATCACCTCCAAAGACAACTTGTCGAGATGTAAAAAGGAAAGGCTTAATCTTTGTAAAGAGGCATTTCCTCTCCCATCTAGTTTGTGGTCCATAAATATTTACCAGACGTAGATCATGCCCCTTCACAGAGACGTCCAGGACCATACACCTTCCAATCTCTACCTCGATAACCCGCTGACACGTTACCATGCCAGTAAAAAGTACTGCAACTCCGCTGTAAGGCTCGGCCGCAAGAGACCAGAAGGAGGGCCCACGTCTCCACTCCCCCTTTGCCAGGTGGACATCGGCAAGGCAATTTAGCCGGGTCTCTTGCAAAAATACAACATCAGCATCCATTTCGCTGAGCAAAAATAAGGCCATATTGCGAGCCCCTACAGATTTTATGCTGGCAACATTAATCGTTGCCACTTTTATCGGAGTGGGAACTGCCATTAGGAGGTAGGCGTTTCTTAGCCTGAGCACCCTCCTCCTTTACTGGAGACCCTGGCCTCTTTAGGGAACCTTCTCCCTCATCCTCCTCCATCTGAGACACGGAATTAGAAGACTCCTCTTCCCCATCAGATAAGGACCCAAACTTGTTTCCCAGAGGTAGATCTTCTACCTCTAAAGATGAAGCCGAGGAGGCAGAGGTCAGGACTACTTTATTCCTCCTTCTGCTCACCTTGGTCCACTCTCCCTCCTCCCCTAAAACATTACCCTTAAAGGCCTCATCTATATCATTAGCAGTGGCAACTTCCCCCTTCTTCCCCTTAGAACCTCCACTAGAGGTCTTACGTTTCCCCAGGGAAGGTCCCAACGAAGCTGCCACCTCAGATCGGCATGAATCCGCCCCTTTGGCAGCCTCAGCTAATCTGGATGACTTGGATACATCAGGAACACTGGGTATCTGAAACACTGGGGAAGAACACACAACAGAAGTAGACACTGACACAGTAGGAAGCACAGACTGGGAAGCAGACACAGGAGGGGTCACACCTTCAGATTGGGAAACTGACACCTGGGGGGACCCCTCAGGACTAGCTGAAACAGCTCCACCAACCCCTTGCTGCCCCCCACGTTCCTCCTCCTCCATTTTCAGCAGTTCTTCCGCCAACCCTGGCTGATTATGGAGGGATTCAGGGCAAAGGCTATAGGGGTGACGTAACTTGTTACAAAGATTACAACGAATATTATTGCAGTCCTTTGCAACATGGTCTGAGCCCTGACAGAGGGAACATTTCTGCATAGTACATGAGCTTGAAAAATGTCCCTTTTCACCACAGCGGTGACATAACTTTGGTTGTACTGCATAAAAGGTAATGATCCTGTCACGACCTATAAAGGCAGAGGAAGGGATGTGCTTAACAACATTACCGGTGACATGCAGTTTTACTAATACTGTCCATCCTCCTGTCCATATCCCCCTGTCATCTACAACCTTCCTCAAGGGGGCTTGGACATCCGCATATCTCCCCAACCACACCCCCAGATCCGCAGCAGGAATGGACTCATTACTCACTAGAATGGTAACGTTTTTATATAATGGCTGGCGGGAGACTACTTTAGGTGACAAACCTGCCCATCTTGGGGACTTCTTGCACTTCTGCTCATACCTCTCCCAAAAGACATCTAATCTTTCTGCCTTGACAAAGGAGAGGTCATACTTATATGACCCAACTGGGCTGATAAGGGCAAAAATCTCCTCCGCTTTAAAACCCATCCCCAGAATGCGGTCCACCACATCTCTCCTATTTGGGGGGGCCTTCTCCAATCCACCTCAATTGGACCACATTGTAGCATTTAAAGGAGCTACCAGATGGTGTCATATTGACCTGACCTTCAGTCACATCACTCCTAGCAACCACAGAATAAATGGCCCAACTCACCCCTGGCACAGCTGCAGCCACTGCTGCAGCATAGGAAATAACCACACTCCTTGCAACATCACTCTTAGGTACAGACCCCCATTTAGATAAAGCAGCACCAACATTATTGTCAGGAGCAGAGACTTCTGACACAGAAATGTCATTTACATTGCCCTTGGTAATTCTACCTTCATTACCAGTAACTGAAGGGTTACCAACAGTGATGTCTTTATCATTACTCTTCACAGCAGAGAACACACACCCTTCACTGGCTGGCTGTACACAGATGGAAGTCTCCGCCCTCTACTGCACAATCCATAGGAACTACACCTCTATTGTGTTGTATAGGCAAGTTCTGAACAAAACCTGCTTTTACTTTCACCTCATGTTTCAAAGGTTTTGGGGGGACATCATTATCCTCCTCTTCATCCTCAGATGATCCAGACACTGCAACCTTGCGACCATGCAAAGGTGATTCCATTTCTGCAATGAAGTTCATCATACCTGCTCCCTTCACAGGCTCAGATGGATCATCTTGCTCCATAGCCTCCTGCTGCGGTGGTAAGGGCACAGAACTTTCCTGGCCCGATGACATACTGCCAGACAAAACACCTGACTGCTGATCACCTGCAGCCTGTGTGCCAGAGCTTTCACCACTGTCTTCAGGCATACTGGTACTTGGCTTAGAATGCAAAGATTTTCCAGCGTGCTGGCCAGAAACACAATCCGAGCCCACAGAAACTTTTTTGCTTTGCACTGACCTTGGCTTCTCGCACTCTGGTGATGCCTGTCCTCCACTGGCCTCTATAGCCCCTCTGCCCATTGCACGGAAGCGATCATCATTGCCATATTTCTCCTTGAAAGCACTGTTGGTTTCTTTCAATGTAGCCACCAGCAGACTCTGCTTTTCCACTTTGGCCTCCGAAGCCATTAACTCAGGCCGCATCTGTCTCCTCTTGGAACTATGCAGCCGATCACTTGCGATTTTTTTTTGCTTGAAATCAAAGTTCAACTTTGCCAGTACTTCCTCCTCCTTGGCGATTCTCGCAATCCTGGCACAAACCTTCTGTCTGTAGGTTGCCAGGCTTTCCCCTTTAGCTGGGCCATTTCCCAGGTCCTCAAACACTGGTATGGGAGGACCGGTACTCTGGCCATCCGGGGGATCTTCCCCTGGGTCCACCCCAGGTTCCTGCATCCACTCTGGGTATAGGGAGTAATCAAGCTCCCTGGATCAGTAGGCCTCACTGGAGCTCAGGAGAACAGCAGAAGTGCAGCCACACCCTTTGCAGCTATAACAGCTTCAACTCTTCTGGGAAGGCTGTCCACAAGTTTTTCAAGTGTGACTATGTGAATGTTTGACCATTCTTATAGAAGCATATTTGTGAGGTCAGGCAATGATGTGGAAGAGCAGGCCTGGCTCACAATATCCGCTCTAATTCATCCTAAAAGTGTTTTATTGGGTTGAGGTCAGGACTCTTTGCAGGCCAAACTCGCTCATCCATGTCTTTATGAACCTTGATTTGTGCACTGGTGCGTAGTCATGTTGGAAGACCAAGCGGCCATCCCCAAACTTTTTCCACAAATTTGGGAACATACAATTTTCCAAAATGTCTTGGTATGCTGATGCCTTCATGTTCTCATGTTCTCTATCTAATTCCTCGGAAAAAAAAAGTCAGATGGGGCATACACACGGTCGGAATTTCCGATGGAAAAAGTCAGTCTGACTTTTTCCATCGGAAATTCCGATCGTGTGTACGATGCTTTAGTCAGGAACTAAAAGACAGATTTTTTTTGTTGTGCAAAGTTCTTCTGCTCTGGGACTGTCTGTTCCTGGGTGTCCTTGTCTTGTGCGTGGTTTACCACAGCCAATACCAGTTTAGCTCTATATATATATATATATATATATATATATATATATATATATTCACTGTATTACACTGCTAATTGGACGCCTGGTGCAGCACTGCTGAAGCACACTCGGAAACCACAGCATAACTGGAAGGAGATCAGTGTTCTCCACAGTGTTATTTTAGGAAACAATGTACTCCTGCCAGTTTTCCAGCAACAAGAACAGACTCTTGATAAACATTTGGATTTTGTCACATATGTTTCTAAGCAGGTGTACTCAGCAATCATTCTCCAACTGAAACTTCAAATGAAACATATTGGTAGAATTGTATTAAGATGTTATGTCTGTGAATGGTATACGTGGCTATGGCACTTTATTTTAACTTTTAAAAGTGTGAGCTTAAATAGACTCTGTACTGTAGGAGCCATCTGTTTAAATCTTTGATGTGATGGTTTCAGTATTACAAAGATTGTCACAGGGGAAACTTCACTTCTGAGTGTTTCAATGGCAGGCCTGTAAACTTTAGAAGGAGCCTTAATGGGTTCAAAGCAACCTCTGAGGTTCAAAATAAATGCAGATCAAAGGTCCCTGCCAATGAAGACACACTGGGATTGATTTATTAAAACTGGAGAGTGCAAAATATGGTGCAGCTCTGCATAGAAGCCAATCAGCATCCAGGTTTTTTGGTCAAAGCTTAAAGAGGAGTTCCACCCTAAAAACAAAGTTTCCCTTAATCCCCTCCCCTCCCCCTTACATGCCACATTTGGCATGTAATTTTTTTTTGGGGGGGGGGAGTGGGGGCTTCAGGAGGAGTGGGACTTCCTGTTTCCGCCGAGGGGCTGGTTAGGCGATTAAGCCTTAATCGCCTACACCAGCCCCTCCCTGTAGGCGATCGCATGGGACACATGACAGGTCCCATGCGATCGCCTGTCCAATCAGTGATGAGCCGCACCGCGCGCGCATGCACAGTGCGGCTCGCGCATGCGCAGTGGGTGCCCGGCCGTGAAGCCGAAGGCTGTCACGGCTGGGTGCCCATAGTCGGGATGGAGACGCCCGCCGGGGAGGGGGGGAGAGGAGCGGAGCCCCGGTCGGCGCGTCGCTGGAACGCAGGAGCAGGTAAGTGAGTGTTTATTAAAAGCCAGAAGCTACACTTTTTGTAGCTGCTGACTTTTAATAGACACCATTTTTGGCTGGAACACCCCTTTAATTGAACAAGCTGAAGTTAGAAGCTGATTGTTTACAATGCAGAGCTGCACCAGATTTTCCACTCTCCAATTTTAGTAAATTAACCCCACCATAGTTATTTTTCCAGCAGACCATATGTCTTCAACCTGTTGTGAACAAGGCTGTTGCGGCTAAAACACGTCTACCTCTGCTGTATTTTTATCCTTATGGAGATATAATAAATTCAGACTGATTTAAAGGGCATGTATGGAGTTGCGAATTGTCCTTTATCCATTCATCACGTTGGTAGCTGAGCAACTGCACATCCTGTGCCCGACAGCTCAGGAGGAGTTTCATTAATCTGGGGTAGTAGCACCTTTCGTTGTTGTTTATGGATATGTCTCCAACCTTCTCTCCATTCCAGTACTGCAGGCTGAGATGCCTAGATGTGTCGAATGCCTGTGTACCCCACCACATGCTCTATGGTTCCTTCCTCCAACCCCTATGTCACTGCTAAGGACTCTAATAAGGTAAGGGTCGGAGGCCAACGATACCTTTGGAGGCTGCAGAGTAGAGCTGCACAATTATTCATTAAAAGTTTGCGATCTCTATTTAACCTCCCACACGATCTTAATCCAGAATTTCTATGATTCATGTAAAAAGTGCTGATACTAAGCCCTTGCACAAGTATCGGTACTCATGCAAATGCTCTGACAACCGAAACCGATACTTTAAGGCTCGGTTTTTTCATCTGGCGGAGGGATTCCCCGAACTGACAGCTGAAATGTAAAAAAAAAAGCCTTAATTTTTTTATTATTTACTTCAATTTTATAAACTATTAATAATTAAAAAGTTTTTTTTGTTTGATTTCTTCATTAATATTTTTACACCTTTAACATATATTTACACGTTTCACATTGAATAAAAAGCACAAAATAAAAATATATATACATATATATTTCATTTGTAAAATAACTTTTCAATGCTTTGTACCATTGCCAACAGCTGAAATGTAAACATAAAAGTTGCGGTAGGTTTTGGTAATTGGTATCGGTAAGTGCTAATAAAAAAAGACCCTAATATAACTTAATGGTCATTTTTTTTTTAGTTCTTTACATATTACAGTTACATTATAGTTAGTCAGTTCAACCAAAAAAATCATACCATCCCATATACACAATCCTTCAGCCACAGTTGATCCAGAGAAAGTTGAAAAACCGCAGCAAAAGCATGCTCCAATTTGCTACAGCAGGGGAAAAAATTCCTTCCTGATCCCCCTGAGAGGCAATCGTATTTTCCCTGGATCAACCTATACCTATACCTATAAATATTAGTACCCAGTTATATTATGTACATTTAAGAATGTATCCGGTCCTTTTTTTTAAAAATCTACTGAGCTTGTCAGAACCACCTCTTACTGTGAAGAAACCTTTCCGTATTTGGAGATTATTTTTTTTTTTTGCTCTAGACTTAAGTGCCCCCCTGTCCTGTTTGTTGACCTTAAACTGAATAATTCAACACCAAGTTCACTATATGGACCCCTTATATATTTGTACATGTTGATTATACCCCCCTCAATCTCCTCTTCTGAGGAGAGAATAAATTCAGTTCCTCTAATCTTTCCTCATAGCTGAGCTCCTCCATGCCTCTTATCAGTTTGGTTGCCCTTCTCTGCACTAACTCCAGTTCCCCGATATCCTTTTTGAGAACTGGGGCCCAAAACTGAACTGCATATTCCAGATGAGGTCTTACTAATGATTTGTACAGGGGCAAAATGATATCCCTATCTCTGGAGTCCATACCTCTCTTAATACAAGACAGGACTTTGCTCACTTTGGAAACTGCAGCTTGGCATTGCATGCCATTATTGAGCTTATGATCTACCAAAACCCCCAGATCCTTCTCCACTACGGATTCCCCTAATTGTAGTACCCCCCCCCCCCCCCAGTATGTATGATGCATGCATATTCTTAGCCCCCAAGTGCATAACTTTATATTTATCAACATTAAACTTAATTTGCCACTTAATTGCCCAATTAGACAATTAGTGCATTGAGGTCGGCTTGTAAATTGGAGACATCCTGTAAGGACGTTATTCCACTGCATAGCTTGGTGTCATCTGCAAAGACAGAAATTTTACTTTTGATCCCAGACCCAATATCATTTATAAAGATATTAAAAAGTAAGGGTCCCAACACTGAACCTTGGGGTACACCACTGATACCCTTAGACCATTCAGAGTAAGAATCATTAACCATTACTCTCTGAATTCTGTTTTATAGCCAGTTTTCTATCTATTTACAAACTGATAGTTCCAATCCTGTAGACTTCACCTTACACATGAGCCGAGTGTGGGGAACTGTGTTATATTATTTTTCATTACATTTCTTTAAATTTGATTTAATTGCCATCTTGTTTGATAACCCAATGTTTAGGGGTTGTAAATCTTTAAATTAAACATTTTCTTCAGAGTTGTGGGAGAATCGTAATCTGTATTCTAAGCAAAAAATCATGATTCTCATTTTAGATTTATTGAGAAAGAGATCACCAAACACAGGATGGACTGTGGGTTTCTATAATAGTGCAGTGCCACGTCCTAAAATATATTGAAACAGCAAATGTTAGGGGTAGACAAAAATGGACTTTGTAGGCACCAATTATAAAAATATGAATACGTTTATTGACACAAAACCCAAAAAGGGTTATTGTGCCGACAGAAAAAATAACACAATAAAATAAATTAAAACGTTAAAAACAAAAGGAAAGAATCACAATAACAGCTGTGTTAACAGCAAAAATGATCCAATAATGATCCAGAAGGAAGCATCAGATCTCCAAAGAGATGTAATGACTATCATATATCATAGGACGTAGAAAAGCTTGACATATTTCGCGGAGACTGCTTCTTCGAGAGCTATTAGTATTTCATACAAAGTATTGGAATATGCTTGAAGATGGATAATCCTAAACAGGATTATAATAATGGGTAATGCATTCAGACTTCCAAAAATGCCTTGTTAGTATTCAAAGTGGAGCACATCTATCAGCCACAAAAAAGTAGACCATTGCCTGGTAGGCTGGATGTGTGGAGATGGTTTACAAACTAGTAAAGTGAAGCAAGTGTCACCTAGAGTTTAAGAGGTACATCTAAAGTGAGATTTAGCCAAGTAAGTTACTGCAATAACTGTGTCATTGATGTGGTATCACCAAGAGGGCAATCATAAGGGAAGTCCGATGGATGAACGTGGGTGGAATATTACCTACTAATCTCATTTTATCCAGAATCATGCAGCTCAACTGCAGAGTATAATTGTTCTTCTACAACTGGACAATTAAAGTGTTTGTAAAACTTTATGCCTCATACACACGACCATTTTCCTCGACAGATTCCATCAAGAAACTTGGTAGCAGGGCTTTTTTGCTGAGGAAAACGGTCATGTGTATGCTTTTCATCGAGAAAACTGTCGAGGAACTCAGCGAAGAAAACAGAGAACAAGTTCTCTTTTTCCTCGTCGGGAGTCTCAATTTCCTCGTCGGGGTGGTTTATCGATGAGAAATACGTTCGTGTGTATGCTTAGAAACCCACGCATGCTCAGAATAAAGTATGAGACGGGAGTGCACCTTCGGTAAAAGTAGCGTTTGTAATGGAAATAGCACATTATCACGCTGTAACAGACTGAAAAGTGCAAATCGTCTGTCACCAAACTTTTACTTAACACTCAGTAACATGAGATTAGCAAAAGCAGCCCCAAGGGTTGTGCCAGTGGAATCGAACTTCCCCTGCCGTCTATGTGTTGTAGTTCCAGCGGATTAACAGACTCAGCTCTCCTGTGCTCTCCTGTGTGCTGTGTGAAGGGGGTGTGTTCCTTCCCTCCAATCAGCTCTTGGAGCTCTCCTCACTGAGCTATGCAGATTATAACTTCAGCTCTCTACCGCCTTTTTTCTAAACAGCTCAGACAAGCTTTATAAGTTCTGCACTTTTAATGGTTGTAGAGATTATTACAGATAAACAGGTACAACTTATTTGGGAGGGTTTGTTTCATCTCTGTGTATTACCTGATACACTGTCAAGTTACTATTGTTTCCCCCATTCTAAAGATTTCCCCTCACATTCTGTCCTAGAGACACAACAGAAAGTAAAAGGAAATCTCCCAAAAGTAAGGGGGGAATTCCACCCTGGATTATTATCACCAAAACAGGTGTCACAATTAAAACATGTCCCCTCACTTTCTGTTCTAGTGGCAACTGTAACATTTTAGATTATTTACTTTCTGTTCCATTTACAGGGGTCATTAGAAACACAGATGACAGAGTTTTTATCAGATGGGCCCCCTATTCAAAAATAGAAAAAACATTTTGGTTTAAATTAAAGTAAAGCCCACTCTTTATGCATCTTTGTAAAGTCAATCATCTTTCTCTTTACTTTCCTATGTGGCTCAGTGGGAACCAGACTTGGAAACTAAGATTGACCCAGCGGACTGGAGCAAGACTTGGTCTTCTGTTGCTAAATGTTCATTTAACACTGCCACAAAAAGTTGCTGTGGTGGTATTGGGTCCCTGTTAGTATAGTCATTGCCAACCCAACTTCTAGTGACCGCTGTTTTGAGGGGTGTGGCCATAGTGGGGATGTTTTGCACATCTGGTGGACATATCTGTAACCAGTAGGGTTTTGGTCTTGAGTATTTGGTCTGCTGTATTTCCTGTTCCACCTGAACATCAGAAAGAAGGCTTCATTTGCTTTGCTGCACAGCACCATTCCAAGCTTATTTGCTCATCAATAAAATATGGCATCCTATCTGTTCAAAGCAGCCAAGAGAATGATTGCCCAGGCCTAGAAGAAACCCACAGTTCCCTTTCAGGGAGTGAGAGACCAGTTGATGGATGTGATGCTTAATGAACGAATGTCTAGTATTCTTAAGGACACGCAAAATTTGGAACCATGGTTGGCGTATGCCTTCACTGACCTCCCCCTGACAAGCGTGGGCTGGCTCTAACCGGTTTCTCCGATGATCTTGAGTCCCTACTCTTCCCCTCTCCCTCTTACTTTGCCTTTGTCTTTCTTTTTTTCTCTTGATAGGTTTCTAAGCCCTATTTAGTCTCTTGTGCCCAGGAATAATCACAATATGGTTTGCTCGCTTATTTATCCTGGCTGATTTTGTTAACCATGGGACTTCCCTAGGAACCTATGCATATTATATTAAGGTTTACTATGATTATCTGTGGAGGATGTTCCTCCACTTTTGTCTATGTTATATATGTTTGTTTTCCCTTATGCCACCAATCATAGCCCCTGCATGGGCGGACAAGGTGTCTTTTTGTGTTACTGTGTTTTAATGATATAATTGAATACAAATTATTGAACCAGAAATTAAATTAAAGGCCCATGATTAGTTTGCCTAAGACAGTGGTAAGTTTTCTCCTGTGATTTATTTGCTGAAAGGTCCTGTTGTCCTAGGCAAAGCTATCTGAACAAATTGTGTTGCACCGAGGGAAAGCCGGTCTGTAATATTATAATAATTGCCATTAAAAATGATCAGCTCCTAGAAATTAGAATTTGTTTTGTCTCCCTCAAATTCAAGTCCAGTGTTTAGCATGACCTCTGGATCACAGTTACTCATTACGGAACAAGTCGAAGGCTTTAATCACACTCAGTCCTTTGGATGAACTCTCAGTCATAAAACCTTGATCTATATAGCATATGTTGCTATTTTACTACAGGGTATTTTAGGAGAATCTAAGCAGAGATGAAAAGGCAATCAAGGCATGGAATAGAACACATATAATAGGAGGTCTAGTCATCATCGCTCCTAATATTTGTCCACATTACTGGCAATTCTTCACGAAGGATCAGTTACCCTCCAACCCATTCCATCTTCATCCACCAAGTATTGCTCAATGCTCACATTCCACCTTGGCCTTTCTGATTAAGTCTGCCGCTGTTAGGAAAGCCAGTGGGGAATGGGGAATGTTCAAATTTTCCTTGCTGCTTTACAGAAATGAAAGTGTCTGCAAATATCAGGGATTGCTGTCCCAGTCAGGGAATGTATGTATCTACATAGGCAGAACCTGACCATGACACACACCACTTTGAATGTCTTCAGTCACTAACGTCATTTGGCCTGAATGAAACTATCTTGGGAGATCACAAATGATTTTCTTCGGAAGAGGCTGGATATACTGGAGATACTAAAATAAGGGGATAAGGCTGATTACTGGAAAACTATCATTTTTTTTTCTAAGTAGAACACTAGAAAATCACATTTGTGAAGTAAGCTGGCCATACCATTATGGGTTGGGCTCTATGTTTACCTAATTACCCCCTGAAACATTTAGTAAATACCTGTTGATCCTCTGGATACACACATCCTGTGATAGGGAGACAATGCTCTGCCTTCTGCCATGAAAGCACTGCAGTGTTGTGTTTCTTGCTGCTGCTGTAGCTGCTTAGATGTTGGCACTGCTTATAGCCTTATCAGTGAACAGTAATGCCTATCTCCACCCATTGTCCTTTATATTGACAGCTCGTTGCTTTCTTTTTAGACACTTAACATGCTAATTTGCCTTGAAAATGTTTGTTAACCACTTCCGGACCAGCTGCCTGACGTTATACTGCGGCAGGTTGGCTCCCTTGCGCAAGCCGTCATAGCTGTATGTCGGCTCTTTAAGACACTTTTGCAGGCACACCCCTGAACTCTATCCTGTACATATCACACTTCTAAACTCTTTGTATGTACCGCACTTCTGAATAATAAAAGAGTAGATACATAGTCCTAAAGATACAACCAGTACTTTGAGGGAAACCATACTGCTGAAGCGGCCTGTGATGAAATTGAGTTTGACCCCCCCTGGCATAGCATGAGCATAGGAAGAGGGGGAGAGCAGAGTGCTGAAACCAGACTTGAATGGTTTCATTGCTTCTCTTGTGGACTTTACAGGATAAATTGCACCACAGGGCCTGCAGCTACAGAGATCAGTGAGGCCTTGCTTCAGGCTGGGTAAACACTGTTACGATGCACCCCCAAAGACGACATAACTGTACTGCAGGGTATCACAACACACAGCAAAGTGCTTTGGGTTCCCCCAACAAAGGGTTATTGAGGTTTTAAAAATGCTGGGATGCGTTGGTAGCTCATTTTAAAGAAATTAACGTATAATGTAATGCAAGTTAGTGCACCAGCCTTAAAGCGTATTTACTGTGCAGAATTTGTAAATACATTAAAATCCTGAATTGCGAGAAACATAATTCATTCCGGAAACATGCTTTTAATCCAAAGCACTTGTATATCAAAGCAAATTTCCCCATAAGAAATAATGGTTTTACAACCATTTATTCATAAGGCCTTCAGTTTAAGTCCATATAAAAATATTATAGCAATGTGATAGGTTGTGTAACCATAACATTTACAAATGGAAGCCTCCACAAGGGGATTAGAATCAAAATTCAGCAGAAGCTACAGAGTATAAAAGATAAGAGAGGCGCCTCTAAGTGTACATTTAATGAAGTTACAACATTTATCAACTTGCATGGTTGATAATTAAAAGAGGCACATCTAAGTATGCAGGCATCTGGGGTAAAGCTGTCCACATAGACTGACTGTCCTCTGCACCGCCGGCTCTCACCTCAGTCTGCATTCGTGACCAGGAAGACTACCATACAGTAGAGTGATCTGAAAGCGAGGCTTGAAATGCTTGTGGAGCACAGCGTGGAAGGGATGATGTCAATGGCGGTGTGGAGGATGGTCCATGTGTACAGCTTTACCCCGGATGTCTGCATACTTAGATGTACTTAGATGTTTCTCTTTTAATCATCAACCATATGAGTTGCTAAATGTTGTACCATATTGTAACCATATGCCTCTCTTCTCTTTTATAATCAGTTGTGACATGACACTACTCTTATATCAAGACATCGCTTGTATATCAACTCAAAATGTATTTAAATATTTTGCTCATCTTGCAAAAGACTCTTAAACCAAGTTACTCTCAAACCAAGGTTGTATGTTACTTAAATGTCCATAGTTGGTCCACAGGTTCTCTTAAGCTTGCACTATCATCAGCTTAGGCAAGGATCACAATTAGTCATTATCAGATGCTGTCTATAAACAACATATTTGTCTATAATAACTCCAGGGCAAGGATCAAAACCAATTTTACATTGAAAACCAGAGGCATGTAACATTTGTGTTCCCTTGTGTTTTAAGGAGAGCAATAACACTCCAGCTCCCTTTATGGTGAAGACATAAAAGATATTATAATTAATAATAATAGAATTTACAAAACAGAGTTGGGATCTCTTTGAACAGAACGGCAGCCAGTGAGTCATTTAACAAGTACTCATTTTCATTGCAGCTCATCCAACTAGCAGCTGCAGCCAAAATATTGTTTATCAGGGGAATATTAACACGCAAATGTCTCTAAAATTTACACAAATGAATTCTTCAAATATTCAACTCATTAAACAGTCGTAAATTTTTCTATAGTACAGAAAAACGAATCCAGTAATTTATTTCAGACCGTTAGAACTGTATATCACATTCCTAATTGTATGCACCAAAGATATTTATTTAAAGAGACCTCAAGCGTCTGTTTCCATTGTGGAATGGGTAAGGAAAGAGTCCTTTAAAAGGAATTTTTTTGTTAAAAAATGAATATTAACAATATATGTAACAGAAGCCATTTTTCTAATTAAAAACAACCTGTCAAGGCTGGGCTTCACTATAGTCATATGAGTCTTTTTTACATTCCTTACATAGATACATCCCTGACTCGCCACAGTTGCAGCTACAGCATAATATTTAAAATAAAAAAGATCAGTACCTTTTATTATTAAAGCTATTATTACCTTTGTTTCTGCACAGTTGTACAGGCTCCTCTACTTTACTGAAATAGCTTTTTCTGATTTCACTCCACACTCAAGCCCTGTACACACGCTCATTTTTATCGTCAGGAAAGGGGAAAGCCGAGAAGCCGGCAGGAAAACTACCATGGAGCTTTGACCCCGAATCCAGGCCGTGTGTATGCTCTATCGACACTAACTTGCAGTGTTTCCCATAGGTAAGTACAGGGCTGATCCACCCTATAGGCTCACTATGCAAGCCGCTTAGGGCCCCACTTTAATGAAAGGTGTCATTTCTGACAGCAGATACCCCCTCCCCCCGCTTCTGAACATTAATCTTTAATGTAACGTGTCATTTTTGGCAGCCCCACCTCTAAACTTTAATTTGACATGTCTCATTGTGCTTAGGGCCCCCCAGGGAGGTCAGGATCGGCGCTGGGTAAGTAGTAGATCTGGCGGAAAAAAAAATGCTGGGAATCCCGGTGGGAAAACAGAGAGCAGGTTCTCTATTTTCCCGCCGGGATTCCTGGCTGTTTTCCTGATGGGAAAACTGCGAGGAAGCGTACACATGTCCGGTTTTCCAGGGCCAAAAGCTCTCCTGGCAGTCTTCCTGCCGGGAAAACCGGTCGTGTATACGAGGCTTCACAGTGTGCAAAAAAAATGGCAGAAATTAATTTAGAGACTGACAGATCATCAGCTATCTCTTTTCTCAAAGTAGTTCTATGCATTAGGATAAAAAACCTTCTGTGTGGAGCAGCCGCCCCAGCATCCTCTAATACTTAGCTGAGCCCCATCTCAATCCAGCGATGATGCACAAAAGCCTCGGCTGTCTGAAACTCTACCTTCTGATTGGCTGAGACAGCCCCATTGGCTCCCACTGTTGTTGCTCAAATTAAGTGAGCCACTTAGGAGAGAGAGTGGGTAGGGCTGAACTACAGGCTCTGTGTCTGAATGGACACACAGAGCAGTGACTCAGCTTGGGTGCACCCATAGCAAGCTTCTTGCTGTGGGGGCACTCGGCAGGAGGGAGGGGCCAGGAGAGACGAAGAGACGGAGAAGAGGAGGATGTGGGCTGCTCTCTGCAAAACTACAACACAGAGCAGGTAAGTATAACATGTGTTTTTTTAAACAAAACAAAAATTGAGACTTTAATATCACTTTAAGGTCCATACACACTAGGCAGTTGAAAAAAATGTGGCAGAAAAAGCAGCATAAAAATGCATACAGTGGCTCATATTGCACAAGAGTTTATGCACGTTTTTGATTATTTGCTTTTATAAGTGTTTTTTCCCCAAAACATTACCCTCTGCTTATTTTCCACTGTAATCAATGTACACTTAAAAACTCTAAACGCTCATAAACGTCAGGTTTAGGAGCATTTATGTGCATCAGGCCCCAAAAGCTCCTCTTAAAAACACTTTTTTCCTTTTTTTGAGCCTGAAAACAATCTTCTGCAAATACACTATATTACCAAAAGTATTGGAACACCTGACTTTACATGAACTTTAATGGCATCCTAGTCTTTGTCTGTAGGATTCAATATTGAGTTGGCCCACCCTTTGCAGCTATAACAGCTTCAATTCTTCTGGGAAGGCTGTCCACAAGGTTTAGGAGTGTGTCTATGGGAATGTTTGACCATTCACCCAGAAGCGCATTTATGAGGTCAGGCACTGATGTTAGACGAAAAGGCCTGGCTGGCAGTCTCTGATCTTATTCATCCCAAAGATGTTCGGGTTGAGATAAGGACTGTGCAGGACTCTATGCAGGCCAGTCAAGTTTTTCCACACCAAACTTGTTCATCCATGTCTTTATGGACCATAGGGAATCATTGACAGGGGGCAAGGCTGAGCCATACTGTGTGTCTCATCTCTTGGATCCAGGGAATACCAGGTCTACAGAGGTATCATGCGCCCAAACCCCCTAAAACACAACATTTCTGAAGAAAGCTCATTCCACTGCCTGCTCCAGTAACATTTTTGTTTAAGCCATTACAATCTCCTTCCTATGGATTAAATATAAGGATGACCATACATACCTGAAGGTGGCAACACAGTTGGTGATTGGCCAGCCAATAACGAATGACCTCTCTGGGTATGTGCTGCCTTCACAGACTTCCTCCATGCATGATGCTGTCCACATCTCACTGACTCGCACATGGTGCTTCAGTTTATAGTGGGATGGGGATCTACAAATAAAGAAAAGCATACATTAGCAGAAAATATTGTCACTAACAATTGTAGACCAATAAGATTTTTTTGTATCTAAATCATCTGTGCCTATAAATAATTTATATATCTTTGCAGCAAATCTCTTGATTTTATCTATGTCATGCAAGCTATGTAGCAATAAGCATTTGTAAGAATATGAATCTTTACTCTAAAAGTAGTATGACGGAACACAGAGAGGCTGCACGTGCACACACTACAGTGTCTCCACTGAGTCCCCAAAAGATCAGGGGCACCGCAGCAAAGCAAGTGTTGTTAGGGAATGTTAGGGGTGCCCCCCAGGCAGAAGGGTCACTACGAGGACTGCAGAGAAGCAGTTGCCCTGCTATGGGTGTGCGGGGGGTGTGGACTGCACCCGGGTGATATCTGCCAGAGGGGTGACACCAGGGGCAGCCATGGATGAAAGTAGCTCAATTGAGAGAGTAGGTCAGAGTCCCGGGCTGTGACGTGCCCCGGCAGTCTCGCTACACACAACTGGTAAAAAGGAGCCAGCCAGCTGCGAGAAGGTGAGAGTCCCTCTCTCTCAGCCCTCTCTCTATCACCACCACCTCTCCCCCCCATCCATTTCTCTCCTTTTCCATCACCTCCATCTCTTTTTCCTTCCTATTCCTATCTCTTCTCATAGTTGGGGGGGGGGGGTGAACTGTGGTAGGCTAGCCGGGGAAGGTGTTTCACCAAAGACCCCACATAGCCACCAGAGACCCCACACCGCCACCAGAGACCCTGCATAGCCACCAGAGAACCCACACATCCACCCTGACCCAGCCCCATCTCTCCCCTTTTTGGCTAGCTGACTTTGATTGACCGCAGCGGTAGCCAATGGCACCGCTGCTGTGTCTTAGCCAATCAGGAAGGAGAATCTTGAATGGCTGAGACACTCGCAGACACCGCTGGACAAAGGTGGGACCTCAGGTAAGTGATAAGGTGAGCTGCTGCACACAGAAGGCTTTTTATCTTAATGTATATAAGTTTACAGCAGGAGGAGGAGGGGGACAGAGACAGAGGAGTATTTCAACTAAAATAAGAGGAATCAGCACAAGGGATAAATCCTACCAACTGTAAGTTATGTCCATTGTGCTGGTATTTATGTTTTTAATTTTAGCTACACTTAGGCTCCATTCACACGATTTGAAAGGCGGTGGACACGTGTCACGCAATTTTTTTTGTACAATTTTGACACCATTTGTTATGCGACACTTGCATTTTGCAGCAATTCAAATCGCCCGGGTGTGAATGGAGCCTAAGTCCTCATATACACGATAGGTTAGCCAGAGGACAACAGTCTGATGGACCGTTTTCATCAGTCAAAACCGATCGTGTGTGGGCCCCATAGGTTATTTAATCTTAGGTTAAAAAAAAAAAGCCAACTTCCTTTAAAATTAACCCATGACCTCGTAACCGATAGGTCAAAACCAAACGTTAGTAGGCACGACCATCAGTTAAAAATGCACGCATGCTCAGAATCAAGTCAACGCATGCTTGGAAGCATTGAACTTAATTTTTTTCAGCACATCGTTGTGTTTTACGTCACCGCGTTCTGATATCGGTTAACCTATGACAATGGTCCATCAGACCGTTCTCATCGGATGGACTGACCGTGTGTACAAGGCTTTAGGCCTCTTCCACATCGTTATGGAGTCCGCCAGCTCAGCGGGAGATCTCTCCGCTGATCTCCTCTGAGCCGGCGAATGACAGGTCCCTCTCTGCTCTCCTATGGAGAGATCTGATGAAAACGGACAACATGTCCATTTTGATCAGATCTCACCGATCGGGGCGACATGTCTCCGTTGACATCCGACGCTTCATAGGACTGCATATAGACTTTGCAATTTGCAAGTGGCGGTGCACTAATTTTCCCCAGAACATAGTAATTGGGGTAAAGCTCTGCTGATTTCCATCATCCATCATGTGCAAGCAAAAATTATTTTTTTTTTTACTTTCCTTGCATCTGATATTGAGCATTCTTTACAAAGCATATTTGCCTTTTGTAAATCAAAACTACAGGGAGTGCAGAATTATTAGGCAAGTTGTATTTTTGAGGATTAATTTTATTATTGAACAACAACCATGTTCTCAATGAACCCAAAAAACTCATTAATATCAAAGCTGAATATTTTTGGAAGTAGTTTTTAGTTTGTTTTTAGTTTTAGCTATTTTAGGGGGATATCTGTGTGTGCAGGTGACTATTACTGTGCATAATTATTAGGCAACTTAACAAAAAACAAATATATACCCATTTCAATTATTTATTTTTACCAGTGAAACCAATATAACATCTCAACATTCACAAAAATACATTTCTGACATTCAAAAACAAAACAAAAACAAATCAGTGACCAATATAGCCACCTTTCTTTGCAAGGACACTCATGCAGCCTGCCATCCATGGATTCTGTCAGTGTTTTGATCTGTTCACCATCAACATTGCGTGCAGCAGCAACCACAGCCTCCCAGACACTGTTCAGAGAGGTGTACTGTTTTCCCTCCTTGTAAATCTCACATTTGATGATGGACCACAGGTTCTCAATGGGGTTCAGATCAGGTGAACAAGGAGGCCATGTCATTAGTTTTTCTTCTTTTATACCCTTTCTTGCCAGCCACGCTGTGGAGTACTTGGACGCGTGTGATGGAGCATTGTCCTGCATGAAATCATGTTTTTCTTGAAGGATGCAGACTTCTTCCTGTACCACTGCTTGAAGAAGGGGTCTTCCAGAAACTGGCAGTAGGACTGGGAGTTGAGCTTGACTCCATCCTCAACCCGAAAAGGCCCCACAAGCTCATCTTTGATGATACCAGCCCAAACCAGTACTCCACCTCCACCTTGCTGGCATCTGAGTCGACTGGAGCTCTCTGCCCTTTACCAATCCAGCCACGGGCCCATCCATCTGGCCCATCAAGACTCACTCTCATTTCATCAGTCCATAAAACCTTAGAAAAATCATTCTTGAGATATTTCTTGGCCCAGTCTTGACGTTTCAGCTTGTGTGTCTTGTTCAGTGGTGGTCGTCTTTCAGCCTTTCTTAAAGCGGAGGTTCACCCTAAATATAAGATCTCCCATGTGATCCAGCATACTGGCGTCAGCGCCAGTATGCTGGGTTTTTTTTTTTAATCGCACACTTACTGTATTATGCCGGAATTTAATTTTTTTCCCCCGCGGTGGACGGCTCTAGTATTGCTCGTCACATCTTCCTAAAATACCCGATATGGACTCGGGTAATCTCGGCGAAAATGCGGCGCCTGCGCACAGACCTAGGAGCTGACTGCGCAGGCGCCGTATTTCTCCGAGTCCTATTTCGGAGGGCGTGACGCGCCATAGCCGTAGGACTCGGAGAAATACGGCGCCTGCGCAGTCAGCTCCTAGGTCTGTGCGCAGGCGCCGCATTTTCGCCGAGATTACCCGAGTCCATATCGGGTATTTTAGGAAGATGTGACGCGCTATACTGGCGCCGTCCACCACTGGGGAAAAAAAAGAAATTCCGGCATAATACAGTAAGTGTGCGATTAAAAAAAAAAAACCCACATGGGAGATCTTATATTTAGGGTGAAATACCGCTTTAATTGGCCATGTCTGTGAGTATTGCACACCTTGTGCTTTTGGGCACTCCAGTGATGTTGCAGCTCTGAAATATGACCAAACTGGTGGCAAGTGGCATCTTGGCAGCTGCACGCTTGACTTTTCTCAGTTCATGGCCAGTTATTTTGCGCCTTGGTTTTTCCACGCGCTTCTTGCGACCCTGTTGACTATTTTAAATGAAACGCTTGATTGTTCGATGATCACGCTTCAGAAGCTTTGCAATTTTAAGAGTGCTGCATCCCTCTGCAAGATATCTCACTATTTTTGACTTTTCTGAGCCTGTCAAGTCCTTCTTTTGACCCATTTTGCCAAAGGAAAGGAAGTTGCCTAATAATTATGCACACCTGATATAGGGTGTTGATGTCATTAGACCACACCCCTTCTCATTACAGAGATGCACATCACCTAATATGCTTAATTGGTAGTAGGCTTTCGAGCCTATACAGCTTGGAGTAAGACAACATGCATAAAGAGGATGATGTGGTCAAAATACTCATTTGCCTAATAATTCTGCACTCCCTGTATAGACGTTTAGGTGCCACAATATCCCTACATTTTCAAATTATTTTAGGCCAGGTCTGGTTTGCTTTAACTTGCATTATTCGGTGATTTTACCAGCTCTGCATTTAAAAACAATATTCTCCTTTTTATTTTATGGACGTTATTCTTTATCAAATACAATTTCTATGTTCTCTGCCAAGGGGGCCAAGGTATAGGAAATGTGCTTCTTTTCTTTATATTATTTAAACGTCTTCGATATATAAACAGCTTCTGTGTATTTATTGCTGAAACCCGGTAAAAGCAGCGGAATATGTTTAGAAAGAGCAGAAATCCATCCCCTTCCACAGATTACCTAACAGGTCAGCCGCATTTCTCTGCCGGGGAAGGGAGGATTATGTCCAGCATAAGAACACGCAGTGACTTCCTTTAATACCCAAGGTCATGTTTACTATGTTAGCTTTATAAATAGAGATTATGTCTAACAGCCATAATCTTCGTCTATAAACATGCTGCATTCTTCAGCTGGTACTGTCAGTGGTAACACACACCTATGTAAGTAATATTTTCTATCATGCTTTCTAGCTTTGTAGCTATGCACAGTACGTGAAAATTATCTGCTTAAAGGAAAATATATATAATAACTATAAAAATAATATTTATTTGTATAAAACACAAAATAAATTATACACAGTGTGCTGGCCTTTTACGTAAGAAAGCCTAGCACTACTTCCTTTTATGATAAACTACAAACTAAAAGACCCTGCTAGCACAACAGCTATTGGAACATATTCACAGAGCTAACAACACCTGTTGGCTGCAAGTTGTAAATAACGTTCAAATAATAAATCACATTCTCTTCATAAAAAATTATAAATATGTATGTTTTATATATTATTTGTAGCACTCAACAAAATATAGAAAATACATTTAAAACACATTGTAACAAACATCTGTCTGTCTTACAATGTGGAGCTGTACCATATCGGGATGGTAATGATGGCATAGGCATGTGCACAGGGTATGCCAGGTCTGCCTGGGCACACCCTAATCAGGGGCGGACTAACAACTCATGGAGCCCCCGGGGCAATAGGAGATTATGGGGCCCCCGGGCAATAGGAGAGTATGGGGCCCCCGGGCAATAGGAGATTATGGGGCCACACAGTACACACACACACATACAGTATAAATACACAGTATAAACACACAATATACACATACTGGAGAGGCGGGGCATAAAATCTAGGGATTTTTTTTAAAACACAGATTTTTACATACTGTCCCTGGTTTTAATGAGGCTGGCATCCCTGATGGGGCCCCCTTGTGGCATGGGGCCCTCGGGCAGTGCCCAAGTGCCCAAAAGGTCAGTCCGCCCCTGACCCTAATCACCCTATGCGGGAATGATTTTCCCAGCTTCCTGGAGACCTCGTTTCTCCCTGCAGTGCTGCCAGCTTCCCTCCTCTTCTCTCCCACCAGCTGCCGGAGGGGGATATCCCGGACAGAGAACAGGGGAATGGGGCAACAAATATTTAATTCCCTGGTCCTTTTCTGAATGAACACAGTGAGCGATCTGTACTGATCTCTGGAAGCCAGAACATTTTTCTAATTGGAATACAGAGAGAACCCCAACGAGGAAAGGTTAAAAAGGATAGAATATTTTTAGCTGTCTGTACCTTCCTGTTCTAGTGACAACTGGATTACTTATTCCATGTAACAGCTCCACAGAGACGGTAAGTGACCTTCTTTTTTTTTTCACAAGAAAGGTAAGTGACCTTCTTATATGAAGAACTGTTGGTTGCTACATTTTAAAATGATTCTAAACCCAAGAACAAAGAACAAAAATGTAAAACATTGCATCTTACCAAACCAAAGATGCGGTGGCTACATTAGCTTTCTTTTTTCATACTTTTTATTTTTCACCTGTCCAAGAGTGACATTTACTGTATTTATCGGCGTAAAAACATGCACCCTAACTTTAAAAGGGAAGTTTCAGGAAAAAAAAAACTTTCCACAGCCCCCTGCGTATAACATGCAGGCACAGTTTACCCCTTTATTTTCAGGGTAAAAAAGTCAGTGTTATACACCAAAAAAAATACAGTACTTACTGTATTGTATGTTTGGAGAAGCAGTGTTGTCACCCTAGGACAAGACTACAGTATCCATCCCCTCTCCTTACAGTATATATACAGTGGGGAATATAATGAATTAATCCCCTGCAGATTTTGTAAACTTGCCCACTTACAAAGAAATAATGCAGCGTACACACGATCATTTTTTGAGATGAAAAAAAACGACTTTTTTAAAACGTCATTTAAATTGATCGTGTGTGGGCAAAACGTCGTTTTTTTGTCTTCAAAAAAACGACCAAAAAAAAATTCCAACATGCTGGAATTTTTGGTGTCGTTTTTCAAAACTCTGGGGCAGATTCACAAAACAATTACGCCTGTCTAACTGGGGTTAGACAGGAGTAATTTCAAATTTCGCGCGGCGTATCACTAGTTTGAATCCTCAAACCATGATACGCCGGCTTCGGGCTTCGATCCGAGAGGCTTACGTCTTCGTAAGCCTTCGGATCTACGCTGCCATCTATTTGCGGCCGCTGGGAGGAGTTCGCGTCGTTTTGGTGCGTCGGGATATGCAAATGTGTTTTTACGGGGATTCACGAACATACGAGCGGGCGTCGCACTCGTTTTCGTCTATTTTTTTATACGTAATGTTAGAGCAGCTTTTTGCTGCTCTAACTTTACGTAGCCCATGTTAAGTATGGCCGTCGTTCCCGCTTCGAATTTATTTAAAATTTTATTTTGTTTACGTAACTCGTCGGGACGTGGATCGCCCGTAAAGTACGCTACATAAACAACGAATGACGTCACAACGTGATTTCGCGCAATGCACGGCGGGAAATTTGCGAACGGAGCATGCGCAGATCGATCGCCGCGGGAACGCGCCTAATTTAAATGTTTCACGCCCCCTACTCGCGCAGATGGATTGCGACGGGAGAAATACACTACGCCGCCGTCGTTTACCGTAGAAAATCTACCTGAATTCCACGTAGAGCAAGGTAAAAAACGGCGGCGTAGTGTATTTCTGATACGCTACGATAATCCATTTCTCTGTGAATCTGCCCCTTTGTTTTTTGTGTCATAAAAAGTGATGGTGTGTGGGCAAAACGATGTTGAAAACGACATTTTTAAACCCGCGCATGCTCAGAGGCAAGTTATGAGACGGGAGGTTCAATGGAAAAGAGTGCCGTCGAACGTGGTGTACGTCACCGCGCTTTGCTGAAGCTTTGTAGAACAACGTCGTTTTGGAAAATTAAGTTTGAAAAACGTAGTTATTTTTCATGATTGAAAACTTCGTTTTTTTTCATTGCAAAAAATGATCATGTGTACGCGGCATAAGGGTCTATAATTTTTATTATAGGTGTATTTTAAATGATGGAGACAGAATATTTGCCAAAAAATCAAAAAATGATACAAATATTATAAATTGAGTTGCAATTCAGTGAGTAAAATAAGTATTTGATTTCCAAGCAAAACATGACTTAGTGCTTGGTGGAGAAACCCTTGTTGTCATGCACAGAGGTGAGATGTTTCTTGTATTTGGTTACCAGGTTTGCACACATCTCAGGAGGGATTTTGGTCCATTCTTCTTTACAGATCTTCTCTAAATCCTTAAGGTTTCTTGGCTGTCGTTCGGCAACTCGTAAATTCAGCTCCCTCCCTAAATTTTCTATAGGATTAAGGTCTGAAGACTGACTAGGCCACTCCATGACCTTAATGTGCTTCTTCTTGAGCAACTCCTTTGTTGCCTTGGCGTTATGTTTTGGGTTATTGTCATGCTTAAAGACCCATCCATGACCCATCTTCAGTGTTATGGCTGAGGGAAGAAGATTCTCATCCAAGATTTTACAATACATGGCCCCATCCATTGGCCCCCCAATGCGTAAAAGTCGGCTTGTACCTTTAGCAGAGAAACAACCCCAAAGCATAATGTTTCCACCTCCGTGCGTGACTGTAGGGATGGTGTTCTTAGGGTCATAGTCAGCATTTTTCTTCCTCCAGACATGGCAATTTGAGTTAATGCCAAAGAGCTCAATTTTGGTCTCATCTGACCACAGCACTTTCTCCCAATCCTTCTCTGAATCATTTAGATGTTCATTGACAAACTTCAGATGGGCCTGTATATGTACCTTCTTGTTGAGGGGGGACTGTGTGCTTTGGGATTTAAGTCCATGGCGGCGTATTGTGTTACCAGTGGTTTGTTTGGTGACTGTGGTTCCAACTGCCTTGAGATCATTAACCACTTAAGGATCCCTTCACGTCGATATACATCAGCAGAATGGCACGGTTGGGCACAAGCACGTACCTGTACATGTCTCTTTAAGGCCCAGCCGTGGGGTCGCGAGCGTGCCGCCAGCATCGCGCTCGTGACCCCACGGCTGGGCCCTAAAGAGACACCGAAGCTCCGTAACTGCGCCCGCGGACCCGATCGCCGCCGCAGTTCCGCGATCGGTCACCGGAGCTGAAGAACAGGGAGAGGTGAGTGTAAACAAACCTTCCCCGTTCTTCACTGTGGCAATGTCAGTGATCATCTGTTCCCTGATATAGGGAAAGACAATCACTGACATCACACGTCCAGCCCCACCTCCCTACAGTTAGAAACACATATCAGGTCACACTTAACCCCTTCAGCACCCCCTAGTGGTTAACTCCTAAACGGCAATTATCATTTTCACAGTAATCAGTGCATTTTTATAGCACTTTTCGCTGTGAAAATGACAATGGTCCCAAAAATGTGTCAATAGTGTCCGATGTGTCCGCCATAATGAATGTGGGCAAGCTCCCAAACTGCAATTGTCATTTCCACAGTATTCAGTGCATTTTTATAGCACTTTTTCGCTGTGAAAATGTCAATGGTTTTGCCCTTGATGTTGAGGTTTGAATGAAAGAAAGAGGTTCTGTGGACAGGTGTCATTAGGAGCACCTTCTTAAATTGACAGGACTAATCTGTGTACCACATGAGCACATACTGTAGTCAATCTGTGGGAGCCAGAATTATTGTTGGTTGGTAGGGGATGTAATACTTATTTTACTCACTGAACTGCAACTTAATTTATAACTTTTGTATCATGTGTTTTTTTTTAGATTTGTGGTTGATATTCTCTCTCTATCATTTAAAATACACTTATGACAACAATTATAGACCCTTCATTTCTTTATAAGTGGGCAAACTTATAAAATCTTTAGGGGATCAACTAATTTTTTCCCACCACTGTATAATATAGGTAGAGGTGTTCCGTAGTCTACCTGAGCAGGCCTCATAATGTTGCCTGGGATTTCAGTGCATCAGTAGTCATGAACTGATCAGATTTCTTGCAGGATCAACAGCTATTTTTGTGCGATTATAGAACAGATCTAACAAAACACTTGATTGTAAATTTAGCAAACAGAGAAAATAAGAGATATTCATTGTTGGGGTATACATACACTTTAATGCATGCAGTTGGTACTTAGACATCATCTGCAATAGTGGTGACAATAGTACACAACTGACAACAGTTTTGGAACAGTTGTTTGACAATAATAGCTCGGAGCATTCACTGATAATATGATCATTTCCTAAGTTGGTTTTTATAATGCCAGCGCTGGAAACATTTTACCCCAGGTTTAATTGTTCATTTTCCTGATTGTTCCCATTAGAAAAGACAAATTACACAAAACACATGCACTTCCTGAAAAACAAATGATCTGGATGCTGCTTTCTTACATAATAAAGGGAAAGCTGGCTTGCCAGCATTGTATTAGCCCCCCCCCCCCCCATGTAATCACAGTGATGATCTAACAACCTTCCACAACAATGATTTTCAAGGACACATTTTAACACATACTGGACCTTGGATCCTTTGGAGATAAAATGATACAGCATGTCATTTCGTGTTCATGGTAATGTTTGACAGCTTATAGAGAACTGTCTGATTTACTTCTAGATTTGTCAATGGCTACTTTGAAATAATGGGAGACTGGGGCTAATGCCTAATGACTCAAAAAGAGACAATGTGAAAGTCTCCTTCATAGAAACAAATCAAACTCCAATTGTCACTTTTATAGTCCAGGCTGGAAGTTTAATGAATGACTGCCAGTGATAACAGCTTACATTTTCCTCTTTTATAACAAATCATTATTGTTATTTCATGCAAGATATGTTTTATATATATATATATATATATATATATATATATATATTTATATATATATATTTATATATATATATATATATATATATATATATATATATATATATATATATATATATATAGTTTTATATATACATTTATATATATATATATATATATATATATATATATATATATATATATATATATATATATATACACCATGTAAATCTGCTATGCAACTCTTTTTTTTGGATATGCCACACCTATCCACTAAAATGTTCTTATTTTAACAGTTCATGCGCTCTGACTATTATGGGTATCTTTTATGCCTATTGTAAAGCCACATTTGCCATGTACATTCTACCATTCACGTCATGTGAATGGCTGTATATATATATGGCATGAATGACAGTTATATTTACCGAACATGAACAGTTTGTGTTCAGGAAATACATTGAGTGCACATGCACAGATAAGTATGGTCCTCCTGTCCCTTCTGTAATTGTACTGTCCCCCTCTACATTGTAAAGTGCTGCACAAGCTGTTGGGGCTATAGAAATCCTGTATAATAATTATAAATACCAATGCAAAGAAGCATCAATGGGGTTAATTTACTAAAACTAGAGAGTGACAAATCTGGTGCAGCTCTGCAGAGAAACCGACCATGCCAAAACCCGGTGACATAAAACACTACGTTGTGCGGAGAAAAATGAAGTTCAGTGCTTCCGAGCATGCGTCGACTTGATTCTGAGCATCTATGGATTTTTGACCGATTGACTTCAACACAGACGTATCGTCTTTTTATCCATAGGAAAAATGTAAAACATGTTCTATTTTTTGTTCACCGATGGAAAACAAACCGATGGGGCACACACACCATTGGTTTGTCAGATGAAAACAGTCCATCGGTCGGTTTTCATCGGACAAACGGATCGTGTCTACAGGGCTTTAAGGTTTGATGTCATAATATATGGTTTTGATAAATCTAAAGGAAAAAAATCTAAAGAAAATTGTATAGTGTGTATGCAGCTTCACTGACCAAGAAAGGATTTTTTCTTCTTCAGAAGAAGAAGTAGAGCTAAACTGTAATTTTCACCTTGTTCGCACAGGAAAGTTCCTAAAAGTAGAGAAGATATAAGGAGCAGACTGCCAATCATAAGGGGAAGTATTTTTCTGCAAAAAGCAATGAAAATATTGTCACAAGTTTTAATTCTATCCAATATTGTAAAGTATAACCATTTAGATGTTAAATAATCTTTCTATCCAAATTAATTGAATAATCGGAGTAGTTTATCGAAAATATTGCATGGATAGATACAGCATTATCAGGAATAATAATATTGTACAGGACAGAGATGACGCACTGAACAAATCAATACACATAGCAGGAGGCAGCATCAATCAGCACAGTGTGGTTATCAAAAGAGTTACATGAAACAAAATGAGGAAGATATCAACTCAGAGGACACGTTGGGTTATAATGGAATGCACCCTTTTATCTTGAATATTGCATGGAATTATATTACATGCAATTTTCAACATAAAAGATAGCAAAGAAAAGGCATTTAAATTCCACTTAAAACTTTTAAAATAAACCAATTCAATTATTTTACAAAAAGGAAAACCCTGTTGTGTGGTTGTTCAGTAGAGCATATAATATGCCAGAAAGATATGCTAAATACAGTCAACCATAATACATAACTATTGTAAGAGGAGAAATCTCCTTCCATATGTGTGGAGCAGTATTATACTTGTACAAAATCATTTCATTAATGGTAGGAGCTATAGGTTTAGCCAGGGCTGTCTTTTCCATTGGGCACACTGGGAAGTTGCCCGGGGGCCCCACTTGCCTGGGGGGCCCCCATCGGCTGCCCAGCAACCCCAGTAAAAAATGGTGGAGAACGGCGGGTCAGAACTGTAGAACTGTATCGTGTCTACAGTCTCTGAGGAAGAGTCTGGAGAGGAGTTAAGAGTGGGAGTGCCGCTGGGATGGGGGTCACAGGAGAAGTCAGACATGAAGAGACTATAGGATAAAACCAGAGCAGCCAAGCTGGAGCCATCTGACTGAGCCTTGCATGGTGCACCTGAGAGGAGGTCAGTGATAGCACCACCAGGCCAGTCTAAGGGGCGGGTGGTTGCTGATGTAAGAGGGGAGTGAATACAAAAATATTAGTGCCCCCCCCTTACCTTAGTGTATTTACTCTACGGAAAGTGGTTCCCCTTTACATCAGAGTCTGCAGGATTCCCCCTTACAGTGCTAGGGGGAACTCAGTCTGAGGACCCGGATGTAAGTGGGAACTCTGATGTAAAGAGAAAGCAGTGGATTCTGATATAGGGTGGTCTCTGGTCACCAGAGCCCCCCTCCACAGAGTTCCCCCTTACATCATGATCTGCAGCATTCCCCTTTACATAAGAGTTTGCTTTCACTGTAAGGGGGAATCCTGCAGACTCTGATGCAAGAGGAAACTCTGAGCAGGCTGGGTTACAGTAACCTAACCTTCATGCCAATGAAGACATTTTTAAAACTGTAATTTTAGGTACTTTTTTCCAGTGGCAGTAAAAAATGGTGGTTCTGCCAGTAAATTTCATAAATTTTGGCAGTAAATTCTTGTGCGTGGTTGTGTAGACAGGGCCCCAGTGCACTGTATTGCCCGGGGGCCTATAATGCTCATAAGATGGCACTGGGTTTAGCTGCAGGTGTCTAGAGGACAGCATGTAGAAGGTTCAGATTGCCAGGTTCCCCAAATTTTCGGCCATCCCAAAATTTTTTGGACATTCCCTATGTTCATATATCAATTTATTTTATCTTTTAACTAAAAATTGTTGTAGTATATTTTTGTGAACTTTCACGCAGAAATTCTGATAGAGTAGAGTTAAATGATAAAAACCTTAAATCATAAGACTTGTTATACTCACTTTGACTTTGCGATGATAAGGATGTCAGTGAAGAGGAAGAGGTGCCGGTCCTGGATCTGTAGGCCCGTTTTCAGCTGAACGTGACTGTGTGTTATGAAGTTTCGACTTGGGCAGATGAATGCTTGGACAAGAGGGCATGATTCAGGACTGACAGGTGAGAAACAGCCATCCCTATAAAAAAATGTAAGAAACATGTTAGTGAACCTAACACTTGCGTATGCTGAAATAAGCAGAAATGTACATTTAACTATAGACATAAATGCATGCCCAGATCTGCTAAGCAGACTTGTTTAAGGTGGCGCCTTCTAGGCATTGGATGTTTTCCTGATCATATAAGCAACAGGAATTGCAAAAAGTTTGTATTTTCTTTTTTTTTTTACTATCACTTTCAATGATAATGGTAAACAGAACATACAGGCATACCTCACTTTTAAGTACACAATGGGGTTTATTTACTAAAGCTGGAAATTGCAAAATCAGGCTCACTTCTACATATAAACCTATGAGTTTCTAGGTTTTATTACCAGGCTTAATTGAACAAGTTGGGGTTAGAAGCTCATTGGTTTCTATGCAGAAGTGAGCCTGATTTTGCACTCTCCAGCTTTAGTAAATAAACCCCATTGTGTACTTAAAAGTGGGGAATGCCTGCATAGAGAGGGTATATCTTCCCAACAAGGCACAGATGGCAATAAAACCTGACAGATATTTTACTCCCTCTCCACTCAGTCCAAAACTAAACAAAATATTTGTCTTTAGGTATATTCGAAAGCCTGTTCACACTGTGAACATTTTTAGTGCCGTGCGGTAAAATATTTACACATTATGCGGATACAAAAAAATAGACTGCAAATCTGCTATGTTTTTTCTACATATCCAACAAGCTTTATTGAAAGTGGTAGAAACTCACAAGGCCAGACTCTGGCACATGCTACCTGCCAGACACACTCCTACTCTTTTGATGCGTTTCCCCCCATAGGGGCTTAGTCATGACCTTCATAGCAATAAAGCTTTCTGGCAATCAAGAAAAAACAGCACAAGTGCACCGGCTCGTTCCTCCCCGGCTTCTGGCTCTGGGTCCAGGAGCTGATTCCTTCAAACCAGCGTCAGCCAGACGATATCCACAGACTTTCCCTGGATTTAAAGCGGTTTGTTACCATCCCAACAATCGCGTCTTTTTTTTCACCTTTTACACCAGCCAGCCCAGAGAGTGTCGGTCAGTGGATTCCTTTGTCCCTATTGGGATCCCTTGGTGCAATATGGATATCCGTACCACCCATGCTCCACCCTTACATCCATGAATACCATCAGCTCCTCACTGCCCTGGTGACCTCCTGTGATATTGTAGCCTCCTTTTAATTATTTAAATTACAGTGAAACCTTGGTTTAAGAGTAACTTGGGTTGACAGTGTTTTGCAAGACAAGCTACATTTTTTGATACATTATGTCTTGATATACAAGCAATGTCTTGATATACGAGTAGCGTCATGTCACAACTGAGTATAAAAGAGAAGAGAGATGCCTCTAAGTGTAGCAATATGGTTACATTTAATGAAAGTACAACATTTAGCAACTCACATGGTTGATGATTAAAACAAGCACCTCTAATTATGCAGGCATCCGGGGTAAAGCTTTCCACATAGACTGTCCTCCGCACCGCCATCAATGTCATTCCTTCCATGCTGCACTACAGAGCGCTTCAAGCCTCACTTTCAGATCGCTTCAACTGCAGGGTAGTCTTCCCAATCACGATTGCAGACTGACAGCGGTGAGAGCCGGCGGTGCGGGGGATGATCTATGCGTACAACTTTACCCCAGGTTCCTGCATACTTAGATGTGCCAGTTTTAATCATCAACCATGTGAGTTGCTAAATGTTTTACCTGCATTAAATGGAACCATACTGCTACACTTAGAGCCGTCTCTCTTCTCTTTTATACTCTGTAGCTCCTGCTGGATTTTGCTTCTAATCCCCTTCTGGAAGCTTCCATTTGGGGATGGACATTTTATGGTTACACGACCTATCACATTGCTATAATCTTTTTATATAGACAATAAACTGAGAGACCTATAAATAAATGGTTGTGGAACGAATCATCTGAGTTTCCATTATTTCTTATGGGGACATTTGCTTTGATATAAGAGTGCTTTGGATTACAAGCATGTTTTCGGAACGAATTATGCTCGCGATCCAAGGTTTTACTATATATACATACATGTACTGGTCATTTATTTCAGTCTCTTTCTGAGTTTTTAAATCAAATAATCTTTGTTTTTCTTCATTACTGCCACTGATGGATTGACTTGATATTTATTCTGGTATTAACACATTAAATGCTGATTCTCTTCGTTGATCTATATTATAGCTATATTGCCCGACTTTGATTCTGTATGTTTACTGCCTGCCACATCACACTGTACCAAGTAGGTATGCAGCTGGATGAATTGTAAGACCTCCTGAAGGATATTTTTATGTACGTTTTCTAGAAATTTTACAAAAGTGACATGGGCAGGCAGATTGGCGTACAGGTACGTCCCTTTAAATCATGCCTCGCGAGTGTGGCCGCGGGTCCCGGGAGCTCGATTTTCCCGGGAGTCCCACGATTGCGGTCGGCAAGGGCAGAACAGGGGAATGCCTTTGTAAATAATTCTTAATAAAAATGCCATAAAACAGTCACCTATTTTGTAGACGCTATAACTTTTGCGCAAACCAATCAATAATCGCTTATTGCGATTTTTTTCATAGCAAAAATATGTAGAAGAATACGTATCGGCCTAAACTGTCGCTCTTTCTTTGTTTATAGCACAAAAAATAAAAACCGCAGAGGTGATCAAATACCAACAAAAGAAAGCTCTATTTGTGGGGAAAAGTATGCACAGTTTATATGGGAGCCATGTCGTATGACAGAGCAATTGTCAGTTAAAGCGACGCAGTGCCGAATCGAAAAAAGTGGCCTGGTCTTTTGACTTTAAAATGTCTATTATATTTTTAACTCATGTTTTTAAAGAATCACATAAAAGGTTAGGCATGCAGAATTATAGAAAAATGTACTGGACTTACTGTAACACAACACACTAACTCATTCTCTGTAGTTTTGGGGTGCTGTGATTGTGAACATATGTTTTAAAGCAGACAGTTACAACACATTGATGTGAACATGTCTGGTCACCCTTAAAATGCTATAAACAGCCTTAGGTACACATATAAATATGGGCCATACCCGAAGGTTTTATGGTGGGATGTACCAACATATAAGTTAGATGTGGAGAGTAGTGTTGAGCAGAATATGCCATATTCGATTTCGCGATATATCTCGAATATATAGTCGAATATTCTAGATATATTCGCTAAATACGAATATTCGTGATATTTTTTGGAAATGAAATGATTACGAATTTTCGCTATTGCGAATGCGAATGCGAATATTCGAGAAATGCGGAAGGAGCACTCTGATTGGCTCAGAATATTCGTGATATTTTATAATACAAAATAATTGCGAAATTTCGAGAAATGCGGAATGGAGCACTCTGATTGGCTCAGAATATTCGTGATATTTTATAATACCAAATAATTGCGAAATTTTGAGAAATGCGGAATGGGGCACTCTGATTGGCTCAGAATATTCGTGATATATTACAATACAAAATAATTGCGAATATTCGGCAAATGCGGAAGGAGCACTCTGATTGGCTCAGAATATTCTTGATATATTACAATACAAAATAATTGCGTATATTCGGCAAATGCGGAAGGAGCACTCTGATTGGCTCAGAACATTCTTGATATATTACAATACAAAATAATTGCGAATATTCGGCAAATGCGGAAGGAGCACTCTGATTGGCTCAGAATATTCTTGATATATTACAATACAAAATAATTGTGAATATTCGGCAAATGCGGAAGGAGCACTCTGATTGGCTCAGAATATTCGTGATATATTACAATACAAAATAATTGCGAATATTCGGCAAATGTGGAAGGAGCACTCTGATTGGCTCAGAATATTCTTGATATTTTATCGTAATTTCGCAAAAATGCGAATGAGAAATTGATTGCGGAATTTCGACAGTAACACTCTGAAATCGAATATATGTGTTATTTTAGCTAAAAACAATATTGCGAATTTCTCGAAAATAATCGCACGATATCGCTATTGCCGAATAATCGCATTGCGATTTTTCGGCAATATAAAATGATCGCTGCAGCTACTCGGCCCAAGGTCTCTAATCATACTAGCAATGCTTTTAGACGTCGATGGGGATCTCTAGGATGTGATCTGTTCTAAAAAAAAATTGAAAAAATACGAATATTCGAAATAGCGAATATTCACCGCGAAATTCGGAATATATCGCGAATACTCGAATATGCCATATTCGAGCCGAATATTCGCAATACGAATATTCGTGAGCAACACTAGTGGAGAGAACAATGGAGAGGAAGAAGCTGGTTCCAAGAATGCAGTTATTTCTGCATAAGGATAAATCCTTCCATAAAGGATAGACTGCAGATTGCAATGCTCAGCCAGATCTCCTAGCCTAGGTGCGATGTTCCAGACACTGAATGCTGTGAAACCATCTGACAAGTTGTGAACCGCTAACAAGTGTCCAGCTGCAGGATGATACTATTTTCTGGTCTTAGCCATTTAAAAAGCTTTCAGGAATGTAAGCCAATATAGACTAGTCAAATTATATGAAGTCATGTTATCATTATGACTGACCGTCTAACTATCCACATTAACAACCACGCACACAATAAACCCGGAGAAATCATAAATATAAGTGTATGATTAAATGCACTTTAATGAGTGAAGATACACTGTTGGTGAATGACATGTAACATCCAGATGTGTAGATCAGCCATTCAGTTCCTGCAGGGGAGACTGGGGGTTCCTTGTGGCTAACTGAGCTCCTATCTGATGGTGCCTGCATAATAGGCATCGACCAATATCGTTTTTTTCGGTGCCGATATGATACCGATATTTCAGCCACCTCTCAGGCCGTTAGCCGCTATTGTCTGCCGATGTTCTGTACATTTAAAAAAAAAAAACATTTTTACAATTATTTTTTTATCACTGTTATTGCTGTCACAAGAAATGTACACATCCCTTGTGACAGTAATAGACAGTGACAGGTACTCTTTATGAAGGGATCGGTGTCTATAAGACCCCAAACCCCCCCTCTGCACTTGAAAGTATTTAAAACGTCAAGATCTGTTGTTTTTTTTTTTTTAATACTTTATATTTTTTTAAAGTGGGCCTTTAAGATGCCAGTAATCCGGGAAGTGATGTCATGACATCGCTTCCAGGTTAATAGATCCGAGACCTGAACGAAGCATCGGCTTTGTCCGGGTCTTCAGCCAGCTGGCGGACGTATCGGCTGGTTGCTTGGGCCTCCTGGTGGGAAGGGAGAGCCCAGGCGAGTGGAGGAAGGCGGCGGGAGGTGGGATGTCCCCTCCGACTGCTTGTAATAACAGCCTGGCAGCTGCAGAGACGCATCGGTTGTTATTACAATAAAGCCGACTGCCTGCTCTTAAGAACGGTACCAGGGTGATGCCTGCAGCTGCAAGCATCACACGGTAATACCCATTAGCAATAATAGGTAATATCTGGTACGTTTGATACTGATACTTCCAAAAAAGTGAATATTGGCCCCACCGATCATCTGTCAATTCTTACTGCACAGTTTTAGGTCCAATGCCACTTTGCAGCAGTATGACTGCAAGGGTGTCATTCTGGCCACCCCAGTAGGGCAGGCATTCTTCTCACCTACTACCACCAATGTAAGGGCCGTTTTCCCAATGACCCCGGTGTACAAACCTTACTTGGGGGTTCCCTGAGACCTGAAAATTATTTCAAGATTTCCTCTGGGGTGGATAAAAGGCTGATGTAGATAATACAGTCCACCCTTAAAGCGCCAGTCCATTGATATGGCATCCTAAAACTATAACATATTCTCTTGCTATTATTCTATTATACTACTATCCTTAATTCTCCTCACTTCTCATGATACTCTACTTTGCTGTCTTTTTAATGATTGCAGTGTGTATGCACATAGATCCCCAGTGTAAAGAGAACAAATGGAATCACCCTCTTCTATACATCCCTTCCCCCACACATTAATTGTGGTAATAACACCCATGACACCTTGCAGTCGAAGGGAACAGGTTCAAAGTTTTTTTAAATAAAACATACATACTGGAATTGGGCTTAAAAGGGTAATAAACCCAATAAACCCTCAGAATTTTTTATTTTAACACACTGAGCACAATAAAATAAACATTCACCAGCAGGGCTTTTTTTCTCAAACAATAGGTGCTGGAACTCAACCACGACCCCCCAAAACCCCTCCCCACACACACCCTCCATATTACATCAAATAGTGGGTGTGGTCAGTCAAATTTCAAAAATTAAAACGGGCATTAAATACCAGGATTGGATTACATACAGAGTTCAGAGCCGTCACTTGTAAACATGGAAACCAGACTTCTGTGTTTACAAGTGATTGTGATGAGCTGGCACCAAAGGGTCTAAGCCAGAGGTGGTGGAACTGAGTTCCACCAAGTTCCCCCTGAAAAAAAGCCCTGTTCACCAGTAAACTATTTGTTAAACATTCTTATCCCGGCACTTGCAGTTTACAACTTTCAGTGCTGCTGGCTCCTGCTCCCTCAGTACTGATTCCCTTAACTTCTGGTCTTCACAGGAGAGAGTTAACAGTGGACAGTACAGTCTTGGGTCACTCTGTTAGCTTTAAGAAAGGGAGGGGCAGAGGAGAGCTTTCCCATCCTAGGTTACGGGCTGTGTGCCTCTATTGCTGCAGACAGTGTCGGGAGACACAATTCTAGTCCTGCATGCAAGGGATGCATCCTTAAGATGCTGCAAGAGAAAGAAGCCACCCTGAAACAGGAAACATGGGATAGTGGTCATGGCAGCAGTTTAAACTGGAACATATGCTAGGATTAAAAGATAACGAAGCTGCATCCTTAGTAAGGCTGGTCATAGACGGAGCAAATTTCTTTCCTGCAACAATGGGTGTTGATGTGGGAATCCCTCCTACCAAGCCATTGTCTTCTCCTGGGTAAGGGTGGGTGAAGCCATCCCCGCCAGGAGAAGACAGTGATTATTGCTAGCGGGTATAAAAGCCACTTGCTATAATCACATCTAAAATCTGTCATGCTGGTTACCCTAGTGGATTGCTCAATCAGCTTGGGTGCATTAAGCCTGCCCATGCATAGTTGGAATCTCAGTATCAGTTACATCACAAGGATTGTGGAGAATAGGGTGCTCTGGATAACAAGGAGACTTTAACCACTTCAGCTCCGGAGGATTTGGCTGCCAAATGACTGGGCCACTTTTTGCGATTCAGCACTGCGTCGCTTTAGCTGACAATCGTGCGGTCGTGCGACGTGACTCCCAAACAAAATTGACGCACACACCCCCTAGGTGGTAGATTCAAAACAATGTATATATATGTTGCTTTGCCTGCCCGTGCCATTCTGCCAACATATAAGTGCGTGAGGCAGTCAGCAAGCGCTTAACAAACAGTACATGACTGGCTCTTAACCACCCTGCGGTATTCCAGAGTCTGGCTCGGGATCGCCTCGCAGCAGCCTCAGGCATGGTTTACTTACCTTGTCCCTGGATCCTGCGATGCCTCCCCACTGTGTGAGTGAGCGGCGTCCTCGTTCGATTCACACAGGGGCAGAGAACGGCGCCAAATTCAAAAAAGTAAATAAACACATTACATACAGTATACTGTAATCTTACAGATTACAGTACTGTATGTAAAAAATACACACCCCCTTTGTCCCTAGTAGTCTGCCCACTGCCCTACATGCACTTATATATAATAAAAACTGAGATTGTCCATAGCAACCAAAAGTGTCCCTTTATTTCAAAAGTGGTTTTAGAGCAGCTAAAAAACAGCGATAATAAATTATAATCACTTGCAGAAATGAGCGATAGCGATTTGTGGGGAAACTCGTCATAAAAAAATAAAAGTAATGACAGCGACAATTCTGCAACTGAGTAAATGTCAGTGTTTTTGATTTGATTACATTATTGAATAATTTTTATTATAATTATATTATTATTTGTTATAATTATTTATAAATATTTATTATAATATAATTTATGATTTTGTTTTTCAAACTTTATCATTCCCGAGACCACGTGGCAAATCATTTATCTTTAGCTCAGCCAGTGTCTGTTCTGCGGTATGACAGTTTACCCTGAAGGCTGCTGCTCCCTTTAGCAAAACTAGAACTATTTCTTTAGGAAACCCTAACCCCTCCTGAAACATAATGAACTGTTCAGGAACTCTACGGCTGCCAAAACATCTCCCCGATGCATGAAACATCACACTGTTCAGATCCTCGGGATTTAATGGTGTCAATCACCCCAATCAGCCTTCCCCTACACCAGAGCGAGCGTCCGCATGGTCCTCATATATAAAAAGGACTGCAGGCAATTAAATATATGAAATATTAAATGTTTAATAATAAATGCTGTATTATGCCCCATAGGTACATATGGATTCAAATTGACTCATATAGATATATTCTTGGATTCAAATTGTGTATTTAAAATTGTCTCTCTTTTTTTTTTTCTTAATTGAACCATGCAAAGCAGTGTGATTGGATCTTGAACGTGTATTTATATTTCGGCACAATGTGTACACATGGGCGTCCGCTCCATAGGGCAAGGGAGGGCGTTTGCCCCCCCCCCCACCCCGGAATCAAGAGTAAGACACCACATTCAACCGCGGGCCAGGGCGATTGTCACTGCCATGTCTGTCAGTGTCATGTGTTGCATTGCATTTACTATCACACTCCGCTCCCGCCCCTGTTTGCCGCTGCCAATAGATGATCATTGCGCTGTTTGCTCCCCCTAAGTTTACAGACCCGCCCGGCGCCCATCCTGGCGGCATGACGTCACTCACACTGGGAGGGGATTATCATGGGACTGAAGGAAGGAGCGTAGAGAGCTGCCCTGCTGCACCAAGAGAAGGACCAACTTGAGGACCAACTTGATCTTCATTGCAACTTCAGACAGCACAACACAGCAGCATCACAGTCAGTAGTGTACACTATCTATCGCACTAAACTAACTAAAGTAGGCTGATGGCATGCCATATGGAATGATGCAGTCTGTCTGAAGATTATTAACTGCAGGGGGGGGGGGGTATGGCTAATGTCGTGCACTGGTCATAGTAACTCATATATTAATGTCCTGCACAGTGCAGGACATTAGTACATGAGTTACTATGACCATTTCAGGACATTAGCCATACCCCCCCCCCCCTGCAGTTAATAATCTTCAGACAGACTGCATCATTCCATATGGCATGCCATCAGCCTATTTTAGTTAGTTTAGTGCGATAGATAGTGTACACTACTGACTGTGATGCTGCTGTGTTGTGCTGTCTGAAGTTGCAATGAAGATCAAGTTGCAATGAAGATCAACTCCCCCCAGCCGCCGCCATGCTGCATATAGAGTAAAGGGGTTCAGTGATGCAGGGTGCTGTGTAATGTAAAGGGGTCCAGTGGTGCAGGGTGCTGTGTAATGTAAAGGGGTCCAATGGTGCAGGGTGCTGTGTAATGTAAAGGGGTCCAGAGCTGTGGGGTGCTGTGTAATGTAAAGGGGTCCAGAAGTGCAGTTGTGGAAAGGGTGTACACAGTAGTGACAAAGAGATATTGAAAGATGCAGGGGGCACAGTGGGGTGTTTTTACATTTTAACGAAGAAGGGGTTAAATGCGACTGTGTATCTCCGCTGCCCAAGCGCCCCCCCCCCAAAAAAAAATGTCAGCGGACGCCAATGTGTGTACAATGTGTCTTCACTGTCTTCACTGTCTTCACTATCTATCTACACTGTCTTCACCATCTCTCTTCAATGTCTTCACTAGGGATGAGCCAAACACCCCCTGCGAACGGACCAAATGTTTGCACGAACGTTAGAAACCCACTAAAGTCTAGGGGACTCGAACGTTCAAAATCAAAAGTGCTATTTTTAAAGGCTAATATGCAACTTATTGTGCTAAAAAGGATCTAGGGACCTGGGTCCTGCCCAGGGGACATGTATCAATGCAAAAAAAAGTTTTAAAAACTGATTTTTTTTTCCGGAAGCAGTGGGTCAGATTCACAAGAGAGATATGCTGCGTTTCGTAGGAAACACTGTCGTATCTCTGTTTTTTTTCATGAGTATCTATGCGTGTGATTCCTAGAATCACTTACGCATAGATACAGTGAAGAACCGACAGGTGTAAAACAATTACACCGTCGGATCGTAGATGTAATGACATCGCTGGCCGCTAGGTGGCCTTTACGATGATTTCTCATTTGCCTATGCAAATGAGCCTAATCCTCGATTCCCGAACGTTTTTACGCCGCCCCGTCGTCGTTTACGTTGTTTCCGTAAGCGTAAACCTACCCCTGCTATATGAGGGGTCGGTTTACGAAGTTCCGTCGTTGCCATGTTAAGTATGGCGTCGGGTCAGCGTCGTCTTTTTCCGTCGGTTACGTTGTTTTACTAAGTCGTTCGCGAATAGGGATATATGTAAACGACGCTCACATCGGCTTCATTCATTTTTTCCGACGTGAGCTGGAGCATGCGCACTGGGCTATTTTGGAGGCCGGCGCATGCGCAGTTCGATCAACGCAGCGGCGCGCTTAATTTAAATAAAGCCGACCCCTTTGAATTACGCGGGGATACGCAGAGCCATTTACACTACCCCGCCGCAACTTACGGAGCAAGTGCTTTGGGAATACAGGCATACCCCACTTTTAAGTACACGATGGGACCAGAGCATGTATGTAAAACGAAAATGTACTTAAAGTGAAGCAATACCTTTTATCACTTCTGGGGCATCAGGGTCTGTAGTGGGGGATGTCAGGGGCTATAGAGGGGTGTCAGGGACTGTAGTGGGGGGGTCAGGGAGTGCGTTTCCAAGTAGCGGGGAATCTGAACTATCCGTGCACAGATTACTCAGCTGCAGCTTTAGCTTGAGAGTCACTTTACAATACACTCACGGGTATGTTCTTACTCGTGAGTGTATGTAAAGTGAGTGTACTTAAAGCGGGGTATGCCTGTACGGCACATGCTCAGTTAAATTGCGGCGGCGTAGTGTAAATGGCTTACACTACGCCAGCGGGAAATGTATGGGAATCTGGCCCAGTGTTTTTTTTTTTTCCACTTCAGACTTAAACAGAACTAGAGACATTGCTCATGGTTTGTTTGCTTCAATCGTCTCTGCAGCGGTTTAGCATCATTTGTGGTTTTCTGATTTTTATTTTCCATTTTATTATTGTTTTATTTTATTTCCTTTTATCATAACTTTCTTTCTTTTTTTTCCTTCCCAGAACCAGAAAATCACATAGCCTTTGTTGGTCCGCTGAGGATACTTCCTTTTAAATAATTTTTTAGGAAGTGGAAGCAGTGATTTTTAATGATGCTTAAAGTGAAAAAAAAGTGAAATATTCCTTTAAAGCGGAGCTCCACCCAGGAAAACAACATTTTCCCATGTTGTTTAAAAAAATTAAATAAAAAAAACCTGAAAAAAAAAAAATACTCACCCGAAATACCTGTTGCTATGCGGAAGTCCGTAATCTGCCTCTTCCACTCCGCGGTGCCTTTTCTTCTTGTCCTTCTCCTTGTGAATGGGGTGCGCTGCTTTCTGGGAACTGTGTGTGTTCTCAGAGAGCAGCGCGCCCATTCACAAGCCAGCATGAGACTCACGCAGGCGCAGTAGGAAATGGGCAGTGAAGACGTACGGCTTCACTGCCTGTTTCCCATAGTGTGAATGGCGGCGCGGGGACCCGGAGCGATCGTGGGACCGGCATCGGGGGGCCCATCAGCGCGGGCAAGTAGGACAAGGTAAGTGTCCTTATTTAAAGTCAGCAGCTACACTGTTAGTAGCTGCTGACTTTAAAAAAAAAATTGCGGCTGGAGCTCCGCTTTAAATATCGTACCTGCTGGGTGTCTATATTATGCCTGTGAAGTGGCATGTGTTTTGCCGTGTTTAGAACAGTCCCTGCACAAAATGACATTTCTATAGAACAAAAGGTAATTTAAAACTGTTTGTGGCTATAATGTAATGTCTGGTCCTGTGCAAAGGACACTAAATCAAAATACTGCAGCTCCCTGCCTGTATTTGTATGAGAACACCACACCAGCAACTGTATTTAGGTAAGGTTTAGCTGCATACTGTGCAAAGGAAACAGTACACTAAGTGAAAATACTGCAGCTAGCTCAATCACCTGCCTGCCTGTCAGTATATTATGAGGAGAATAACAGAAACGGATCTAGCTAAACTGAATACAGTGTATACATATATATACAACACCTGAGATGCATATCTATCCTCTACACACTGTAACTGAAGCTAACTGACTTGCCTGCCTGCTTTATCTTACTCAAAATAAATGACACTGTCTCTCTCTCTCTGTCTGTCTTTAACCACCGCCGCAACAGACTACACAAGGCTACCACGCAGGCTGCCTTATATAGTGTGGGGTGTGTACTAAATCCCCTGAGACATAATTGGCCAAAGCCACCCTGGCTTTGGCAAATTATGGCTCTCAGTTTTTTCCACGCTGTGATTGGCCAAAGCATGCGGGTCATAGTGCATGCTTGGCCAATCATCAGCCAGCAATGCACTGCGATGCCGCAGTAAATTATGGGCCGTGATGCGCCACTGGAATTTGGCACGAACAGCCCATAATACCCATCTATCTTCACTATCTATCTTCACTGTCCTCACTATCTATCTTCACTGTCTTCACTATCTATCTTCACTGTCTTCCCCGTCTTCACTATCTATCTTCACCGTCTTCACTATCTATCTTCCCTGTCTTCACCGTCTTCACTATCTATCTTCCCCGTCTTCACTATCTATCTTCACCGTCTTCACTATCTATCTTCCCTGTCTTCCCCGTCTTCACTATCTATCTTCACCGTCTTCACTATCTATCTTCCCTGTCTTCACCGTCTTCACTATCTATCTTCCCTGTCTTCACCGTCTTCACTATCTATCTTCTATCTATCTATCTATCTATCTATCTATCTATCTATCTATCTATCTATCTATCTATCTATCTATCTATCTATCTATCTATCTATCTTCACTGTCTTCACTGTCTTCACTATCTATCTTCACTGTCTTCACTATCTATTTTTACTGTCTTCATGTCTTTACTGTCTTCACTATCTATCTTCCTTGTCTTCACCATCTTCACTATCTATCTTCACTGTCTTCACTATCTTCACTAACTATCTTCACTGTCTTCACTATCTATCTTCACTGTCTTCACTATCTATTTTTACTGTCTTCATGTCTTTACTGTCTTCACTATCTATCTTCCTTGTCTTCACCATCTTCACTATCTATCTTCACTGTCTTCACTATCTTCACTAACTATCTTCACTGTCTTCACTATCTATCTTCACTGTCTTCACTATCTATCTTTACTGTCTTCCCTGTCTTCACCGTCTTCACTAACTATCTTCACTATCTTCACTATCTATCTTCACTGTCTTCACTATCTTCAATATCTTCACTATCCATTTTCACTGTCTCTTCTATCTTCACTATCTATCTTCCCTGTCTTCACCGTCTTCACCATCTATCTTTACTGTCTAAACTATCTTCACTATCTATTTTCACTGTCTTCACTATCTTCACTTGCTTCACTATCTGGTGTCCGTTTATGAAGCAGTTAACAGCGGTGATCCCAAGGATCACCACTGATCATGGGCGTCCGCTGACATTTTTTCAGAGGGGGGCGCTTCGGCAGTTGCTATACACACACTCGCATTTTACACTTTCTTCGACCGCTAGCGGGGGTTAAAAGCACCCCCCGACGTTAAAATGTAAAAACTCCCCACTGTGCCCCCTGCATCTTTCAATATCTCTTTATCACTACTGTGTACCCCCTCTCCACAACTGCACCTCTGGACCCCTTTACATTACACAGCACCTCACAGCTCTGGACCCATTTACATTACACAGCACCCCACAGCTCTGGACCCATTTACATTACACAGCACCCTGCATCACTGGACCCCTTTACATTACACAGCACACTGCATCACTGGACCCCTTTACATTACACAGCACCCCACAGCTCTGGACCCATTTACATTACACAGCACCCCACAGCTCTGGACTCATTTACATTACACAGCACCCTGCATCACTGGACCCCTTTACATTACACAGCACACTGCATCACTGGACCCCTTTACATTACACAGCACCTCACAGCTCTGGACCACTTTACATTACACAGCACCCCACAGCTCTGGACCCCTTTACATTACACAGCACCCTGCATCACTGGACCCCTTTACATTACACAGCACACTGCATTACTGGACCTTAAAGTGAAGCAATACCTTTTATCACTTCTGGGGCATCAGGGTCTGTAGTGGGGGATGTCAGGGGCTATAGAGGGGTGTCAGGGACTGTAGTGGGGGGGTCAGGGAGTGCGTTTCCAAGTAGAGGGGAATCTGAACTATCCGTGCACAGATTACTCAGCTGCAGCTTTAGCTTGAGAGTCACTTTACAATACACTCACAGGTATGTCCTTACTCGTGAGTGTATGTAAAGTAAGTGTTTGAATTTGTTCTCCCTCTGATTATCTCTACACACAGAGAAGTCTCATAGACTGACACAGTAACGGACAGTTGTCTTCGCTGTCTTCACTATCTATCTTTACTGCAGTGGCGGCCCGCCCATATGGGCGCACGGGCGCCGCCCCCCCTCCCGCAGTCACAATTTAAAAAAAAAAAAAAAAAAAACGGGCCCTTTAAGAACTTTTATTCGTCTAAAATGTCATTTTGACATTTTAGCCGAAGTTCTGGCGGCCGTTTATAGAGGGCCCTCTCGCAAATAACACACTTCAATGCATTGAACGTGTGTTGTTGCCAGCTGCCTGGTCTATTCCTATAACCGGACATAGGGCGCCGGTTACCTGAATAGCGGCAGCTGGTTGGCTGAGGGGAACTGCCTATCAAAGCCAGTGGCTCTGATAGGCTTTTCCAGTACCACCCTCCGGCTCCCGGAAGTCTATGCTCGGAGCGCAGGCAATCTGCGGTCCTTGCATTAGACTGACAGCCGTTTCAGCCAATCAGGTTCCCGGATTCTGGTTATCAGGAACCTGATTGGCTGAAGCTTCTCCACGGCGGCAGAAGACATCGAGGGAGGACATGGAAGCGTCAGGTAAGTGTATTTTTTAACAGGGAAAGGGGCATCATGGGGCACAGTGGCAGCATGGGGCACAGTGGCAGCATGGGGCACAGTGGCAGCATGGGGCACAGTAGTAACAAAGGGCACAGAGGCGACAATGAGCACAGTGGCATGGGGCACAGTGGTGACAATTAAAGGGCACAGTGGTGACACTTGATGACACAGTGACTCCATATGATGGCATGGCACAGTGGTGACAATTGATGGCACAGTGACTGCATTTGATGGCATGGCACAGTGGTGACAACTGATGGCTCAGTGACTCCATATGATGGCATGGCACAGTGGTGACAACTGATGGCACAGTGACTCCATATGATGGCATGGCACAGTGACTGCATTTGATGGCATGGCACAATGGTGACAATTGATGGCACAGTGACTGCATTTGATGGCATGGCACAGTGGTGACAATTGATGGCACAGTGGTGGCGTTTGATGGCATGGCACAGTGGTGACAATTGATGGCACAGTGGTGGCGTTTAGCATGGCACAGTGGTGACAATTGATGGCACAGTGGTGGCGTTTGATGGCACAGTGGCTGCTTTTGGTGGCATGGCACAGTGGTGACAATTGATGGCACAATTGCTGTGTTTGATGGCATGGCACAGTGGTGACAATTGATGGCACAGTGGCTGCATTTGGTGGCATGGCACAGTGGTGACAATTGATGGCACAGTTGCTGTGTTTGATGGCATGGCACAGTGGTGACAATTGATGGCACAGTTGCTGTGTTTGATGGCATGGCACAGTGGTGACAATTGATGGCACAGTGGCTGCATTTGGTGGCATGGCACAGTGGTGACAATTGATGGCACAGTGACTGCATTTGATGGCATGGCACAGTGGTGACAATTGATGGCACAGTGGCTGTGTTTGATGGCATGGCACAGTGGTGACAATTGATGGCACAGTGGTGGCGTTTGATGGCATGGCACAGTGGTGACAATTGATGGCACAGTTTCTGTGTTTGATGGCATGGCATAGTGGTGACAATTGATGGCACAGTGGTGGCGTTTGATGGCATGGCACAGTGGTGACAATTGATGGCACAGTGGTGGAGTTTGATGGCATGGCACAGTGGTGACAATTAATGGCACAGTGGCTGCATTTGGTGGCATGGCACAGTGGTGACAATTGATGGCACAGTTTCTGTGTTTGATGGCATGGCACAGTGGTGACAATTGATGGCACAGTGGCTGCATTTGGTGGCATGGAACAGTGGTGACAATTGATGGCACAGTTGCTGTGTTGCATGGCACAGTGGTGACAATTGATGGCACAGTGGTGGCGTTTGATGGCATGGCACAGTGGTGACAATTGATGGCACAGTGGCTGCATGTGATTTTTTTCGTTTGCGCCCCCCAAAAATTTTGAGCACCAGCCGTCACTGCTTTACTGTCTTCACTATCTTCACTAACTATTTTCACTGTCTTCACTATCTATCTTCACTGTCTTCACTATCTTCACTATCTTCACTAACTATCACTATCTTCACTGTCTTCAATATCTTCACTGTCTTCATTATCTATCTTCACTGTATCTACTATCTTCACTATCTATCTTCACTGTCTTCACTATCTTCACTAGTGTTGCTCACGAATATTCGCATTGCGAATATTCGTAACGAATATTGCATATTCGAGTATTCGCGAATAAATCGAATCGAAATATATTTTTTCAAATTAGTTTTTAAAACAGATCACATCCTAGTGATCTCCATCGACGTCTAAAAGCATTGCTGGTATGATTAGAGACCCTGGGCCGAGTAGCTGAGGCGATCCTTTTATGTTGCCGAATATTCGCAATGCGAATATTCGTATTACGAATATTCGCAAATACTTTCTCTGCCCTTCTGTGTTTTGTATATATATATAAAAAAAAAATTAGCTTTAGTTTTGTCATATAAGTTTGTGTAAGTAGAGTTAGTGTTTAGTGCATATTAGTTTATAATCCAGGAAACGATCTCCGTTTTCGCATGTTGACGAGAATTTCGCAATCAATTTTGCATTCGCATTAGCGAAATTTCGCATTCGCATTAGCGAAATTTCGCAATATTGTTATTTGGACAAAATATCACGAATATTCAATTTTAGCGAATATTTCTCGAATATTCTTCTATATATTCGTGATATATCGCGAAATCGAATATGGCGTATTCCGCTCAACACTAATCTTCACTAACTATCTTCACTATCTTTACTATCTATCTTCACTGTCTTCACTGTCTTCACTGTCTTCACTATCTTCACTATCTATCTTGACTGTCTTTACTATCTTCACTTTCTTCACTATCTTCACTGTCTTTGCGTGCTGTGATTGGCCAAGCATGCAGGGTCATAGTGCATGTTTGGCCAATCATCAGCGCACAATGCCACAGTGAATTATTGGCCGTTGGGCGTCACTCGAATTTGGCGTGAACGACCCGCTTTGTTCGAAATTCGTCGAACGTACGAACAGACAATGTTCGAGTCGAACAACGACGAACATACGTTCGTATCGAACGCAAAGCTTATCCCTAATCTTTACTATCTATCTTCACTGTCTTCACCGTCTGCACCGTCTTCACTATCTTCACTATGTATCTTCACTGTCTTCACTATCTTCACTATCTATCTTCACTATCTATTTTCACTGTCTTCACTGTCTTCATTATCTATCTTCACTGTCTTCACTATCTTCACTATCTATTTTCATTGTCTTCACTAACTTCACTATCTATTTTCACTATCTTCACTGTCTTCACTGTCTTCACTGTCTTCACTATCTAACTTGACTGTCTTCACTATCTTCACTATGTATCTTCACTGTCTTTACTATCTTCACTATCTATCTTCACTGTCTTCACTGTCTTCACCGTCTTCACTATCTTCACTATGTATCTTCACTGTCTTTACTATCTTCACTATCTATCTTCACTATCTATTTTCACTGTCTTCACTGTCTTCATTATCTATCTTCACTGTCTTCACTATCTTCACTATCTATTTTCATTGTCTTCACTAACTTCACTATCTATTTTCACTATCTTCACTGTCTTCACTGTCTTCACTGTCTTCATTATCTATCTTCACTGTCTTCACTATCTTCACTATCTATTTTCATTGTCTTCACTAACTTCACTATCTATTTTCACTATCTTCACTGTCTTCACTATCTTCACTGTCTTCACTATCTTCACTATCTATCTTCACTGTCTTCACTAACTTCACTATCTATCTTCACTGTCTTTGCTATCTATCTTTACTATCTATCTTCACAATCTTCACTATCTATCTTTACTGTCTTCACTTTCTTCACTATCTTCAATGTCTTCACTATCTTCTCTATCGATCTTCAGTCTTCACTGTCCAGACCTTTATTTTCACTTGTTACAGTAATTCAGCCAGTAACACACTTCCTATCCATTCTGGATAAAGAAGCAATAGAGACACCTTTCTACAGTAGCATATTTAATCTGGTTATGGGGATAGTGTTAGATGGACTAGCAGATTTAGATGGACTTGACTAACAAACTGCAGCTGAACTCCAGCTAACACTTTATAAGCAGTTATAGCAACAGTTTTTTTCCCTTTTGGGCTAAAGGATTTACATACTGTAAATGAGAAAAAAGCTGACCATTTTAAGCACTCCTGTCAGTGTCAAATGGTTTGTCTCATCCCTCTAACTGCTTTTTTTGCTGCACAGTTTGGTCTGTTGAAAAATAACAGACTTATGCCGCATACAGACGATCAGACATTCCGACAACAAAACCGTGTTTTTTTTACAACGGATGTTGGCTCAAACTTGTCTTGCATGCACACACGGCCACACAAATGTTGTCGGAAATTCCGAACATCAAGAACGCAGTCACATACAACACGTATGACGGCACTATTAAAGGGAAGTTCAATATCAGTCGTGTTAGTAGAAGTTTGGTGAGAGAAGTTTTGCGCTTTTCAGCCTTGTGCTTTTCAGTCCGTTACAGCGTGACGAATGTGCTATCTCCATTACGAACGCTAGTTTTGCCAGACCGAGCGCTTTCGTCTTGTACTTGATTCAGAGAATGCATGGAATTTTGTGCGTCGGAATTGTCTACACACAATCGGAAACCAGCTCTTAAATTTTTATTGACGGAAATTACGACAGAAAATGTCCCATGGAGCCTACACACGGTCGGAATTTCCGACAGCAAGCTCCCACCGAACATTTGTTGTCGGAAATTCCGATCGTGTGTAATTAGCATTAGCGTTCATCCGACCAATGCTCACAGCCTAAAAAAAAAGAAGATGAAAGCAACAGAACTAAAAATTGGTAAACTGCAATATCATTTTTATTTTTAGATGTGGGGGGGGGGGGGGGTTAATACTGATTTTTATCGCTTATGCCCTTTAACACAATAACTTAACATGGGCTAGACCTAAAAAATGTATTAATAGGGCTACTAAAGACTTGGAACTCACTCATAAAGTAAAAATCTTAATGGCATTAAACTAGGTGGTTCGTCAGGAATCCTTTAAACAAAAGCATTATCCTAAATTGAACCTGTCAATCCAGTTAAACGTTGAAAATTTTAACAGAGATGCTCAGGTCCGCAGGCAGGACTTATTGCCCAAGCTGAAGGGCTTTAGTGGGACAGTTGTAGAGAGCTTCCTGTGAACAATTAAAGGGGTATTCAAATTAGCACCTTGTGGTCTCTGCAATTAGAGAGGTTTTTACCTTTGAAAATTTTAACCAGTGCAACAGGTTTAGATTAAAGAGCAACTCCAGGCACCTGGGGGGTTTTACTATATCTGGAAAGTGCAAACTCTGGTGCAGCTCTGCATAGTAACCAATCAACTTCCAGGTTTTAAAGCTTAACTGGTTGCCGACCAGCTGCCGCAGTTCTACGGCGGCAGGTCAGCTTCCCTGCGCCAGAGCCGTAGCTCTACGTCAGCTCTTTAAGCGGCCACTAGGGATTCATACAATGTATGAACAGAAGATCTCCCCTAGTGAGTCCACCCCCCCATACAGTTAGAACACACCCAGGAACATACGTAACCCCTTCTCGCCCCCTAGTGTTAACCCCTTCACTGCCAGTGGAATTTTTATAGTAATCCAATGCATTTTTATAGCACTGATCACTATAAAAATGCCAATGGTCCCAAAAATGTGTCAAAAGTGTCCGAAGTGTCCACCATAATGTCGCAGTACTGAAAAAAATTGCTGATCGCTGCCATTACTAGTAAAGAAAAAAATATTAATAAAAATGCCATAAAACTACCCCCTATTTTGTAAACGCTATAACTTTTGCGCAAACCAATCAATAAACGCTTATTGCGATTTTTTTTACGAAAAATATGTAGAAGAATTTTTGCAGGTCTTTCCCGGGCACCTTCATTCCAGGACAATACAGTGTCCCGGAATAAAACTGACACAGCCACCCCTGGGCCAATCTGATGCCCCCAATAAAGGCCGCAACATCACCTCTTTACTCACTGACAGTACTTGCCCTGGCCGGGAATGCCTGAAGGAGCACAATCCCCGCCCCCTACTTGTGATTGGAGAAATCATAAATCCTGCCTCTTGTGTCCAATCACTGTGCTGTGATTTGTTACAACACAAGCTGATTTTTGGGAAAGGGGGGGTGTCCCTGAATGGTAGTTTGAAAATGTGGTCACCCTAATGTAGAGCTGCTTTGCACTGGACTCTGATTGCTCCAGTTTTAGTATATTTCCCCCATTGGTTCTATGGAAGAATGTAACATCTTTTCATAAGTGTCTATTTTGTGCCGTTTCTCTCGTATTGATGCAATGAGGGTGGGTAAAATTAGAGCAGGCCATTTTGTGATCCCTTTAGATTAGTGATGGGGTAAAACTGGTCATGCACTAACATAATTTCATAAAAAATGTTTTGTTTTAAGAATGTTCGTTTTCTACAATTTTCTAATCATTAGTGGGGATCAATTCAACGTTAATTTTCAACCATATTGACAAGAAAATTCAAAGGAGCAGAAAGGAAAATCTTTCTCAAACTAATGAATTTCCAACAGTGAATGTAGTATTCATTTGGGAAATTACAATTGTTCTAAAATTCAATGTTAAATGCAAAATACATTTTGTGGTTCAAAAACAATCCTCAAGTCGTCGAATGTACCGAGAATTTTCATATAAATGTTTGTCTGTACAGTAAAGGCATGGCTTTGTGACATCCCTGATGACTTGTGCTGCGATGGTTGTTAGGGGAATAATCAAGTATCACCAGGAGAGGTAGAGGAAGAACAGATCCAGAGAAATAAGATCACAGCAATGCAGGATCTTAGGTAGAGTTCTCTCTCCAGCAAGGAGAACAATGAGCAGCGCAATTTAGATTGAGGTAGTGAAATATCTAAAACTTGAATTCTTGGGTCTGCATGCCTTCAGTAGCCATTATGTGGGTTTTCAAATCTTTCTGCTGGATTTTTTATTTCTTTTATGTTGTGGAAAATGAACAGGCAGTGTGGAAATAATTAAAAGGTAGGCAGCAGCAACACCCAAAATTCATAAGCAGACAGAAAAAACACTGGGGACTAGAGCACATTTGTCAAACACTAGTGTTGAGCGGAATACGCCATATTCGATCTCGCGATATTGCGCGAATATATAGAAGAATATTCGCGAATATTCGCTAATATCGAATATTCGTGATATTTTATCCAAAAAAATTTTTGCAAAATTTCGCTAATGCGAAATTTCGCTAATGCGAAAATGATTGTGAAATTCTCATAAACGGAGATCATTTCCTGTATTACTAAACTAATATGCACTAAACACTAACTCTACACTAACTCTACTTAAAAGAAAGGAGAATAAGGGGGCAAAAGAAGGGCGGAGAAGATAATCGCGCAATATTCCTATTGCGCGATTATCTTCTCCGCCCTTCTTTTGCATCAGAGCCAATCAGAATAACTCGAATATTCGGCAAAAGAAATATCGTGCGATTATCTTCTCCGCCCTTCTTTTGCATCAGAGCCAATCAGAATAACTCGAATATTCGGCAAAATAAATATCGCGCGATTATCTTCTCCGCCCTTCTTTTGCATCAGAGCCAATCAGAATAACTTGAATATTCGGCAAAAGGAATATCGCGCAATATTCCTTTTGCCGAATATTCGAGTTATTCTGATTGGCTCTGATGCAAAAGAAGGGCGGAGAAGATAATCGCGCAATATTCCTTTTGCCGAATATTCGAGTTATTCTGATTGGCTCTGATGCAAAAGAAGGGCGGAGAAGATAATCGCGCAATATTCCGTTTGTCGAATATTCGAGTTATTCTGATTGGCTCTGATGCAAAAGAAGGGCCGAGTAGCTGATGCGATTCTTTTATGTTGCTGAAAATTCGCAATGCGAATTTTCGGCAACATAAAAGAATCGCCTCAGCTACTCAGCCCAGGGTCTCTAATCATACCAGCAATGCTTTTAGACGTCGATGGAGATCACTAGGATGTGATCTGTTTTAAAAATAAATTTGAAAAAATACGAATATTCGCCATAGCGAATATTCGCCGCAATATTCGAGTTATTCGCGAATACTCGAATATGCAATATTCGTAGCGAATATTCGCAATGCGAATATTCGTGAGCAACACTATAAAACACAAGGCCCATGGGCCAAATCTAGCTTGCCAGGCCTTGCCATGTGGCCCTCCCGCCACCTCTGGCTCTCACCCTCCACTTCTGCTCCCCACTGTCACTTGTAAACATAGAAGACTTCTGTGCTTACAAGAGACAGACTTGCTCTCAGCAGCTCCCAGATTGAACAGATCCCTGCATGCGCTCATGGTGGGACACGGCAGGGATAGATCTCTAGAGAGAAAGAGAACGATCTTCCTGCAAGGTGTGTGTGGTACCTACAAAGACAGATACTAGAGCTGGGCCAGAGAGGAGAGATGCCAGAAGCATTTGGGGGTGGGGGGTGCACACCCTGCAGTCTGTGCACAGCACACCCCCGAATTCTGTACTCTGTACATAGTACACCCCTAAACCCTGAACTCTGTACACAGTGCACCCCCAAACTCTGCACTCTGTATATAACGCACTCCTGAACCCTGTACCCTGTACGTTGCACACCCCTAAACCCTGCACACTGTACAAAGCGCACCCTTAAACCCTGCACTCTGTACACAGCGCAGACCTAAACGCTGCACTCTGTACATAGTGCACCTCTGAACTACACAAAACGCACTACTGAACACTGCAATCTGTACTAGCAGAATCCTGAACCTTACACTCTATACATAGGGTACTCCTGAACTTTGCAGTCTGTTAGTATCGTACTCCTGAACCCTGCACTCTGTATGTAGCACACTCCAGATACAACTTGCCCTTCGAGGGCAACCATAATGCAAATATGGTTCACAATGAAATTGAGTTTGACACCCCTAGTGTAGATTTGTGAATTTGGATGGCTGACTCAGTCCACTAGGGTCCACCTATAGCTAAAATACCCTTTTAAGCTAATGTGTCCTCGGGATACAAACCTTTGAGGGAAACATCTTTAAAGCCTAACCAAACAGTAGCTTTGTTAATGAATCTGTTCAATGTCACTGTAACCTATGTAGCACACATGCCAATCATTAAAGAGGGCAGTTGCCTTAGGGTAGGAATTATAAAAAAAAGGACTTGGTATGACAACTTCTTTTACATAACATGCTACAGCTATGGAGAGCTGAGTAAAAAATCCGCCCTCACTATACAATCATTTTCTTATGTTTTATATACTAGTTGTGCTAATAGTTACATAGTTAGTCAGGTTGAAAAAAGACAGAAGTCCATCTAGTTCAACCAATAATAATATGGAGGGGGGCGAATTCAGGCGTAGAATGGCTCCCACTGACTACAAGTGAAAGCAGGAAGGAATTGGACAACAAATTATAACGACAGTTTTCATATTGCCAGCTTTCCTAATTGCAGCGATGGAAACAAAATTGTTAATTAGCTCTAGTAAAAGATAAAACAGTTCTGCCATTAGAGACTATAGAAGACATACTGATTAGACAAGCGTTGTTCTAAAACACCAGCCCTGCGTTGTGTATAATCTGCAAATTTGCTACAATTACCATTACTATGAATAATTTATCATTAACAGTAATACTCAGATCATTACTGTGAGTTCAGCATAACAACAACAGCTTGACAGGCTTGTCTAGCAGGATAAGCTGGGGAAGAAAATGTCTGGCACACAAAGTACCCACCCTGCGCCCACACCACAACTTTTGCTTCTAAGGAAAAACAGGGAAGCAGATGGCATGTGAGAATTATTTGGCCCGTGTCATTTCATCAGAACATGTAGATGGATTGCTGCTGATTTGTGACTCATGTGGAACTTCTCTAAACCTTCCTCAATGATCTCTGCAGAGCCGGGCTGGCCCTTAGACTCACACAGCACACAGCAGAGCCAGACTATATGTAGGACACACACACTAAGGATAAACGATTATTAAAGCCTAATTGAATGTTCATTTAAATCAGTTATATACTTACATCACATATACGGTCTATCTCACACAATGACTTCTTTCCTCAGTAGATGTGGGTGCACCACCAGCCGTAGTGCTACCAATGACCTCAATGTAAGGAATAGTTAGCACACCAATAGTAATTTCAGCTCTTTAAAATTTAAACAGCAATCAACCCAGGGGTCAAGTCCTGGGGAAAAAAGTGTGGGAACTCCCACCCAAGATCCACTCCCCCACCAAAAAAAAAATAAAAAATGATAAGCTCATATGCATAATTACTTAAAGCGGAGTTCCACCCAGGAAAAAAACATTTGCCCAAAAGTCCTAAAAAAAAAAAAAAGTGAAAAAAAAAAATTATACTCACCCGAAATACCTGTTGCTATGCGGAAGTCTGTAATCTGCATCATCTGCACCGCAGTGTGTTTTCGTCTTCACCTTCTCCATGAGAATGGGGCGCGCTGCTTTCTGGGAACTGTGTGTGTTCTCAGAGAGCAGCCGCCCATTCACAAGCCGGCATGAGACTCACACAGGCGCAGTAGGAAAGGCTTCACTGCCTGTTTTCCCTAGTGTGAATGGCAGCGAGGGACCTGCATCAGTCGAGGGATCGGCATCGGGGGGGGCCATCAGCGTGGGCAAGTAGGACAGGTAAGTGTCCTTATTAAAAGTCAGCTGCTACACTGTTAGTAGCTGCTGACTTTAAAAAAAATTAAATTGCGGGTGGAATCCAGCTTTAACCGCGTGTTTTTTTTTTTTTCGATCCACTGTAACTTAGTAATCCTTTATGTTACTGGCCGCTTCTTATATATGGATTCATCTGGTAGTGTGTGGGCATTCCCTCACTTCCTCGATGCCGCAATATCTCCTGAGAGCTTTTGACATTGCGGCATCGAGGAAGTGACTGAATACCTGCACACTACCCGATGAATCCATATATAGGAAGCGGCCAGTAACATAAAGGATTACTAAGGTTCGCCTGCTCCTGACAGTGACTCGAGCTGGGCATTGCCGCTTAGTGAAGGATTGGCTCGGATGGCTCGGCTGCTCTCGGCTGCTCTAGTCCTGCAAAGGGAACTGCGTTCCTGCTGTGAAAAAAGTGCAGGAACTCCGTTCCCATGTGTTCCCGCAGGACTTGAGCCCTGAATCAACCAATGTGATGCTTGAATTAAACAAAATCCAATTTCGTATTATGTCAAAAAGCCACTTAATTATATTTTATTAAACTAAATTGGTCAAAACATTTAAAAGAATATAAAAAAAAAATGAAATAAGTGAGCGCTGATAAAATATTCAACAAGCAACCAGCACTTATAAAGGTGAATATACAACCTTCAGTAAACACCAGAATAACAAAAGAAGTGACGTGCTACACAAAATACAGTGAACATCTATATATTAAATAGTGATAGGGGGTTATTTACGAAAGGCAAATGCACTTTGCACCACAAGTGCAAACTACAAGTGCAAAGTGCACTTGAATTTGCACTAAAAGTGCACTTGGAAGTGCAGTCGCTGTAAATCTGAGGGGTAGATCTGAAATGAGGGGAAGCTCTGCTGATTTTATCACCCAATGATGTAAAAGCTTAAACGCTGTTTTTTATTTTCCTTGCATGTCCCCCTCGGATCTACAGCGACTGCACTTCCAAGTGCACTTTGCACTCGTAGTTTGCACTTGTGGTGCAAAGTGGATTTTCCTTTAGTAAATAACCCCCACCGCAGAAGTTTGCAACATTTCAGGTTCAAAAAAGGAATTGATGTTTTTTAAAGTGATCATATCAGCAGAAGATTGCAACGTTTCAGGGTCATGCACGACCCCTTGATCAGACATTAGGAATATGCTAGTGGATTTACTCAAAATATTTCACAACAAAAAGTGTACAAAGTCCTACAGTTCATTTTCTGTAGAAAGCAGCCACAGCCCAAGTAGAATCAATATTCTGTTTTTTATTTAGACCAGAGCTATTTCTTAATTGGAACAATCATTGTGGAATTTAACGCTCCGATTTTTTTGCCATTCTAGCAAAAGTGCTAAGTGCATTATTGAAATTTTCTTGCATTGCTTAAAATGACCACGCATAGTGAGCCCTTGTTTTTTGGCAGATGTAATCTTATTTCTTTCTAACAAATAATAAACACACACTGAGACCAACACAAAGCAGGGGAACATATTATGTAACAGCCATTCTGTTTAAAACTAACCCCTCACACGAAACTCCACTACATCATCGGGGTAAATAATTCACATTTTCAGCAAATTCCAGAGGATAGATGGAAAATGCCAAAAGACAGAACTGTTAGAAAACATTTTTTTTGTAATACTGTACATGTTACTACTAGGGTAAAAATCATTAAATTGTTGATATTTACCTCTGTTATAGGGCTGGACAACTTCATTATTTACATTTTATGTATCTCCCCATCTCCCCTAGGTTTGAAGGGCCTTTCTGCATATATGGGTAAAGGATAAAACCTATTTGTTTTTATATATATATAATTTTCACATATTATCTAGGCTTATCTATGATCTGTTCACATAACCAACATAATATGGAAATTTGCCAACATTTGTACTTAACTGATCCATCACTACAAGAGTATGAGAACATTCTTGATCTACAAAATTCTTGGACTTAAGGGGTGTCAATCAGCCAGCCATCTGTTCAATAGCATTTTTTCCCCTACAGTAATTGAACTGCAAAATAATGTATGTAGCTCCTCTTTTATAGTATCTGCAGATGAACATCTGCCATACATGCACTTTTTCCCTAAAAATACCAGCTGATCTGCCAGAAATCTAGTGAGCTCCTAATTTCCTGTTTGAGCTGCCAACTTGTACCTCTGTTGCACCAAAATCCCAAATAGTGTTCAGCCATGCTCAATTTTAATTTCTAAGTTACTGAATGCCTCCATAACAATTAAAAAAAATATACCCCTTCTTAGCCAATGACACCACATAGTATCTTTTCCTATCTTTACGCAGGCTATTTCCCCTTAAGTTTATTATGAATGCTGCTGCCAGACTTATCCACGTTACCAACCGCTCGGTCCACCAACCCTCTCTGATAATCACTTCTGATCTCCCGACAAAAAAAAAATCAAAATACTAAAAACAACATACAAAGCCATCCACAATTCTGCTCCAAGCTACATCACCAACCTCAATTTTCAATTTTACCCAGATAGTCCTCTTTGCTCCTCCCCAAGCCTTTAGCTTTCTAGCCCCTGTCACCATCTCCCATGCTCGTCTCCAGGACTTTTCCCAGAGCCTTTCCTATGTTCTGGAAATCCTTCCTGCAATCTGTCCAAATGTCTCCCACTTCTCTTTAGGCAATCACTCAAAACTCATATATTCAGGGAAACCTATCCCACTTCCACCTAAAAACTGTACATTTACTTTTATCATTGGTTCATCCCTCACAGTTATTAACTTTTTTATCACTTGCCCCTCTCTTTTAGATTGTAAGCTGTAATGAGTGGGGTCTGCCTAACTATCTTGATTCGTATTGTGACTGTACTATTTCTCTTTATTTTGTAAAGCACTGTGCAAACTGTTGGTGCTATATCAATTCTGTATACTAACAATACCAAAGAGGCCAAAAACCCAACATGGAAAGAAAGATAAATAATCCTCTCTAAATTGACCCTAGCATGTGTATGTGTTAATGTGAGTTAGGGACCTTAGATTGTAAGCTCCTTGGGGGTAGGGGACTGATGTGAATGTGCAATATACAGTATAAATTATCATTATTATTATACAGGTATTTATATATCGCCAACAGTTTACGCAGCGCTATGTAAAGTGCTGCATACATTGACAGCGCTATATAAATACCTGTAATAAATAAATACAAATAAATAATCTTCAGAGTCAAATTGTAAATCAGTGTAAGGTTAAAGTCAGAGGGAAGTGTGAGAGAAATCAGAAAACTCCTGCTTGCAATGGGGCTGTGCCTGCATTGCTAGATCTAACAAATATATAAGAGGTCCATATAGTGAACTTGGTGTTGAGTTATTCACTTTAAGGTCAACACTGAGGACAAGGGGGCACTCTTTACGTCTGGAGGAAAAGAGATTTCACCTCCAAATACGGAAAGGTTTCTTCAAAGTAAGAGCTGTGAAAATGTGGAACAGACTCCCTCCAGAGGTGGTTCTGGCCAGCTCAGTAGATTGCTTTAAGAAGGGCCTGGATTCTTTCCTAAATGCACATAATATAACTGAGTACTAAGATTTGTAGGTAAAGTTGATCCGGGGTAAATCCGATTGCCTCTCGGGGGATCAGGAAGGAATTTTTTCCCCTCAGGTAGCAAATTGGATCATCGCTTTGCTGTTTTTTTTTGCCTTCCTCTGGATCAACTGTGGGTATGGAGTTGGGTGTATGGGATGGACTGTGTTTTATTTTGTTTGTTTATTTTATTTTTTTATGGTTGAACTGGATGGACTGAATGTCTTTTTTCAACCTGACTAACTATGTAACTATGTAACTGCTCTGTGAAATATGCCAATTTTGCCTATTTCAAAAATGTTATTAGATCCTGCCTGTAACACTGCCACTGCTGCACTGAAATCAGTGTTATAAGTTTCACCTGAGTTTTCCCTTGTAGACTACAGAACACTTACCCATTATGTTCTGGAGATGAGGAGGGGGGTGTTCTGGGATGTTGGCTGACACTATTATTATCATATATATACAGAGCTTTTTTTCTGCAGGAACTGTTCAGATTTCACAAACAGTAGAAGGGTCTTAAAGGGGCATTAAATACCAGAATTGCATTACATACAGTGTGCAGAGTTCAGGGGGTTACAAAGCAGTCACTTGTAAACACAGAAACCAGACTTCTGTGTTCACAAGTGATTGTGGTGAGCGGGCACCAATATGAGCCAAAGGTGGTATAGTTCCACCAAGTTCCCCCAGAAAAAAAGCCCTGTATATATATATATATATATATATATATATATATAATATACCACTATTATTATTATCATATATATCATAAATTCTTATATATACAGCATTCTTGTGGGTGGGAAGTTTTCCAAACACTTTTCTCATAGTGGAGAAGTCTCAGAATACCATTTCCCTATGTCAGTATTTCTCTTACTGACATCAACAAAGGGGCACTATTTCTCCTATTGAAACCGATGATGGGACACTATTCCTCAAACTGATACCAATAATGTGGAGGTAGTCCTTCCACTAACACCAACAATTGGTCACTAATTCTCCTACTGACACAAATGATGGGGCACTATTCCTCCCAAAAATACCAACAATACATTGTTTGCTTCCACTGCTGCCAGGACAATTTCTACTCCCAATCCAGCCCCCCTAAAGTCTGAAGGATAGTAAATTGTCCCCTGTGAATTTACCAACTTGGAGGTAAGCTCCCATCCATCGCCACCACTGTCACCTATGGACAGTCAATAAAAACTCAATAAAAACTCTCACAAGACTGTGACATTGCAGGTACAGGACTTAGCTCCCAGTGTGAGTAGGGTTGGGCTTGAAGTCAAGGTCCGCTATATAGGGTATGCATGGTATTTATTAGGCATCTATCTATCTATCTATCTATCTATCTATCTATCTATCTATCTATCTATATCTATATATATAGATATATTATATATAAATATATATATATACACTAAAAACCATGGTTTGCGAGCATAATTCATTCCAGAAACATGCTTGTAATCCAAAGCACTTGTATATCAATGCATTTTTTTACAGGGTATAAGAGAAAAGAGGCACCGCTAAGTGTAGCAATAAGTTGGTAAATGTTGTACCTTCATTAAATGTAACCATATTGCTACACTTAGAGGCTCCTCTCTTCAGTATTATACTCAGTTGTGACATGACGCTACTCTTATATCAAGACATCGCTTGTATATCAAGGCAAAATTTATTAAAACATTTTGCTTGTCTTGCAAAGGCTCTCAAACCAAGTTACTCTCAAACCAAGGTTTTAGTATATATATATATATATATATATATATATATATATATACACTCATATTTACAGTAAAGAAGACATTCAATTGCAGGTTTTGAAGGTAATCCATTATATAAATGTCCAACAATCACATTTATATTTATAAGGAAGTGACAGCAAAGGAATAATGACCTTTGTTAAATGATATTGCTTGAGTACTGTGCAGCAATGCCAGTTTGATACATTTTGACAACAGTGTAATCTTTGTCGTCCTTGATTTCAGTGAACAGAGCTGCTACATGGACAAAAATCCACAAGAATTTACATCTGGCTGTGAAACTATGCATTACCATTCTTCTCTGACTCTTTGTTTTAGAATCAGCATTTATAGTGATTATCTTGGCATACATCTAATACAAGTGGTGAAATTCCCTTGCCTTCAAGCACTTTAGAAATGGGCAGTTAACGGATTTAACCTGCTTATTGCAAAGACAGGCTCTCATTACATTCAGACCTATGGTGGTTTGGCTTGTAGAGTGAGCCTTGTGCTGTACTGGGCAGACATCTTGTCTTTCAGGGTTGATACTTTTCTAAGGGCCGGTAAACATAAATTACCAGTTGGTTCTTACAAAGACCTTTTAATAACAATAAAGATAGATATTTCAGTAATCCATGGGTTTACCAAAACTACAGATACAGTCGTATGCAAACATGTGGCCACCCGTTTCCAAATTACTGAACTTCTGGGAAGTAGTAAATACAACATCTACATGGAGTCAATATGACTCATTTAACCCTTTTGCTGCAAGTGCCATTTTTTATTTGATTTTGGTACACATGTTTAAAAAATCATTTTAGGCCTGAAGATTTTGTAAAACCCCCAAATCATTATAGGTTTTCTGAAAACAGACACACTAGAGCAATGGTCTCCAAATTCCAGTCCAGTCTTAGGGTCAGATGTGGCCCTTTGCTTGCTTTTTTTCTGGCCCATGGGAAATTATTTTTATCCACTAATGCCAACAATGGGGAATAATTATCCCCCCTCCCCCCACTGACACCAACAAAGGGACAGAATTCCTCCCAATGACACCAAAGATGGGACAAAACCCCTCCCAATGACTCCAACACTGCTGGCCAATAACAACAACAATGGGGCACTATTCTGCACACCGACATCAAAGTTGGGGCATTGTTTATTCCCACGGACGTCTGGACCTTTTCTACTCCCAATGCCCACAGTCTGGTCCCCCTTAAGACTAAGGCCGGATTCACACTAGTGTGGTGCGAATTTCAGCTCTCTTATCTTTGCAGAGAGATAAGAGAAGTGTTCAGCAGATCCATTGCATTTTAGCTGCAGATTAGCTGCGAATTTGGAGACCTGGGAGAGGGAAGGGGAGGGGGGGACTGTATTGAGCTGAATGAGAACAAATCCTGAAGATAAATGAACACATCTGAGAATCAGCTGCGTACCCATAGGAGATAATGGGCCTCAATTCGCACCTTAGCTGCACCACAAGTCATAAAATACGCACACGTATCGCACATATGTGAACCACCCTCATTCAAAACAATGTATTTTGAAATGTTCTGCGAATTGGATGCGGTTTAAGCCGCAACCAATTCGCATAGGTGTAAATCCGGCCTGAAGGACAGCGACTGGCCCTTTGTTTAGTACATTTGGAGACCCCTGCACTAGATAATAAAATTGTAAAAAGTTCACATTTTTTATGCCACACAATATTAGTGTATAGTAATAAATAATAGGGGTGGCTCTAAATCTATAAAGATTTTTCTATATAAAGCAAGGTTTTTGTCTAGTAGTCATATAACCAACGAAAAACACATATAATAATAAATATTTGTATCATGAATTAAATAAAAGAAATAAACAGAACGTAGTGAATTTCAATCAGAATAACCTCAATAAGTGGTGTTGCCAAAGTTCAGAGCAAAACATGAATATCACAAATAAAGTTCTCAGTGAAGTGCTGAAATATTGCTTCAAAATTCTGTGATAATAGAACAATCATGCAGACCAGTGCACAATCCAAAGAAAAATAAACTCCACCGCTGTGCGCAATAGTCTCTCATCTTAAATTTAAAAGGTAACACACATCAAGAGAATCACTGGTTTCCATGGGGTGTACAGTCACTCAGTAGAAGATGGTACTCAATTGGCTCGCACATGGAATAAGAATAATAATACTCATGGTGGAGTAATAACAACAGGTTTATTTAACCACTTCAATACCCAGCCATAGACAATTGACGGCCTGGGATGGGATTTACCATCCTAAGTGGCCGTCAATTGACGGCCTGGGTATTGCAGGCGAATATCTGGATGATGCCTGCAGCCAGAGGCATCATCCAGATATCCTCTTCTTCAGCCGGCGATTCTGCACAAAGTAAGAACGATCATAGCGCGGTTCCGCCGCTTGATCGTTCTTACAGGCCGCGGGAGGGGACATCCCCCCCCCTCCCGCCGCCATCCGGTGCTTCTCCGGGCTTACCTGTACCTTCGGGGGCCCGGAGAACGAATCGTCGGCGGCGGCAGGAAGCATAGAGATGATGACCAGATGGTCACCAGTCATCTCTATGACCGTTGGAGGACCCGGGCGCGATCTGATGACGTCACGCCCGGGTCCCCGTATGTAAACAAAGCCGCGGTTGCGGCTGTAAGTCACCATTCATGAGTTCGGTGAATTTTTTTTCACCGATCTCATGGTTTCCAGCCTGGAGGTGAGATGTGAGGTCTTATTGACCCCACATCTCTCCATAAAGAGGACCTGTCACACACATTTCCTATTACAAGGGATGTTTACATTCCTTGTAATAGGAATAAAAGTGGAAAAAAAAAAAAAAATGAAAAAAAGTGTAAAAATAAATAAAATATAAGTAAAAAAACATAATAAAAGATAACAAAAAAATTAAAACGCCCCTGTCCCCGATAGCTCGCGTGCAGAAGCGAACGCACACGCAAGTCCCGCCAACATATGTAAACGCCGTTTAAACCAGACATGTGAGGTATCGCCGCGTGCGTTAGAGTGCCAGCAACTAATCTAGCACTAGATCTCCTCTGTAAATCTAAACTGTAACCTGTAAAAAATAAATAAAGCGTTGCCTATGGAGATTTTTAAGTACCGAAGTTTGGCGCCATTCCATGAGTGTGCGTAATTAAAGCGTGACATGTTGGGTCTCTATTTACTGTGTAACATAATCTTTCACATAATACAAAAAAATTGGGCTAACTTTAGTGTTTTGTTATTTTTTTAATTCATAAAACAATTTTTTTTACAAAAAAAAGCGTTTGAAAAATAATTGCGTAAATACCGTGCAAGATAAAACTTTGGAATGACCGTCATTTTATTCCCTAGGGTGTCTGCTAAAAAAAACATATATAATGTTTGGGGGTACTGTGTAATTTTCTAGCAAAAGAATGATGATTATTACATGTAGGAGAGAAGTGTCAGAATAGGCCCGGTATGGAGGTGGTATAAAAGCCTAGTATTGAAGCGGTTAAAAATGCTGAGGCTTACAGTTAAAATAACCACTGTGAATCCAGCAATCCATGGGGTCACACAAAAGCAGAACACTTATGAATCCGAACTTCCAGTCTCGGCCGTGACCAAAAGTGACGTCACCTGGCTGCTCCCAAGCAGGAAAGGTCATCCAAATACACTAATGCCGCGTACACACGGTCGTTTTTTGCGATGAAAAAAAAACAATGTTTTCTGTGAAGTAAAAAACGACGTTTTTGAAACGTCACTTTTCAAAGACAATTTTGCATACACACCATCGTTTTTTCACAAAAAGCAAGGTTACGTCCATTGAAGCTCGCTTCATAACTAGCTTCTGGGCATGCGCGGGTTGAAAAACGTCGTTTTTGCTACACATCTTTTTGTGAAACAAAAAACGATGAAAAACGACACAAAAAATTCAAACATGTTGGAAGTCGTTTTTTTGAAGACAAAAAACGACGTTTTGCCCACACACGATCAATTTAAATGACGTTTTAAAAAACGTCGTTTTTTTTCATCGCAAAAAAAGACCGTGTGTACGCGGCATTAGACTGCTGCTGGGCGCTGCCATTTTTGAAAACTGTATCAGCAGCCCCAGCAGACTCAGAGTGGTCAATCAATTGACTCTCTATAGTATTCTCCTTTGCTAACTTCCCCTCATCTATACTGAGATGCTATTTAAAATGTTATATTGGGAGGCGAGGGAAGGAGCGGAGGACCTAGGTCAGCACAGGTAATATGCAAACACTCCTAGAGGAGAGAAGAGGGCTATAAAATGCTATGCTATTGAATCGACTCCTGAAAAAGTCAACATTGATATAAAGTTTAAAGACACTTAACAAGTGAAAAAAACATTGATTATGGACAGGAAAAAACCAGTATTTAATACTGTTGATTATTTTTCTACACTTTCGTGCAATTTTAAAGTGGATGTAAACCCAAATTTTTTATTTTTTTTGCTGTCACAATGTAGAGTATAAGATTTCCTACCACCTGTGCCCAGTCTTGCCACAAAGAGTTAATCCAACTCTGAGCAATCCTCATTTCTTTTTTCAGTGAGATAAACCAACAGGAGAAAACTTTTGTCCGTTCTTCCCCCTTGGTGTGAATGACAGGTTATTTACATATCTCATGCACTAGCCTGAGACAGGCATTATTTTTTAATTCCCACCCCCACTCCTCTTCTAAAATCATGTGGTTACTTTTCTGGATTTTGACTGAATGTTAGTGATCATAGCAGGAGAAAATGCATGTTGACAAGGGGAGTGTAGAGGTGGGCGGGGGGTCTACTGACATCATGACTCACCCACTGAGCTCCAGACAACAGATCCACCCACAGAATCTGCAGTTTTTCAGTTCTTATAACAGAGGGGAGACATTTGACAGGTAAGGATACATGCAGAAGGCATGTATATCCTTATAGATCAGCACTATGGCAGTAGTTTAGAAAGGATGAGAGTGGGTTTACATCCACTTTAAGGTGGTAACACAATTATGTATCTTTTTAGCATAAATGAAAAACTAAAAAAAAATCGAAATTTAGAAACCCTGACAGTGAATGCTACGGGAGAACCATCATAGGAATCACATCCTCTTATGCCACGTACACACGATTGGAAATTCCGACAAGAAAAGTTCGATGTGAGCCCCACCGGACTTTTTCTGTCTGAATTTCCGACAACAAAAATTTGAGAGCTGGTTCTTAATTTTTCGGAAATTGAGATTGTTGGAAATTGAGATTGTGTATGCAATTCCGAATGGCAAAAAACACATGCATGCTCAGAATCAATTTGACACATGCTCGGAATCATTGAACTTCATTTTCTTGGCTCGTTGTAGTGTTATACGTCACCGCCTTCTTGACGGTCAGAATTTTGTGTGACCGTGCGTATGCAACACAAGTTTGAGCTAACATTCCGTCGGAAAAAAATCCACGGTTTTCTTGACGGAATTCCCGATCGTGTGTACTTGGCATAAGCATATTGTATCACGTATCTTGTTTCTTCGGGAATTTTTTGTACCTTTGCTTGCAGATTATTATTAGTTTTTTAGATTGTCTTCCACTGTATGTTCAAAACCTACCTACAGTTTTTTTTATAACCAATCTTTACCTGAAAATTCTGCTTTCAAATCTGCACTAGCATATGCCAGTCAATAATCCTGATTCAGGAAAGTTACATTTAAAGGGGAGTTCCACCCACAATTTTACTTTTTAAATATAAATACCCCTGTAATACACAAGCTTAATGTATTCTAGTAAAGTTAGTCTGTAAACTAAGGTCCGTTTTGTTAGTTTGTTACAGCATTTAGATTATTAGTTTATAATCTAGAAATAGACCGTGGCCATCTTAAGTGTGGGCATCATGAAGCCAGACTGTATGACTTCCTGGATTTCAGCTTTGCATATCTCGCACATGCTCAGTGCTGCACAAGCAATGTAATAGGTTTCAGTCAGGTTTATAAGGACTACTGGGAAACATGATGCCTATCCCACAAATAGCCTTGTGACTTAATAGCCTAGGCTAATAAGGAGGAGGAAGTAATGAAGGACTACAAAATAAAGGTATTTACAAGCAACAAAATAAATAAAAATTGTCCATTCCGAACACTATGAGATTAGGGCATGCAGCACAGACAAACATAAAAAAATGGGTGGAACTCCACTTTAAATAGCAAAACTAAGATTGGCAAAAGTACAAATGACATGTTTAAGAAAATGTGATGCTAAGTCACACTCCCGCTGTGCAGTGCAATGCAGGGTGAGTCACAAACAGTCTTCTGAGGCTCCGTGTTGTGACAGGGTGTGCCTCAGGACTGACTTTTCTAAAATTGGACATTTGATACTGCAGAGGGCAGGATTGTGGAATCTGTGAGGGAACATTACAATGACTCCTTGACATGTGGAAACACCAGGTTGGAACCTGGTGATACCTAGTCATCCTCCCTCACATGCTTCATTTTCTTGAACAGAATTAGTGACATGTTTCTAAAATGTCCATCCCCACATCCATAATCCTAGCCATTCACCAATTTAAACAAACCAAAAGGTTTCTAACTATCCTAAGTCTGCTGTCACTTGACCTTCCACAGTATTTGAAAGTGGTGATTGGAAGCTGCACTTGACTGGTCTTGTTGCTGCCTCTCACATTGTGACACCAGGTTGTCACCACTGAAAGACTTCTGGACCCTGTGAGGCCTCCTTGAGAGTTCTGTGATGGACACATTTGGAAGACAATGAAAAGTGTCCACATCTGCAGGAAGTGCCATGGGCACCACAAGAAGGACCCTCATACACTACAGACCAGAAAAAGAAGAATTGGGATCCAGACAGTCACATACCTGCAGTTTTATGTAAGTAATTGTGGATTTCAGTTAGATAAAAAAAAATAAAAAAAAAAGAGAATAGCAAAGGGGGTAGAGTGGGCAGGGAAACGTCTTAGTTTATAACTGGAGATGGACTTTAAATTTGTTCTCTACAAAGGCTAAATTAACAAAGTACTTAGAACAAGGGTCTCCAAACTTTTCAAACAAAGGACCAGTTTATTATCCTTCAGACTTCAGGAGGGCCAGGGAGTGTGGCCAGCAGGGGAAAAAAATGTCACGGGCCTGGCATTAGTGAGAATAAATATGGCCTTAGGGTTGGTGGTCAAAGAGGATCAGTATTGCAACTATTAGGAGGAGTGATAGTATCCGTCATTTGTATCGTTAAAATAAATAGTGCCCCATTGTTGGTGTCAGTGAGAGGAATAATGCCTCATATCAGTGGGAGAAGTAGTGCCCCAAGGGCCGTATAAAGGCTAGCAAGGGGCCACGTCTGGCCCTTGGGCCACAGTTTGAAGACCCCTGACTTAGAAGATGAACAAGACATTATTTATTTGACCAGCAGTGGCAACACTTTCTATATAGATGTATCTGGGATGAAAGCATAGCATTGTTGTAGACTTTTTGCTACATTTAGTTCCGCTCTGATAATTCCATGGAAGAATAAAGCCATCCACAAACATTAGATGACAGTAGAAACATCCAACTGCTGCAAAATAATTCTATATAAAGAACATGATAAAAACAAGCACACTTTCAGCTGAATATTGAATAAGTGGGCACCCCTTGTGCTGAACAGTAGACAATAGAAATCATCTATAATCATTTATTTGACAATCGATTGGTGAGCTGAGGAGGTTCTAAAGCCTCATACACATGATCGGATTTCCATCTGACTTTTCTGTGGATTTTTGTCCAAAGGGGCGTTGGCCGTGAACTTGTTATGCGTACACGCGGCAGAACATTTCCAGCCAACATTCACCAAATCACGTGGTTTTTCAGCTCTTTACCGCCACCCTTTGGGCAACTTCTGCTATTGTTGTCTGATGTTTAGCATTGGTTCTGAGCATGCGTATTTGTACTTTGGATTTTGGTCCGATGGACTTGTGTACATAAGATCGGATTATCCGACGCAACACATTTGTTGTCGGAAAGTTTGAGAGCATGCACAGCGAACATTTGTCCGTGGAAATTCTGACAACAAATGTCCGATGGAGCATACAGATGATCGGATTGTCTGATAAAACAGGTCCGTCGGATCGTTGTTGTCAGAAAGTCTGATCGTGTGTATGGGCCTTAAAGAGGAGGTTCATCCTAAATATACTCTTTCCCAAGTTATCGAGCCAGTATGCTGTTTTTTTTTTTAAATCCCCCACTTACTGTGTAATCTTTTATTTTTATTTCTTTCCCCCGTGGTGGATCGCGCCTGTATAGCCCGTCACGGCTTCCAAAAATACCCGATTTAGGACTCGGGTATTTCAGGCACAATGCGGCGCCTGCGCACAGACCTAGGAGCTGACTGCGCAGTTGCCATATTTCTCCGAGTCCTGCACAGTCAGCTCCTAGGTCTGTGCGCAGGCGCCGCATTGCGCCAGAAATACCCGAGTCCTAAATCGGCTATTTTCGGAAGCCGTGATGGGCTATAGAGGCGCTATTCACCGTGGGGGAAAGAAATAAAAATTAAAGATTACACAGTAAGTGGGGGATTTAAAAAAAAAAAACAGCATACTGCTCGATCACTTGGGAAAGAGTATATTTAGGGTGAACCTCTGCTTTAAGACTTGGTTCACACTCATGCAGTTTGCTGTTGATCCGTTTCTGCAATGCTTTTTGCGGGGCATTTTGCGTTTTTGCACATGCATTTGGTTAAAGGGTTTGTAAAGGATTTTCTTTTTATCTTAATAGCTTTCTTTACCTTAATGCAGTGTTGTTTTCATGTCCTCATTGTTCGTTTTTGCTCTCAAGTTGCTGTAATTCTTCTCTGATCTCCGCACTTCCTGGTTGTCTGTTTCCTGATGACCACAGTACTGGGAGCTTTCTCTCTGTGGTGTGATTACTGTGTGTCTAAAACCCCTCAGCACCAATCGGTTTTGTTTTCCAAACCATCACTGCCCTGTATTGGCTCTGTATGCTATGTAAAGCAGAGAAGCAGGAAACATGCAAAAACGAAACTAGAAACTGCAGGTACATTTTATGATTGATTTTTATCTATTTTAATCGTTTTTAAAAGGAATCAGTTAACTTGTATGTCTCTATACCCTGCAAACAGTCATTTCAGCAAAAAAAAATAAAAAAATTCCTTTACAACTCCTTTAAGCATGTTTTGCAGGTGTTTTTATTTATTTTTTCTTTTTTTTGCCCAATTTGTTGTTGGGTGGATTAAAAAATGCAAAACACAAATCACAGCAAAATCGCACTACATGCATTTCTGCAGCTTCTCCACTGAATCAAAAATTTGCTGTTTTCCTTTAAAAAAAAGTCCCTAGCCCTTTCCAATAACGCAGCGGTGGAAACCATGTTAAATGGAGGATGGTGCGTTTCTGCAAAAAGCAATAAAAAAAAGCATAGGTGTGAACTTAGTCTAAAGAGATTGGGCCGGCGTATCTTTATGCCAGTGTAGCGCATCATCTTTACGCTACGACGGCACAACGTTGATAGGCAAGCATGCTATTCACAAAGAATATGCGGTCAACGTTGCGCAGGCGTAGCGTATAGTTGACGGCGTAAGCCGACGTAAGTTAAAGTAGGTGGAAGTGGGCTGGAAGTGGGCGTGATATATTATAATGAAGCGTGACCCCATGCAAATGATAGGCTGAGCTTCAGAAAAAGAACTGCGCATGCGTCGTTTCTTGGACGCATCCCAGTGCGCATGCTTACAGTTACGTCAAAATAGCTGCCTAAGATATGTCAATACACTGCCTACGACGTGACAGTAACCTACGCACAGCCCTATTCACGTACTACGTAAACGATGTAAAATACGACGGCTGTTCCGACGTCCATACCTTTGCATGGGTTGCGCCACCTTTAGGTGGAATAACTCAACGCCGCACATACGCCTTACGTAAATGGCCTATATTACAGCAACGGGCGCAAGTACGTTCGTGAATCGGCGTATCTCGGTCATTGCGGCCAGCGTAAATATGCGCCCAAGATACGACGGCGTGGGACACTTATGTCGGTTGTATGAAGCCAAATTTCAGGTGTATTTTGCTTTCAGACTCAGGCGCATTGATACGACGGCGCATCGGTGCACTTATGCGGCGTATCTGTAGATACGTCGGCGTAAGTGCTTTCTGAATCCGGGCCATTGACTTTAGATCAGGAGATTCTATCCTAGTTTCCTAAAACAGTGTTTTTCAACTACAGTCCTCAAGGCACACCAACAGGTCATGTTTTCAGGCTTTCCATTATTTTGCACAGGTGATTTGATCAGTTTCACTGCCTTATGGCCCATACACACGATCCGAATATCGGACGAAAACGATCGTCCGATGATGGATCGTACGATTTTCGGATCGTGTGTACACTACTTTCGACAGCCGATCACGACCGTTCATCCGATTAAATTCGATCGGACAAGCGCAAAAAATTTTCTCGTCCGATGTCCGATCGTCCGATTTTCGTTTAGTCAGTACAGCCGTCGTCCGACAATACAATACAAATACATTACAACACGTGACATCACTTCCGATCGTTTTTTTCTATCGTACGATAATTTTCGTGAGTTTAAAACCTATTTTATTTTACTTGCGATTATTAAGCGAAAAAAGTCGTACGATCCGTCGGCCGATATTCGGATCGTGTGTATGGGCCATTAGTAATCACCACAGCCATTTCATCTGAGGGAAATCCTGAAAACTTGACCTGTTGGTGTGCCTTGAGGACTGGAGTTGAAAAACACTGTCCTAAAAGGTCATTACGCTACACACCACTCTCTTGTGTTTAATAACATGATTTTAAGACAAAATGCACGCAGGCAAACAGTTAAATTCACAGTCAAAGTGCCTATATGATTGTTGTTTTAAGATGCTGTTTAGTCAAAAAAAAATGTTTCCCTAGGGTGGCAAGGAGGATGGGGCGAGCCCCCATCAGACCATTTTGAATGCAGCTCAGCCTGGAGATTTAAAGCCATTAACCCCTAGAGTGCAAGAAGTCCAGCATAGGAAGAGGACTGGGAATCCTGTACAGAAGATTTCCACACAAAGCAGTGGTCTGTATTATATGGGACATACTTCATTACAGGTAAGTGATATGACAGCAGCTATAGCGGAAAAACATTTTTTAAGTACGAAGATATGTAATCTTGCTCAGCCACTTTTGCAATTTAGAAACCTCTTCCATGGTGTATAGCCAGGACTATCACTCTACTATTTCCTGAGTGAATTGTATATAATGTCCATGCTAATTGGACGCCAATGATTATACTGATTCAGAGGAGGTAACAAAAAAAATGCATTTCTGAACCTAATATGTGTGCTATCTGCATGGCTGGGCAATTATGTAAATCACAAGCTTGGTTGTACCATAATACCAATCCTTTGGCAGGTAAAAAGGTAGCTTATCTGTATGTAAATTGTATATTTAAAGTGTATGTTACCCCAACATTACCATGTTTCTGATATGTGCCGTGATCAAGTCTTTTGTGAAGACGAAACGTTGGGAGGAGACGTTCTGACGTCACCGCAACCACACAAGAGGACGTACGCGTTCCATTAGCTGGCCGGCGCTCTTTGTTTTATGCTCCAATCCTGCATTTGTTTTTAAGTGCAACTTGTTTTTTTTATATAATAAATTTATACAGGCTCACACTATATGAGTTTCCTTTGATTCCATGTCATCCATTGTGACTCGCTGAGGATTCGTTTTTGGCTATGTATTGCGGTGTATGGTGAAACTTGATCAACTATATTCCTATTGCCTGTATTGATCCAGAGGGGGTCCTGCCGTCTGGTAAGGGTCAGTGTGTACCTTTGGTGGTGGGATTGGCACTATTCCTTCCTCACTGTATGATTGCTCCCCACGGGTGGTTAACATCTATATCTATGCAGTCTACACTATGCAAGTCTTTTTGTTTTTTGTCTTTGTGATCTACTGAGGATTAGTTTTTGGCTACATATGGTGGTGCAAGGTGAAACCTGAATTACGTCATTCTCAGTGACTATATCGTTTCTGAGGGGGTCTTGCCATTCGGTAAGGGCCAGTGTGTACTTTGGTGGTGGGTTGGCACTGTCCCCTTCCCATTAAACGGCTGTCCCCCACGGGTGGTTACTACTTATACTTTTATGCAGTTTTACACTATGCAAGTCTCCTGCTTTTTTGTTTTTTTTTCGGTGTTATGAATCCACACTGAAATCCTCGAGTGAAGCATACGTGTGACTGTGCGGTGTTGATTCATCAGGATTATCTGGAAATTCTGCTTCTTCTGTTCTACACATGGATCTCAGACTTTGGAGTGTTCTTCTTCATAGCCAATACATATGATTTTTTCACAAATATTTTTTGGACTAAATTTTGGACTCTATCAGTATAAAAATGTAGTGTTTGTTTTGGCAACACGCCATATTGACTATTTACATTGTCTACAATTCTGTGCCATTAATAGGTACAGCTTCACATATAGATATAAGAGAAGAAACAGAAATTTATTTTTTTATTTTATTCGTTAGTCACCCTAGGAAGGAAGTGTGTTAAGGACTACTGAACCCTCTCCTCATCTTCCTTAAAAAGAGGGAAGGTGTTCTGTAGCTAACAGAGCTAACACTGGAAAGGCTGATAGGACTGCAGACTGCACAGGACAGCTCTGCATTTTTTCCAGGATCACCAGAGGATTTTAATAAACATATATAACAAATTGCTTTTAATGGTGTATTTAAAGTAAAGTTCCACCCTAAAAATGAACTTTCTATTAACAGCTTGCCTTTAATGTAAAATTTTTTTTTAAAAAAACATTAAAAAAAAAAACAACACCATTTTTACTCACTTCTATCTGGCTGTTACTAGGAATATTTCATAATCTGCCTAGTTCCTGGTCCTAGGTGGTTCAACTTCCTGTCCTAAGACCCCATTGCCTCCTGGGAAATGATGACACTCATTTCCCAGGTGTCTCTGGGCATTACTGTGCCTAAATATCGCCCAGCATGCACCTCTCACTGAAAAACAGGAAGAAAAAGGAACTGGGCTTCACATTCCCACACATGAGCTGGAGAATATAAGGCAAGTGTTTGCAATGATTCCTAAAATGATTGGGGAGCTATTAATATGTTTTAGGGACTATTTAATGTGATTAATTTTAGCTTGCAAAATAAAAATAAAATTATGCCCAGACCCCCGCTTTAACAGTATAAAAAATAGAAGAAACTATGTTAATTGTTAGGGTTACGTACATTAAAACTGCAAGCGTAACTAGAGCCTAAGGTATGTTGAGGGTTAGCTCCATCTCCATCAAAAAAAATACAGCAATAAAATAAGGGGTGGGACTCCCAGTCTATACCAAGAAGTGGTGCAAATACCTGTTTTATACAGGGGGGAGGGTTCCGAAATGCGGAGGTTCACTTTTGGGCGAACCTCCGCTTTAAGAACATTAACACCGGATGCACCGGTACCCTTTTTTGATCGGTGAGTACGAAGGCCGATACTATCGGTCAAGTACTCCCGATTCCGAATACCGATACCTTGCAGTGTGATCTGTGTCCAAACAAAATGAATGGGTGCAAATTGCACTGCTAAGAATCGCATTCTGTTTGAACAGGATCTTGTGATCACAGGCTTGTTATAGTGATTTAAAACCAAACCAAAGAAAACTCACAGCTCTCTTTGGTTTTGTTTGATGTGAGTCGTCCTTCTATGTGCTCCTTGCTGCAAAGGCCAGTTATAGGTGGGGGCAGTGGTCATTTGTTTGTTTTATAGTGATTTCAACCTGGGCTCACACAGGAGTGGTGCAGGAAACTGCACGTGATTCCGAAAGGAATCAAACTGCATTCCTGTTCAAATTGCATGCGATTCTTTGCAGTGCGAGTTGAGCTCATTCATTCTGTATGGATGCAAATTGCACCGCAAGGTATCGCTTTTAGTATCAGGAGCATTTTCACAAGTTTGAGTACCGATACTGTGCATCCCTATTAGAATCCCTGCAATGTCCAGTGCTTTGTGTGTGTGTATACCGAAGAACCTACATTAGTTCTGCTATCAGAAACGTGTGCTATTCATAAACCTGATTAGAACAGAATCATATCAGGATTAATATTAAAAATGAAGAAGGACAAAATGAGAAGTGATATTTTCAAGCAAACACTTTACTTCCTGTGAACTAATTCCATCAAAGAAACTCACCAGTAATCAGTTTATTTCCTCTTTTTTTCTTTTTTTTCAGTTTACAGAGTAACTTTAAAATGAACTCAAAGTCTGTACAGTGAGGTCACTTTAACACACAGGAAAGTCATTTCCAGCACTTTCACCTTAAAGTCAGGACTAAATCTATCTAATCTTAAACCTGCTCCTACCCTCATTCTAAGTACTATACAGGAAAGATGTCTATACTTACCTTTTCTAAGGGTGCTCAGCAGGCCAAGTCATGTGATCCTCTCCCAGAGTCAGCTTCAATGGAGAGTACAGATTGCCAATGACGTCTGCCTGTGCTGTGACGTCACCCATAGGCTTACTATGGGGCATCCGTTGCCGGCTGTCCTTCCTCTACACTGAAACCAGCCACTGAGAGACAATCACATGACTGGACTGGTGCAGCCTTATGCCGCGTACACGCGATCGGTTTTCCAGTCGAAATTCCGCTCAAGCTTAGCTTGCATACAAACAGTCACAGCAAATTCCATCCGTCAAGAACGCAGTGACATACAACACGTACGATGAGCTGAGATCAATAGGCAGTTTGGCTCTTCTGCTTGATTTTGAGCATGTGTGCTTTTTTGCGCGTCAGAATTCCATACAGACAAATGGTTTTTTCCGCTAGAAATTTTGTCCATCAGGAAAATAGAGAACCCGCTTTCCAACTTTTGCTGGTGGAAATTCCGTCAGAAAAAGTCAGATGGAGCATACACGGTCATAAATTCCCATCCAAAAGCTTACATCTGACTTTTTCAGATGGGAAAACTGATTATGTGTATGCGGCATACGAACAAGGAAGTATAGACAGCTTTCCTCTACATGCTAGTTAGTATAGGGCTTACAGTTGGGGGGAGGTTTAAAGCGTTTGTTAACCCCCCAAAAAAAACAGATCCTGTTCCCTTAAAGCATGCTAAAAGTGCTTGTGCTGTGTCATTTGGCCCCCTGTAACACCTGCCTGATCCTGCCTGGCTTTACCCTCCCCTATGCTGACTCCAATATATCAGGGCTGCTGAGCCCCGACATTGTGGTCAGTGTACGTGCCTCCGTCAGCTGCAGTCTGCTATCTGTCTCCTGTGTCCTTTCCTCCATCCTCTCCCCCCTCTCCTCTCTGAGGCCGCGTACACACGATCGAACATGTCCGCTGAAACTGGTCCGCAGACCAGTTTCAGCGGACATGTTCGATCATGTGTACGGCCTATCGGACCGTTTTCCAGCGGACAAAAATTTTCCAAACATGCTTGAAAACATGTCTGCTGGAAACCTGTCCGTCGGACAGGTTCGATGGTTAGTACACAAACCATCGGACCAAAATCCCCCGCATGCGCAGAATCAAGTCGACGCATGCTTGGAAGCATTGAACTTTGTTTTTTCATCACGTCGTTGTGTTCTACGTCACCGCGTTCTGGTCCGAGGGGATTTTGGTCCGATGGTGTGTACGCACATCAGACCAACAGACAATTCTGCCTGGTCCGATGAAAACGGTCCATCGGACATGTTTCCTCAGACATATCTGATTGTGTGTACAGGGCCTGACTGTCTGCTCGTGTCAGCACCCACCCCCTCCGCTCCTGCTGCTTTCATATTTAATATTAAAACCTCCCATCCCCTCTGTATTAGAACAATAAGTTCCCCTGTGTCTGTGTTATATAATAAATATGCTCATCTGTACCTAAAACACATTGTCTTTCTACGATCATGTGACTCCCGGGCTCTGTCTCTCCTCTCTTCTCTCCTTTCCAGGCTCACATCAGCAGCAGGGCTCGGCCCCACCAACTGGAACTGTGAGCGGGACAGAGGAGAGAGGAGGCACCTGAGTGCAGGAAGACAATGTGTTATCAGTACAGATAAACATATTTATTATATAACACAGACTCAGGGGAACTTACTGTTCTAATACAGAGGGGATGGGAGGATTTTATAGAAGTGGCTTTACAGCCCCTTTAAGATAAGATTAGAATAGGGTTTAACCTAGACTTTCCTTTTAATTCACTTTTTGTTCCTTTAGGCTCGGTTCACAGTGTCGCGACCTGAAAGTTGTGCGACTTTGCCATGCGACTTCCTGGTGACTTGAGTACTACTTTGACAGAAGTATGAAATAGAAGAGAATAGAAGTCAGATAGAAGTCGCCTTGAAGTAGTACAGGAACCTTTTCTGAAGTCAGAGCTAATTAAAGGAGAAGTACAGCCAAAGCTTGATTAGCTGTACTTAGCTGTACTTCTTCTGTGGATCACAGTAGTGCAGAAAGTTCTGCACTTCTGTAACCTGTTTTCAGCAGACAGCAGGCTGAAGCCCGCTATCAGCTGATGTCACAAAGCTGGTCCAAACTCAGGAAGGATAGCAATCATATAGTCGGGATCTGCCCACTTGCTTGGACCCGCACCCGGCTCACCCTCTCAGCGAGCCTTCACAGCTCTGCGCTCCAGTGAGCGAGGGGGGGGGGGGCAGAGCAGAGAGCTGTGACTGTCAGTCACCAGCTCTCTGCCCAGGGAGCTGTGAGAACTGAGTGATCAGCTGTGTTTGATTGCCCAGTTCTCAGTGTTAGAGCCAGTGGGGAAACAGGTGCAGCACCTAGGTAAGTATGATTAAAAAAAAAAAAAACCCCATACATCACTTTTAAGTTCAGCTCTCATTGACTAACATGGGATTTCACATGGGATTTCACATGTCACGTGACTTGGGGTCTCGCAGTATGAATCGAGCCTTAGGATTATTGCACACAGATATAAAGATCTAAAACAATGACAATGCACACGGCTGCATAAAGATTTGTAATGCAGTGATGCATTCAGGCAGGGCCGTCTCTACCATAGGGCAAACAGGGGCAGCTGCCCAGGGCCCTGTCACTGTTGGGGGCCCAAAGCAACCCCCTTTGAAATTTTTTTTTTTTTAGGGGGCCGGAGGTCCCCAGGGGCCCGGAGGCCCCCAGGGCCCAAGATGGCAACCCCCCTTTTTTTATTTATTTTTAAATACAAAAATATATTTATTTTATATATTTTTATTTTTATTAAAAGGCCATTTTTTTTAATATATGTTTATTTTTTATTAAAGGGCAAACATTTTTAGGGGTCCCCAGAGACCCAGAGGCCCCCAGGGCCCCAGATGACAACCCCCTTTTTTTATTTATTTTTAAATACAAAAATATATTTATTTTATATATTTTTATTTTTATTAAAAGGCCAATTTTTTTTAATATATGTTTATTTTTTATTAAAGGGCAAAAATTTTTAGGGGTCCCCAGGGACCCGGAGGCCCCCAGGGCCCCAGATGACAACCCCCTTTTTTTATTTATTTTTAAATAAAAAAAATATATTTATTTTATATATTTTTATTTTATTTTTTATTAAAGGGACAATTTTTTTTAGAGGTCTGGAGGTCCCCAGGGGCCCGTAGTTCCCCAGGGCCCCAGATGACAACCCCCCCTTGTTTTATAAAAAAAAACTAATAATGTCATTATTATTAAAGGGCCCCAGGGCCCTGGATGGCAACCCCCCTTTTTTTTATAATTTTTTTTTATATTTTATTTCTTTTTTTTCTTTTTATTTAATATATATATATATATATATATATAATTAAAGGGCTCAGAGGTCCCCTGGATGGCAACCCCACTTTTTTTTTTTTTATAAATGTTTATTTTTAATATATTTTTTTTATTTTTTATTAAAGGGTCCAGAGGCCCCGGATGGCAACCCCTCTTGTTTTGTAATTTATTTTTATAAAAAAAAAAAAATATTAAAGAGCCCAGAGGTCCCCAGATGGCAACCCCCTTTTTAAAAAAAAATAATATATTTTTTATTTCTTTTTTTCTTTTTATTAAAGGGCCCAGAGGTCCCCAGGGCCCCGGATGGCTACACCCCTTTTTTTATATATATTTTTCTTTATTAAATCTTTTTTTTGTAAAGGGCCTCCCGCTTCTAAATTCGCGGCAGCCCCGCCCCCCCCCCCCCCGCTTCTCAATTTAAGGGGGCAGCACCCCCCGTTCTCTGCTCCAGGGGGCCCATGCCTGAAGCTGTGTAAGGGGCCCCATGATTTCTGATGGTGGCCCTGCCGCCCGTTAAGCCCCTGTGCTGCCCACAAATCAGGCTGAAAATCATCAGCGGCACGCAGCCAGGTGACAGTACTGCTTCCCTTCCCAGTGTTTTAAAATGTACAGCACCCCTGGCTTACCTTTAGACGTGCACTTCTCCCTTCCTGCCACTGGGTGCTGCTTGTATATAAAAGTGAATTAGAATGTGATTTTATAACATCCCCAGTTTGCTCTTCCCGAGGCTGACTTCTTCATGTCCTGCTCCTCAAGGTATGTCACTGTTTGCTATATTGTAAATACAAGTTGTGCCCAAAGTCTTTATAATATTTGATGATTCACTGCAGGTCTGGTCAGTGTTTTAAAAAGTTCCTGTATTTTACACATGGCATGGCATGGGGTCACAGCACCGTCTGTCCATTCTGCTTTAGCACCATGGGACCCCAGGCCATGCCATGTGTAAAATAGAGGAACTCTTTAAGTCACAGTGCAGCCCTGCAGTCCAGGCTGAGTGAGCACATGGCATTACTGTCTGTATTTAACTGCTTGATGGGCTTATTTTGGGCCTGACTGGTTCACATGTATGTGTTTTGGCGGCCCACATTTGAATGGGCCGCCATGACTGCATTTCCTGCAAAGAAAAGCGCATTGCCTCATGTAATAGGCTGCACACACGGCACACCTATGCCCATCAAGCACTGAAATACAGCACTGTCTGTCCATTCTGCTGTCTGCTGTGACTTATCTGCAGTTCCCGCACTGTCAAACTTGCTGCATTTTTAGACGTTTAGGTCACGCTTTTAAAAACACAGTGCGTTTGTGTGTGCAAGAACTGCAGGTAAGTAGCATGGTGCAAAAGTAGAATGGATTTCAAGGTAGCTGATTTTTAAAATGCTGAATGAACCTTTTTTCTGCAGGAAACAAAGGCATGGCAGCCCATTCAAATCAATGCTGTGCCTGCACAAATGAGGGCCGCCAAAACACATACATGTGAACCAGCCAGGCCCAAAATAAGCTGGAGGGGGGGCCCAAAAAAAATGTTTGCCCAGGGCCCAAACCATATTAAAGACGGCCCTGCATTCAGGGACATAAAAAAAATGTAAACACAGATACCTAGAAGAGGATGAAGAATAATTTTATGTGTGTATACGTGTACACACATTTACGCGCCGATATGCATTTAGAGGGCTTTACATAACATAATTACGGTAGCTTTTTTTTTACTCAGGATCTTTCTTCCAGCCTCTCCTGCATATAAACACCAGTAAATGATTATGTGTGTGTGCAACAGGCCTTAGATTTCTTCCTTACAATTTTCAAGTTGAGAAGATGCTAAGATGAAATACAAAGTATAACTTACTTGTTTATGGTTCTTGATTTGTTCAGCGCTTTACTTATTACAAGAGACGGTGCAGATTGGCGCCTTTGTGCCAAGCTCTTCATTTTCTATAGAACAAACAGAGAGCAATAAAAAATTAGCTTTTCAATGCAGGACACGAACAAAAACCCTATATAAAAAAAAATCTCTCTTATAACTGTGATATGTATGTATGTAGGTGTATGCATTGTTAAGTGCATGTGCATGAGTACCTTCCTCAGGATCACTGCAGAGGTATATGAGTTGGAGTGTCCAGCAAAGCAACATTTTTCATTCTAAAACGCCTACAGAATTTTGAGGCATATCTGCGTAGACATAAGGATATATTTTAAGACCGAGGCTCCCATCCCTTCATGTCTATGTGTCATGATTGGCCTGTACTGCTTACACATATGTTTGATTATAGGGTTAAGATAACTGTCTTCCCTAAACACTCCACTAAATATGCAGCCCAGCCCAGTACAAGAATGTCAACCGAAAAAAGTAAAAGAAACCCAAAGGAGCTTATTGATCTCTTTTTATTCTTGCAGAAAAAAATCTTCTTGGATGCCTACATAACGTTTTACAGTTAAAATGGACCTATGGTCAAATGGTAGGTGTTTTAATGATCTTTTAGGAGCAAATGAAAAAAGAACACAGACAAACTGAAAAACCTTACTGCTCAGAAAAAAGCGTTCCAGATGTGGGCCCCAAGACCAAATGCAGGACCAGATACAAACCATTGTTACATGATCTCAAATGAAGGAGCTTAAAGCTTATCAAAAGCTTTTTTTTAACATAATATTTCGATATTTAGAGCAGTTCTGTTTTTTGCCTCTGTCCTATGTGGATTATTTCCTTTTACTTCCTTCATCACTTTTTGTTTCTGTGACATATTGGCCAGAGAGAGTGAATCTCCCCAGCAGGAACACAGACCGGTGTGAATAACGACCCAATCAATAGTATTCTTTAATAATATAAGGAAATTATAAATAATCAGCACCGTAATAACGACCCAATCAATAGTTATATTTGACAATCCAAAATGAGCTTACTTAAAAAAATCTTATTTCATGTTGTGTGTTTCCTGTCTGCTGGTCATCTCTTTCCACAGAGGGACAGGGAAGGGGAGGAGGGGGACAAAGTGACCAGGAAGGAGGGAGGGGGGGGGGTTGAGCCAGTTAAAAAAGATTGAGGAGTAATTGTGAGGGGGCTTCAGATATGTGCTGGGGGGCACTTTGGGAGGGGAAAGGACCTATGCTAGAAGTAGGGGTTGGATTTAAAATCTGACCTCCTACAAGAGCATGAGTCCCCTCGCCTCCCAAAGCACCCCCCAGCACATATCAAACACCTCCTCACCTCCCTACAAGCACAAGTCCTCTCCTCTCCTCGACTGAGGGAGGGGGTCTATACTGAGGCATAGGGGTCTATACTTAATGGAGAGGGGAATCTGTACTAAGGGAGGGGGCCTATACTTAGTGGAGAAGCGGATGTGGACTGAGGGAGGCAGGTCTATACTGAGGGAGGGGCTCTGTATTTGGTGGAGGGGGGTCTGGACTGGGGGGCGGCGACAAGGTCTATATTTAGTGGAGAGGTGGTCTATACTGAGTAAGGTGGGTCGGTACTGAGGGAGGGGGGTCTATACTTAGTGGAAAGGAGTGTGTGTACTGAGGGAGGGGGGTCTGTACTAAGGGAGTGGGTCTGTACTTAGTGGAGGGGTGTGTGTGTACTGAGGGGGTCTCTGCTTAGTGGAGAGGCGTGTATGTATTGAGGGGGGTCTGTACTGAGGGAGGGGGTCTATACTTAGTGGAAAGGGGTGTGTGCACTGAGGGAGGGGGGTCTGTACCAAGGGAGGGGGTCTGTACTAAAGGGGGGTCTATACTTAATAGTAGGGGGTCTGTACATAGTGGAGAGGGGTGTGTGTACTGAGGGGGGTCTCTGCTTAGTGGAGAGGGGTGTGTGTACTGAGGGGGGTCTGTACTGAGGGGGAGGTCTGTGAAAATTAGACTTTAATTATCTATTTTTTTTTTTTTTATTTAACAGCACTGTTGAGACACAGAAAGAGATTAAGGGCACAGATTCCTCAATTCTTTATCTGAGCGAATGAACAGGAAGCGCTGCGTACTGAGGCTTCCTTTTCATTCACAGACTGAAGCATTTTAAACACAAAGAGGGCCATAGGGGATTTTGTTTCAGTAATTGGGCCCACTGCTGCTACTCTGGGCCCCCCTGTGGAACATATGGGGCCTGGGCCCTGTACAAGAGGAAAGCTTCTTCTGTAGTTCAGAAGGCATGCTCCGTGAAATGTGTGACACAGCAGTGTCCACTCACAGGGCATAGTGACTACATGTCACAGAATTCAAAAAAGGAAATGTGCGGGTATTTTCACACAGTAGGTCCACAAACTTCAAGATCATTCAGATTAATACGATTAGGCTAGAAATAACTGAAACACAGTGTGCAAATTAATACATTTTTACATGTTGACTATATATAAGCTTTAAAAATGTTGTAGAGTGAATCATTATGGGATTCCAATGATGGTCATTCAAGCAGAACTGGCCATTCAATAGAACTCCCTATACCCTGACAGTTGCGATCACATGACTAGATGCCAATATTTTGTAATGTGCATTACTACCACTAAAGCCTGGAGCAACCTGAGAAAGAATGTTAATTTAATATTTAATTTTACGTTTAACATCTGACTATGGGTTGCCTAAACAGGCTTGAATTTTTGCATTGTCTTACTAGTGGTACAATGTTGCTACAATGTTTCTACAAGGTTCTAACCTACATGTTACATCTTATAACATTTAAAGCATGGATGTTGACATGTGTACATACATCATTTATAGGAAATTACCTAAGCCAGTGCCAAAGAAATGTATATCTAGGAGGAAGAATAGTATCATGCCCACAGATCTCTACAAGAAGCTAAGCTTGCAGTTCCTCCACATTTTTCTGGTATAGCTGTACTCTGTGAGATATTGATGGGATATGTAATGGGTAATAATCTTAGAACACAAAGGAACTCACAGCTGGTTCTTGAAGGGTGTTGTACACCTGCTTTCCCAGTGACATCATCTGGTCCCCCACCTTCCATGCAGTAGGGCGCAGAGCGTTCATCCCTTAATTGTTATATAGGCAAGGGTGGGGCCACATGGTGATGTAACTGAGTGACTCCGCCCCTTCTGACATCATGTGGCCTCACCCTTGCCTATATAACAGCTGCCATAGCAAAAAGACAGCAGTCGGCGGGAGCCCTCCCATGGAGGCAGAGTATTTACGTTTTTTTTTTATATTTTTCTAGTCCATCGGGCGGCATGATTTTTTTTTTTTTAAATAAAGGAATTTTACAGTTTTTACTGTTTGACATTTTTTTGGTGAATGGGTAGGGGCACAATGTTCCCGATACCCATTCAAATGGGGGGATCTGGGGGCTTCCAGATTCTAATAAGCCCCCCACCCGCAGACCCTGACACCCAATGGCCAGGGTCAGGGCCGATCCTCCCTATAAGCTCACTATGCAAGCTGCTTAGGGCCCCGCAAAGTTGTGAAGGCCCCCCCAAATTACTAGAGGCCCCGCCTTGTGAGAAGTCATTTTCGCCCCCTCACCCCACTTCTAAACTCGCTGGCTGAGTCATTTCAGACAGCAGAACACCCCCCCCCCGCTTCTCAACTTTCTTTAAAGTGACATGTCACTTTCGTCAGCGCCCCCCGCTTCTCATTTTTAATGTGTCATGTTATTTTGCTTAGGGCCCCAAGGAGGTCAGGATTGGCACTGGCCAGGGTTGTTGGGATGAGGCCCTAGTCCCCACCAACATGTGGTCTAATATAGTTCAGGGGGGGGGGGGGCAAGTTCCTCCAGGCTACATGCTCAGATAAGGGTCTTTTATGGATTTTTGGGGAACCCCCCGGCAATTTTTTTTTACATTTGTTGTGGAGTTCCCCTTAAAATAAATACCAGACCTGTAGGGCATAGTATGGGCTGAGAGGGAACCCATGCCAATTTTGAACCCACGCCAATTTTTTCCTTGATTTTTATATATATTGCCAGGAGCTGGCAATATATTACAGCAGCAAACAATTTTTAAATGACATGTTTTCCTTTAAAAAATTTATTTTGCTATGGCACAGTAATACATATCACACAGATGCGCCACTTTACAGGCAGACCCCCCCCCCCCCGACATGATATTTAAAGGTATATTTATATATTTTTTGAAAAAACTGTAAATTTAAAAACTTTGATACATGATACATGTACCCAGGTCGCCGTACACTTTTTATGGCAACAACTTGCATATAAGCCTGTGAGTACTTTTGATTTTTCACGTTGGTGTCTCATAGATTTTATTAGGGTTTGCATGTTTGCACAAATTGTTTGCCTGTTCGCATTTTCTGGTGCAAACCAAACTTGGGGGTGTTGGGGCCCAATACTACTTGGCATAACATGTATCACTATTATTAAGTTATTTCCAAAGGATATTTAGAAATGTTGCTACAATTATGTAAATATGATGAAATTTCACCCATAGGTGGGTGAATATAGACTGGAATTCCTATAAAGGAAAAGTATACAGACTAATAATAAGCAAAATGAATGTTATAGTGTAATATTATCCAGATGTTATAAAACTGTGTTTATATTAAGTCTAGATTACAGGGAGGACATAATTTGCAGGCGGGAGTGATGATGTATGATGTTGGAGTCATAGTGAATCAAATTTAATAGTAGGTGAAATGGGATAACAGAAATTAATCAGTCCTTTGGGCATGTGGGAATCTAATATAATTTGATGATGCCATATTGCAATATTGCAGTTTGGATAAATAAAAGATTCAACAAGTAGGTTCTCCAGCTTAAGCTAGAAAGTGTAAACCAATGCTCAACACATTCTGCTTAGTCTCAGGCGGCGTACACACGATCGGACATATCCGATGAAAGCGGTCCGTGGACCATTTCCATCGGATATGTCCGATCGGGAGTTTGATCCGATGGCGTGTACACACCATCGGATCAAATTCCCCGCCGCCGGACGGCGCGGTGACGTGGCGGTGACGCGGCGGTGACGTTGACACCGCCGCGTCACCGCCACGTCACCGCACCAGGAAGTAAAACACTTCCGCGCATGCGCCGAATCCATTCGGCAGCGGCGCGGCGGCGGTGGGGGCCGACATGTCTGCTGGTAAGTGTACTAACCAGCAGACATGTCGGGCGGACAGATTCCCACCGGATAGATTTCAAAGCTTGCTTTGAAATCTGTCGGGTGGAGAAATCTGTCCGCTAGCCCATACACACGAGCGGAGATGTCTGCTGAAACGGTCCATCGGACCGTTTTCAGCGGACATATCCCCTCGTGTGTACGCCGCCTCAGAATCAGAAAAAGCCAAAAAGCTATAAGCATACTAAGTCCCCCTAAAGCTGCATTTCCAACAGTCTATTGGTAGGGCATTGGTTGGGCAGAGATCACACTGGATAGCAGTTGGGTAGATGGGCACAGTCATGGATTCCTCCCTTGAGAACCTCTGAGAAATCTTCATGTGACATCTGCAAAAAAAAAGCAACACTTCCATGATTGTCAATCTGCTGGGCCCCCCATTGCTCTCAAAGGTTCTTTCTGCTGACCTTCCAGTATTACTGAATAAAATAGTGACATGAAGGTCAACAAGAGAAACCGATGAGCACTGCAGGAGGACCATGTGATCGATACTCCAAAATGTTTCAGTTTCCAGTGTAATTCACATGTAGGTTTCCCATGAACAGAGCGATATCGTGGTTGTGCAGACAGTGGTAAAGGGAAGTATTAGTAGTCTTTTTTTTTTTTTTTTTACAGTTATGGCTTCTTTGGAACGGGGACTAGATTTAATGACTGACTCACTTTCCAAAATAAAGAGACTCTACATCAGGGGTGCCCAACCTTTTGAAGAGCAAGGGCCACTTAAGCGACTTGGTAATCGGTAGCGGGCCACAATGAGCGGAGCGGGTGGATGGCAGTCCACTCGGCTCTATAGAGTCCACTCTACTCTCAGCACACCAAACTTGCAGCTAACAGAAGTCTATGGCTCAGTGCAGGTAATCCTCAGTTGCACTGTACCTGTGGATAAGGCCTCGTACACACGCTCGCCGAGTAAACCGAGCGTGTTTATGAGGCTTTCAGGTTTCTTGTCTGGAAATCTGCCCAGAATCTCCACAAGAAAAATAGAGAACATGTTCTCTATTTTTCTCGTTGTGAGATTCTCAGCAGTTTTCTTGCCGAAAAACCCGAGAGTGTGTATACTTACCTGTCGCCGTGGAAACCCACGCATGCTCGAAATGACTTTGACGCATGAGATGTAGCTTACTAGGCATAGGTAGGGTGCAGCAAGATGGCGGCGACGGCATCGAATGTGACCACGGTTCTTTTGAAACGAGAGTCTGTACACTGGGGCGGCAATAGATTCTTGCCAAGAATCTCGTCAGGGAAAACAACTATTTTCCTGACAAGATTCTTGCCCGTGTGTACAGGGCTTCTTGAAAGCTGCCCAGTAACCACTGCAGAACAGATATGCCTATATATACACTGTGATATTAGTAATAAACTTACCTTTAATAACAGCATTTTATTCTATTTTATTCCATCCCAGAGCAGGAGGTCGTGGGCCACATCAGAGGGCTCTGCGGACCACATGTGCCCACCGGGCCACTGGTTGGGCACCCCTGCTCTACATCTTAGCTTTCCACTTATATTAAATAATGTGATGTCAGTTTAGGAAGTAAACTGTATACTTGGTGGGCCTATTGTATACTTATGTTGCTAATGTTACTGTGGTTGATTTATTAAAGTCGAGTAGAGCTTTGCAAAGTGAATTTTCAATTAGTTTCAATCGAGGTTTTCATATGCATATTACTGGATAATTGAAGTCAGCACACCTTCCACCTCATTTACTAAGCAAAGTAAATTTTTACTTTGCAAATTAATTTTTTACCTATCTTAGTGAATATTGGGCAACTATGCTGACTTCAACCATCAGTTTATGTGCAAGCAAAAATCCTTGCTTTTTTTAAAATGTCCTTGCATGTGAATGTGTATTCAAACTGAACCAAGGTTTATCTAATTTGTTAAGCTATGTTAAAATTCTATTTAAAAAGTGACTTTTTGTAAAGTAAAAAAATCACTTTGCAAAATAAAAATGTTCTTCAGCAGTAAATCTAGTAAGCATGCATTACTGATGATGGCCAGCAAGCCTGAAACAGCTATAGGGTCTATAATATTGCGTGTTATATATGTCATAAACCTGCGGATACCACTGGAGTACAAAGGAATGATTTGAATGGCCCCAACTTCAATCAAGTCTTAATTGGGGACAAAGTGATTTTTAGGGTTTTTTGGTTTGTAAATATAAATACAATCTGTTTCAGAAAGTCGGTGCTGTACTTCACTGTGGAAAGTGCCATTTAGAAAAAGATACATATTCATAACTTGGCTTAAACTCATAGAAGAATAATGATATTTCAAAAGTGGCAGATGTTTTTAAGAGTGACTATCTACTAGAGAGCATAACATTAATGGAAAAAAACATTTGTAATGTTGCAAACCATTATTTTTCAATGACAGCTTTCGATGGAATCTGTCACAAATAAGACATAAGACTGCTTAGACATGGAGCAGCTTACTTTTTCAGAAGATATCTGAAGCAACTTAAAAAAACCTGCAGCTAAGGATTAATTTCGAGCCATCCAGTAGTATTGGTGCTTGCCACAAATTCTCACTCTTTACATTCCTATGGGCCCATCGCTATGGTGGGCTAGCTCAGTGGTGGCGAACCTTGGAACTACAGTGCACATGATAGTCCACTACACTGCAGAGTGCATGAGCATCATGGGAAATGTAGTTCCAAAACATCTGGAGTGCCAAGGTTCATCATTATTGTGCCAGCCTATTGACCAGTAGGACTTTGTAGGAGGCAGGAAGGGGCAGACAAGCTTTGGTATTATGAAGAAATGCAGACACCATGCCCCAGGCCCAAATGCAGCAGCAGTTTATACCCTCAGGAGTTTATCTGTATTTATTATGTTGGCTTTGTTAATTGAGTTTAGTGAATTTGGTAAAACTAGTTTCATGTCAATTAACAAGTCATGTCTTAGCAAAAATCATTTATTTTCCTCTTTTTTTTGTTATTTCCCTCAGAAATGATGTGTGTTTCATATGAATGCAGGTTCACCTATTTACCTTGCAAGGAAACAACCTCTACAGCTTTGGTAAAATAATCCAATAGTCTTTTTAAAATAACATCCTTCCACTGAGTCTTTTGGTGTGTGGTAGACGTTGGGTGTAGAATGCAAAGATCTGTACATTGGGGAGACAAAACAATCTCTCAACAAACGAATGGCCCTGTATAAGGGGGGTGACCACAGCAGATCAGGACTCTTGAAATTCCACCTTCAGCTATGTGATTAGAACAATAAAGATCTTTTCCAGACATCATGACATCATGGCACCAAGGGATTATATTATATCATTACATCACGGTGGTTTCGAAAACTTTCACACTCCCATTTTGTTCCTAGACAATCAACATCTACCATGATGCATTTTATAGTGACTGGATTAGGATGAGAGTTATCTATGGTCCCAGAGGCAGCTCTTTAATAAGGCAAATTAGGCGGTCGCCTAAGGCCTCACACTCACAGGGGCCTCACTTACCCAATGCATTACCCCAGTTTTGAGGGACAGGGGACCTTAATGCTGATGTACTCAGGCATGGTTAAGAGCCCTGATTTAAAAGCGGGGCCACCAGCGTCCCTAACAACCAGTTACTATCGGTGACACCACCCCTTGTGATGTCAATGACCCAGCAAGCCCTCAGTAAATGACGTCACGGGGGGGGGGCAGGTGACATTACCAGGTGGCCCCCGTCCTTTAGTTATTAAAGAGCAGGATCTGGAGGCCACCTTGTTAAAGATGGCTTCCAGATTCCTATAAGCCCCCTGCCTGCAGACCCCCCACAGCCACCGGCCAGGTTTGTGAGGAAGAGGCTCTTGTCCATGAATTATTTTTGCCATCATAGGTGTGAGTGGGGCCCCATGTCAAGTTTTGCCCAAGGCCTCACAAATCCTAGAGCCGCCTCTGTATGGTCCTATAAATGGGGTATGTTTCTAAGGCCTTGTACACACGGGCCGAATATCAGCCGGTACTGGCCAGTTCAGAAAGTGTCTGACATTCGGCACCTGTGTATATCAGCCTGTCTGACAGAAGCAGACTTCTGTTGAAAGGGCATGCTGGAAAATCAGCATCCGATCAGTGCTGGCAAACAATGGCTGTGAGTGTTGACTGTTGTGTTCTGTCGGGGGTGTAGTCCCCCTGTCAGAACACAATATCTCAGCAGAGAGATTGCTGTACTAACATCATATAGTTAGTACAGCTTCTCCTCTTGAGCTCCTCACCTTTTTTTTCCATTTACCCCACGGGGTTGAACAAAAGAAAAACTCAGGTTTATTTACTAAAGTCAAATCCACTCTGCACTACAAGTACACTCGGAAGTGCAGTCGCTGTAGATCTGAGGGGGACATACAAGGAAAACAAAAACAGCATTTTTGCTTGTCCATGATTAGATTAGAGCTTCCCCTCATTTCAGATCTTCCCCTCAGAGCTACAGCGACTGCACTTCCAAGTGCACTTGTACTGCAAAGTGGATTTGCCATTAGTAAATAAACCCCACTGTGTACTAGGCTTTATGCGCATTAGAACAGAATAAGCTGCTTGGATTAGCAGCTAAACTTTTTCAACATTACAAAAGATGTCCCGTTGAATGTGACCAGCTTACTACTAGGCTTCCCGCATCATTCATCTTCACCGCTACATGACATATGTCCACTGAGTTTAAGCTTTCACCAAAGTATTGTAAGAGAGAACCGGACTGGTAATGGATTGATATTATATGGATTGGGCAACTACAATTTCTCCTGCGCTAATAAGCACACATTTCGTCTAATGATATAATGCATCTTACCAATCATTTGATTTCCCGTTCATCCCCAGTAAACAGACATCACCACAGCTAAGTTTTCAGCTCCGTCAGCATCCCAGACTGAAGCCTCGTACACACGACCATTTTACTCAACAGAATCCATCAAGAAACTTGGTGGCAGAGCTTTTTTGCCGAGGAAAACGGTCGTGTGTATGTTTTTCATCGAGAAAACTGTCGTGGAACGCGATGAGAAAAAAAGAGAGAGCAAGTTCTCTTTTTCCTCGTCAGGAGTCTCAATTTCCTCGTCGTGTTCCTCGTCCGCTGGTTTTCGACGAGAAACACATTCGCGTGTATGCTTAGAAACCCGCACATGCTCCGAAGGGTGGCGCCAGTGGAATCAAACTTCCCCTTTATAGTGCCGTTGTACGTGTTTTACATCACCGCGTTTGAGAACGACGAGATTTTGTCTTGACAGTGTGTACGCAAAGAAAGCTTGTCAAGATTCTCGACAAGCCTAACAAGGAACTCATCGAGGAAAACGATGTTTCATTTACGACGAGTTCCTCGGTTGTGTGTACGAGGCCTCGGACTAGTCAGCTCAGCCTTTTATTTGTAAATCACAAAAGCTTTGACAAACAGGAAGTGATAGCTCCAGCAGCCGATTACTTCCTCCATGGGAAGTGACATCACAGTAGTGACCTCCACACAGGAAATTACCAAATAAGGATGTGACAACACATGGTGTGACAATACAGGAAACCCTTCCAACAGGGTTAGTTATTACAAACAACAACATGAATAATACAACAACCAATGAACACAGTTCCTGTCAATGAGAGCTTATCTGCAGGTGTATGCCCATGGCACACAAATATGTTGATCAGGCATACAGGGGTGACAAGGGCGCACATTCGCTCTTAGCCGAAAATGTGTTTGCAGGGTGGACACATCCCCCCAGACGAATGTCTGTGCATCACACAGGGGCCCTTTCGCTAGTGGACATATCCTCACTCTGCAAATACCCCTCTCCAACTTCAGGAAGTTTCACACTACCTAACAGATCTCAACCAGCGTCAGTCTGCTCCAGTAGGCTCTTAAGAGCGGGTTGCGGAAGTACTAACACTGAGGGACACTATGACAATACATATTAAATAGATCTTCATAAAATTTCCACAACACACCTGGTGTCCCACAGTACACAGAACATGAGAATACAATTATTTTAATAAATATGAAATGCTAAATACCTCTTACCCTCTTGTCTGGACAGTGCTGATTGGCCCTGTGCTGATCACATGCACCCCCCAAGAAAAAAAAACCTCTCTAGCGATACACACCAAACTGAGCATGTGCAGAGTGATTTCAAAGGCTCTGTACTATTAGGAGATGGATTGGGCACAGTAGAAAAAAGGGAGAATCAAAGAAGAGTATAACAAGCATGCTTTATCGCATGCACAGACTGACTTTACTGTTTTGGGTTTAGTAATACTTTAAGGCTGGGTTCACATCTAGAACGGATGCGGCTCGCAGCAGGGGTCCCGTGCATCCCTGTTCTCGGTTTTAGGGACAAATCAGGGTTGAATTTTTGCCTGAATCAACGGCGGATCCAGGGGGGGGGCAACGGGGCAATTGCCCCCCCCGAGGCAATCATGTCACATTGGCTTTAAAAAAAAAAAAAAAAAAAATTTTTTTTTTTTTTTTTTTTTTTTTTTTTTTAGGGGTCCGGAGGTCCCCAGAGGCCCGGAGGCCACCAGGGCCCCAGATGGCAAACCCCTCTTCTTTTTTTATTTATTTTTTTATAAAAAAAAAATATTTTTTTAACATATTTTTATTATATTTTTTATTAAAGGGCCAATTTTTTTTCTTTTATTTTTTTTAAGTAAACAAGAGGTCCCCAGGGTCCCGGAGGCCGCCAGGGCCCCATATGGCAACCCCCCCTTTTTTTATTTATTTTAATAAAAAATATATATTTTTTTATTTTATTTTTTTATTAAAGGCCATTTTTTTTTTAGGGGTTCTGGAGGTCCCCAGGGGCCCGGAGATCCTCAGGGCCCCAGATCACCACCCCCCTTTTTTTATTAAATTTGTGTGTGTATATATATATATATATATATATATATATATATATATATATATATATATATATATAAAATTATTATTATTATTATTGTTAGTATTATTATTAAAGGGCACAGAGGTCCCCAGGGCCCCCGGAGGACAACCCTCCTTTTTTTTATATTTTATTTATTTTTTTCTCTTTTTTTATATATAGATATATTTTTATTAAAGGGCTCAGAGGTCCCCAGGGCCCCATGTGTCAAACCCCCTTTTTTTAATAAATGTTTTTTTTATTTTTTTTATATATTGTTTTATTTATTTTTTATAACTTTTTTTTTATCATTTTTTTTAAACTGCTTTGCGGTGCCTGCAGCTGCTGCTGCCGAGTCTGTCACTCTCTCTCTCTCATCACCAGGGCTGGTAGGCTGCCTGTCCTGAGACTGCTTTGAGCTGTTGCTGACTGCAGCACTCCCCTCTCTCCTGCTGACATCGGGCATCTCTGGCTGTGTGTGAGCTGGATCTGTGTTTGACTGTGCTGCCTGTGCTAGACCTGCTCGTGTGATAGTAGATGGGGATGGAACACTAATTGAACCAGTGTCAGGGATTCTAAATAGACCAGTACTGTGTGCCTACACAGAGGAGACCAACACTGTATGCAGTGAAATAAAAGGTGTTTATTTACAAGGTGAACAAAACAGGTGAAGACAAACAGTGCACAAATAACAACAAAGCATATATAAGTGAAGGGGAAATGCCGTAATCATAAACCAAAAGCCAAGCCGAGGTCATATACCAGGAGATCACAGAAGAAGCTGCAGACAGGGAATGGGCAGGAAGGGAATGTCCAGGAGAGGGATCAGGTCAGGTCGTATCAGATCAGAAGTCAAGAAAGGGGACAGCAGGCTCAGGGTCAGATATCAGGCTCAGGATCAGGTTAGTAGACAGATACCAGGGCGAGGAGTGATTACACACGCCGGGTATTATAGAGGCGTGCTGATTGCATTCAGGTCACACCTGAACGCAGGAAGGGCTGTGTGCTCCATACTGCCAAGACCTTTCCTGACAATCAGTGTTTTGTCTATCACACAAGCCTGTCTAGGGGGGACCTTGCTAGAGCACACTGGCCTACCGAACACAGACCTTCAGCTCCTGTTTGTTCCATGACACACGTCGGGAGAGGAGATGCCTGCTGTGTGTGATCGAGGCAATGCCATGGTGAGTGCCGTGCACAGTGTGGCTGCATTGATAGACAAAAGTGGGACTGCATTGATAGACAAAAGTGGGACTGCATTGATAGACAAAAGTGGGACTGCATTGATAGACAAAAGTGGGACTGCATTGATAGACAAAAGTGGGACTGCATTGATAGACAAAAGTGGGGATGAATTGATATGCAAAAGTGGGGATGAATTGATATGCAAAAGTGGGGTTGCATTGATATGCAAAAGTAGGGTTGCATTGATATGCAAAAGTGGGGATGCATTGATATACAAAGGTGGGGCTGTGTTCATATACACAGTGAGGATGCAATGATCTCTTGTACCATGTCTTCAGTCTCTGACCATCCCTTGTACCACGTCTGCAGTCTCTGACCACCTCTTGTACCACCTCTGCAGTCTCTGACCATCCCTTGTACCACGTCTGCAGTCTCTGACCATCCCTTGTACCACGTCTGCAGTCTCTGACCATCCCTTGTACCACGTCTGCAGTCTCTCACCATCCCTTGTACCACGTCTGCAGTTTCTGACCATGTCTTGTACCACGTCTGCAGTTTCTGACCATCTCTTGTACCACGTCTGCAGTCTCTGACCATCCCTTGTACCATGTCTGCAGTCTCTCACCATCCCTTGTACCACGTCTGCAGTTTCTGACCATGTCTTGTACCACGTCTGCAGTTTCTGACCATCTCTTGTACCACGTCTGCAGTCTCTGACCATCTCTTGTACCATGTCTGCAGTTTCTGACCATCTCTTGTACCATGTCTGCAGTCTCTGACCATTTCCTTGTACCACGTCTGCAGTCTCTGACCATCTCCTGTACCACGTCTGCAGTCTCTGACCATCTCCTTGTACCACGTCTGCAGTCTCTGACCATCTCCTCTACCACGTCTGCAGTCTCTGACCATCCCTTGTACCATGCCTGCAGTCTCTGACAATCCCTTGTACCACTTCTGCAGTCTCTCACCATCTCCTGTACCATGTCTGCAGTCTCTCACCATCTCTTGTACCACGTCTGCAGTCTCTGACCATCTCTTGTACCACGTCTGCAGTCTCTGACCATCTCTTGTACCACGTCTGCAGTCTCTGACCATCTCTTGTACCATGTCTGCAGTCTCTGACCATCTCTTGTACCATATCTGCAATCTTTGACCATCTCTTGTACCATGTCTGCAGTCTCTGACCATCTCTTGTACCATGTCTGCAGTCTCTGACCATTTCCTTGTACCACGTCTGCAGTCTCTGACCATCTCCTGTACCATGTCTGCAGTCTCTGACCATCTCTTGTACCATGTCTGCAGTCTCTGACAATCGTCTACAAACCATGGGATAGATTTATGGCATTCATATTTAAATATTTTTTACTAGTAATGGCGGGGATCATTGATTTTTTAGCAGTACTGCAACATTGCAGCGGACACATCGGACACCTAATTGAGTTCTGTAAGCAACACCTTATTTTCTGTCAGTGCCCCCCCCGAGACTAGACTCTGGATCCGCCCTTGGCCTGAATTGGGCCCTGAAACTAAGCCAAAGACACACAGATCGTTCCAGAGATGTGTGAACTGGCTTCATAGAGAACCGGTCACAATCTCCTGCCATGCAAATTGGATGTGGGGAAACCCTCATCCAATTCGCACTGGTGTGAACCCAGCCTCAAGCTGAACCCTGAGCAAACAGCAAAATGCATATATGAGAGCCTTATAACCATCCAATTCGTATTGTATTTCTTTCTATCCAGTGTTGAGATTTACATCAGGCAGGGCAGGAGACTTGATTTTTCTCTGCTGCAGTTTAGTAACACTAAGGCCTCATACACACGACCGGTTTCCTCGACAGAATCCATCAAGAAACTTGGTGGGAGAGCTTTTTTGCCGAAGAAAACGGTCGTGTGTATGCTTCATCAAGAATACTTTAGAGGAACTCAACGAGGAAAAAAGTTCTCTTTATCAGCGACAGGAGTCTCAATTTCCTCGTCGTGTTGGTTTTCAACGAGAAACACGTTGGTGTGTATGCTTAGAAACCTGCGCACCTTCGGTAAAAGTAGCGTTTGTAATGGAAATAGCCCATTTGTCACGCTGTAACAGACTGAAAAGTACAAATCGTCTTTCACCAAACTTTTACCTAACACGCAGTAACATGAGATTAGCAAAAGCAGCCCCAAGGGTTGTGCCAATGGAATCGAACTTCCCATGCCGTCGTATGTGTTGAAGTCACCGCGTTTGAGAACGAGGAGATTTGGTCTTGACAGTGTGTACGCAAAGACAGCTTGTCAAGTTTCTCGACAAGCCTGACAAGGAACTCGTCGAGGAAAACGATGTGTCTTTTCCGACGAGTTCCTCGGTCGTGTGTACGAGGCCTCACAAGCTGTTTCCCTCAAGCACCCTGTGACTAGACAAGGGAAGCAGAAGCAACAGACTAATGAGCTAATTTTTCCGTCACTCTGTACTCTCCTCCTTATCAGCATGCCCCTTGATAGCACCTGAGTACTGTATGATAGCACCTGGGTACTGTACCACACCTGACTCCATGACCTGTTTCTCCCTCTCCCAGTCTGTGATCTGTTGTACAGGGGCTGCAAAAGGCTGATTCAAAGTCAGATACTTACAGTAGTTACAATAAAGGAATACATTTTATTAAATATAAGTCCTTTATATCTGCCTATTGCTGGCAATATTTTACCATTTGTATATTTAGGGAACTATATTCACTTTCATATTCAGTCTATAAATAACACTCGTTTTGGCAGTTTTGTTAGCAATCTTCATTATGCCACTTCTGAAATTTGCTGTTTTTTGGCGTTTTTGACAGAAGGTGCCCTACCTTATTTGTGTACCTGGCAGGACTATAATGCCGCGTACACACGGTCGTTTTTTGCGATGAAAAAAAAAACGACGTTTTTTAAAACGTCATTTAAATTGATCGTGTGTGGGCAAAACGTCGTTTTTTGTCTTAAAAAAAACGACCAAAAAAAAATTCCAACATGCTTGAATTTTTTGTGTCGTTTTTCAAAACGTCGTTTTTTGTTTCACAAAAAGTCACCGTGTGTAGCAAAAACGTCGTTTAAAACGACGTTTTTCAACCCGCGCATGCCCAGAAGCTAGTTATGAAGCGAGCTTCAATGGAAAAGTGTGGTGAACGTAACCTTGCTTTTTGTGGAAAAACGATGGTGTGTAATGCAACATCGTCTTTGAAAAGTGACGTTTCAAAAACGTCGTTTTTTACTTCACAGAAAACGTCGTTTTTTTTCATCACAAAAAATGATCGTGTGTATGCATAAGGCTAATGCTAAGCTCCAAGCAGATATAAAGCTATCAGGCTCCATTCACACTTGTGCGACTTGTTTGATTGGTTTGATCTACTGATTGAAGGAGGCTCCAGCGTGAGCAGTGCAGTAGGGTCAGCTCTCTGGGTTATAAATATACACTATATTACCAAAAGTATTAGTACACCTGCCTTTGCACACAATTGGAATTTTTATGGTCATCCCAGTCTTAGTCTGTAGGGTTTAATATTAAAGAGGAGTTCCACCCAAATTTGGAACTTCCTCTTGTTCCACTCCTCACCCCCATACATGCCACTTTTGGCATGTAATTTTTTTTGGGGGGGGGAGTGGGGGCTTCAGTAGGAGTGGGACTTCCTGTCCCACTTCCTGCTTCCGCCGAGGGGCTGGTTAAGCGATTAAGCCTTAATCGCCTACACCATCCTCTCCCTGTAGGCGATCACATGGGACACTGACAGGTCCCATGCGATCGCCTCTCTAATCAGCGGCGAGCCGCGCCGTGCACGCATGCGCAGTGCGGCTCGCGCATGCGCAGTGGGTGCCCGGCCGTGAAGCCGAAGGCTGTCACGGCTGGGTGCCCACAGTCGAGATGGAGACGCCAGCTGGGGAGGGGGGGGAGAGGAGCAGAGCCCCGGTCGGCGCGTCGCTGGAACGCAGGAGCAGGTAAGTGAGTGTTTATTAAAAGCCAGCAGCTACACTTTTTGTAGCTGCTGACTTTTAATAAACACAATTTTGGCTGGAACACCCCTTTAAGTTGGCCCACCCTTTGTAGCTATAACAGCTTCAACTCTTCTAGGAAGGCTGTCCACAAGGTTTACGCATGGGAATGTTTGACCTTTCTTTAAGAAGTGCATTTGTTAGATCAGGCACTGATGTTGGACAAAAAGGTCTGTCTCGCAGTCTCCGATCTAATTCATCCCAAAGGTGTTATATCAGGTTGAGGTCGGGACTCTGTGCAGGCCAGTCAAGTTCCTCCACCCCAAACTCGCTCATCCATGTCTTTATGGACCTTGCATTGTGCACTGGTCCAAACCATTTGGTGGTGGGGGGATTATGGTGTGTTTTTTTTTCAGGGGCTTGGTTTGGCCCCTTAGTTCCAATGAGGGGGAACACTTAAGGTGTCAGCATACCAAGTCATTTTGGACAATTGCTTCCAACTTTGTGGGAACAGTTTGAGGATAGCCCTTCTTGTTCCAACATGACTGCGCACCAGTGCACAAAGCAAGGAAGACATGGATGAGCGATTTTGGGGTGGAGTCCTAACCTCAACCCGATAGAACACATTAGGGATCTATTCGAGCGGAGACTGCAAACCAGGCCTTCTCATCCACATCAGTGCCTGACCTCACAAATGAGCTTCTGGAAGAATGGTCAAACGTTCCCATAGACACACTCCTAAACCTTGTGGACAGCCTTCCCAGAAAAGTTGAAGCTGTTATAGCTGCAAAGGGAGGGCCAACTCTATATTGAACCCTACGGACTAAGACTGGGATGCTATTAAAGTTTATGTGCGTGTAAAGGCAGGCGTCCCAATACTTTTGACAATATAGTGTATATTTAACCTGTCCAAACTCTGAGGAGCTGTAGTCAAAATATTAAGTATGATAAATATTTAGGAACACCTTCAGATCTCACCTTTCCCTAGGGCTTCCCTGTGGGCAGATGCTTATGTAAAGGATTACTACTTGGGCCTTGCCTTTGCCTTGGGCACATGCTGTGCACCCAACAACTCAAGTGAGAGCTGGAGTGTATATCTGAAGAAATCTGTGCTGAAAAGGGGATCTTCTTGCTAAAGAGTGTCCCAAAGGAACTTGGTAGAAGCTTTTTCTTAGCAATTATGAGAAGTCATTGCCCAAAGGCTCAGGTTTCTTTGCCTGCTTTCAAAGGGACAAATCGCTAGATTTATCCAACTTCAGGCTAGGTTCACACATGTGCAGCTCAGTGAGCTGCATTTGAATGGGCTCCTGTGCCTCCTTAAATCGCAGCCATGTGAACCGCAAGTGCAGTGCAGTTCTGATTACCAGTGCATGCAGCACTCCATTAGGAGTAATGGCACCCACAGGCATCCAGCACATTTTTTCTTTGTGTGCAGATGGTTGCGGCTGCGGGAACAGGTGTGAACCCGCAGCAGGAATCACCCGCAGAGATGTGAACCTAGCCTAATGAAAGACTGTTAACTGCTCTTACAGGGTCACATAGCTGTCTAAATGTTCCTCTACTTATAGCATTCCTCAAAATGCTGCTCCTAAAAAGCCTGCTGATATTTCAGTATATTTGTCCTCCATTTTTGTACTTTTTTTGGTATCCGGCATCCCTGAACTGTATCTCATGTTGTTGAGTTCAGGAAAAAAAGTAGAAAGTCCAAAGTGACTGATGACCAACTTTTTTTTCATCCCAACATACACCAAGGACAAGACCCAGACTTAATCCTCTATGCCACCTGAGGGACAACTACCAGTGCCTTTAAATGAAAGGAAGGGGAAAGGGAGAAATTAAAGAAGGAAGGAGGGAAGGAGGAAAGAAGGGAAATTAGGTGGGATGAATTAAGGCAGAGAAGAAAGGAAGGAAGGAAGAAGCAGCAGCTGAGCAAGAGGGGAAAGGGAGGGTAGAAGGAAGGAAGGAAGGAAGGAAGGAAGGAGCAGTTGAGCAAGAGGGGAAGGGAGGGTAGAAGGAAGGGAGGAAAGAAGGAAGAAGCAGCAGTTGAGCAAGGGGAGAAGGGAGGGTAGAAGGAAGGAAGAAAGGAAGAAGCAGCAGTTGAGCAAGAGGAGAAGGGAGGGTAGAAGGAAGGAAGAAGCAGCAGTTGAGCAAGAGGGGAAAGGAGGGTAGACGGAAGGAAGGAAGGAAGGAAGGAAGGAAGGAAGGAAGGAAGGAAGGAAGGAAGGAAGGAAGGAAGAAGCAGTTGAGCAAGAGTGGAAGGGAGGGTAAAAGAAAGGAAGGAAGGAAGTAAGGAAGGAAGGAAGAAGCATCAGTTGAGCAAGAGGAGAAGGGAGGGTAGAAGGAAGGAAGGCAGGAAGGAAGAAGGAGCAGTTGAGCAAGAGGGAAAGTGAGGGAGGAAGGAAGGAAGGAAGCAGCAGTAGTTGAGCAAGAGGGGAAGGGAGGGTAGAAGGAAGGAAAGGAGGGACGTAGAAAGCAAGGTGGGGAGGGAGAGAAGGAAAAACAGGGAGCTTGGAAGGAAGAGGGAATTAAGGGGAGTAGAAGAGAGGGAAGAAGGGTGTAAAGCAGTGATGAAGAAAGAAAGGGAGTGAGAAAGGAAGGAAGGAAGGAAGGAAGAATGGACAAAAAGAGAAGGAGGTAAAGAAGGAAGAGAGAGAGAGTAAGGACCAAAGAAAGGGAAGGATCTTGGCATTCTTTATCTCCTCTTTAATATGACCTGGTAAAAATGCACAGTGCACCTGAGGATTGCATCCATCTCAGAAATACAATAAAATTCGACATTTTCCTGAATGCAGCTGACTTGGATGAAATCACAGACACAGTTTATTTCCCCAGAGAAGCAGCATTTGGCAGCATAGTGGAATCAGCAGAACAAGCATCCAGGCAGACTGGGGCAGACATCAGAGCAGAATCTGACAGTCATCAAATTGATGTGAATTATGGTTAAATGCATATTATTATATTTCCACTTGGCCTTCTCTGACCTGTTCTCTCTTATTAGTTACATGTCTACCAGTGCCTGAGATCATTTCATAGCTGCCAATCATACTTCCCAAATATCCTGCATTTTTGCTTCAATATGTTTGTTTTAATAATTTCCTTGATTTTTAAAACTGACAAACTACATATAAAATCACTCTATTTTGCATGTTGGATCCAACACCTAAGATGTTTTAATATTTATTTGTCTTTTCGTTTCAGATGATTTACTATAGGAGAAGTGGCTGTTAACTTAAAAATCTGAAAAAGAAAATTTGCGAAACAGCAATAAGAAAAAAAAACAATGGTCTCCTTTCACAAAGTGTTATCTACCAGTTTAAGATCAGCGGTAAATTTGCTCATTACGTTTTTAACAAATAATTTTTGCAATTCACAAAAAATACTTCTAAAATACAGCATACACTATTTCTTGAAGTGATGCGTTATTTTAGTAGTGAAACCTTGCAGTATTTTAAAGTAGTTGTAAAACTAGTTACACCGATTTTACCTACAGGTAAGCCTAAAATAAGCACAGTTTAGGAGATATTCCCCTTTTGCGCTTGTTCCGACATCATCGGCGCATGCGCACTGAAGAAACGGCCCGCTCGTACCGCTTCTTCTTTAGCGCCCATGTCGTGACCAGCGGCTCCCACGCTCATGCGACTCCGGCCGGTCTCAGCGCCGGAGCCCGGGAACCCGAGAAAGACTCTGGGAGACATGTTACCGGTCACAGTGGTGTGTGGGGACCGCTGCAACAGCTTCGATCTAAGGTAGGTATTTCATAATGAGTTACTATGCAATGCATACTAGCTCATTATACCCTTTGTCTTGCAGGTTTTTTTTTTTTAGTTTACAACCACTTTAATGCCGACACACACCAGCTTCCTTAACAACCAGGGAATAGGTGGTAGAGCTTAAAGAGCTGGCATCTGCCACGTCCTTAACAACCATTACTCATCTACTGTGTGACTCCCCGCTGACAGCATAATGTAGACAAAAGTGATAAGAAAATAAAAAGCCTGAGGTTCCCAATCCATACCAGGCCTTTATCTGATAATGCAGCCCCCCCAGGCAAGGAAAGGGGAAGGGGATGAGAGAGCATTTCCCCCCCCCCCTCCCAAAGCACCTTGTCCCCTTGTTGATAAGGACAAGGGCCTCTTACCCACAAACCCAACCGAGTCGTTGTGGGGGTGCAGGGGGTAACTTATTGGAACCTGGATGCTCCCTTTTCTAAGATGACCCTCAGATCCTACCCCCCCCCCCCCCCCCCCCCCAATACATCCCTACTCATACCAAAAAAATTACCATTGTAAATAAAATCCTGGAGCCAGTTTCTGACAAGTCCTTTATTCAAAAATTAAAAATAAATAAATAAGTAAATGTCCCCAAAGTAAATCCATTGTCAATCAAGATGATTGACCACCTGATAAACTGACATAGTGAACTGACATTTTCACTATCACATGTGATATTTGCGTAAAATGTGTCATGTGACCCAAATATGGCATGCAATATAAGCTGGAAGATGGAAATAGCGGCACTCCAAGATAGATGAGAATAAAAATATCTTTATTGCAAAATCCAGTTAAAAATCACAGGAAATACACAACACAACGGCATGCCATATGCTTTGGTGAACTGAGTACAATGTGACAAAATCACCTAAATATACAGTGTGTGTGGATCAGGGCTGCACTCAAACTTGTTAGCAAACTTTCAGTTATCTAAACAACACATAAAATAAATGACAAATAAAAGTGCAAATATTGTAATAAAAATACTGAAAATGTTATAACACTAAACTCAGTGATGTAAACCAAACAAGTGAAAATAAACAGTGAACTTATGATATCTAAATAGTAAAAAGTCTGTGCAATGTTTGTAAATATCGAATAGTCAGTACACACAATCTGAAAATTGGATGAGAGATCGTCTGTATTTTTTTTTGTGTTTGTTTTTTTGCATGCTAGTCGCATATCGAAAATGGAGAGGTTAGTAAAGTTACGAAAAATCGGAAGTGATGTCATGTGTTGTAGTGTATTAGTATTGCATTTTCGGACGACAACTGTAATGATTAACCAAAAATCGTATGATTTGGTATCATCTGAGAATTTTTTCGGCTCTCGAAAACTGTGTAGTAATGATCCGATTATAGTACGATCGCTTCAAAAGCAGTATTGTTTGGATCGCATGTACGGGCCATAAGACTCAATGATGCAATCCAGGTGAATAGCCTCCAGGTCCCCTTTGCAGTAAAACTCACCTTAAAGTGGTTCTAAAAAGGCTCAATGTTTTACCTTCATGCGTCAACCTCTCAGCCCCTGTAATACTTCCCCCAAGCCCCAGCAGGATCCAGAAATGCGTGAGCCTCAGCTCCCACTGTTTTAAATAACAGCCAGTGAGCCAATGAGGAGAGAGAGGGGCAGGGCAAAGCCACGGCTCTTTATGTGAATGAAAATGCAGAGCAGTGGCTTGGGTGCCCCCAGAGCAAGCTGCATAGTCTGGGGGCACCAGGCAGGAGGGATGTGTCAGGAGCACTGGCGCTGGATCCGAGAAGTGGAGGATTGGGATTGCTCTGTGCAAAACCACTACACAGAGTAGGTAAGTATAACATGTTTTATTTAATTTTTTTATTGCCTTTAATATGACTTTTCACCCTGACCCCCATTACAGAGGTCAGCCGCACATCTTTATATTTCAGGATCCAGGTAGGTGCTTTAAAGCGGTATTAAACCCAAAAACAAAAAGCTTACCAATGCCGCAGCACCACCTCAACTCAGCCTCGGCTGGTCTCAGCATTCAGCAGCTGACTCCTGCCTTCCTCTGGTCCTCCTCCAGGACCCTGCACTTTGGGCTTCCCTGCTCCACCCCCCAGCTTTTCTGTGATATAGGGAGTGTGGGAGACTCTGACTTCTGACCATGGGGACTTGCTCTGGACATACAACCGGCAACCATAATGCTGATTCGGCCTGCAATGAAATTGAGTTTAACACCCCTGCTGTAGAGAATAGGGATCTGCAGATAAAAAGATACAACCTATGTAAAGGGATTTGTTTCTACTCTGTGAATCACCAGAGGCCAGTCACTTTCACTGGGTACATGAAAAGGTTTAGAACCACTTTAATGAGCTTGAACCTAAAATAATGTTTATAAGTTTAGTTTGTAAATATACTGTATATTTGCATGGGGCAGCCATATTTGTTCATTACATATTAGACTCTAAGGCCTCGTACACACGAGGGGATATGTCCGCTGAAAACGGTCCGATGGACCGTTTCAGCAGACATCTCCGCTCGTGTGTATGGGCTAGCGGACAGATTTCTCCACCCGACAGATTTCAAAGCATGCTTTGAAATCTATCCGGTGGGAATCTGTCCGCCCGACATGTCTGCTGGTTAGTACACTTACCAGCAGACATGTCGTCCCCCACCGCCGCCGCCGAATGGATTCGGCGCATGCGCGGAAGTGTTTTACTTCCTGGTGCGGTGACGTGGCGGTGATGTGGCGGCGTCAACGTCACCGCCGCGTCACCGCGCCGTCCGGCGGGGGGGAATTTGATCCGATGGTGTGTACACGCCATCGGATCAAACTCCCGATCGGACATATCCGATGGAAATGGTCCGCGGACCGTTTTCATCGGATATGTCCGATCGTGTGTACGCGGCCTCAGGCTGCGTACACACGATCGGTTTTGTCCGATGAAACTGGCCTTAAGGCCTTAAGGCCAGTTTCATCGGTCCAAACCAAGCGTGTGTACGGCCCATCGGTCCGTCGTCCGTCGGACCAAAGTTTTAAAACTTGCTTTAAAATCTGACCGATGGACGCCAAACTGATGGTTAGTACGCAAAAGCATCGGACCAAACCGATGGTTAGTACGCAAAAGCATCGGACCAAAAACCCGCGCGTGCTCAGAATCGAGTCGACGCATGCTTGGAAGCATTGAACTTCGTTTTTTCAGCACGTCGTTGTGTTCTACGTCACCGCGTTCTGACCTGATCGGATTTTGGACTGATAGTGTGTACACACATCAGACCATCAGACCACTTCAGTGGTGAACCGATGATAAATGAATCCACGGACCAGCATTTTATTTTTCAAAGCTATGAAGACTTCTTTAAAATACTCTATAATATCAGGCATATATAATAATAGAAGCAACTTTAAAGTGCAAACACATTACATACACGCGTTACAAACTGTCCATCATTTACAAAGCTGAGTTTTTATTAAACTCACAGGGATGCCGAGCGTTTAAAGACGCCATTGAGTGCAAATCCTAGTTTTAAGAATGCAAATCCTCTCCTTCCAGTAAGGATCTGGCTGGATGTTGCAACTTCAAAGTGCTCACATTTCTGGGATCTCTGGGTATGTTATTATATTTTACGATACCTGATTGTTAGAAGCCAAAACCGCAGCACAATCTGCCCCTGACAAACTTTTCTTCTTTTCTAAGTTTAGTAATGTGCAGACAGAGTGAGTTTTACTGCTGCTTGAAAATGAAGGCTGCTGACATAACTTGGGAAGGCAGGAGAGCTCAGGCCCCGTATGCCACCATAAAGAGAAAAAAATCAACAGACTGTGGAATTTTCTCTGCAAATAAAAACTTGACAAGAAATAAATATGAATTTGGCAGGGATATTCTATGTTTGATTCTTCTGGAAAGCCTCAGTGAACTTGTCTAAGGGAAAGTTATCTGAACTTTTTAAAGGTAGATAAAAATATTCCACATGCAAAAGCAATGTAGTAAGAAGAAGCACCTGAAAAAAACAAAATATGTAACACGTCAAGGAAAAAAGCATGTGTTCTACATTAAAGCAGACCTGCCAGGTTAAAAATAACATTAAAGGAAAGCTTCAGTTTTAGCAGCAATTTCTATAAATACCCTTTTATACTTTACAAAATTACATCATTGCAACAAATCCACCTATCTTTTCCTATACAATATGGGTTATTTACTAAAGGGAAATCCACTCTGCACTACAAGTGCACTGCAAGTCCACTTGTAAGTGCAGTTGCTGTAGATCGCTGTAGCTCTGAGGGAAAGCTTATAAATTAGGGGAAGCTCTGCTGATTTTATCATCCAATCATGTGCACGCAAAAATGCTGTTTATTATTTTCCTTGCATGTCCCCCTCAGATCTACAGTGACTGCACTTAGGAAATAACCCCCCATTTGTCAGTGGCCATCCTGCCTTGGCCTTCTGCCTAAAGATGAATATACATGGATTGCAATTCGGCCCTTCGGTATGAACCTGCTGATATGAAATCAATCTATGGTCTTCCTGTTCAGGAGAAGTTGCTCTCTCTATTTTTGCTGATGACCACTGTCCCTGGAGCTGAAAGCGAGGGATAATCCAATATTTTGAGTCACCAGAACATTTATACAGTAGAGCAGGGGTGCCCAACCTGTGGCCCGCGGAGCCTTCTGATGTGGCCCGCGACCTTCTGCTCTGGGATGGAATAGAATACCGTTAAAGGTCAATTTACTACTAAAATCACACTATATACTGTATATAGGCAAATCTGTTCTGCAGTGGTTACTGGGCTGCTTTTAACCACTTCCTCACGGCAGGACGTCATATGACGTCCTCCACTTTGTGCGGTGATATCTGAATGATGCCTGCAGCCACAGGCATCATTCAGATATCGCCGTCTTCAGTCGGTGATTCTGTGCACCATAAGAATGATCAAAGCGACGTCCCCCCTCTCCCGCCGTCATCCGGTGCTTCTCCGGGCTCTCCCGTGCCATCGGGGGCCCGGAGAGCGAATCGGTCGGCATTTCCTGCAGAAAAAAAGTTGCAATGACCGCCATTTTATTCCTTAGGCTGTCTGCTAAAAAAAATATATATAATGTTTGGAGGTTCTGATTAATTTTCTAGCAAAACAATTTTGATTTTTACATGAAGGAGAGAAGTGCCAAAATAGGCCTGGTGATTAAGTGGTTAAACTGATCCACAGATGCAGAGCAGTGCACCTACAGGTTACCTGCACTGAGCCATAGACTTCTGTTATTACCTGTGAGTTTGGTGAGGGAGTTCCAGATGTACACCGACTTGTGTCCTACCTCCAATCCTATCCACTAAAACATTTTTTAGTGGGCTGTGTCTGCTCTGCATATGCAGAGCGGACGTCGATTAAGTGGCCCTCTTGCTTCAAAAGGTTGGGCACCCCTGCTCTAAACCCCTCCCCGCCCCCCCCCCCCCATCCCCAAGAAAACACTTAACACAAGGTGGAGTTAAATGGCCATCAGGCCTTTTACTAAACAAAATAACAATAAATAACAATAACAATACAAAAAATATACGTTCCCCCAGACACAAAACACCCCCTCGGGGGGCATTAAGACTTGCCAACAGACCCACAGAACTTACAGATCTACCAATACTTGGTCCCATTTATTGAACCACACCCAACCAGAAGACACCATACCAAACGATGGTTCCCCACTCGTATCCCACCAACAGATTTTTAACCCCATCCAAGGGGTACTAACTGCCACCATAATACCTACATACCTCCTGCCTACATATCCCATACCAGGGAGGGAGTCACATTCATCAGGCTCAGACTGTCACTGTCCCATCCCTTCCTGAAGTCTACTCTGCTACAATCAGCCCGTCTCCTCAGCCAAACATGTAAGTAAGCCTCATACCTCTCCATTGAACATATTAATTCTATGCTGTCTGGTTCCCATTCCATCCTGTAATGCTAGCCCTAAACTTCATTTGTTCCTAATGGGCCTTCCTTAATCTGGCTTCCTGATTTACTGGCTTGCACTGACTACACGCTTTAAGTACCGAACCCTGGCTATGTTTTGAATAGGTTTAATATTTGTACAATTTTTACCGCTATATTAAAAGGTTTGATTTGTACTGCATTTTCTGTCTCTGTCTGATTCATGGTTTCTGACAAAGGATTGATCTTTGCAGCAGAGACACAGACAGTAATCATAGGCGTGCGCATAGGTGTATTAGTATTATCACTCTGTGTAGCAGCAGGAACATGGGAAAGATCTCCCTCTTACCAGGTCTGCCATAAATGAAGTGTTTATACTCTACACCAGGAGTCTCCAAACTACGGCCCTCCAGGTGTTTAGAAACTACAATTCCCATCATGCCTAGTCATGTCTACGAATGTCAGAGTTTTACAATGCCTCATGGGAAGTGTAGTTCCACATCAGCTGGAGGGCCGTAGTTTGGAGATCCCTGCTCTACACTTTCACTGTGCTGTCAGGGAAATCAATGTTGCAGGGTCATATATATGTAGGTACACAAACATGCATATGTGTTTGAGCTTTAGGGTGCACACCCTAATGCAGTAGGCTGCGCACGCCTATGACAGTAATCAAAACCTTACAGCTAAAAAGCTTTGGCTACCCTACAGGGTGTGTGTGTGTGTATATATATATATATATATATATATATATATATATATATATATATATATATAAGGAATACCCATTTGCCCATTGAAACTGCATGTAAATGTATTTTTTTGTGAAAAGGCCAAAATCAAATGTTCTTAAAACTACATTCTCTGCAGATCAAATCAGGAAAATTGTGCATTATGGCCATTGGATGGAGCTTACATATTTCCTGATAGTCAATTCCATCTATTATCCATAATGCAGTATTTGTGCCATTCACAAATTCAATTTGTAATGAATATAGGATTTGGCCTCAATTGCACAGAATTAATTTACATTTTTGATGAACAAACAGCTAAGCAATTTCTTTCAAAATATACCCCTTGAAGTAGAAGTAAAGTTCAGCTTTCCTGATGCTTTAGATAGTTTGTTTAGTCCATTGGTTGCATTAGCAACATAGGGCCAGATTCAGGTAGAGTTAGGCTGGAGTATCAGTGATACTCCAGCCTAACTCTCACTTTGAGCCGGCGTTTCTGTTTTCTGTAGTCAGAAAACAAGAAACGCCGGGTTGGAGTTACTATACGAGCGGCGTAATTGTATTTCGCCGTCGTATCGTAACTTCAATTTTAAAAATGGCACGCGGGGCGTTCCCGCTGATTAACGCCGAGAATATGTTAATCAGCGGGAATCAGAAATTCACGATTGTATTCGGGCGCGACGCAGTGACTTTCCGACGTTTCCGTAAGAGATATGCGGCGTAAAGAAATACATGCCCCCTAGGTGGAGTATCCTATGTCGAAAAAAAAAAATTGTTTGCGTAAAACGTCCGTGAATGGGGATTGACGTCATTGACGTTCACTGACAGAATTTGGAGCATGCGCACTGACAGTCGACGCATGCGCAGTACGTTCGCCGCGGGATCGCGCATAGTTAACATAATACACGCCCCCTACCCGCCCAATTTGAATTCCGCCGGCTCATTTTCGCTACGCCGCCGCAACTTTAGGAGCAAGTGCTTTGTGAATAACAGTACTTGCTCCTAAAGTTACGGCGGAGTAACGTAAATGAGAAACGTTACTCCACAGTAAAGAAGCGCCCATCTACCTGAATCTGGCCCATAGAGTAGAGGTGCAGAAGAGGTCTTGATTTCCACCTAGGCCAACCAGAGGAAGCCTTATATTTAATGATAAAAATACAAGGCTCCTCCTGAATGGCTGAGAAGCAACCAGTCCAACACTTTAATTATGGCAGCAGATGGGAGAATCGTTCATACTGCTGCCATAACACTAATAATGCAACAGTATGTTACAGCACATACAGCAGCATTATCATTATGTAATGGGTATTTTTAGCTACATCTAACTATTTAAAGTGATAGAAAAGCTGGAGTCCATACATGGGCCATGTTTAAGGTTTTAGGCTTACATATATATGTTTGGATATAGAATGGCAGGGATGAAAAGTGATGTTGCATAAGAGCCATCCTGACATCTGTAATACAGACATCCAGAGTAAAAAGACTTGATCAGATGTGGCCGTTGCTGTGGACGCCCACATCTGTGCATATAAAACTTCTCATAGCTGAAGACAAAAAGGGTTATTTGGGCCACCTAAAATCTAGATGCATCAGAATTTGGTTATTCAACTGAAGTAACCGTTTGATCATTCAATGTCAAGACCAATCAGGAATCTCTGCCTATGTGGTCAGCTTTAAGACATGCTGAGACTTCCAGATTAGTAAAAGTAAACATTACAGAACGCGGTCTTCAAACTTTGCTAAATACATAAATAATCAAGGCCCGATTATAAAATACATTAAGAGTCAGAAGTAAACAGACCTATCTAATCTTTCAAACTGAAGCCATGCAGAACTCATTTAATATAGAGCTTAAACAAGGAGATTGGGGAAATGTGTTTTACATTAGTAGATAAACACTGTTCCTGGTTGGCGTATTTACTCTTCCTCTTTAAGATTTGTGTACAAACTTTTCTGTTTTCCATTTCTGCTCGAAAAATATATCCCTTGAACATATCAAACAGTGTTAACCCAACTCTGTCAGGGTGTTTGGGTTTCAAAAGACGTCAAGAAAACTCTTGGGGTCGTCAACTCAGCAAGCATGTGAAAGTTATTGCAGCTCGTTGACTTCTCTTTTATCTCTTTTATAAGACACGCAGTACTCAAAGCATAGTAGAGCTTTCATAAAACAGAAGGTATCTAGATGTCTAAAGCCTGCCATACAAGGATTGAAATTCAGCCAGTTCAGCGGGGACTGACCAATCTTAGATCCATGTATAGGCAGGCTAGTTGTACAGAATCGATCTACATATTGACTTCTGTACAACCAGCCTGTCGGATTTTCAGCACTTGATCAGCGCCGTGGCACTCCTTGCTTTCACAATACAATACCTTAGTGGGGAGGATTCCCCATCCACCTTCAGTGTGTGTGTATGGGAGAATTTTGTCTTTTTTTTCATTGAATGCAAAAAAATACTTATCTATGAGCTTCTTTACATTTATTGCAATTCCCAAAACAAGGTGCTTGTTACTCATTTTAGGGGGGGGGGGGCAGTGCCATGCAAAACATTCCTTTATTCCCCTTGGCCAACTGCACATCCAGAACCACTTGTTTATACAGTGCCTTGCGAAAGTATTCGGCCTCCTTGAACTTTGCGACCTTTTGCCACATTTCAGGCTTCAAACATAAAGATATAAAACTGTAATTTTTTGTGAAGAATCAACAACAAGTGGGACACAATCATGAAGTGGAACAAAATTTATTGGATATTTCAAACTTTGTTAACAAATAAAAAACTGAAAAATTGGGCGTGCAAAATTATTCAGCCCCTTTACTTTCAGTGCACTAAACTCTCTCCAGAAGTTCAGTGAGGATCTCTGAATGATCCAATGTTGACCTAAATGACTAATGATGATAAATAGAATCCACCTGTGTGTAATCAAGTCTCTGTATAAATGCACCTGCACTGTGATAGTCTCAGAGGTCCGTTTAAAGCGCACAGAGCATCATGAAGAACAAGAAACATCACCAGGCAGGTCCGAGATACTGTTGTGGAGAAGTTTAAAGCTGGATTTGAATACAAAAAGATTTCCCAAGCTTTAAACATCCCAAGGAGCACTGTGCAAGCGATAATATTGAAATGGAAGGAGCATCAGACCACTGCAAATCTACGAAGACCTGGCCGTCCCTTTAAACTTTCAGCTCATACAAGGAGAAGACTGATCAGAGATGCAGCCAAGAGGCCCATGGTCACTCTGGATGAACTGCAGAGATCTACAGCTGAGGTGGGAGACTCTGTCCATAGGACAACAATTAGTCGTATACTGAACAAATCTGGCCTTTGTGGAAGAGTGGCAAGAAGAAAGCCATTTCTTAAAGATATCCATAAAAAGTGACGTTTAAAGTTTGCCACAAGCCACCTGGGAGACACACCAAACATGTAGAAGAAGGTGCTCTGGTCAGATGAAACCAAAATCGAACTTTTTGGCAACAATGCAAAACGTTATGTTTGGCGTAAAAGCAACACAGCTCATCACCCTGAACACACCATCCCCACTGTCAAACATGGTGGTGGCAGCATCATTGTTTGGGCCTTCTTTTCTTCAGCAGGGACGGGGAAGATGGTTAAATTGATGGGAAGATGGATGGAGCCAAATACAGGACCATTCTGCAAGAAGACCAGATGGAGTCTGCAAAAGAACTGAGACTGGGACGGAGATTTGTCTTCCAACAAGACAATGATCCAAAACATAAAGCAAAATCTACAATGGAATGGTTCACAAATAAACATATCCAGGTGTTAGAATGGCCAAGTCAAAGTCCAGACCTGAATCCAATCGAGAATCTGTGGAAAGACCTGAAAACTGCTGTTCACAAATGCTCTCCATCCAACCTCACTGAGCTTGAGCTGTTTTGCAAGGAGGAATGGGCAAAAATTTTAGTCTCTTGATGTGCAAAACTGATAGAGACATACCCCAAGTGACTTACAGCTGTAATCGCAGCAAAAGGTGGCGCTACAAAGTATTAACTTAAAGCGGTATTTCACCCTAAACATAAGATCTCCCATGCGATCCAGCATACTGGCGTCAGCGCCAGTATGCTGGGTTTTTTTTTTTAATCGCACACTCAGGCCTTGTACACACGAGGGAATAAATCCGCTGAAGATGGTCCGACGGACCATTTCAGCGGAAAAATCCCCTCGTGTGTAGGGAAAAACGGACGCTTTTTGCTGGATTCATCCGGCGGAAAAATTCCAAAGCATGCTTTGAAATATTTCCGCCGGATAGCTGGCTGGCAGATATGTCCGCTGGTTAGTACGGCAAACCAGCGGACATATCTTGCCGCACATGCGTCGTATCCTGTGAATGGATCCGACGCATGCGCGCGGAAGTGTTTACTTCCTGGTGCGGTGACGTGGCGGTCACGTGGCGGCGTCAACGTCACCGCCGCGTCACCGCGCTATCCGCCGGCGGGGAATTTGATCCGATGGTGTGTACAGCCATCGGATCAAAACATCCCGGCGCAAATATACGCTGTAAACGGTCCGGGGACCGTTTACAGCGGATATTTCCCGTCGTGTGTACAAGGCCTGACTGTATTATAGTGGAATTCCTTTTCTGTCCCCCGTGGTGGACGGCGCCAGTATAGCGCGTCACATCTTCCTAAAATACCCGATATGGACTCGGGTAATCTCGGCGAAAATGCGGCGCCTGCGCACAGACCTAGGAGCTGACTGCGCAGGCGCCGTATTTCTCCAAGTCCTACGGCTATGGCGCGTCACGCCCTCCGAAATAGGACTCGGAGAAATACGGCGCCTGCGCAGTCAGCTCCTAGGTCTGTGCGCAGGCGCCGCATTTTCGCCGAGATTACCCGAGTCCATATTTTAGGAAGATGTGACGCGCTATACTACAGCCGTCCACCGCGGGGGACAAAAAAGGAATTCCACAATAATACAGTAAGTGTGCGATTAAAAAAAAAAAAAACCCAGCATACTGGCGCTGACGCCAGTATGCTGGATCGCATGGGAGATCTTATATTTAGGGTGAACCTCCGCTTTAAGGGGGCTGAATAATTTTGCACGGACAATTTTTCAGTTTTTTTATTTGTTAAAAAAGTTTGAAATATCCAATAAATTTCGTTCCACTTCATGATTGTGTCCCACTTGTTGTTGATTCTTCACAACAAATTACAGTTTTATATCTTTATGTTTGAAGCCTGAAATGTGGCAAAAGTTCGCAAAGTTCAAGGGGGCCGAATACTTTCGCAAGGCACTGTAGCTAGGGACAAGGTTGAATAAATAAATATTTTGGCCAATGAAATCAATGAACACCTAAGTGCTTAATGTAACTAAACAAGCCTAGACGCTTTGCAAAAACAAAGCTTTAGCCACGTTTTTGACGCAGCCTTTTTCCTGCCAGGAGAAAGGTATTTAGAGGAGCTGGGCAAACATTCAGTGTGCATTAGGGTCTAAAGGGGCAGATCGGAGGTAGATTAGCATATTTCTCTAGTTCATATATTGGTCATGCTGTTTTGTGGTGCATTCTACGGTGGTAAATTATGTTTTGTTAGTAATATTTATTGCACTACCATTATGGGCACAGAGCTGTACACAGTGGTTGCTGAGGCATAAATCTAGAAATGATTATTGATAGACCATACTTGCTGAGCTTGTAGTTTTTCTGTAAATGGTGTTTCATTCATGGTATACCAAATATGTTGGTTTGGTTTATACAACTCAACAAGTGTTCACTGCTTTTCTGTATTGTTGGCAACGCTCACTGCATGTAGAGGTGAGGAATTTTTGCAAGGCTCAATTTTTGTGCATTCCATGTACTGTGTATATAGATATATATATATATATATCTATATACAGAGCTTTTTTTCTCAGAAAATAGGTGCAGGAACTCAACCACGACTCCGTTCAGATTTCACAAACAGTAGAAGGGTCTTATAGGGGCATTAAATACCAGGATTGCATTACATACAGAGTGCAGAATGCAGGGGGGTTACACACAGAGTGCAAAGCTGTCACTTGTAAACACAAAAACCAGACTTCTGTGTTTGCAATTGATTGTGGTGAGCAGGCACCAAAGGGTCTGAGCCAGAGTTGGTGGAACTGAGTTCCCCCAAGTTCCCCCTGAAAAAAAGCCCTGTCTATATATATATATATATATATATATATATATATATATATATATATATATATATATTGTTGTCTGCTAATCACAGACATACTGTTCTCCTTCTCGGCCTCTGTAATGTATGATTGAAAAGGAAAATCTGATTGGTTGTTGGGCATAAGGAAAGTCTGGCTATACATGGCTCAATTTCAGCTAATTTCCCCATCAATGCTAACAGCTTGAATGGAGGAATCCACAACACTATTGTTTTGAAGGAGCTGTGACCCCCCATGGCAGCGTATATACCAGAACAGTGACCACTGGAAGATTTACCCCCTTAATGACCAGGCCATTTTTTTGCAATACGGCACTGCTTTGATTTAACTGACAACTGCGCAGTTGTGGGATGCTGTACCCAAACAAAATTGGCGTCCTTTTTTCCCCACAAATAGAGCTTTCTTTTGGTGGTATTTGATCACCTCTGCAGTTTTTATTTTTTGCACTATAAACAAAAAAAAAATTGAAAAAAAACAATTATTTTTTACTTTTTGCTATAATAAATATCCCTAATTTAAAAAAAAAAATCTTCATCAGTTTAGGGCAAAATGTATTCTTCTACATATTTTTGGTAAAACAAAATTTTTGATTGGTTTGCGCAAAAGTTATATATATATTATTCAGAAATTTTTAGCAGGACTGTGACATTGCGGTGGACAGGTCCGACACCTTTGACTTTTTTTGGGACCATTGACATTTAATATATATATTATTATATATATAAAATATACTGACTACTATATAAAATACACTGGCATAGAAGGATTAACACTAGGGGGCGATCAAGGGGTCGGATATCCTATGAAGCTGACTTTCATCAGTCTTGCCTACACACCATCATTTACACTTGCTTTAGCTTCAACAAGGCTTCGGACAGGCTTTGTTCCCTGAGAGGGTTTTTTTAACTGTGGGGGGAGGGGACTGACAAGGAGTACAGAGAGATCGCTGTTCCTAATCACTAGGAACAGTCAGACAATCACTCTGTGCTCCCCTGACAGAACGGGGATCTGTTTGTTACATTGGCAGATTCCCATTCTGACTCTCTGTGAAGCGATCGTGGGTGGCCGGGCGACCACGCACAGGGCCCGACGTACAGCTGCGATTTGTGGGATCGAGCTGACATGCTGTAGTATAATGACGGCGGCTGGTCAGCAAGCGGTTATATCGACTTTTGTTAAGCCAGGTGGTGTTTGCAGGGCTGCCCATAGTCCTTCAGCAAGAATCAGCCAAAATTAAAGGTGTCCTTTGTCTTTAGTCAGCTTAAAGCGGTATTAAACTCAAAACCAAATATGTAATATACTGCAGCTTACCAATCATTAGATGTGGTGACCACATTAGTTTTCTCTTTCAGACATATATATATATATATATATAAAATATATATTTTTTTTATCAACCACACTAAAATATAAAGTGTAAATACAGTAATAAAAAGAACTAACTCTCTAAATTAGGCTGTATTTTTGTTGTTGGCATGTTGTTAAGTGCTAACTCTTTTTCCATGAATGGAAGTTTTGGCATACACACATTTTAATAATGGATCCCTTGTGCACTTCTGCTGGTCAGTAGTCACACACTTGCCTTTTTAGAAAGTTTTCCATTAGCTTTCAGCCTTCCAGTTTACCAAGCTATTGAAACAATCAGCAACTGTAATCAATAAAGCCACCACTAGCTACCTAAAGGACATTTTCAGTCCTGTTTGATTTATAATCTAAATTAGATCATTTGATTGCCTAATAGCAGAAAATGATCCAAACTGTGGGTGGCAGGTTTATGAGGACTGTTCTGTTATTTTCACAGAAAATTCTCACTGATTGACTCCTGACTTCCATGCAGACCAGATGGACAAGCCATTATGGGAGCTACATGCATACACACGGAGGTTAGGATTATGTCAGTTAGGTTTCGGGTTGTTACTGTAACTGCTGAGAGAATAAGAAATAACTTCTATCTGTATTTGAGGCCTGTGCTAATTTATTGGGCAGAAGCCATGTTGTTCTTCAGTTGTGGAAGGAAACTAGAGCAGTTGGGCAGAGGTGCTATTAACTCTTAAGCCACGTACACACGATCGGTTTGTCAGCTGAAAACAGACCGAAAACAGACCATCAGACAAACCGATCGTGTGTGGGTCCCCATCGCTTTTAATTCCATCGGTGTAAAAAAATAGAACATGTTTTAAATTTTTTCTATGGATAAAAAAACAATAGAAAAATTTGATCGTCTGTATGAAACTCCATTGGTCGAAAAATCCACGCATGCTCAGAATCATGTCGACGCGTGCTTGCAAGCATTGAACTTCATTTTTTCAGCTCGTCGTAGTGTTGTACGTCACCGCGTTCTGACACGATTGTATTTTTCATCAGACAAACCGATCGTGTGTGGGCCCCATCGCTTTTAATTCCATCGGTGTAAAATAATAGAACATGTTTTAAATTTTTTCTATGGATAAAAAAACAATAGAAAAATCTGATCGTCTGTATGGAACTCCATCGGTCAAAAATCCACACATGCTCAGAATCAAGTTGACGCGTGCTTGGAAGCATTGAACTTCATTTTTTTCGGCTCGTCGTAGTGTTGTACGTCACCGCGTTCTGATACGATCGGATTTTTGACCGATGGTGTGTAGGCAAGACTGATGAAAGTCAGCTTCATCGGATATCCGACGAAAAAATCCATCGGATTAGATTCCATCAGATATCCGATCGTGGGTACAGGGCTTTAGGGCTCATTTACACTTGCTTCATCTTCAACAAGACTTCGGACAGGCTTTGTTAAAGCTCTCTGAACGCTAGTCAAAGCTCCTGTCACTAAATAAAATGATTGGCTTACAGTCCTGATTTTGCTTTGCTTTGTTTCAGCTTCACTTCAAAAATGATACCCCATGTAGCTTCAGTGGTGCTTTAAAGCATCTTGAAAGCCTCCATAGAAGTCTATGGCAAAGCTGGCTTGAAGCCCCACTGAAGCCCCACAAAGCCTCACTGAAGCCTCATCGAAACACCAAGCAAAAGCAGGTGTAAACAGGACTGTAAGCTAACCATTTTATTTAGTGACAGGAGCTTTGACTGGTGTTCAAAAAACTTTAGCAAAGCCATGATTTGAAGCAAAATGTAAACTTAATGGCACCCTTAATGGCACCCCACGTACTGAAAAAAGTAGTGTACTTTCCTGCATGCTGAAGTGCTAAATCCAAAGCACCATGTGGTTTCCGCTTGGTTACATTTCATAAAAAGGTGCAGGAACCTATTTCCTGCCAAAAACCCAAGCAAAGCAGCCGTTCCAGTGAATGGGATGTGGTATGCAGTACTGCACCCCTAAAATGTGAACCTTAGATAAAATGCATGGAAACATACTCTATGACAGTGTTTTTCAACTCCAGTCCTCAAGGCATACCAACAGGTCAATTTTCAGGATTTCCCTCAGATGAAATGGCTGTGGTGATTACTAAGGCAGTGAAACTGATCGAATCACCTGTGCAAAATAATGGAAAGCCTGAAAACATGACCTGTTGGTGTGCCTTGAGGACTGGAGTTGAAAAACACTGCTCTATGAAAATAGTGTCCATACCTTTCATCTTAGTGAAATAATAAAGAGGACGGTGTTTTAGTAACAGCATGTCGGCAAAGAAAACAGTGCATCCCGCAAGTATTCACAATGCTTCACTTTTCTCACATTTTGTTATGATACAGTCATATTCCAAAATGGATTGGATTTCATTATTTTCCTTAAAATCCCACAAACGATACTCCAAAATGACAATGTGAAAGACGTTTGTTTGAAATCTTTAGAAATTTGGTAAAACTGAAAAACAAATAAAAATCCCATGTACATAAGTATTCACAGCCTTTGCTCAATACTTTGTTGAAGCACCTTTGGCACCAATTTACAGCCTCAAGTCTTTTTGAGTATAATGCTACAAGCTTGACACACCTATTTTGGGCAGTTTCTCCCATTCTTCTTTGCAGGACCTCTCAAGCTCCATCAGGTTGGATAGATGTGCACAGCCATTATGAGATCTCTGCAGAGATGTTCAGTTTCAAATTGGGCCACTCAAAGACATTCACAGAGATGTCTTGTAGCCACTCCTTTGTTATCTTCCTGATGGCAGCCCATTTGATAGGCTGAAACGCGTCGAGGTTGATCCGCATCATCGCAACATACTTCCGCCCAACATTCGTTTCTGGAAATCAAGCACCGATTGCAGCCGCGGTCCACCGCAGATTTCATGGAGAACTTACCTGCTTTTCACACCGGGTGTCAGGTTTTAGGCACCCAAACATGTGAGTTGATCTAATATGTTTTTATACTTGGAATACATTTTTTAAATGGTATTGCGCAATGAAGCTTTTCTTGTTATATCTATCCATATGAGGAACGTTTACCCCAGGAAACGTCAGTCTTAAAGAGATTCACAGGGACCACCCTAAACGTGTATTTGACCACACTAGCAATAGTTGGTCCACTCTGAGGGGTGAGTTTACATCTACGTGGGGGCACCTTGTCTGAGCACTTGAAGTGGATGTTTTTTTTATTTTTATGTCACAATGTACAGTATAAGATTTCCTATCATCTGTGCCCAGTCTTGCCACACAGAGTTAATCCAGCTCTGAGAAATCCTCTTTTATTGATCAGTGAAATAAAACGGACTTACAGAGAAAAACCATGGTCCGTTCCGTCCCCTTGATGTGAGTGACAAGTTATTTACAGATCTTATGCACTAGCCTGGAGACAGGCATTATTTTTTAATTCCCACCCCCACTCCTTTTTTGAAGTCATGTGGTTACTTTTCTGGATTTTGACTGGATGTTAGGGATCTTAGCAGAATTTTGTGTAAGGAATACACAGGAAAAAATGCATGTTGACAAGGGGAGTGTAGAGGTGGGCGGGAGTCTACTGACATCACGACTCCACTCACAGAGCTCCAGACAACAGACCCACCCACAGAATCTGCAGTTTTTCAGTTCTTATAACTGACAGAGGGGAGACATTTGACAGGTAAGGACGCATGCAGGAAGCTTATATATCCTTATAGATCAGCACTATGGCAGCAGTTTAGAAAGGATGAGAGTTGGTTTACATCCATTTTAACCTTCTTGGCGGTATTCCCGAGTCTGGCTCGGGGTAAGATTTCAATACCAAAAGCTGTATCCCTGAGCCAGACTCGGGCTCGCCTCGTAGCATCCAAAGGCATGTCCCTGGATCCTGCGATGCCTCCCCGCTGTGTGAGTGAGTGGCGTCCTCGGTCGATTCACACAGTGCCTGTGTGCCGCCGATCTCCGTTCCCTGCGACGTTACGATGCACGGGGGTGGAGAACGGCGTCAAATTAAAAAAAGTAAATAAACACAATACATACAGTACACTGTAATCTTATAGATTACAGTACTTTATGTAAAAAGTACACACCCCCCCCTTGTCCCTAGTGGTCTGCCCTGTGCCCTACATGTACTTTCATATAATAAAAACTGTTCTTTCTGCCTGGAAACTGTAGATTGTCCTTAGCAACCAAAAGTGTTCCTTTATGTCAAAAGTGATTTTAGAGCAGCTAGAAAACAGCGATAATAAATCAGAATCACTTGCAGAATTGAGCGATAGCGATTTGTGGGGAAATCCGTCATAAAAAAATAAAAGTAATGACAGCGACAATTCTGCAACTGAGCAAATTTCAGTGTTTTTGATTTGATTACATTATTGAATCATTTTTTATTATAAAATCCCGATACCGATACCAGTATCGGTATCGGGACCGATACCGAGTATTTGCGGGAGTACTTGTACTCCCGCAAATGCCCCAGATACTACCCCCCCAGCTTTCATTTGAATAGCTGTAGTGTTTCCCGCCGCGCCGCGTATAGACACTCCCCCTTGCTCGGGATTGATTGGACGGGTGATCTGTTCAATCCCGAGCAAGGGGGAGTGTCTATACGCGGCGCGGCGGGGAACACTACAGCTATTCAAATGAAAGCTGTGATGTTCCCCGCACGCTGTTTAACCATGCAGCGGCGGCGGTATCTAGGTATGGGGGGAAATGAAAGGTGTGGTATCTCGCGCCAATAAAAATTTTTATGTGACAACATATAATTATAGTGAATAAGCAACTCCCCTAAGATAGAGACCTCATCAAAGGTCTGAACTGAACAGTAATGGTATATGGAGGGGGCGCTAATAATGAATAATAAGAGAATAAACAATAAAGTGAAATCTAATAAATGGTCCGTCTGAACCAACAATAGCAGACTTAGTGAGCAGCAACACACTGAAAATGGTGAAATAGAAATAGATTGTACAAAAAAGATTGTACAAAAAAAAAAAAAAAATTGAATAAATAAATAAATAAACTCAAGTCCATTCAAAGAATGTTAGATAAAGTCCAATCAAGGCTAATCTTTCTCAGATGCAAATTGTAGAAAATGAATTGTAAAAGGTGTCCACCTTCACCAAGAAGATCCCCCAAATGTGCACTAATGGATGGCTCCTTACCGCACGGTGTTGACCTGATTGTTTAGAAAAGGTCAAATACAGCAGTTGGTCACTAAACCAGTTGAATGATTCAGCTGCGCAGCTCTATGTTTCCCGGAATCAAACACTCACATGAAGGAGGGAGAGGGGAAACCACCATAGTGAAGTACAGTTTATTTAAAATATGTCACAGATAAAACAGCATAGCCAAATGGCCTCTTACTTTAGTAGTGCCTAGGACCCGGCACTGGGGCTAGTCAGCATGGCATTCAATTTGAAGCGCCTGGATACGTAAAAATAACGCACTTCCGGTCCCGCTGGTCCCCTGGCCTGGAACGCACGCCAGCTCCCTAGCGAGGAACTCGTATCCGGCTTGGACTTCACCCCAGTTCCCCAGCGAGGAACACTCACTCATGCAAAGATTTCAAACAAATATTTTTCACACTGCCATTATGGGGTATTTTTTGTAGAATTTTGAGGAAAATAATGAATATATTCCATTTTGGAATAAGGCTGTAACATAACAAATATGTGGAAAAAGTGAAGCGCTGTGAATACTTTCCAGATGCACTGTACTGTACATTGCTGCCACAGGCACACTTTTTGAACCACAAAGATGTACTATGTAGAAAATGATTTCTGGTCTCTATTTTCTAATTTACTGCCTTTTCAAAATAAAAATTCAGTAATGTAGAGGTTAGCTTAAAAGTTGAATGCATTATTCTAAAAAGAATAGTACATTTTGTATAGAGATGACCACACCAGACCAAAAAGAGGGAGAACTGAGGCTGCACAAGGGACAGAGGAATTTTGTCTCGCGAGAGGGACAATTCTTTTAAATGTGGGACAGTTGGGAGATCTAACAGTGTCTCTGGTGGGAAATGAATCTAAAGCCCAGGCGCCTGACCCAGCGCTAGTGCTAAACTATTTTGTACCCTAGGCAAGACCAGCTACTTGTGCCCCCCCAAAAAAATAAAAGGCTGCAAATGCAGCAAAAACTGGCCATGCCCTGACATACTTCACAATGTAGCTGCTTCATGGCATTCTATTAGTGTGATTAACAGCTGTTTACTGTGCACACGTCATCTATATAAAACAGAATATGTCAAGTAAATATGACATGTATATTTATTGTGACATATAATTAGGTTTACGCCAACATGTCTGAAAAGAATTTCAGCATGTCAACCAGATCATATAAGCATGCACTGATGTAAGTATACTAAAATTTAAAGTACCTGGAAACACACAGCACAGCTGGACTGACTCCCCCATGCTCGCTTGTCCCCCCCCACCAGCCCTGTACTTCCCCCATCTAGGTCACGGGCAGCTTTGGCTCCTTGATATGTCTCCTCCTCCTCTGCAGTCAATACGATCGCTTCTCCTCTCGGCCAATCATGTTATATGACCTGCTTCCTGATTGACCAGGTGGAGAATCGGGAAGACAATATTGAATATTACTTTGCTATTGTCACACAAGTGGGTGGGCTTGGGGTGCAGTGCTCTGCCCCCTAAGCCCACCATTTTTTTGAAGCCAATTGGAGCTTCAGACTCTAATCACGTGCTTAAAAAAAAAAACACATTGAAATCCATGCATCTAGCCCCCTGCATGTAGATTAGGGCCTGGGAGCATGGATTAGGGGGGCTGCGTCCTAATGGACAGCCCGCTATTGCATGCTATACTTACCTGCTCTGTGCGATGGTATTGAAAGCTGCTGCCTTCCTGCACATCGCTGGACTGAGATCAGGCTCGGGTAAGTATAAGGGGCAGTTGGGGAATCCTCTGGCACAGAAGGATTATTTTTACCTTATTGCATAGAATGCATTGGGGGGGGGGGGGAACCTTCAGCCTTTACAACCCCTAAGCTATAATGCTTTCCCTATTCAGCATGTCATCGGGTTCCTCCACGCTGTGTGACCAATCACTGAAGCCTCTTCTCTAAGGTGCTCCAGCCAGTGGTGACATTCTGACATCACTCGATGCAGCACAGGAATATTGGTCCTGCGTTGTAAGTCAGGAATGCCAGGTGGCCCATCCACAACTGGAAGGGGTTATCTCCGTAAACCTGGCGGAGTGAGGGATAAGGCAAGTATTGTAGCTTATTCCTCTACAGCTAGACTTAAAGTGGAGTTCAAGCCAAAAATGAAACTTCCACTTTTTGGAACCCCCCCCCCCCCCCTCCGGTGTCACATTTGGCACCTTTCAGGGGGGAGGAGGGAGAATATACCTGTCTAATACAGGTATTTGCTCCCACCTCCTGGCATAGATCACCTCTGTGATCTACGCCACTTCCAGCGCCTACTCTGTGCCCCTGCTTTCCTCTGGAAGACACACAGCTCCCAGACCACAGCGGGGACCAGTGAAGACGCGCAGCGCGATTTGCGCATGCGCAGTAGGGAACCGGGAAGTGAAGCCAGAATGCTTAATTTCCTGATTCCCACACCGAGTATGGCGCAGTGGGCAGCCAAGAGTCGAGCGATTGCTTGGCCTCGGCTGCCGACATTGCGGGCACCATGAACAGGTAAGTATTCATATATTAACAGTCATCAGCTGCTGTATTTGTAGCTGCTGGCTTTTAATTATTTTTTTTTTTTAAGTGGGACCTCCGCTTTAACAACCATTTAAAGGGGTTGTAAAGGAAAAAAATGTTTTCCCTAAATAGCTTCCTTTACCTTAGTGCAGTCCTCCTTCACTTACCTCATCCTTTGATTATGCTTTTAAATGTCCTTATTTCTTCTGAGAAATCCTCACTTCCTGTTCTTCTGTCTGTAACTACACACAGTAATGCAAGGCTTTCCCTGGTGTGGAGAAAGCCTTTTGAGGGGGGAGGGGGCGAGCAGGAGTGTCAGGACACCCACTAACACACAGCTCCTTTCTCTATCTGCAAAGTAGAGAGTGTCCTCCCCCCTCAGGAGCCTTTCTCCACACCAGGAAAAAAGCCTTGCATTACGGTGGTGAGTTAAAGGCAGAAGAACAGGAGGTGAAGATTTCTCAGAAGAAATAAGGACATTTAAAAGCAAAATCGGAGTATGAGGTAAGTGAAGGAGGACTGCACTAAGGTAAAGGAAGCTATTATGGGGATTTTTTTTTTCCTTTTCAACCCCTTTAATCCTTGCAATGTGGGAAGGCTCCACATTTTTTGTCCTATCATGGAGTTCATTTTAAGGGCAGCTGATTTATTGAAATGGGCTGCCAATGCACCTAATTGCAACAAAAAAATGTAACCTGACCCCTTTCAGGTACACATTGCCTTCAAGGGAGAAAAAGAATTGTATTTTTCTACGCTGCAGCAAATTGGACCATGCTTTATAACATTTGTTTTGCCCTCACCTGGATCAACTGTGGGTATAGGATTCTGTATGTGGATGTTTTTTATTTATATTTTCTATTGGTTAATCTAGATGGCCTTGTGCCTTTTTTCTGCATGACTTATTATGTAACTATGTAACATATGGCAATGTACCTTCAGAAAGCAGTCCAAACGGAATTCCTAAATTGTTTATTGAATGATTTTATTTCTTGCCTGGAGTCGCTCTTTAACACTGTGGCGCTACCCACTAGACAAGCACGCTTTCCCTGGGTACTTTAATTAATCTATTAAGACAAGAAGATGCCTTGTAATTTACTGCATAAGCTGGTATAACCAGTTCTCCCAACAAAGTATTCTTGACACATCCCACTAAGTTATGACATACATTGAACGGAGTGTGTCTACAAGGAGATTCCTTCACTGCACATAACAGGCACAATAAAAGCTTTCCTGGCTATGATGTTATTCTACTTCTGCAGGCTGGCTGCAGTCTGATGATATTGCTTTAGCATGGTGCCTTGAGCAAGCGGCATTGCTTGCAGTACTGCAGCAATTGGGAAAGTACTAGCCTCTGCATGCTCAGCCTTTTGCCTCCTACACAAGACCGGTTTCCCGACGGAAAAACTATCATGTTTTCTTTTAACCATGAGTGTATGCTCCCTAGCAGTTTTACCGACAGAAAAACTGCTGAAAAAAAAAAAAATAGAACATGTTCTATTTTTTCCCATCGCGAATCGCAGCGTTTTTTCCCCCGCAGCTTTCCTATGGGGAAACACTGCTGTGGAGCATACACACGGTCTGTTTTACCGACCAAAGCTCTCAGGCAGTTTCCTGAGCCGGTTTTCGGTTTTCCCCTTGGGTTTCCTGGTGGTCTTTTGACCGCAGAGAAACCCGATCGTGTGTACAAGGCATTTGTTCGAGGGTTGGTGATGGCTACAGATTGTCCAGATATAATCTACAAATTTGGGTATACATACAACTGCTTATGGACCAACAAGGTATGGGAGTTCTAGCAAAAATATTATTTCCAATCATTTGCTAAATAATAGTAGTTGGAAAATGTACCCATAAGGAAAAACATTAGATAATATATGTACCTTTCCCCATCTTCCAAATTGTGGGAAATACCCCAAATCACGTAAGAAGATACTCCAATCCATTGCAAGGGAATCTTCCTGCTAGATCCGGTATCCTGTTCATTTTTAGCATCTCATTGAAAGTAAAAGTAAAACCTTTGCCTAAACAGTGCATGCGGATGACAACTGAAGGTAAGTATATAGTCCAAAAATGTTCTACAAATTGTAGCTGATGCCCTGCATATCCTGCTTCCTGGACAAGCTGCCAAGATTTTTCTGTAATGGAGAAAAGTGTCTGTCAGTTTCTGAGGGGAATATTTCCCCCCTCCTTTTTTTTCTCTTCACACAGACACACAGAGACAGGCAAGGCTGCCCATTCTGCATCCTCCCCTGTGTTTGTATTGGCAGGAGGAGGAGAGCCAATGACAGGAATAATTACAGGAGCAAATCAAAAGAACTTTAACAATCAGCTGCTGCAAAGGATTCTGGAATAGGTAGACCCCATCTAAAACAGCCCCATAGTTTTCTATAGGGACAGAAATACAAGAGTCAGCCTGCTCTAGGAAGCAGGAAACTAAAGACTTTATCTTACTGTTCAGAGGAGATTCAGACAGCACAAGATGGAGGAAGAGATCAGACTTAAGGAAGAGATGCTGTCTCCCAGGTGATTAAACTGTGCGATTTAGGCCTCCCCCGCCAGTCGGGACATCCAGCCTGAGAGAGGGGGATCCCAGGTGCACATCCAGGTGCACCTGTACCGACGAGAAGCATTCCAGTGTGAGGTTACCAGTCGTGGCGCCATTGGTTGTTCTGCGAGCTGGTCGGTAAGTAGGCTTGGTTATTCCCTGGGCATTCCTCAGGTTTTTTTGTTATCTGCTTTAGCCTTCCAATGCTACTTACTGCTATGGCCAGCTATAGATGGGGCGGTGCACACGTTTATGTTTCACCTGTGGTGCTTGTATTGGTCCAGCAACACACCAACACCTTTGCAGCCATTGTGCTATATGCTGGGTGTTTGGTGTGCTCCTGCACCTTTAAGGAGGGGTGGCTCCCGTTCAGTCCACCTGCCCCTATCTATCCATTAGAATGCATGTGCCTCCAGTATGGGGACACTCAGTGTTTAGTGTTAGGACCACAGATTACAGGGTGCCTTGGCGCGGCTCTGTGGCTCACGCATGCGTTTGCAAATGCGTGCGGACAAAACCCCTGTTTTTAAAGCATACTGTTAGACAGGTTAATTGGTTGTTCTGCGAACTGGTCGGTAAGTAGGCTTGGTTATTCCCTGGGCATTCCCCAGGTTTTTTTGTTATGTGGTGCCAGGAGAGCCTGCTGTTCCAGGATGTTTGTTTGTGCTTTGACCGCAGGATTGGGTCAGGAAACAGTTAAATGGACACTGTATACAGACATCATTGTTGTTAGTCATCTTGCTGACACTTGTAGTGCCACAGGGCTAAAGGATAAGGCCATCCATTTTCAGAGACACTGTATACAGACATCATTGTCCTGAGAAAGATCCTGCCTTCTTCACTTGATAATCTGGTCAAGTTGTGTTATTTGGCCCTGCTATTCAGTAGTTTAGGTGCACCAACAAGTGGCTAGCTGAAGACACAAAGTGTCATCTTTCTTCAAAAGGACTGAAGCTACTAGTGCCATACGGATCCGCACACACATATTTAGGGGTCTGTATATGCAGTGGCTTTGTGGGCCATGTAGCTGGCCAGCTAGAACCTATCCTAGGTAGCTAATATAACCTACATGTATATACAGCTAAACTGGCTAAGAACCTAACGTAAAGCACATGTGTTTATGTGAGAGACAAAAGCAGAGTTATTCACTGTGATTTTGTACTTGGATGTCATATAACAGTTGTATGTTGTGTTCACAGAAGCAAAAGAAAAAATATGCCTTTAGGAGTCATTTGTTTGTATGGCAGCAGGAGGTAAGCAATAACACAGCTGAATTCATTCCAGAAAGCATAGAGTTAAGCTTTTGTGACTCATCAGTAGCCTTGCCCAAATTTACAGCTAATCTCACATTGAGCAGAGTCTTGACCTATCACAGCCTCCATTGCATCCATTTCTGTCTGGGAGGTTCCTAATACTGCACGTGCTGCTAGATTATTCCACATGGAGACAGAGAGCAGAGCAGAACAGACACAAGGCCAAAGTTGTGCTTTATGGAAGCCAAGGGCTAAAATAGGTATGTGACACAGTTATATATATGTTCTTATTGTAAATAGTGTGTTTAGAACTGTATACTGATCTAGTTGTGTGTTCACTTGTAGTTCCACCATACCTTCATACAATACCGAATCATACCTCCTAACCAAACTAAGTCACCAAACTAATTCACAAACCAAACCCAACTAAGCTAACCCTGCAAAAGCAACCCTGTAAACTAAGTTGCAAACAACAGAGTTATACCTTTCAGAGAAATCAGAGAATGCTTTGATACTTACAGAGAGAGAGAGAGAGAGAGAGAGAGAGAGAGAGTAAATACTGAAGAGAGAAATATATCCACCATCTTATCTTAAATGACAAGATTGAATATTTAAAACAACCACTTTCTGTTATACTTTATTCATCACGTGTTTTTGTACATGGACTGTCTGCTGCAAAGCAGCAGTATTATATATGAAGAGTTAATAAAGAAGTTATTTTAAGCATTTGGTGTGCTCTTTAAACCTACTGCTTCCATAGATTGACGCTAGAGGAATTTTAGAGTAATACACAGTCTTGTTGGACAGAAAAGTCAGAGATATCACAATTCTTCTAATGCCACAGTGCATGAGGCACTTCATAGTACAGTTAAGCCATTACATGTTGATTTGTATAAAGTGTTTAAAGTAGGGCCTGTGGTGTCAGGGGACAGAAAAGAGAGGCCTGACACAAAGAGGGTCATTCCTCTGCTCTCCTCCTGCCTGGACTCATAGAGACAAATTTAAGTAGAAGTAATCAATATAAACAGGTTTATTTACTAAAGGCAAATCCACTCTGCACTACAAATGAACTTGAAAGTGAAGTCGCTGTGGATCCAAGGGGAAGCTCTGCTGATTTTATCATCCAATCATGTGCAAATAAAAATTCTGTTTTTTATTTTACTTGCATGGCCCCCTTCAGATCTACACCAACTGCACTTCCAAGTGCACTTGCAGTGCACTTGTAGTGCAGAGTGGATTTGCCTTTAGTAAATCAACCTCAAAGTGTCATATTGTTATTTATTTGCCATTTAAGTGTGCCTCTGCTCTTGGGGGCATTCTCATGTCTGGAAACCCTGGGAAGTAGCCTGAATATAGTATTGCGCTTTATTGCTCTCAATTTCAGTTACATTATAGTTCATTACTTCAACATACAGTATCTCACAAAAGTGAGTACACCCCTAACATTTTTGTAAATATTTAATTATATCTTTTCATGTGACAACACTGAAGAAATGACACTTTGCTACAATGTAAAGTAGTGACTGTACAGCTTGAATAACAGTGTAAATTTTCTGTAGCCTTAAAAATAACTCAACACACAGTCATTAATGTCTAAACCACTGGCAACAAAAGCGAGTACACCCCTAAGTGAAAATGTCCAAATTGGGCCTCACCTGGTTGCCGGCACATACCCTTGACACCATCTGAACCAAATAAGTTTATCTTGGTCTCATCAGACCACAGGACATCGTTCCAGCAATCCACCTCCTTAATCTGTTTGTCTTCAGCAAACTGTTTGTGCATCATCCTTAGAAGAGGCTTCCCTCTGGCACAACGGCCATGCAGACCAATTTGATGCAGTGTGCGGTGTGGTGAGAACTGTTCTGAGTGGAACCCGTCCTGTTAAACCGATGTATGGTCTTGGCCACCGTGCTGCAGCTCAGTTTCGGGGTCTTGGCAATCTTCTTCTTTTTTTTTTTTCACAATCAAAGTTTTATTTGTAAGATTAAACAAAATATACAGAGGACATATCTGTTACATATGTTACTATATGTGTATATAGATCTTAAGCAAGTAAAAGAACATCATGTGTCAGTTTACAATAAGAAGTGACATTAACCTGAATGGCATATTACAGGAAATGCGAAAATGAAAATAAATAACTGAAGTAGGATTATATGAAAGGGGGAGGGGGGGGGGAAGGGAGGTGAAAGGGGTTGGGGGTAAGAAAGCGAGGAGTGAGGATAGATGGGGGGGGGGGGGGAGTGGTAAGAAGAATTGGTATCCAGACATGAACAGGACAAATCAAGCATCATATAAAACAATACATAGCAATATGTAAAAGGGGACCCAACAGAATCATCTAATTTACATCATATAAGGCGGGTTTAGGCGTAAGGTAGGTTCATTGACACAGTGTTTGGTATTCAACAGAATAAGTAAAAAGAAACCATGGCTGCCATACGGCATTGAAGTTAGTGCTCATATTTCAATGCCAGGATTTCCTCCATTTTGAAAATAAAAGCAACCCTGTCTAACCAGTCCCTGACCTTTGGCGTCTGTGTTGATTTCCAGTGTAGGGGGATAAGAGTTTTGGCAGCATTTAATAGGTGTCTAGTGAGTGTCTTCTTGTACTTGCTTATCGAGAGGTGATTGATGTGAAGCAGACAAGCAGCATCATCAAGTGTTATTGTCGTTTCCGTGATATGTCTGATCCACTCAATGACCTTCCACCAGAATTCAGAGATAGGGGGGCAATCCCAGCAAATGTGTAGGAATGAACCTACATCAGTTCCACAGCGCCAGCAAGTGTCTGAGGCCGTGTGGAACCACTTCTTGGCCCTCTGTGGTGTAATATACCACTGGGTGCAGGGCCGACCCTAGGGTCACAGGTGCCTGGGTGCAGAAATATTTCTAGCGCCCCCACATGGGAGTCGTCATTTTACTAACTTTACTAACTACAAATGTTTCTATGGCAATGACTCGACCACAGAGATGCTCCCCCACAAAGTGTTCATTACCCTGGGATCCGTAAATGATCTCTTAACAATATACAAAATACAGGAAGAGTACTTTATTGGGACCTGGAGGAGGGCCCCTCTGATGGACACAGAGAGGGCTTCTGTTAGAGAGTCTGTTAGATGTTCGGCGCCCCCACCTCTGCAGGCGCCTGGGTGCAATGCACCCTGTGCACCCTGCCTAGGATCGGCCCTGACTGGGTGAGTATCTTGTATGAGACTTCTTGGTATCTAGTGCTAGAGAGCATTTATGTGCCATGATGCAGGCTTTTTCCCACGGTACATCTTCTATTTGGATACCCAGGTCCCTTTCCCACCTCAATTTATGTTTATTATTGTCTGTTTCTGATGTCTGTATCAGCCACAATTAAGCCAAAGAGGTAGCATGTGGAACCTGGGATCTCTTATGACAGAGTTTTTGGCAATATTCCTATAGCCTAGGCCATCTTTATGTAGAGCAACAAGTCTTTTTTTCAGATCCTCAAAGGGTTCTTTGCCATGAAGTGCCATGTTGAACTTAGAGTGACCAGTGTGAGAGAGTGAGAGCGATAACACCAAATTTAACACACCTGCTGCTTATTCACAACTGAGACCTTGTAACACTAATGAGTCACATGACATCGGGAGAGAAAATGGCTAATTGGTACTCACTTTTGTTGCCAGGGGTTTAGACATTAATAGCTGTGTGTTGAGTTATTTTGAGGGGACAGCAAATTTACACTGTTATACAAGCTGTACACTCACTACTTTACATTGTAGCAAAGTGTAATTTCTTCAGTGTTGTCACATGAAAATAAATAATAAAATATTTCAAAAAAATGTGAGGGGTGTACTCACTTTTGTGAGATACTGTATATACTGTTCCTGTTTGTTACTTTACCACAGAAATATTGCAGTAAAGACAATTTCTGTGTTTTATCATAACGTGTGTTTGTCATTGCACTTACACTACTGCCAGGTATGCCAGAGGGGGCTGAGACTGTTATTGGGGTTGAGAGGCAGAGTGATGGACTGAACAAACTTAAGTGGCTCCTATTACAAAGAAATAAAGGGTCTATAATTTTTATCATAGGTATATTTTATATAATAGAGACAGAATATCAACCAAAAGTCCAGAAAAACAACATGATACAAATGTTAAAAATTGAGTTGCAGTTCAGTTAGTAAATAAGTATTTGATCCCAAAAAAAAACTGACGTTTATTGTAGTTAGTGACCAGGTTTGCACACATCTCAGGGGGGATTTTGGTCCACTCTTCTCTACAGATCTTTTCTAAATCCTTAAGGTTTATTGGCTGTCCCTTGGCAACTCAAAGTTTCAGCTCCCTCCATATAATTTCTATAGGATTTAGGTCTGGAGACTGGTTGGACACTCCATGACCTTAATGTGCTTCTTCTTGAGCCACTACTTTGTTGCCTTGGTGGTATGTTTTGGGTCATTGTCATGCTGGAAGACCCATCCATGACCCATCTTCAGCGTTCTGGCTGAGGGAAGAAGGTTCTCATCCAAGATTTTACAATACATGGTCCCGTCCATTGGCCCCTCAATGCAGCAGTCAGTCTGTACCTTTAGCGAAGAAACAGCCCCAAAGCATAATCTTTCCACCTCCATGCTTGACTGTAGGGATGATGTTACATAGTTACATAGTAGGTGAGGTTGTACACTGTTCTTAGGGTCATAGTCAGCATTTTTCTTTCTCCAAAAACGGCAAGTCCCCCTTCTCTAGATGGCACATGTACAGTCATGCCAATGAACATCTAAATGATTTGGAGAAGGATTGGGAGAAATGGCTGTGCTCAGACAATGCTGACTATGACCCTAAGAACACCATCCCTACAGTGCAGCACGGAGGTGGAAACATGATATTTTGGGACTGTTTCTCTGCTAAAGGTACAGGACTTTGCCGCATTGAGGGGCAAGTAAAATGGGCCCATGTATTGTAAAATCTTGAGTAAGAACCTTCTTATCTCAGCTAGAACACTGAAGCTGGGTCACAGATGGGTCTTCCAGCATGACATACCACCAAGGCAACAAAGGAGTGCCTCAAGAAAAAGCACATTAAGGTCATGGAATGGCCTAGTCAGTCTCAGACCTTAATCCTATAGAAAATGTATGAAGGGAGCTGAAACTTCAAGTTGCCAAGAGACAGCCAAGAAACCTTAAGGATTTAGAGAAGATCTGTAGAGAAGAGTGGACCAAAATCCCTCCTGAGATGTGTGCAAACCTGGTAACCAACTACAAGGAACGTCTTACCTCTGCACTTGCCAACAAGGGTTTCTCCACCAAGTACTAAGTCATGTTTTGCTTGGGGATCATTTTTATTATTTTGGTTACAATTGTGAAACCCCTGCCAGATTTTTGCTGCCATCCCATGTTTTGCTTCGGGATCAAATGTTTATTTTATTCACTGAACTGCAACTTAATTTATAATATTTGTTTTATGTTTTTTTTTTTTTTTTTTTGATCATTCATTTCTTTGTAAGTGGACAAACTTACAAATTCTTTAGGGGATCAAATAATTATTTTCCCCACTGTATGTGAACCTAGCATTTTACTGCATGGTCTGCTTTGAATCCCACATATATATGTTGCTTTCCATTGTGATAAACATAAAGAATTGCTTGTAAAAGAAGAATGATATTATTTAATCCAGATTGTTATTTATTGTATTGAAAGTTCTTCTTAAACAGATTTTAAATTACTCTTTTTGTAGTGCATCTGATATCAAATGAATGTGTATGGGTGTCGAGCACATGATTACGGGTGGCAGGAAGTCAACGGGTCCTTCAGCGTAAGCAAAGGACAAATCATTGATAAAATCAGTGACCATGAAGGGATGGAGGCTGGTGTCTCCAATAAAAGCTGTACTGAACATTGCTCATACTTCATTTTCCAGCTGAAGAATGTGCCAGTGTAGACGTGCCATGAATAGCAGAAATGGAGACCTGACACAAAGAACTCATGGGTAGGGAATGTGCCCTATAACATGGCGCACAATCCAACAGAACAATTTGCTAAGAATGGTAAACCAATCATTCACTGCTTGATAAATATACCTCTTAACACCAAAACTCATCTTTGTTTTTTGAATAATTTACAAACTATTTGTAAAAAAAATAAGAATAGATACAGACGTGCAAAACTAAAAGATTTTCCTTAAAAAGGAAAAACTGTCACACACTTGGGCAAATTCAATCTATGCATACTAAAAAAACAACAGATGTTGACCATCGGCGAATTCTCAAGCTGCTTGCACATGTGATGTGCACAGTTCATGGTGCGGCGATCCTATACTGGCTGGATATTTTCTGCGATTCATACCCACCACCACACACTCTCCTGAAGAAGTAAAATGCTGCTAGTGAAACGCGTAGAGAGAAATCCTAGGTCTACAAAACATTCTTTTATTTTTATTATATTGGAATTTTATCTGATATAAATAAAATTGTGAAATTCTAAAATCTATTGTTTTCTTTTGTACACTGTGTATACCTGAAAAGTCACATAAAAACACAGTTTGAGTGACCATTGGTGAAAACTGAAAAATGATCAGTACATCTAAAAATAAAAACAGCTGAAGTTGTATGCAAATCTTGACTTTTCCTATACAACGTGAGCTTGTTTATGTCATATCCCATTTCCCAGACCACCTTAAAGGTCAGTAAAATCGTTATTAAATTAAAGAATCCATTTGGTAGGTTTGGAAGGTAGAAACGACAAGGTCACACACGACTTCTACAGGAAAATTCTAATTTTCTGGTAGCTTCAGATGCCTAAATGTCTAAACCCACTGACACAAGATGTTCCGGATATAAGTCAAAAAAGTCTTAAAGCATATCTATATAGGGTATGCATCGTGACTATAAAGACCTCCTCCTTGTTATTACATAGTGGGAAATAGCTAGAAAAAAATGATAATATTTTTTGAGATATTAGTTTAGGACTGATATAAGTTACAAGAATTCTGGATTTCTATCAGAATCTGGCAAATATTTTTTTGTATAGAGAATCTACTAAGCCTGAAAAAAAGGAATGCTGCCACCTCATCTGGGACCTCATCTGGGGACTGCTAAGCTGCCATAGATTAGTTTTTTTCTTGGGTTTTAATGCCATCCAGACTACCATTATAGTACATGATAGAATTGAATTTGTAAGATACAGATGTTCAGCAATCCACAGCAACCAATCACAGTTATCATTGCCGAAATCCATTCAAAGATAATTACAAACTAGTTGCTTTGAGTTACTGCAAAAAAATTGAGTAATCTTATTAGGCAAAGGAAATTTATTTTCATGGTACATATCAGATGTACAAATTGTGTTTAAGAAGATCTCTCTATGGGGTCCCTCAATCAATTCAGGGATACCCAGACGCTCAGATATGATTTTCCATCTACTGGGTTATCCAAAGACACATAAATAAAAAACTGTAAGTTGTAGTGCCAGTTCCTGACACCCTAAGCCTTGGGTGCTCTCCATAAAATGTAATTTCTGCTGTATATAGATATTGCATCTTAGATCAGCAGCTGCTGTGTATAATGCCAGATGTCAATGCACTGCCTTAACCCCTGAAGATAAAAGCAGCATGTGGTGTCAATTCCCTTTTTTTCTATTGCACAAGTCATACAGTAGAAAGAAAATGTATCAGCTAGACAAGCAAGTTTACCATGACTATAGATGAGGATACAGAAGCAATATTGTCATTGCTACCAAGTCAATGCGCACTGCTGGCTCAGTCTGGACACCTATCAATACATTCCCACCAGTCTACACATCTCTAGTATTGAATATGTGACATGTACAGTAGTATTAAGAGTAGTGTTGAGCGGAATATGCCATATTCGATTTCGCGATATTTCACGAATATATAGAAGAATATTCGTGAAATATTCGTTAATATCGAATATTCGTGATATTTTATCAAAAAAAATTTTTGCAAAATTTCGCTAATGCGAATGCGAAATTGATTGCGAAATTCTCGTCCGCGCATGCGCACGAACAACACGCGAAAACGGAGATCATTTCCTTACTCTGTACTGGAACACTTATACATTTCATTATTTGCATATGAGAACTAGGCCAAAAAACATTTGATGGAGGGGGCAAGTGTATTATGGCATGACAGGACTTATGAAATTAGGGGCCATTTTAACTTGCCTAACTGAAGCTATATAATGTGACAACCCTTTAAAAATACATGACGAATATGCATAACACAATTTTGCATTAAAATGTTTTAAAGTATGAATGCTTTTTCAATGTTTTAGCACAGATTATCTAATCATAAAATAGTTCCTTATCTTAATTCATATTGGTGTTGACATATGTTGACTATGATAGGTCAGAAGATACCTGAACATTTCAAACCCATTGGATTACATATTTGAGCTTTTCTTTTGTACTGCATGAGGCTACTGTAATTGTTGCATGGACAGATTAATTGCAGCTAAAGTGCAACAATCAAATATAATAAACTGACTAGATAATTATTAGTTAAACAATTACATTTTATGAATTAATGAACTAAAAGTGACACTTTATTTGTTGTTATAAGTTTCTGAACAATGTTGCTTGATGCATACAATCTTCATAGTACAGTGTATCTATGATATTTTAGGTATTGTTCCGTTATAGTTAAATTCAATATGCTGAAAGTTTAACTGTAACAATGTATTATTCACAAAATATTAAAGTATGTGCCAATAGATCCAGATGATTATATGTCAATACATTTCAGTTTACAAAATACAAATATTCGCAACAGCGAATATTTACCGTGATATTCGAGTTATTCGCGAATACTCGAATATGCAATATTCGTAACGAATATTCGCAATGCGAATATTCTTGATCAACACTAATTAAGGGCACACAGCGAAAAGTCATAGACAACGTCTCTCAACCAATCCCTCTGGAACCACCATTGAGTAAGAACATCTTTATAAAAATAATTTGTTAAATAGGCTCCATCTAGCCATTCACACATCTACATGACCCAAGAAGCTGTACATAGATGCCAGCATACTATGTTTATGAAGATTAACTGTCAGTGATAACCACAGTATACACAGGCTTGCAGCCATTCCCTAATCAAACAATGCAACATCCACCATGTACAACAATGTCATATTATTGCATTCTGCCGTGTCAGATCATTATCTGCAGTGCCCAGGCACAAAGCAGCACCAGGGTGCCCATTGCCAGGCAGCAGTCAGAAGTCTAAGAGATCTTTTCTTCACAAAACTGTTGAAGCCAGAAAGGAAAAATAGCCAAATGTCACTGCTGATTATTAGCCAGCAATATCAACCAGATAAAGCCAAAGCGTTTTTTTTTTTTTTGCACTGTCAGTCTAACATACAACACAGCAGTTTCGCTTTTTATAGGTAGATAGATAGATAATGGATGGATGGGTAGATAGATAGATAGATAGATAGGTAGATAGATAGATAGATAGATAGATAGATAGATAGATAGATAGATAGATAGATAGATAGATAGATACATAGATAGATAGATAGATAGATAGATAGATAGATAGATAGATAGATAGATAGATAGATAGTGGATGGGTGCATGGATAGATAGATTGATGGATAGATGGATAGATAGATATATACTGGGTGGATTGTTATGGTTGAACTGGGTGGACTTGTTTCTTTTTTCAACCTGACTAACTATGTAACTATGGATAGATAGATAGATAGATAGATAGATAGATAGATAGATAGATAGATAGATAGATAGATAGATCATGGATTGGTAGATCGATAGATAGATAGATAGATAGATAGATAGATAGATAGATAGATAGATAGATAGATCATGGATGGATGGATAGATAGATAGATAGATAGATAGATAGATAGATAGATAGATAGATAGATAGATAGATAGATAGATAGATAGATCATGTATTCATGCATGGATGGATGGATGGATTGGTAGATAGAGATAGATAGATAGATAGATAGATAGATAGATAGATAGATAGATAGATAGATAGATAGATAGATAGATAGATAGATAGATAGATAGATAAATGGATGCATGGATGAATGAATGGGTAGATAGATAGATAGATAGATAGATAGATAGATAGATAGATAGATAGATAGATAGATAGATAGATAGATGGATGGATGGATGGATGGATGGATGGATGGATGGATGGATAGATAGATAGATAGATAGATAGATCATGGATGGATGGGTAGATAAATAGATAGATAGATAGATAGATAGATAGATAGATAGATAGATAGATAGATAGATAGATAGATAGATAGATAAATGGATGCATGGATGAATGAATGGGTAGATAGATAGATAGATAGATAGATAGATAGATAGATAGATAGATAGATAGATAGATAGATAGATAGATGGATGGATGGATGGATGGATGGATGGATAGATAGATAGATAGATAGATCATGGATGGATGGGTAGATAGATAGATAGATAGATAGATAGATAGATAGATAGATAGATAGATAGATCATTTATTCATGCATGGATGGATGGATTGGTAGATAGATAGAGATAGATAGATAGATAGATAGATAGATAGATAGATAGATAGATAGATAATAGATGCATGGATGTATAAATAGACTACTATCAACACACACTTTTAGACATACCTTCAAAAGCAAAGTCTATTGCCATGCTCAGACATATGTAAGAATTCTAGGTGTCAGGTGGCAAAGTACATAATTGTTCTGCACAGATATAGTGCCACATGAAGCCACCCTCTGTGCCAATCAGATTGTGGATGTTGGAAATAAAGCAGAGTAGGGTTTCTATCTATGTCATCAGTGAAGACAACTTCATCCTGATGGTCACAGACAGACAGTTGGCATTTAAAGCCTGTGGTCCCCCCAACTGTGCCAGAACTACAATCTTCCTATGGTAATTATATTGGAGACTGTAATAGCCATTAGCATGGGCACCATATTATGCCATCCTGCATCACCCCCTGGTCCAGAAATACTCTATGCCCATTTTGCAGCAATGTATGCCTGGCTTCAGTATAGAAAGTGCGATTCTGTCATCTCACTGATCATAACAAGAATAATAATAATAAAAAAAAATCTCCCAACAGCACAAGTATGCCGAGTCTTGTAGATATAGAAAACGAGGGTGCCCTGGAATGCCAGCCTGCAAACCATTGGCTGAATTGTGCAGATAGATATGCTTGGCATGACAGCTGGTATAAGCAATCTGACTAGCAGCATAATGCCCAGATTGCGATCCTGCAGCAGTGAAGTAAGCCTACCCTGGCATTAATGGCAGCAATGTAAAAGGTACCTACCTTTCTGCTTTCTGCGATCCCGGATAATTTGGGCTCCCCTGTCAAGGATGAAGATCGAGCCTGCTGTCCTACATTGTCCTGTTGCGGTGACATCGCTTCCATTAAGATGTTTCCATATAATTCCACAGAAGATCAGTCATGGTGGGTAGGGTCAGGGTGGCAGGGGATGGGTAGAGCGGGCACATCACACATGCATCCCCGGCTCTGTACTGAGCTCCGGCTGGAGAAAGATGACAGTCTATAGAGCGCGGACCGCCCCACTTCTCCTCCTCCTCTCCGCATCACAGCTCGGTCTTCACTGCCGGGCTCAGCGCTACTAATCCCTCATCATTACATCACTGACAGCAATCATCACCGCACCTCCGATACATGGCCAAGGCATTTACACCTTCTTTTATAATGCTTCCTGACAGCCTGACTGCTCATTTACACAAGTCATTTCTTTATGGATAATTAGCGGCTGAGATTTACCTGTACTTCTATAGACTTGTATATGCTGTGCTTCTATAGACTTGTATGTGCTTCTATAGACCTGTATGCTGTGCTTCTATAGACCTGTATGCTGTGCTTCTATGGACCTGTATGCTGTGCTATATGCCGTGTACACACGACCATTTTTCGAGTTGTAAAATGATGTTTTTTTAATGTCATTAAAAACGACCGTGTGTGGGCTCCAGAGCATTTTTCACGATGTAAAAAATGGGCATTAAAAAATCTTCACGTCCTAACGTCGTAAAAAATGGTCGTGTGTGGGCTTTAACGACGTGAAAAAAAAGCGCATGCTCAGAAGCAAGTTATGAGACGGGAGCGCTCGTTTTGATAAAACTAGCGCTCGTAATGGATTAAGCACATTCATCACGCTGTAACAGACTGAAAAGCGCAAATTGTCTTTTACTAACACAAAATCAGCTAAAGCAGCCCCAAGGGTGGAGTCATTCGAATGAACTTCCCCTTTATAGTGCCGTTGTGCGTGTTGTACGTCACCACGCTTTGCTAGAGCATTTTTTTTTCCACAATCGTGTGTAGGTAAGGCCGGTTTAACGATCAGGTTGAAAAAAACGTTGTTTTTTCTAGACCATTAAAAATTTAATTTTTTACATCCCGAAAAACGGTCGTGTGTATGCATTAGACTTGTATGCTGTGCTTCTATAGACTTGTATGCTGTGCTTCTATAGACTTGTATGCTGTGCTTCTATAGACTTGTATGCTGTGCTTCTATAGACTTGTAGAGTATGCTGTGCTTCTATAGACTTGTATGCTGTGCTTCTATAGACTTGTATGCTGTGCTTCTATAGACTTGTAGAGTATGCTGTGCTTCTATAGACTTGTATGCTGTGCTATAGACTTGTATACTGTGCTTCTATAGACTAGTATGCTGTGCTTCTATAGACTTGTATGCTGTGCTTCTATAGACTTGTATGCTGTGCTTCTATAGACTTGTAGAGTATGCTGTGCTTCTATAGACTTGTATGCTGTGTTATAGACTTGTATGCTGTGCTTCTATAGACTTGTATGCTGTGTTATAGACTTGTATGCTGTGCTTCTATAGACTTGTATGTTGTGCTTCTATAGACTTGTATGCTGTGCTTATATAGACTTGTATGCTGTGCTTCTATAGACTTGTATGCTGTGCTTCTAGACTTGTACACTTATTGATGGGCGCTGGTGAGGCTGCATTTGATGGGCGCTGGTGAGGCTTCATTTGATGGGCGCTTGTAAGGCTTCATTTCATGGGTGCTGGTGATGCTGTATTTGATGGGCACTGGTAAGGCTGCATTTGATGGGCACTGGTGAGGCTGCATTTGATGGGCGCTGGTGAGGCTGCATTTGATGGGCGCTGGTTGAAGCTGCATTGATGGGTTCTGGTGAGGCTGCATTGATGGGTGCTGGTGAGGCTGCATTTCATGGGTACTGATGAGGCTACATTTGCTGGGTGCTGGTGAGGCTGCATTTGATGGGCACTGGTGAGGCTGCATTTGATGGGCGCTTCATTAAAAAGGTGGGGGTATACATGGGCAGGGGAAAGGGTGTGGAGTCAGGGGTGGAGCCAAGGGGGCAGCAAAATGAGATTTCGCCTAGGGTGTCAAAAATCCTTGTATAGCGGCCCTGGTGCTTCTAGACTTGTATGCAGGGCTTCTGGACTTGTGTGGTGTTCTTCTAGAATTGTATGCTGTGCTTCTAGACCTGTACACTGTCTGTGCTTCTAGACGTGTATGCTCTGCTTCTAGACTTGTACACTGTGCTTCTAGGCTTGTACACTGTGCTTCTAGACTTGTATGTTGTGTTTCTGGACTTGTGTGGTGTGCTTCTAGACTTGTATGCTGTGCTTCTAGACTTGTACGCTGTGTTTCTAAATTTTCATGCTCTGCTTCTAGACTTATATGCTGGGCTTCTATCAGTGGTCCATAGGGGGTGCCCGGGCGCCGCCCCCCCTCCTGTAGGCACAAAATGAAGCGCCACGTCAATGCAATCATAAGATTGCAGACTTGGCGCTTCATTTGCAAGCTTTTAACCCGCCTTGCGGCACATTGCAAAGTGCCTATTAGCTCCCCGTCCCTGTCGCTGGGAGCATTGCTATGCTATAGCTGTTACTTCCGGGTTTCGTCTTACAGACGGAAACCGGACGTGACGTCACGTCGGCAGCTCCGTTCTTTACACTGTCCGAGCGGAGCTGCGAAGAAGGTTAAGAAGAGCCCGTGCCTCGTGTACTATGCAGGATTATATCTCGCTCAAAATCATCCTGATTCCTGTCTGACTCCTGCCTGATCCAACCCTGATACAATCGAAATAACTTGCCAGTCAGCAGTGCACTGACCCCCACCCATCCACCTTGGAGCCTTATTGTACTTACACTTCTGCTGGGACTTGTAGTTCTCCATCTTCTCCTGGGGCTCAGGCGCATGCAATCCACCATCTTTGTCCAGTTTTTCTCTCACTGCTGGGACTTGTAGTCCCATAGATGGTGGATTGCAAGCACCTGAGCCCCAAGAGAAGATGGAGAACTACAAGTCCCAGCAGTGAGAAAAAAATTGGACAAAGATGGTGGATTTCATGCATCTGAGCCCCAGCAAGTTATAATATAAGGCTGCGAGGTGGATGGATGTCTGGACACCCATCCACCTCGGAGCCTTATATTATAACCTGCTGGGACGTGTAGTTCTCCATCTTCTCCTGGGGCTCAGGTGCATGCAATCCACTAACTTTGTCCTTTTTCTCTCTCACTGCTGCTGGGATTGTAGTCCCATAGATGGTGGAAAACTGGACAAAGATGGTGGATTGCATGAACCTGAGCCTTAGCAGGTTATAATATAAGGCTCCGAGGTGGATGGATGTCTGGACACCCATCCAACTCGGAGCCTTATTGTCAGGGGATCAGCTCCATCCAGCCCCAGCTCTCTCAGCTGCGTGACAGGCCAGCGCTATCACGCTCGCCTGGGCTGCGTGCGCACGCACGGGCGCGCACAAGCTCATCCCGCTCTCGGCCAATCAGAGGCCTGAGCGGCTTATTTAAACCAGCCCCTTCCAGGTCTCTGGTTGCTGGTTTGTAAACAGCTCTTGTGTAAACCTGCTGCTGATACCTGTTTGGATTCCTGACTTGCTTTTGACCTTGGCTCACGTCCCGGATTGCTGCTTTCTCCAACCCCTTGACTTTGGCTTGAACTTGGATACCCAGCTCTCTCCTGCTCTCGACCTCCCGGCCTGAACTTTGGACTGTCTACTATCTCCAAAACCCCTGACCGCGGCTTGTCTCTCGGACCTGTCTTCAGCCCTGTCCTTGCCTACCAAGTACCTTGTTCCAGGACTTTTGTCTGCTTCATCTACTGAACCCTTCCAGCGGACCACGCTCCAGTTCCTGCCTGACGCACCAGACCTCCATCTTACCGCTGGTACCCGTGCCTCCCGGTGCGTCCTTTCCCCTGTCCCAATTCCAGGGGGCGGATCGCGCCAGTTTGCAAAGTTGAACCGCCCACAGCATCTCGGCCTTGGTAAGTTAACCCGTGATAGTACAAACCAGCCAGATGTCTGAGGCCGACAGGGCGCGCTCACCTTTTGAGACTCTTTGCCAACAAGTCTCAGCACTAACGGAAGCGGTTCAGAAATTACAAGAAGGGTACCTGCAGATGGATGGCCGCCTTCAACAACTGACCACTGCACCTGGACCTTCAGCCCCCTCTGTGACTCCAGGAATGGGGGCGTCCACCCCCCAGTCTGCTGCAGCACCAGCAATGGTTGTGACCCAGAACCCCGGGTACCCACACCTGAGCAGTTTGCAGACGACCGCAAAAAGTTTCGGGTCTTTAAAAACGCCTGTTCACTATATCTGGCCTTGCAACCCAGGACTTTCCGCTCAGAAGCCGTGAAGGTGGGCTTCGTGATTTCGCTCCTTTCCGATGAACCTCAAGCCTGGGCCCATAGCCTGATGGAGCAAAGAAGCCCGATACTGGACACTATGGACTCCTTTTTTGAACACATGTCCAAGTTATACGACGATCCTCTGCGTTCTACCACGGCTGAAGCTACCCTCCACAACTTGAACCAGGGCAGGAGGCCCGTGGAAGATTATATCGCGGAGTTCAGAAAATGGTCTGCCGATACTGGGTGGAATGAGGCAGCCCTGAAGTACTAATTCCACCAAAGACTATCTGAGTCCCTTAAGGACGAGTTGGCTAGAGTCGATCCCCCTGCCTCATTAGAGGATTTGATTCAGTCAGCCACCCAGCTTGACCGACGTCTCCGGGAACGGCGGGCGGAACGCTTCCAATCAAACCGTCTCAACTGGACTCTCTCCTGCTCCTCCGCCTCTCCCGGTCCCACCGGTCTCCTCCCTTCCAGACCCCGAGCCCATGCAGCTCGGTGTAGTCTGTGCTCCTCTCACTCCCGAAGAGAGGCAGCGAAGACGGCAGTCCAACTTGTGTCTGTACTGTGGCAGAGCTGGCCACTTCCTCTGTTCCTGCCCGGTGAGACCTAGTAAGTTGAAACTGCCACCCACTTTCAGTTACCACGTTACTAACCTACCACAGACTTATGTTGTCCTCTTCCTTTCCTTGCAGCTCCCGGAGGGGGCAACCCGGCTCCCAGCCATAATTGATTCCGGAGCATGCAGTTGCTTTCTGGACTCTACCCTGGCCCAGAAGCTGCATGTTCCTTGCCGCCCTAATGACTTCCATATGCAGATACACCTGGCGGACGACTCCCTTCCTCATTCCGGACTTGTCACTCAAGAAACCCAGCCTATCCATGCTATCTCTGACACTGGACATCGGGAATTTCTTTGCCTGGATCTTATACTATCCCCAATGTTCCCCATCATCTTGGGACTTCCATGGCTGCAGGTTTACCAACCCTGTATAGACTGGCACAAAAAAGAGATCGAGTTTTCATCCTCTTACTGCTCGCAGAACTGCCTCCTACCCATCAAGGCCTCCTGTTCTACCCTGACTACGGCACCGGACAATCTCCTTCACGTTCCTTCTGCTTATGCTGAGTTTAAGGACGTCTTTGACAAGCAACAGGCTGACCGCCTACCCCCGCATAGGTCATATGACTGCCTTATTGATCTCTTGCCAGGCTCCAAGATCCCTTTTGGTTGCATTTTCCCCTTGTCCGAGACGGAATTAGTAGCCCTCAAGGCTTATATAGATGAAATCTTAGAAAAGAAGTTCATTCGCCCTTCCTATTCTCCAGCCGGGGCGGGGATCTTCTTCGTCGAGAAGAAGGATGGCTCCCGTAGGCCTTGCATCAACTACCGGGAATTAAATAAAATTACCATCAAAAACAGATACCCGCTACCTCTCATCCCAGAACTGTTCCAGTGTTTTCGGGCAGCCCAGTTCTTCTCCAAATTAGATCTCCGAGGGGCCTACAACCTTATCCGGATCAGGGCCGGGGATGAGTGGAAGACCACCTTCAGATCCAGGTTTGGGCATTTCTAGTATCTGGTGATGCCATTTGGCCTCTGCAATGCCCCTGCCACGTTCCAGCACCTAGTTAACAATATTTTCCGCCAATACTTGGATGACTTCCTGGTTGTTTATTTAGACGACATCCTCATTTTTCAGTCTCTCTCGAGCTACATCGGTCCCACGTCAAGAAAGTCCTGGCCATTCTCAGGGAACACAAATTATACCTCAAGGCCGAAAAATGCAAGTTTGAAAAGGAAACTATCCAATTCCTGGGGTTCATTATCTCTACCAACGGGATTGCCATGGACCCGCAAAAAGTTAAGGCAGTCCAAGACTGGCCCGCTCCGGTCGACAAAAAGGGCATACAACGATTCATTGGCTTCGCCAATTTTTACCGGAGATTCATCGTTGGCTTCTCATCTATAGTGGCTCCTATTACCGAGTTGACCCATCAGGGATGTCGTTTCCATTGGTCCCAGAAAGCTCAAGAAGCATTTACACAGCTCAAAGCAATGTTCTCCTCCGCACCTGTTCTGCGACACCCCGACCCAGCTCTGCCCTTCATTTTGGAAGTCGACGCCTCTGAGATAGCCACTGGCGCCATCTTGTCACAGAGACATGGACCCAAAACTCTCCTACACCCGGTGGCCTATGCATCCCGGAAATTAACCCCCCCAGAGAGAAACTATGACGTTGGGGACCGAGAACTGCTGGCGATCAAATTCGCTTTAGAAGAGTGGAGATATCTATTGGAAGGGGCTCTCCACCCCATCTTAATCTTCACTGACCATAAAAACTTGGAGTACTTGCGAGCTGCCAAACGCCTAAGACCCAGGCAAGCCCGTTGGGCCCTCTTTTTTCCTCGTTTCAATTTCCACATCACTTACAGACCTGGCTCAAAGAATGGGAAGGCTGACGCCCTTTCTAGAATGTTCTCGGACACTTCCATTCCGCCGGAACCTAGTACCTTCTTAACCGCTCAGAACTTTCTTTTGGTTTCTCAAACAGACTTACTAAACGCTCTAAAGGGGGCCTCCAAACACTGTTCCGACCAAGCCGCGGCTTCCCTGGAGAGACGGAACGACTTGCTGTGGTCACGGGGTAAGATCTTTGTACCAGTAGATCTAAGGCAACAAGTACCAAGTAAGTTTCATGACCATAAACTAGCGGGCCACTTCGGAACACGGAAAACCGCCAAATTGATCAGCCGTTCCTTCTGGTGACCAAAATGGAGACATGACTGCAAGACCTATGTTTTATCCTGTTCCCGCTGCCAACATTGTAAAGGGCCAAGACCAAGTCCTGGGGCTTATTAAAACCTCTTCCTGTCCCGAAACGCCCATGGACAGAGGTTTCCATTGACTTTATTGTGGATCTGCTCCCCTCGGAAGGCTTCACAACAATTTTGGTCGTAATTGACCGTCTGTCCAAGTTGGCTCACTTTTTGCCCATGATTGGCACACCCTCTGCGACAGATACGGCCAAAATCTTTTTCAGGGAGATATTGAGACTGCACGGTGTGCCTAAAAGCATTGTGTCCGATAGAGGGGTGCAGTTCACGTCCAAATTCTGGAGGGAACTCTGCAAAGCGTTGGAAATTAAAGTTTGTCTGTCTTCTGCCTATCACCCGCAATCCAACAGTCAGACGGAAAGAACCAACCAAACGTTGGAACAGTACCTCCGCTGCTTTTGCTCTGTATCCCAGAACGATTGGGTGTCCTTATTGCCGTTGGCAGAATTTGCCTATAATAACTCAGTACATGTCTCCACCAATCAAACTCCTTTCTTCTTTCCTTCCGCATTCCATCCCTGAAACACCTGTCCCAGCGGTCCAGGAGCACTTAGTCCACATCCAGCAAAACTTCCAAAAGCTTCAGGAGGTCATGCGGCAGGCACAAGAAAACTTTAAGAAATTCTATGACAAGGAGAAAAAGGAGTGCCCTGCCTTTAAAGTCGGGGACAAGGTCTGGCTCTCTTCTATTAACCTCAAGTTACCAATCCCTTCACAGAAGTTGGGTCCCAGGTTCATCGGCCCATTCAGGATTAAACGGAAAATGAATCCCGTGGCCTTTGAACTGGCATTACCCGAAACCTACAGGATCCATCTGGTCTTTCATGCCTCTTTGCTTAAGCCAGTCACATTAAACCCATTCCCTGGGAGAGAGCAACTCCCGCCTCTGCCAGTGGAAGTTGAGGGAGAGAGGGAGTTCGAGGTGGAAACCATCCTGGGCTGCAGGAAGAGGGGGAGGCAGCTCCAATATTTAATCAAATGGAAAGGATACCCTCCAGAAGATAACTCCTGGGAGCCTTCCAAAAATCTGCACGCTCCCCGTTTAATTTGAGCCTTCCACCAGGAGCATCCAGAGTTGATGGACAGTTTGGGCATCCGGAGTCCGCCCCTTGGGGGGGGCACTGTCAGGGGACCAGCTCCATCCAGCCCCAGCTCTCTCAGCTGCGTGACAGGCCAACGCTATCAGGCTCGCCTGGGCTGCGCGCGCGCATGTGTGGTGTGTCTGCGCACCGCGTGCGCGGACACGCGCGCGCGGCGGTACGTGGGCCGCGCACGGGTGCGCACAAGCTCGTCCCGCTCTCGGCCAATCAGAGGCCTGAGCGGCTTATTTAAACCAGCCCCTTCCAGCTCTCTGGTTGCTGGTGTGTAAACAGCTCTTGTGTAAACCTGCTGCTGATACCTGTTTGGATTCCTGACTTGCTTTTGACCTTGGCTTACGTCCCGGATTGCTGCTTTCTCCAACCCCTTGACTTTGGCTTGAACTTGGATACCCGGCTCTCTCCTGCCCTCGACCTCCCGGCCTGAACTTTGGACTTTCTACTATCTCCAAAACCCCTGACCACGGCTTGTCTCTCGGACCTGTCTTCAGCCCTGTCCTTGCCTACCAAGTACCTTGTTCCAGGACTTTCATCTGCTTCATCTACTGAACCCTTACAGCGGACTACGCTCCAGTTCCTGCCTGATGCACCAGACCTCCATCTTACCGCTAGTACCGGTGCCTCCCGGTGCGTCCTTCCCCCTGTCCCAATTCCAGGGGGCGGATCGCGCCAGGTCACAAAGGTGAGCCGCCCACAGCATCTCGGCCTTGGTAAGTTAACCCGTGATACTTATATTATAACCTGCTGGGACTTGTAGTAATCCATCTTCTCCTGGGGCTCAGGTGCATGCAATCCACCGTCTTTGTCCAGTTTTTCACTCACTGCTGGGACTTGTAGTCCCATAGATGGTGGATTGCATGCACCTGAGCCCCAGGAGAAGATAAAGAACTACAATTCCCAGCAGTGAGAGAAAAACTGGACAAAGATGGTGGATTGCATGCACCTGAGCCCCAGCAGGTTATAATATAAGGCTCTGAGGTGGATGGATGTCTGGACACCCATCCACCTCGGAGCCTTATATTATAACCTGCTGGGACTTGTAGTTCTTCATCTTCTCCTGGGGCTCAGGTGCATGCAATCCACCAACTTTATCCTTTTTCTCTCTCACTGCTGGGATTGTAGTCCCATAGATGGTGGATTGCATGCACCTGAGCCCCAGCAGGTTATAATATAAGGCTCTGAGGTGGATGGATGTCTAGACATCCATCCACCTCAGAGCCTTATATTATAATCTGCTGGGACTTGTAGTTCCCCATCTTCTCCTGGGGCTCAGGTGCATGCAATCCACACCCATCCACCTCAGAGCCTTATTGTATGTATACATTGCTGGGACTTGTAGTTCTCCATCTTCTCCTGGGGCTCAGGTGCATGCAAGCCACCATCTTTGTCCAGTTTTTCTCTCACTGCTGGGACTTGTAGTCTCATAGATGGTGGATTGCATGCACCTGAGCCCCAAGAGAAGATGGAGAACTACAAGTCCCAACAGTGAGAGAAAAACTGGACAAAGATGGTGGACAGCATGCACCTGAGCCCCAGGAGACAATAGAGAACTACAAGGAGGATGAGTGGTCATGCCTTTTTTTAATGCTGGGACTTGTAGTAGTGTTGTACTTGTAAGGCCGCATACACACGACCAAATAAATCTGTTCAAATCGGTCTGACAGACTGATTTGATCAGATTTGTTTGCTGGGCTGTTTTGGTTTGATCGCTGTACACACGATCAAACCAAAATCCCCACCGGCAGACAGCGCGGTGACGTGGCGATGACGTTGACGCCGCCACGTCACCGCACCAGAAAGTAAAACACTTCTGAGCATGCGTCGAATCCATTCGACGCATGTGCGGGGCAGATATGTCTGCTGGTTAGCGTACTAACCAGCAGACATATCGGACAGACGGATTCCCAGCAGACAGATTTTAAAGCATGCTTTAAAATCTGTCTGCTGGAAAAATCTGTCTGTCCGCCCGTACACACGATCGAATCTGTCTGCTGAAACGGTCTGTCAGACTGCTTCCAGCAGATAGATTTGATCGTGTGTACGCGGCCTAAGGCCTCGTACACACGATCAAATCTGTCTGCTGGAAACGGTCTGCTAGACCGTCCCAGCAAACAGATTCGACCGTGTGTACGGGCTAACAGACGGATTTGGCCACCCGACAGATTTCAAAGCATGCTTTGAAATCTGTCGGCTGGGAACCTGTCCGCGCGACATGTCTGCTGGTTAGTATGCTAGACATGTCTTCTCGCACACGCGCCGAATGGTTTCGACGCATGCGCGGAAGTGTTTTACTTCCTGGTGCGGTGACGTGGCGGCGTCAACGTCATCGCCACGTCACCGCGCTGTCTTCTGGCGGGGATTTTGGTTTGCTCGTGTGTACACGCGAGCAAACCAAAATGCCAGCAGACAGATTTGTTCAAATCGGTCGGACAGACCGTTTTGAACAAATCGATTGCCTCGTGTGTACGAGGCCTTAGAAGTAGAAGAAGAGGCTGGAGCCTGGAGGAGTGTGTCTGTGATGTAGGCAGGCGCTGGAGATGCCGCTGTTTGTTTATTTATTGTTGCATGCTATTTGATTTTAAATGTAAGCACAGGTTTTTCTATTAAATTCCCCCTGAGTTTTACCACTACACTATTGGAGGCTTCTCTGTTTATTCCCCCCCTCCCCTCCGAGACGGATTGCTGTTTAGGGATCGTGCCTAGGTGCATGTTAGCATCATACAGGCTGAAGAGCCTGGAGATACACCATTGAAGCGGGACAGGTGGGAAGGCTCTGTGGCTACTAACGAGGTGGAAGATGCGACAGGATACTTTTGAAGTTCTTTTTTCCCATTGTTGAGGTGAGAGTTCTGGGAGCCCTTTGACGGATAACCCTTTTGATTGTTTGTCATTCATTCACCTTATCCTCTGAGTGGACATTGATCTCATCCTTATGCCGCATACACACGGTCATTTTTTGTGATGAAATAAAACAACGTTTTAAAAAGCGTAATTTAAAATGATCGTGTGTGGGCAAGACGTCGTTTTATGTCGTTTTTTGTGTCATAAAAAATTATGGTGTGTGGGCAAAACGACGTTTAAAACAACGTTTTTAAAACCGCGCATGCTCAGAAGCAAGTTATGAGACGGGAGGTTCAATGGAACAGAGTGCCGTCGAGCGTGGTATATGTAACCCCGCTTTGCAAGAGCATTTTCAGAAAACGATGGTGTGTAGGCAACGTTTTTTACAAGACAAAAAACAACAGTGTGTACGCGGCATTAGGCTTGGGAGCCTATCACTGCAACCTTTACCTATGGGACGTTATCACGATTATACACTCTTTTATTGACTTCCCCAATTTACCTGTATTTATTTGCACATGATATTTTACATTTACTTTATCGATTGTTTACCCCTGGCATTATTATTTGCACACTTTTCTTCCCTGGTAGTGTTAGTGTTTGCGCATTACCCCACTTTAAACTTTATTTCATTTGTGTATTGTAAACACTATTAGGTTTTGCTGCACTCACGCTTTGTTTATTTGTCACATCATTCACGCATAGTAGATCGAAGGCTACCCTATATATGTCTGTCTGCCCTGCCACCCTGTGTTAGTCTGGGGGGGGGGATGATTGCTGTGTCCACCACCCTCCTGTCATGTGTATAGTGTAGCACTGTAGCTGACCTGATTGGGGGGGTTGCAGAATGCAGATACGTGCTATTTACAGGGTGCAGATATGTGCTATTTACAGGGTGCAGAATGCAGATACGTGCTATTTACAGGTTGCAGAATGCAGATATGTGCTATTTACAGGGCGCAGAATGCAGATACGTGCTATTTACAGGTTGCAGAATGAAAGCGAAGGGAGCTGTTTTAAGCCCCCCGAGCACATGGGAATGATTGCAGAAGGAGAAGTTTCCAGGGCCCCCAGCATTGGGTAATGTTTCCAGGCCCCAGGGGTGGGCGGGCCCTTTCTCCTCCTCACACCTGTAAGGTAAGGGCGTTAGGTGAAGCAGGACAGGGACCAATAAGGGTCAGGGATTAGGTCACATGGTCAGGGAAGAACATTCCAGAAGCTGTAAAGCAGGAGCAGCAAGCGGTGGTGAGCAGTTTATCTAAAAATCCTTACCTGAAAACTCCTGCATCGCTCCTGCATTTTCTGGTAGGCGCCATGAAGAGCCTAGTCCGCCGCATCCTAGAGATTTGCGAACTCCCTAAGTGGAAGAGGAGGCGCCCTGTTTTTCTCCAGCTCAGGTTGCTGTTCCAGAACCAGACCCTCAGAAGCGCAGGAAGTCTAACAGGCTTCCCCCTGTCATCCCGAACGCCATTCCTCCCACAGGCAGAGTTCCTCCTAAGAAGAAGAACAGCGTTAGTCAGCGAGGGGGCTGCGGCAGGGGGTTGGGAACCCCCCTTAACAGCCCCACGGCACCTTCTCTTGTTTTCTCTTCACATGTTCCAGCACAGGGGCCACCTGCTATCAGCACAAGAGGATCCGGGCTGCTGGCTGATCTCAGCGGCAGCACAAGCAAGAATGGGAGCACAGCTGGGGCCTGGGAAGGTATGACTCCCCCTTGCACCCATACACCTATGGAGGCACAACAGATACCAGTGGTATGCTCTCAGGCAGCCTCGGCGTCAGGCCCAGGTAATGACAATTTATCCCAGTTACAGTTATTATCCTCTCTTACTGCTTCTTTGTCTTCCCTTATTGCTGGTATGGCTCCCAATTTACCTGTCAATCAGAATGTACCTTGTTCCACAGCTACAGTATGGGCCAGCCAGGATGATGTAAGGAATGGTAGGGGGATGGGTGGAAGTTTAACACAATCTTTTCCCCCTCAGTTAGATAATAGTATGGATATCCCATTAAATATTCCTGAAACTTGCGCCAGGGAAGCGCTTCCATGCACATTGTCACCGCTAGGCTATCATTTATCTGCATCTATAAAAGAAAAGATTATCAGAGGGGAGTTTGTGGATTTGCTATCGCTTTTACCCTCATCAAAGGAGTCACTGTTTAAAAAGAAATGAGAAGAGAGAGGAGAGGAGGATAGGCGCAGGCCGGTGTCCAAAAGTTTCAACAATTGGTTACAAGCATTTTTGATCTACTCTAGCATTATCTGTGAGAAGTATCCTGAAAAGAGTGTGGGGTTGTTGCAACATTTGGACATCGTTTTAGAAGCATATAGGAATTTTGGAGGTGTCTCTTGGTTCTCCTATGATGAAAAAATGATCAAAAATTATCCTAGTCTAACATGGGGTTCAAAAGATATTGGTTTGTGGCTTAACCTTTGTCTTCCACAGAGTTTTTAATCCCAAACCACAACTCTCGAGCCCAGGTGCACCAGCTGCCACTTACAGAAGAGGCATATGCTTTTCATTTAATGACTCCCATTGCAAGTTCCTGGGCACGTGTAGGTACAGGCATGAGTGTGCATTTTGCGCAGGGGCACACCCCGTGGCAAAGTGTTTTAAAAAAATGGCCGTTGCTAATCAACCGCAGTACAGGGAATCCTTTCCAAAGAGCTCTATCCCCGGTGAGTCTGCAAAGAATGCTCCCTTGGCTTCAAATCTACACAGACAGACAGAAGGTGCGGCTACTCTATGAAGGTTTTGATGAAGGTTTTCTTCTCCCTCCTTTCAAAGGTCAAGGTTGTGTGCTTAGGAAAAATTTGAAGTCAGCACTGGATTTCCCTAAAGTAGTTAGAGAAAAACTCTTCAAGGAACTTCAGGAAGGTAGATTTTCAGGCCCTTTTTTGTACCCCCCTTTTGAAAATGTCAGGGTTTCCCCTCCTGGGGTAGTTCCGAAAAAAGTGAAAGGATCTTTTCGGCTTATACACCATTTGTCCTCCCCTATGGGGGATTCACTGAATTATCAAATTAATGAGAAAATGTCATCTGTAAATTATTTAACTTTTGACGATGCTTTGGTAAAAATCCACCTGCTTGGCAGGGGGATTTTTCTCACTAAAGCAGATATCCAAGCTGCCTTTCGTTTATTGCCAATTAAACCTTTATCCTTTAACTCCCTAGGTTTTGTTTTTGATGACTGTTTTTTCTTTGACCGGTGTCTCCCAATGGGCTGCTCGCTTTCCTGCAGCTATTTTGAGTCTTTCACCACATTCATAGAGTGGGTGGTACAAAAGCATTCGGGCTCATCCTTCCTAGTACACTATTTAGATGATTTCCTTTTCTTGGGTCGGTCTTCGGCTGATTGCTCAAAGTTATTAAACTCCTTTTTAGAAGTCTGTGGGGCTTTTAATATTCCTTTAGCCCATGAAAAGACTTTGTATCCGACAACGCGCCTAATATTTTTGGGCATCACCATTGACACTGTAGCAATGTAATTTGAGCTACCAGTTGAAAAGGTTACCCAATTAAGGGACAATCTGTACATTATAATCAGGAAAAAGAAGGCCATTTTAAAAGAAGTTAAAAAACTGCTCGGCCTTTTGGCCTTTGCTTCTAGAGTTCTTCCGGTCGGGCGGATTTTTTTAAGGCGGCTTTATCTGGCCATTGCAGGTTTTAAGTCACCCACTTCACATATCAGAATCTCTTCTGAAATTAGGAAAGACTTGTTGGTGTGGTCACAATTTTTAGAAAAATTTAACGGCAGAGCAATTTTTCAAGCGGAATTTGTGACGGACCAGGATTTCTGTTTATTCACAGACGCAGCAGGGTCAGTGGGTTTTTCAGCCTTATGGAGAACCCACTTTTTCCCATTTTGGTTGCAGTAGAAATATGGGGTGAGTATTTCAGAAACAAAAAAATACTTTTCAGCACTGACAATAAGGGGGTGCTTTTCGCGATAAATTGCTTGTCGTTCAAATCACCTCCTGTAATTTCCCTGATTCGTTACCTTGTATTTAAATGTTTGAGTTTAAATGTTTGGATAAAGGCCCGTCATATTCCGGGTAAGCTGAATGACATTGCGGACTCTCTCTCACGATTGCAGATGGAGAGATTCAAGTCTCTGTTCCCAGCTGCGGACGAAGTGGGGATCCAGTGTCGCTTATGGGATCTGATCTAGACTTGGTGCGGGAAAACATTATGAAATCCATCTCCCCGCCACCATGGCAGCTTATTCTTCGGCATGGTGGCTATGGTTATCACATTTGGTTTCCCTAGGGGAGCACCAGTTTGCGTTTTCCGAAAAGTTGGTTTTATCCTTTTTGAATAAATTACTGGCCAGCCCCTTGTCATCGCCCCAGGTAACTAAAATTTTGGCCGGGGTTTCCTTTTTTGGGAAACTGAATAATCTCCCTCCGTGCTCCTCCTTTTTCTCTGTGCATCAGGCGATAAAGGGTTACAAAAGAGGTACATGGACCAGGGACAATAGAATGGCGGTAACTCCATCTATTCTTGCAAAATTATGCTCGGCGGTCGGTTCCGTATGTTTCTCTCGCTACAAAACAATTATTTTTCGGGCAGTTTTCTCGTTATTGTTCTTCGGGGCTTTCAGGATATCAGAGCTTGTTTCCCCTAATAAAAAAAACAAGTCAAATTTTAGGTTAAAGCACATGTTTTGGGAAAATTCTCGTTTTTCTATTTTCATTCCAAGGTCAAAAACGGACCAGTTTGGCAAGGGGACTTGGCTAACACTACACGCTTTCCCGGATTTCCCTATTTGCCCGGTCAGTTCAGGGGAGGAGTAATTTTTTATTCACAATAATGGCGTTCCTTTTATCAATTTAACACTATTTTTCGTAAGTGCTTGGCCGTTTTGAACTTGGGTGGGTTGCCTCTTTCGTCGCACTCCTTCCAGGTAGGTGCCGAAATGGAGGCAGCTAGACTTGGTTTAGACGTGATTAGCATTAAGCGCATTGGTAGATGGCAGTCAGATGCCTATAAGTTGTACATTCGCCCTCACTGTTTATTTTAATTTTCAGGTCAAGCCCTATCCGTATGGATCGTAGGGCATTCTTTCATATTTTGGGCCGAAAGGAGAGCTTTGCGAAGAGTGTATGCGGGAAGCTTAAATTTCGATCCCAAGTTGGTGAATATTTGTTGGCATGGAAGAAGGGGTATGGCATGGCAACACCTGTAATGTTCCAATCCATGCCGATTCCAGACGTTTGGATTCTCCACCTTGGTGGAAATGATATAGGGCATAGTAAGACCCTAGACCCGATTTTCCAGATCATATATGATTTGAGTCATTTTAAATTTTCTTTCCCGGGGTGCGCTTGGTTTTTTCAGAAATTGCTCCGAGGTTGATATGGTTGAACTTTCCATTAGAGAAGGTTAGGAGGAGGATAAACAGAGCAATAGCAAAGTTTATGCCAGAGGTGGGAGGCTTATCTTTCCGTCATGTAGACCTAGAAGGAGGGTTAGTGGGGCTCTTCAGATTAGATGGAGTTCATCTCTCAGACATTGGGCTTGACATATTCAACAATGATTTGCAGAGCATGGTGGAGTTGGCCGCGAGGTGGGGTGGTCTTGCTTCTAGAAAGATAGGTAGAAACAAGTCCGTGTAAGTAGTGGGGTTGGTTAAGTAAGAGTTAAAATCCAACCTGAGTCGTAGTGGCTGGGTTGAGGACTGTTGGTGGTTTTAAGTTAATGAGTGATGTGTTATTCATTATATTGCAATGGTTGTTTGATTAATAAAAAATGTTGATGGTTAATTGATAAATATACCGTAATACCAGTAATAAAGGCCTGCGGCCAAGTTTAACCCACTTTATGCTTCAGTAGTCATTATTTATAGTTAACATTTCTGTATACAGTCCCATGCAGATATGTGCTATTTACAGGATGCAGAATGTAGATATGTGCTATTTACAGGGTGCAGAATGCAGATATGTGCTATTTACAGGTTGCAGAATGCAGATATGTGCGATTTAAGGTTGCAGAATGCAGATATGTGTGTAGCGCCCATGTACTTCAAAGTACGGGAGCTATTGAAATTTTGGGACAAGATCAGAGTGTGACCTACTCTGATCTCAATTCTGATTATGTTAAAGTGTCACTAAAGGAAACATTTTTTTTGCTAAAATGACTGTTTACAGGGTATAGAGACATAAAAGTTAACTGATTCCTTTTCAAAATGATTAAAAATAGATAAAAATCAATCATATAATGTGCCTGCAGGTTAGTTTCACTTTTGAACTGGCTTCATGTTTCTGCAAAGTAGAAATAGACACACAGAACAAAAACAAACAAATCCAGGGCAGTGTTTTGTTTTTAAAATTAATCTGATTGGTTCTGGGAAGTTTTAGACACACAGTAATGACAGCTTAGACCACCGTGAGAAAGCTCCCAGTATGGTGGTGATAAGGAAACAGACAAGCAGGAAGTGTGGAGAACAGAGCAGGATTACAGCAACTTCAAAGCAAAAACGAACAATAAGGACATGAAACCAGTACTGCAGTAAGGTAAAGGAAGCTATTTAGCTAAAAAAAAAAATTCCTTTAGTGATCCTTTAAGGCTCTCTGTTTCGGCTCGGCTGTGCTGTGGGCTCATTCTGCTGTGCCTGGGGTGTAGTTCGACCCCGGGACGGCAGGTGGCAGCAGTGGAAACTGAGGTTCGGGTGCTCTTTTCCAGCGGCCAATCGGGAGGCTTGGGCCTCGCTGGGCATGCTGGGAGAGGGTACTTATGAGGCAGACGCCATTTTGTGGGGTCTTCTGTTTTACCTCACGGAGTGTGGCACCCACCTTCAGGGTGACCACATCACCGGGCCCTGTGCGTTATGGCCTACCTGGCCGGGGCGTGAGTGCTACGCAAGATTTCTGGTTCCGGAGCCCAGATGGTCCGGAACCACTCTGAATGGAACGGGGATCCAGTGATCGACTGAATCTCCAAACATCCCAAGCGAGTTTAGCTGTTCGGTGGGCAGTCCAGACGCAAAGAAAGTGAAAAAAACAAGCATCAAGCGCAGCCATTCTGCCCATAAAACGCAACCACTGTACCCATAAATTGCAGCCACTGTGCCATCAAACACAGCTACTGTACCCATCAATTGCTGCCAGTATTCCCATCAATTTCTGCCACTGTGACACTGAATTGCCGCTCTGTGCCCCATCAAATGCTGCCAGTGTGCCCCCCCCCCCCACCCAGCACTTACCTGTGTCGGCACTGTCCTCCATGCTCTGAGTCCTCTATGTCTTCTCCTGTCCTCTTTCCGTCTGTGCTATGATTGGATGCCCAGCGCCTTTCACTTCAGCCAATCAGGTGACAGGGTAACCATACCCGAACACCTGATTGGCTAAAAGGCGGGTCAGTGTTAGAGAAGTGATTTATTTGCTTCCCTAACACAACACTGTAAACAGCGAACACACAGCATTGCAACCACTGTTTACCAATTTGGAAGCCTATTAGAGCCTATGGCTCTAATTGGGATGCCTATTAGAGCAGATGGCTCTAATCAGACGCTTCCAAAAACACCCCCGCCGCTGTAATTCTAATGCCTGGTGCCCGACAAGGGGCTGGACACCTGAATAGGGGACGACAGCGGCGACAATAGATAGATTCATGCAATGCATGAATCTATCTATTGGTGATAAAGCGGTGCACCCTCTATGGACGCTCAGCCACTGCCCAGGTCCTTTTCCGACCTAGATTCCCCAAGAGGTTTTCCCCCCAGTGTATAGATTGCATTCATGATTTGGCCACGCAAATCCATTCTTTTACATTTTTCTACATTAAACCTCATTTGCCATGTAGTTGCCCACCCCATTAATGTGTTCAGATCTTTTTGCAAGGTTTCCACATCCTGCGCAGAGGGTATTGCCCTGCTTAGCTTAGTATCATCTGCAAATACAGAGATTGAACTGTTTACCCCATCCTCCAGGTCGTTTATGAACAAATTAAATAGGATTGGTCCCAGCACAGAACCCTGTGGGGCCCCACTACCCACCCCTGACCATTGCGAGTACTCCCCTTTAATCACCACTCTCTGAACTCACCCTTGTAGCCAGTTTTCAATCCATGTACTTACCTTATGGTCCATGCCAGCGGACCTTATTTTTTACAATACGTTAATGAGGAACAAAAGTTATTGGGGAACTGTGTCAAATGCTTTTGCAAAATCCAGATACACCACGTCTACAGGCCTTCCTTTATCTAGATGGCAACTCACCTCCTCATAGAAGGTTAATAGGTTTGTTTGGCAAGAACTATTCTTCATTAATCCATGCTGATTACTGCTAATTATACTGTTCTCATTACTAAAATCTTGTATATAGTCCCTTATCATCCCCTCCAAGAGCTTGTATACTATTGATGTTAGGCTAACTGGTCTGTAATTCCCAGGGATGTATTTTGTAAAATATTGGTGCTACATTGGCTTTACTCCAATCAGCTGGTACTATTCCAGTCAGTAGACTGTCAGTAAAAATTAGGAACAATGGTCTGGCAATTACTTGACTGAGTTCCCTAAGTAACCTCGGATGCAAGCCATGTTAAGTTTCCCAAGTCTACTTTTAATTCTATCCTCTGTTAACCATGGAGGTGCTTCCTGTGATGTGTCATAAGGAGAAACACTGCAGTTTTGGTTACTGAAGCCCCCCGATTCCCTCGTGAAGACTGAGGAGAAGAATAAATTCAATCCCTCCGCCATCTCCCCATCCTTTGCAACCACATGTCTTTCCTCATTCTTTATGGGGCCAATATGGTCTGTCCTCCCTTTTTGCTGTTTACATACTTAAAGAATTTCTTGGGATTTTTTTTGCTGTCCTCCGCTATGTGTCTTTTGTGTTCTATCTTAGCCGCCCTAATTGTACCCTTATGCCGCGTACACACGATCATTTTTTGTGATGAAAAAAAACGACGTTTCAAGTGATGAAACAAAACAACGTTTTTCAAACTTCATTTTCCAAAACGACGCTGCATACACACCATCGTTTTTCTAAAATGCTCTAGCAAAGCGTGGTGACGTACACCACGTTCGACGGCACTCTGTTCCATTGAAGCTCCGTCTCATAACTTGCCTCTGAGCATGCGCGGCTTTAAAAACGTCGTTTTCAACATCATTTTGCCCACACACCATCACTTTTTATGACACAAAAAACAACGTTTTGAAAAACGACACAAAAAATTCAAGCATGTTCGAATTTTTTTTTGGTAGTTTTTTTGAAGAAATAAAACGACGTTTTGCCCACACACAGTGATTTTAAATGACGTTTTTGAAAACGTAGTTTTTTTTTTTCATCACAAAAAATTATCGTGTGTACACGGCATTACATTTCTTGTTGCATTCTTTATAAAGTCTGAATGCTGATGATGATCCCTCACCCTTGTATTTGTTTTGAAGGGGTTCTCATTCGGTTTTATATGCATTTTTACATTCGAGTTCCGTGAGCTTTGTGATTGTGATTGCGGGTCCCGCAGACTCGATGTCCGCGGGGATACCCGCAACTGTCTCACGGAGGAAGAATGGGGAAATGCTGATGTAAACAAAAAGGTCCCCATAATTTCTAGTGACAAGACACTGATCACAGCTCCCTGTAATCAGGAGTGGTGATCAGTGTCGTGTCACACATAGCCACTAGAGATGTATAGAACGGTTCACCGGCGAACAGTTCCCAGCGAACATCGCTTGTTTGCGTTTGCCGCCGCCGGCGGCGAACATATGCAATGTTCGACCCGCCCCCTATTTGTCATCATTGAGCAAACTTTGACCCTGTACCTCACAGTCAGCAGACACATTCCAGCCAATCAGCAGCATACCCTCCCTCCCTGACCCTCCCACCTCTAGGGCAGCATCCATTTCTGAACCTGCAGTCAGAGTGAGAGGAGGGACAGTGTTGCTGCTGCTGATTTTATAAGGAAAGCGAAAGCTAGGCCAGTGTACTCAAGTCCTGAAAGACTCATCTGATCTCTGCTGTTAGAACAGCGTCCTGACAGCACCCCAAACAGCCCTTTTTAGGGCTAATCCTTCAGTCTGTTTTTTTTTCTCTCTAATCTGTGCTGCGTGGTTTACAGAGAAAGACAGAGAGAGAAAGAGAGAGTGTAATTTTTTGGAGTTAGATAGGGCAGGCAGCCTAGTCAGTTAGAGTTACAGTGTGTAGATGATATATATGCATTCCAGGTTTTGTATATATATTTATACACTGTGTAGCAGAGCATCCCAGAGAGAGCCTGGGAAAGTCCAGTTCGGGGTTTATACCTCTCCCAGGCTCCTCTCTTACACGTTCAGGGATCTCTGATCCCTGATCCAGGTCAGGTGTTGGCCCTCTCCCCCAGGCCAATTTAAGCTCACCTGAGCTAACAGCCATTGCTCTGTCCTGGGAAACAGTGTGAATCTGTGAGAGCAAGGAGGCTGCTGAAAAACTGGTGAGAAGTGTGTGTTTGAGCTAACAAGCGGTAGGCTTGTTTAGCTTAGTAGTTAGGACCTGCATAACGTGTAGTTAGAGCCGAGACACGGCTAGGTGTTTGTTTGGCTATTTTTGTTTTGTTTTCTGCACACTGTACAGCACCTGTAAATAGACTCTGTATAGCACCAATAAAAATCCCACTGTTGTTCACTGATCCTATGGACTTTGGTATCTGTGCTGGCTCATCCCAGGGAGCTTTTGTACCCGCTACCTATCCCCAGCTTACATATGGTGGAGAATGCGGGCAGGAATAGTAAGTTACTATTTAAAAAGCCAGTACCTAAAGTGACAACATGGAGGAAATCCTCAAACAAATGGTGCTATTCAATGCTGCACAACAGCAAGCAAACGCTGCACAACAGCAAACTAATGTTGCGCTGCAGCAAGCCAACGCTATCGCACAGGAGCAATCGCAGAGGCTGTTTGAACAGCTTGCCACTGCTGCAGAAGCGGATAGGAAAACCCTGACTAAAGTTGCAGAAACGCTAGCACAGTGGGCACCTGCGGAAATCAAGGATATTAGAGACAAGCCTTCAGCCATCCATGTGGCTCGCTTTCTGTCAAAAATGACTACGGATGATGATCCAGAGGCCTTCCTGCTAACATTTGAACGGACCGCTGAGAGGGAAGATTGGCCTAAAACCAAGTGGGCAGGACTGATCGCCCCCTTACTTTCTGGTGAATCGCAGAAGGCCTACTATGATCTGGAGTCGGCAGAAGCGGGAGACTATGAAAAGGTCAAGCAGGAAATTCTGGCGCGACTCGGTGTCACCTTGGCCGTTCGAGCCCAACGGGTCCACAGCTGGTTCTTCCAAATTGAGAGGCCCCCAAGATCGCAGATGTTCGACCTAATCCACCTGGTGAGAAAATGGCTACAGCCGGAGTCCCTGTCTGCGCCACAAATAGTGGAGCGTGTGGTCATGGACCAGTTCCTGAGGTCACTCCCAATTCCCCTGCAGAGGTGGGTGAGTCAAGGGGACCCCAAGTCGGCAGATAACTTGGTGGAACTAGTCGAAAGGTACTTTGCTGCAGAGAACCTGGTCACCACCCCAACAGCCGCACGGACTTTCCACCCAAAGCCACGGTCTCCCCAGGTAACCGGTAAGACTGTTCCAGGGGAAGTGGGTGGTAAGCATGGCAAGGAAATAGGGGGGAGGATCTTTGGTGCCAGGACTGAAGTTTGGCGTCCCAAGCAAGGGAAACCACTGCCTGTCAGCAAACCAACTTGGGGAAACATCAGGTGTTTTCGTTGCCAAGAGCTGGGACATGTTGCAGCAAATTGTCCTTTGACTGATGAACCAATGCAGTGTGATCTGTCTATTAGAAGGCAGTCTATGTTTGCTGCTGTTTCATGCGCTGCAGTGCCAAATGTGGGGAAACACATGTATCACATGACTGTTAATGATAAGCCTATTACGGCCTTACTGGACTCTGGAAGTCTAGTTACTTTGGTTACAGCTGAGATAGTTAAAACTGTGAATTTTCATGAAAAAAAAGTTGCTGTGATCTGTGTACATGGGGATACCCGGGAGTATCCTATAGCCACAGTTCAGTTTAAAACTGGCTTAGGTACGGTGTCCCATGCGGTCGGACTTGTGCCTCACTTGGTGCATGAGGCCATCATTGGTAGGGACTTCCCTAAGTTTTGGGAGCTGTGGGATCGTCCCGACCCGGTGGCAGTACCTAACTCAGTCGCAGAGCCAGAGCTCCTGGCTACTTCCGATATTGTGGGTTCAGGGGACTCATCTCAGGGCTCTCCGAGTTTTCCTTTCTCGGTTATGGCAGGGGAGCTGGAGGAGCCTGAGGAAGTCCCCACAACGAGTAGAGCCGGACAGCCGTCTGCTGACTCCGAGCCTACGTTGGAGTTTACTGACCTCAATGTGCACAAGGAAAATTTTGGTACTGAGCAGAGAAAAGACCCTACCCTTGCCAGGGCCTGGGAAAATGTAATGGTGATTAACGATGTACCTGTTGAACCAGGGGATAGGCCCTGTTTTCCTTATTTCAGCAGCAATGATGATTTACTGTATCGTGTATGTAAAAAGAATGATGAAGTTATTGAACAGTTGGTGGTCCCTAAGCCTTATAGAAGGGTGGTGTTGGAACTTGCCCATGGGCACTTGCTAGGAGGCCATTTAGGGGTTGAGAAAACCACTGAAAGAGTGTTGCGCAGGTTTTACTGGCCGGGGATACAGAAAAATATTGAAAATTATTGTCAATCCTGTCCGGTGTGTCAGATGTCAGCCCCCCAGCCCCACTTCCGAAGTCCTTTAGTGCCCTTGCCCATTATTGAAGTGCCCTTCGAGAGGATTGCCATGGACCTTGTGGGTCCGCTCCCCAAATCCGCCCGTGGTCATCAGCATATCCTTGTGATGATGGATTACGCTACCCGTTATCCTGAGGCCGTTCCCTTACGCGCCGCGTCTGCTAAAAACATTGCCAAAGAGCTGTTTATGGTGTTCAGTCGGGTTGGCATCCCTAAAGAAATCCTTACAGACCAGGGTACCCCATTTATGTCACGGATAACTAGGGAGCTGTGCAAGTTATTTAAGGTGACGCAGTTGCGAACCTCTGTGTATCATCCGCAAACAGATGGCTTGGTGGAACGTTTTAATAAGACGTTAAAGGGCATGTTAAAAAAGGTTGTTGACAAAGATGGGAAAGACTGGGACTTCCTGATACCGTACCTGATGTTTGCTATCAGGGAGGTTCCCCAGTCCTCTACAGGGTACTCTCCATTTGAGTTGCTTTACGGGAGACACCCTCGGGGACTCTTGGACATAGCCAAGGAAACTTGGGAGGGGGAACAGACACCTCACAAAAGCATAATTGAGCATATCGCTCAAATGCAGGACAGAATTGCAGCAGTAATACCAGTGGTGAAAGAACATTTACTACAGGCACAAGCAGCCCAACAGAGAATATACAACCGGGGGGCCCAACTCCGTGTTTTCTCACCGGGTGACAGGGTCCTCGTATTAGTTCCCACTGTTGAGAGCAAGTTCCTGGCTAAGTGGCAGGGCCCCTTTGAAGTAATTGAAAGAGTTGGGGAAGTCAATTACAAGGTGTATCAACCAGGTAAAAGGAAGCCGGAACAGATTTACCACGTAAACCTGTTAAAGCCCTGGAAGGATAGACTGGCGTTAACTGCAAGGTCCCTACCGGTAACGCCTAAGGGTACTGAATCCCCTCTGATCCCTGAGGTCACGATTCCAGACACCCTGTCATTTTCCCAAAAACAGGAAGCTAGAGAGTTCCTGATAAGGAATAGAGAGAAATTTTCAGAGTTGCCTGGCACGACTTCAGCGGTTCAGCATGATATTGTTACTGAACCTGGGGTCCGTGTCAAGCTCAAACCGTACCGAATTCCTGAAGCGAGGAGAAAGGACATCAGTGCTGAAGTTAAAAGAATGTTGGAGCTAGATGTCATTGAGGAATCCAATAGTGATTGGTCGAGCCCCATCGTGTTAGTCCCAAAACCGGATGGCACCTGGAGGTTCTGTAATGACTTCAGGAAGCTTAATGCAGTGACAAAGTTTGACACGTACCCAATGCCCAGGGTAGATGAACTTATAGACCGACTGGGCAAGGCCCGTTATCTGACCACTTTGGACTTGACCAAAGGATATTGGCAAATACCCCTGACTAATAGTGCCAAAGAAAAGACTGCGTTTGTGACCCCGGAGGGATCATTCCAGTATAAGAAAATGCCTTTTGGGTTGCAAAATGCCCCTGCAACCTTTCAGAGGGCCATGGACAGGACCCTAAGACCGCACCAGCAGTATGCTGCAGCTTATTTAGATGACATAGTGGTGCATAGCACTGACTGGGAGTCTCACTTGCCCCGTGTCCAAGCTGTCCTTGATTCCCTCTTCAAGGAAGGTTTTACGGCAAATCCCAAAAAATGTGCCATTGGTTTGGAGGAAGCCAAGTATTTGGGCTACACTATTGGCCGTGGAGTTATTAAACCCCAAGTGAATAAAGTGGAAGCCATCCAGGAGTGGCCACGTCCTGCAAACAAGAAGCAGGTCAGGGCCTTTCTTGGCATTGCGGGATATTATAGAAGGTTTATTCCAAATTTTGCCACTATAGCTGCCCCACTGACAGACCTGACGAAAGGGAAAGACTCCGTAATGATAAAATGGTCCCCAGTAGCAGAAGAATCTTTCCAAGTCCTGAAGAAGGCTCTTTGTGCACAGCCAGTGCTATACTCCCCCGATTTCTCCAAAGATTTTTTGGTTCAGACAGATGCCTCTGATGTAGGTATCGGGGCAGTACTATCACAGGTATACAATGGGGAAGAACACCCTGTGGTCTACCTAAGCAGAAAGCTCAATGATCATGAGAAAAAATATGCAGTCATTGAAAAGGAATGTTTAGCCATAAAGTGGGCCGTGGACGCACTCAGGTACTACCTGTTAGGGCGCCAGTTTGAGCTAATAACTGACCATGCTCCCCTGAAATGGATGGCCCAAAAGAAGGAGACTAATAGGCGGGTGAACCGGTGGTTTTTGGCCCTCCAGGATTATTCCTTTTCGGTAAAACACAGGCCAGGTGTTGAGATGGGAAATGTAGATGCCCTGTCCCGTGTTCACTCCTGTTGGGCTACAGGTGTTCCAACCCTGGGGTTGAAACAAGAGGGGAGGGTGTGTAGCAGAGCATCCCAGAGAGAGCCTGGGAAAGTCCAGTTCGGGGTTTATACCTCTCCCAGGCTCCTCTCTTACACGTTCAGGGATCTCTGATCCCTGATCCAGGTCAGGTGTTGGCCCTCTCCCCCAGGCCAATTTAAGCTCACCTGAGCTAACAGCCATTGCTCTGTCCTGGGAAACAGTGTGAATCTGTGAGAGCAAGGAGGCTGCTGAAAAACTGGTGAGAAGTGTGTGTTTGAGCTAACAAGCGGTAGGCTTGTTTAGCTTAGTAGTTAGGACCTGCATAACGTGTAGTTAGAGCCGAGACACGGCTAGGTGTTTGTTTGGCTATTTTTGTTTTGTTTTCTGCACACTGTACAGCACCTGTAAATAGACTCTGTATAGCACCAATAAAAATCCCACTGTTGTTCACTGATCCTATGGACTTTGGTATCTGTGCTGGCTCATCCCAGGGAGCTTTTGTACCCGCTACCTATCCCCAGCTTACAACTGTATTGAGTTTAGCTAGACTAGAGGTGCAGGGTGCTGTGTAATATAAAGGGGTCCAGTGGTGCAGGGTGCTATATAAAGGGGACCAGAGCTGTGGGGTGCTCTGTAATGTAAGGTGCCCAGGCTCATAGCGTAAACTGTGCCCACATGTCCAGTGCCACATCTCATCTATATTTTGTTGGCACAGTTGATAACATTTAAGAACAAAATTCACTGCAATACAAAATAGTAGTCATTTGTCTGCCAGGGTGTCTTTGGCTCATATAGCGTAAACTGTGCCCATCTGTCCAGTGCCACATTTAATCTATATTTTGTTGGCACAGTTGATAACATATAAGAAAAAAATTCACTGCAATACAGAATAGTAGTCATTTGTCTGCCAGGGTGTCTTTGGCTCATATAGCGTAAACTGTGCCCAGCTGTCCAGTGCCACATCTCATCTATATTTTGTTGGCACAGTTGATAACATAAAAGAACAAAATTCACTGCAATACAAAATAGTAGTCATTTGTCTGCCAGGGTGTCTTTGGCTCATAGCGTAAACTGTGCCCACCTGTCCAGTGCCACATCTCATCTATATTTTGTTGGCACAGTTGATAACATAAAAGAACAAAATTCACTGCAATACAGAATAGTAGTCATTTGTCTGCCAAGGTGTCTTTGGCTCATATAGCGTAAACTGTGCCCACCTGTCCAGTGCCACATCTCATCTATATTTTGTTGGCACAGTTGATAAAATATAAGAACAAAATTCACTGCAATACAAAATAGTAGTCATTTGTCTGCCAGGGTGTCTTTGGCTCATATAGCGTAAACTGTGCCCAGCTGTCCAGTGCCACATCTCATCTATATTTTGTTGGCACAGTTGATAACATAAAAGAACAAAATTCACTGCAATACAAAATAGTAGTCATTTGTCTGCCAGGGTGTCTTTGGCTCATAGCGTAAACTGTGCCCACCTGTCCAGTGCCACATCTCATCTATATTTTGTTGGCACAGTTGATAACATAAAAGAACAAAATTCACTGCAATACAGAATAGTAGTCATTTGTCTGCCAAGGTGTCTTTGGCTCATATAGCGTAAACTGTGCCCACCTGTCCAGTACCACATCTCATCTATATTTTGTTGGCACAGTTGATAACATATAAGAACAAAATTCACTGCGATACATAATAGTAGTCATTTGTCTGCCAGGCTGTCTTTGGCTCATATAGCGTAACTGTGCCCACCTGTCCAGTGCCACATCTCATCTATATTTTGTTGGTACAGTTGATAACATATAAGAACAAAATTCACTGCAATACAGAATAGTAGTCATTTGTCTGCCAGGGTGTCTTTGGCTCATAGCGTTAACTGGGCCCACCTGTCCAGTGCCACATCTCATCTATATTTTGTTGGCACAGTTGATAACATATAAAAACAAAATTCACTGCAATACAGAATAGTAGTCATTTGTCTGCCAGGGTGTCTTTGGCTCATATAGCGTAAACTGTGCCCACCTGTCCAGTGCCACATCTCATCTATATTTTGTTGGTACCGTTGATAACATATAAGAACAAAATTCACTGCAATACAGAATAGTAGTCATTTGTCTGCCAGGGTGTCTTTGGCTTATATGGCATAAACTGTGCCCACCTGTCCAGTGCCACATCTCATCTATATTTTGTTGTCACAGTTGATAACATATAAGAACAAACTTCACTGCAATACAGAATAGTAGTCATTTGTCTGCCAGGGTGTCTTTGGCTCATAGCGTAAACTGGGCCCACCTGTCCAGTGCCACATCTCATCTATATTTTGTTGACACAGTTGATAACATAAAAGAACAAAATTCACTGCAATACAGAATAGTAGTCATTTGTCTGCCAAGGTGTCTTTGGCTCATATAGCGTAAACTGTGCCCACCTGTCCAGTGCCACATCTCATCTATATGTTGTTGGCACAGTTGATAACATATTAGAACAAAATTCACTGAAATACAGAATAGTAGTCATTTGTTTGCCAGGGTGTCTTTGGCTCATAGCGTGAACTGTGCCCACTTGTCCAGTGCCACATCTCATATCTGGTGGCACAGTAGCTTGCACGCATAGTACAACTAAACTAATCTAAAAAAAATGACAGGCAGAGGCAGGGGCCGTCGTGGTCATGGTGCTGTGATTCCCTTTGGCCCGAGAAAAATGCCCAGTGTTCAGAGGCCACGTACCCTGAACTCGAAAAGTTTTGAGGACATAGTTGACTGGCTAACACAGGACACCCAATCTTCTACAGCTTCCGCTCAGAAACTTAACGCACCATCCTCCTCCAGCTCAGCTTCGGGCACCTCTCAAGTTACCACTCGCCCGCCTGCCACCACCACCAACACTAGCATCACAGCTGCTTCACTTGATCTGTCAGAGGAGTTGGAAGAAATGAGTGATGCACAACAATTATTGCCAAGGGATGTAGATAAAAGGGATATGTCTCAGTCAGGCAGCATTACACACATGGACGTACAGTATGGTGTGATGATGATGATGATGTTGTACCCGCTGCTGCGTCGCAAGGAGCTAGTGGCACAGTCAGACAGCATGTATCAGCACCCGGGGTCAGCCAGACAGCACGCTAATCAACACATGCTGTTGCCACCAACAGAATGCCGTCATTGCAAAGGTCAGCAGTGTGGCATTTTTTCGTGGGAAATCCAACACCCACCTAGGTACAACTGCTTTGCGAAGGCACATGATCTCACAGCACAAACGCCTATGGGAGCAACACATGATAACGAGTACAAGCAGCACACAAGCTTAAAGCCACCATCCCCCTCCTGGTCCAGCATCTTCAGCCACGTCAACCACTGCTGTCCTCCTTGTCCCACTCCGCCACTCCGTCTCTCACCTTGAGCAGTTCCTGCTCATCTGCCCACATACAGGTGTCTGTCAAAGACATGTTTGAGCGTAAGAAGCCAATGTCACAGAGTCACCCCCTTGCCCGGCGTCTGACAGCTGGCTTGTCAGAACTCTTAGCCCGCCAGCTTTTACCATACAAGCTGGTGGAGTCTGAAGCCATCAAAAAATGTGTAGCTATTGGCACACCGCAGTGGAAGGTAACCGGGCTGAAATTTCTTTTCACAAAAGGCAATCCCCAACCTGTACTCTATTGTGCAAAAGGAAGTCATGGCATCTCTGGCACACAGTGTTGGGGCAAGGGTTCATCTGACCACTGATACCTGGTCTGCAAAGCACGGTCAGGGCAGGTATATCACCTACACTGCGCAGTGGGTAAACCTGCTGACGGCTGCTAAGCATGTAATGTGTGGCTCTGCAGAGGAGTTGGTGACACCGCTACGACTTGCAGGCAGGCCTGCTGCCACCTCTTCTACTCCTCCTACTCCATCCTCTGGGTCAATGAGTACGACAGGATCTGCAGTCACCTCATCCCAGCCACATAAAAGTCCACGGTTCCTTGGGACTGTACGTGATCCCTTGAAGACTGCTGCTGCTGATGCTGAGTGCTAGGCTCCACCTCCATGATACAATCATCCTCCTCCTCTTCCACCTCGTCCTCTTCCTGTGTGCTAGGCGGGCATGCAGGACCCTTGATAAAGGGGGCCTTGAGAGGTAAGGAAGTCCTCCTCTTCCTCCCTCTGTTCTGCCACAAGGGCCCTGTCCATTATTCCACGTAGAATGTGCTCCAACATGTGAATAAGAGGGACAGTCTCACTGATGCATGCACTGTCACTGCTCACCATCCTCGTGGCCTCCTCAAATGGTGACAGGACAGTGCATGCATCCCTGATCAAGGCCCACTAGTGTGGGGAAAAAACAAGCTCCCCGACCCAGTTCTGCTGCCATATTGGCACAGGTACTCATTGAGGTTGTACTCCCTTTGGAGGTCTGTCAGCCGAGCAGTGGCATTATATGACCTTCGGAAATGCACACAGACTTTCCTGGCCTGCCTCAGGACATCCTGTAAGCCCGGGTACCTGCCCAAGAACCGCTCCACCACCAAATTTAGAACATGAGCAAAACAGGGCACATTGGTCAGTTGTCCCTGTCGCAGGACAGAGAGGAGGTTGGTGCCATTGTCGCTAGCCACCATTCCTGGCTTAAGCTGGCGTGGCATCAACCACCTCTGAGCCTTCCCCTGTAGAGCTGACAGAACCTCTGCCCCAGTGTGGCTCCTGTCTCCCAAGCACACCAGCTCTAGCACCGCATGGCATCTCTTGACCTGCATTCCTGTATAGCTTCTCGTACGCCTACGGAGCACGGCTGTTCCGAGAACACATCAGCACAGGAAGAGGCCACATAGGAAGAAGAAGAGGAGGGGGTGGAGGAGAGAGGTGTGTCACAACCAGGTACTACTGTACCTTGCCCCGCGTCCTTCCCAGCTGCCAGCAGAGTCACCCAATGCGCCGTGAAAGAGAGGTAACGTCCTTGTCCATGTCTGCTGGACCATGAGTCAGCGGTAATATGCACCTTACCACTGACCGCCCTGTCCAGCGAGGCATGGACATTGCCTTCCACATGGCGGTAGAGAGCCGAAATCGCCTTCCTTGAGAAAAAGTGGCGTTTGGGAACTTGCCACTGAGGTAAAGCACATTCCACAAACTCACGGAAGGGGGCAAAATCTACCAACTGAAAAGGCAGCAGTTGAAGTGCTAGCAATTTTGCTAAGCTAGCATTCAAACGCTGGGCATGTGGATGGCTGGGAGAGTACTTCTTTCGGCGTTGCAGCAGCTGGGGCAGGAAATTTGTCTGGTACCATCAGTAGATTGCCCGCATGTACTACTAGGTTGTGACACACCTATTTCTACACCTTCAGTCCTATCAGTGCAGGCTTCAGAGAGGACTGAGGGTCTAGTGGGGTTGGAGGTCCCAGCTGATGAGGGGCAAGGGGAGGTCCGCTTTGTTCTTTGGTGTGGGTCTTTCTGGTATGCTTGCCAACGAACTGCATGGCAGGTCGACATATGTCTGGTCAAGCATGTGGTGCCCAAGCGGGTGATGTTTTGGCCACGCGAGATACGCTTGAGACATATGTTGCAAATAGCAACGGTGCGATCTGATGCACATGTCTCAAAAAAGGCCCACACCAAAGAACTTTTTCAGTAACGTTGAGACACAGCAGCGCCCTGCACAGGCGTAGCTCTGCCATGTAATGCAGTTGGTGTGTTGCCCTTAAAGCGGAGCTCCACCCACATTTTTTTTTTTCAAAGTCGGCAGCTACTAACAGTGTAGCTGCTGACTTTGAATAAGGACACTTACCTGTCCTAGGCGCCCGCGCTGACGGCCCCCGCCGATGCCGATACTCGATCTCGGCACCGCCATCCACAGTCAGGGAAACAGGCAGTGAAGCCGTGCGGCTTCACTGCCCGTTTCCTATTGCGCATGTGCGAGCAGCGCGGCGCTTTGTGAATGGTCCGGCTGCTTTCTGGCATACACACAGTTCCCAGAATCCAGCATGGCCCATTCACAAGACTACACCGAGAAGAGGAGGAGGAAGAAAACAACACCGCGGAAGATGAGGGCAGATTCGGGACTTCCGCATAGCAACAGCCTATTTAGGGTGAGTATTTTTTTTTTTCATTTATTTATTTTTCATTTTTTTTTAGATTTTTGAAAAAAAAATAAAATCAGGGTGGAGCTCCGCTTTAAAGCGGCGGTTCTGCGGGATAAACTTTTTTTTTCTAACATTCGGGTGCCATTTGTACATCTAATGTTACACTCACCTGTCCCGTTCTTGCAGCCACATTTGTCCCGACTTGAATCGAAATTATATTTTAACCCAGCGATGTACGTTTGCATCTTTAGTGTGGGCACTCCTGAAGCCCACCTGTGTCTACATCCGAGATGCGGTGAATGCTGTCCCAGCATTCACCGCTCTATCCCGCGCATGGCAGGTGTTGATGGTGAGCCGCGCCGTCAACACTTGAGTTGCCATCGCAACGGTCGGCGTCATAATGACCCGCCCTGTTGTGAAGCAATAGCTCCTAATCTCGTGGCGAAATTTGAGCAGAGAGCGTCTCCTGGGGATGTCAGGACTGAGTCCCAGGAGACATAGCGCCGTCGGGGGGAAATCGATAGGCACGCCCATTCCCCCGCGGTGGACTCTGATTGACAGGGCGGAATGCAAAGAAAAAAACGGGTAAGCCTTTAGCAAAAACAAAAAACAAAAAAAAAACAACACATTTGTTATTGTGAATGCAACGCTGTTTTATTAACAGTTAGTGATAAATTAGGGTGAACCTCCACTTTAAGCTGGCCCCTGGAGGGCATCCTGCCTCTTTGGAGATGTGCCTCGTCCTCCTCCTCCTCCTCCTCTTCCTCCTCTTCCTCCTCCTCTCTCCTATCAGGCACCCACGTAGAGTCAGTGACCTCATCATCCCCTCCCTCCTCATCACTGTCGAAAACCTGGCAGTGTGCTCCAGCTGGGGGAACATCACTGCCAGATTGCTGTCCCTCTCGGGCACCCCCTCTCTCTGGGCTCACATCAATGCCTTCCTCTATCTGTGTTCCATCATCGGAGCCTTCAAAACGCTGCGCATCTTCATGCAGCATGTACCCAACACTGTGTTAAACAGTTCGGGGGACTCCTCAGGAGGACATGGTGGGACTAGGGAAGGATTGTGTGATGCCATTGTGCTGAGGGAAGAGGACGCCTTGGCAGCTGCTTTGCCAGACAAACTAAGCTCAGCCTGGGTGAGAGAGGATGAGGAGCATGAGAACAGCTTGGTCATCCACTCTACTAATTTCTCTTCATGTTGAGGCTCAACATGGCCAGCTCCCGAAAAGAAGGACGAGCGTGTCAGACAGCCACGTGCTGAAGAGGATGCACAGTGTCCAGTCCACCACCAACGCTGCCTCTAGATGCAGAGCCTGCTTGCTCTCTTGAATCTCTGCCTCTCTTTGTTGTCCTTCCAGACATTGTAATGGCCTGCACAGGACAAAATCAGTACACACACCTCGTACCTTTAGGTACAAACTGGAGAGGACAAGTGCAGTAACACCGAATAGGTTTAGGTGCTACTACACAGCACAAGTGTGGTAACAGCAACTAGGTTTAAGTGCTATTAAACTGGACAAGTACAGTAACACCGAGTAGGTTTAGGTGCTACTACACAGCACAAGTGTGGTAAAAGCAACTAGGTTTAAAGGGGTAATTCCCCCAAAAACCTTTTTTTAACATTGCATGAGGCTCGTTATGTCAAGGGGAATCGGGTAGTTTTTTATTAGAAACGAAGCAATACTTACCGTTTTACAGATGCATCGTCTCCGTCGCTTCCGGGTATGATCGTCTGGTCTGGGCGTGCCTATTTGATTGACAGGCTTCCGACGGTCGCATACATCGCGTCACGAGTAGCCGAAAGAAGCCGAGCGACGGTGCGGCTCTATACTGCGCCTGCGCACCGTCGTTCGGCTACTTTCGGAAAATCGTGACGCGATGTATGCGACCTCGGAAGCCTGTCAATCAAATAGGCACGCCTATAGTCGGAGCCCATACCCGGAAGCGTCGGAGACGATGCATCTGTAAAACGGTAAGTACGGCTTCATTTCTAAAAAAAAAAAAAATGATTCCCCTTGACATAACGAGCCTGAATAAATGCTAAAAAAAAGGTTTTTGGGGGAACTACCCCTTTAAGTGCTATTAAACTGGACAAGTACAGTAACACCGAGTATGTTTAGGTGCTACTACACAGCACAAGTGCGGTAATAACAACTAGGTTTAGATGCTATTAAACTGGACAAGTACAGTAACACTGAGTAGGTTTAGGTGCTACTACACAGCACAAGTGCGGTAACAGCAAATAGGTTTAAGTGCTATTAAACTGGACAAGTGCAGTAACATTGAGTAGGTTTAGGTGCTACTACACAGCACACAGACAATACAACACATTAGAACACGGCAGCTAGCACAATCTACTGCCTGACAAATAGGATCTATCTAAGCTATACAGTGTATAAATATATGTACAACTCCTATATATATATATCCTCTACACACTGTAAATTAAGCTAAACTGACTAGCCTGCCTGCTCTATCTAGCTATATAAAAAGACAATCTCTCTGTCTCTCTGACTGATCTCTGTTCAGCGCTGGAACACACTAAACGAGGTCGCCCGGCAGGCGGCCTTATATAGTGTGGGGTGTGTGCTAAAGCCCTGAGCCATAATTGACCAAAGCCACCCTGGCTTTGGCCATGTATGGCTCTCCGTTTTTTGCACGCTGTGATTGGCCAAGCTTGCGGGGTCATAGTGCATGTTTTGCCAATCATCAGCGCGCAATGCCGCAGTGAAGTATGGACCGTTGCGCCACTCGAATTTGGCCCGAACTACCCGTTTTGTTCAAATTTCGTCGATTGTACGAACAGACAATATTCGAGTCGAACATACATTCGAATCGAACGCGGAGCTCATCCCTAGTAAGGAACTTGTTTGTTTAATAGTTTTAATTTTCATAACTACAGCTACTAAGTTTGTTTACTTATGAAGAGTTTGGCAAACATAGACTGGTTGCTGTGGCACGTGGGCAGGTTGTTGCGTATGTAGCTAATCCGCATACACACACAGCTCTTCTCAGTGATCTTTGGCACTGAACCAAGATTATATGCTACCTCCCCTGCTGAGATTCTTATCACTTTTTTTTAAACAATCTTTATTAGTTGATAGTTTGTACAATTAAATTATACAATAAGGGAATCACACATAAAAACAAATATTGGTGAAAAAAAAAGGAACAATACTAAAAGTTTTAGTCTAGCTCAACAAAGTAGATTGCATATCAACAGATTTTGCCCCTAGGCCAAACAAAGCACATCATTTGATGTACTCATCAAAGTCTAAACTGTAAACTGAACTGGCATACTCAGATGAAGAACAACATGCAAATCCTGGGTATCGTCATCCCAAAATAAAATGTACCATTCAGGACCAATACTTATACCCTGTACACACGATCAGTTCATCCGATGAAAACAGTTTGATATCCGATGAAGCTGACTTTCATCAGTCTTGCCTACACACCATCAGTTAAAAAAGCGATTGTGACAGAACGTGGTGACGTAAAACACAACGACGTGCTGAGAAAAATTAAGTTCAATGCTTCCGAGAATGCGTCGACTTAATTCTGAGCATGCGTTGATTTTTAACCGACGATCGTTTTTTCCTTTCGTTTTTTTAACCATCAGATAATTTTAAAACAGGTTCTACATTTTTTCACCAATGGGAAAAAAAACTGATGGGGCTCACACACGATCAGTTCATTTGATGAAAACGGTCCATCATACCGTTTTCATCAGACAAACCGATCGTGTGTACGCAGCATTAACAGTCGGTATATAATTAAGAAGGGGGAAATAAAGAAGAAGAAAAGAGGGGGATAAACACCTTGACATGCAGAACCGAAGAGCAAATTAGGTATGGCCACGTAGTGTTAGGGTTGCCTCATCTAGCCCTAAAACTGCATAAGGGCCTCTAATTCCGACAGGGATTAAAGTGTGGTCCTAGGGGGGTTGCTACTAAATCCAAAAAGGATATAATTAAGCATCGGGCAGTTTAGAATAGTACTGTACATTCATCCCAACCAAGTATCATGGAAACGGTCCAGCTGGTCCGTAACAATAAGTACCCATCGCTCAGCCTCCATGATATAGTTTACTTCTCACTTCCATTCATTTAGTGTTGGAAAGGTGATCTGTTTCCAGTACCTTGGGATCAAGCATTTGGCAGCATTCAACAAATAGGGAGTTACACTCTTTTTGTATTGCCTAACTGTGGACCTAACATTGTAGATTCTTATCACTTTTACCTCTAGTCCAGGCCTAAAAATAAAAGCTAAATTTTCAAATACTCTAATCATCATTACATAGCATGCAGTACTGATCGATTGGGGAAAATCCAACGGGGTGGTTGTACAGAAGTCCCTGCTGAACCGGCTGAATTTTGATCCATGTACAGTCAGTTTACTATTTAGGCAAGGGGACCTTATCTAACATTTTAATAAAAACGAGGGGTCTTCGATGCATTCAGTCAGGGATAATACCCCTGCATCCATAGCAACATATAATTGCCATTTCTTTGTTTTTTCCACACTTGTGTTTAGTGCTGGGAGCAAAAAAATTTTTTTTTCAGGTATAGAGATATGGGGCCCCTCCCAGAGCCTGCCAGAAGCTACATACAGAGTGGCCAGGTTAAATAGAAGCTGGCACACTCTGTTTGCAGCAGACTGAGAAGTTGAGCTCACAGACAGTGCCTCTCCCCACTTCTTGTCAGAGGTACTGAGCTTAATAGACAGATTGGGATCTTGGACCAATGGTACCATTAGTCCCAGATATCTCAAAAAAATGCTGCAGTGGAGGCACGCCTCTCACTGCAGTGTCATAGAATGGGGCATGTGTCTAACAGACAAATGATCCCTTCCAGCCCAGTCCGCTTAACTACAAGGAAATAAGGTATAAGATTGGGTATAAGATTTACCCACGATCCCATGTTTTTCTCACAAAGTTAAAAGGGAAAATAAGAATCTGCTTGTATTAAAAAGGTACTGTTATTATTAAGCTAAATCATATATTATTATTGCTATATATAATAAGCAGGGGCGTCGTTGGGGGGTTTGGAACCCCCAATGTGACGCTGAAAAGCTCTGAGTTTCGACAATTTATTAAAAAATTATTACCCCGAGTCCTCCGAGAAAGTGCAGTGCCGCACTGCGCATGAGATGGATGAGTGAGCACAAAGTCCAGTCACGTGGGTGGCAGCCCCTAACTCAGAGTGACCGAGTCTATTGGATGTCACACGGTCCTGGCATTGGACCAGTGAGACGTCCATCATAGGCGCTGTGCTGCCTTGTCCTATGATGGACATCCCACTGGTCCAATGAATGCCAGGATAGAGGGACGTGGGGCGTCATTATAGGCACACATGGCTGGCACTGGCTGCCTGGATTCACCAGTGGAGTGCCTGCGGCAGTGTTGTCTAGTCTACTGTGATGGGTGCGCCACACATAATGTGAAAGATGATGTTACGCCAAGTAAATAGATACCTAACATGTCATGCTTTTAAAATGCACACACTTGTGGAATGGCACCAAACTTCAGTACTTAAAAATCTCCATAAGCGACACATTTTTTTTACAGATTACATGTTTAGAGTTACAGAGAAAGTCTAGTGCTAGAATTATTGCTCTAATGATCGCAAAGTATGTAGCCTGTGTGTATCTGGCACTGATACTAGCCGGTGCCTCACCAGCCACTCACCTCACCACACATCACTGTTCCTTACTGTAATCAGAGAAGGAAGGAAGACCAACATGTTGACATGGATATTACAGCAAATAAAAAAAAATAATAGATTTAACTTAGAGCTTAAAAAAGCCTCTTTATCAGCACAGCAAATTCCTAGAAATCCCAGCTTTCCTAAGGCAACACAAGAACCTCTGTGTCCTTACCAAAAACAGGAAAAATATAACCTTTATCTAATGTAAAAAGCATGAAATTCATTGGGTGTAGGCGAATGTCTCCTCCCACTTTTTTGTAATTATTAGCAGGCCTCTGTCACCTTTACTTCCGTACTGACAATGTTATCAATTATTATTTTATAATCAGACTTGAATTTTAGGTTTAATTGAATGACAATGTTATGTATTATTCTTTTATAATCAGAATTGAGTTTTAGGTTTAATTGGCCTTCCACACTATAAGCAACCTAATTATTATGTTTCAGTGGATGAAAAAAATATGCCAATGGAGACCATAATATTTTGATATATGTCTATGAAGAATTCATAAGGTAAGAATACATAGTCAACTGAAAGCTGTCTTTGATTTGTGTAGCTTCAATGGTACTGTACGGGTCTATCTAATTCATTTTTCTTCTGACTATGTTTACAGGTGATGGCGGTGTCCAGCATTTGACTTGAAATACCCCAGATCTTAAGGTTTCACACCATACAGAGGAATGTAGATATCCATACATTGCATTCCAAATATTGGCTGCACACTCTGCAAATACTACACGTAACAATAGGAACATTGACATATTTTCAGACATTGTTCATTTATAGCAGGAAAAATGTCTATACACTGAAGTGAAATATTTGGCAAGACAACTACTGAACTTCACACATTCTTGAGCCTCTCATGGGACTTTGGAACCGTGGCATACAATATTCCTCCATTTTTAGCTTGTTAAACTATAATTATAGTTTATCTCCATGTCTTTTTTCAGTCTTGATTTAACTCTTTTGCTGCTTGTTTCCCTTTTTTCAGTAAGGTGGCAGCAGACAATGTCAGACCTCCTAATCAGAATGAAGGTGAAGGGCGGGGCATGAAATGTCCCCGCCCCCACCACCTATGGGACTGTGTCATACCAGAAAATAAAATTAAAGTTTAATTAATAAAAAAAAAAAAAAAAATATTTACCTATGATTGGTTGAGCTTTTGTTGACAGTTGCCCCAAACAACGGTCCTCTAACCCAATAAAAAGATAGAGGATGCGTCAGCAGTGGGCAGAAGATTGGAGAAGATTTGGAGAAGCACATCTGCACTTACCTGTCATGGAGCAGTTGCTTCGCCAGATGAGGGACCGGGGCCGCAGCTGAGGATGGTGATGGCTCTCTCTTCCTGGCTCTTCTCCCCTGTTTTCTCCTTCTCCCTCTTCTGCTGGTCGTGGACCTGTTTTTTTCCGGTCCTGCGGTGCCATGTCTTTCTTCCTCCCTTTCTCTCCCTGTTATCCCCCCTGATATACTTTCTCCCCCTTGGACCTTTGGTGTCCTATAGTGGACTCTCCTCCGGTGCAGTGAGTGGCGGTTCCTCTGTCTCCTGCCGTCAGATGTTGTCATCTCCGCCTGTGTAATCGGCTTCAGGCCCTTCCTTCATCCGCGATGTCGTTCGGCCTTCTACTTCGGCTGGAATCGCTGGCGCGTGCACAGTACATCAAGGCAGATCAACACAGAGGCAGCTTAAGTGTCCTCTCAGGTTCGAATCTCCGCCTGGTCAGGTCTCTAGGGGAAAGAAGACAAGTTATTTCATTTAAATTTTATTGATAATTGTAATAATGATTTACTTAGGGTTTCTAATTGTTCTGCCTCTTTTTTTTAACCCCTTCTAGTGCTGTTACTTCAGCTGGAATGCCTCAGATTAATTTTGTAGGTCCATCACAGCCAGCCAATCCTGTTGTCATGGCGACTGGTAGTAAACAGATTTCTGGGAGGAAGCGTCTTTGTAAATCTATAGGTATTGCAATACCTTCTAATGTTTTGATGCATGGGTTTTCTGATCATCAATTAAATGCTTCCAGTTTTATTGATACAGCTCCTTCTTTGTTGACGGTTCCCGTTACCATGGCGCCTGATCATGACCATGCATCTCCTGATTTTGTCGTTTCTCCAAATCCGCTGCCTGCGAATGCCTCGACTGAGTTGGTTTCAGCTCCTGCTGGTGAGTTTAATAATTCTTCTCCAGTCAGGGAATTACTTTATTTATTTATTTATTTATTTATTTATTTTAATTTATGTCCATGTTTGCTAATTCTTTTAATTCTGTTAATCAACCACAGTCAACTCCTGCTTCTGTGTGGCTGGATCCTTTGTCTGAGGCTCATATTAGCCCTGTCTCTACCTCAGTTGCCACTGCAACGGTTATTCCTGCTGCTCATGATGTTTTGATTCCTCCTTTGGTCCCAGAATCTTGCTTAAGGGAAGTTTTGACGTGCGATTTGTGTCCTCTGGGGTTTCATTTATCTAGTGCAGTGAAAGAAATTTTTTGGAAAAGAGACTAAGTTTAAATTCTGACTTTGCTTCCGTCCAACCACGAGCTTAAGGTGGTTAAGAAGGATGGTGATCGTAAAGATGATAAAAAACGAAAATTGCCGCCACGCTCTTTTAACAACTGGCTGTAGGCATTTTGCATTTATGCTAGCGTGCTGGGTGAACAGCGCCCTGATTTGTGTTCTGGCTTATTCCAACATATCAAAATTATTTTGGAAGCATACAACATTTTTTAACGTTTTTCATGGTTTTATTATGACGAAGCATTTCGCCAGAAGTTGTCTGTGCACAAATCTTTGAAGTTGGGTCCAAAAGATATAGGTCTGTGGCTCAATCTTTTATTAACTCAGAAGCCGTTGGTTAAAGTTAATGTTTCCAATGCCAGTAATATGTATAGGAGAGGTGTGTGTATTTTAATTTCAATGATGGCATGTGTAAGCGGCCTAACAGCTGTAAATACAAACATGAGTGTAGTCATTGCGCTGGTTCTCACCCTGCTTCTCGTTGTTTTAAGAACGCTTCTGCTCCTTCGAAGGAGCTTTTTATTAAAAGCCACAACGCCGGTGAACATTCTAAACATGCTACCTTGGCTTCACAGGTATCCAGAATGTCAGAGGGCAATCGTCCTGCGTGTTGGTTTCTTGTTTGGTTTTCGATAACCTTCTTTTTCTGGAATCGGTTGTCGTGTCTTTCCTATTTGCATTCTGTTTCTTCTAATTTGGCTGTTGTTCGTGAGAAATTGAATAAAGAATTGCGAGCTGGTAGAATTGAAGGTCATTTTTCTACTCCCACTTTTGTTAATTTTTGGGTTTCTCCGCTTGGTATTATTCCTAAGAAAGATCCAAACTCTTTTAGATTGATACACCATCTCTTATTCCCGTTTAGATTTTCTTTGAACGATGATATTGACCCCTCGTTGTGTTCTGTTCAATATTCTTCTTTTTATGACACTTTGTTAAAAATTAGGAGTGTTGGTGCCTCTGCTTTACTTGCTAAAGCTGATATTCAATCCTCGTTTCGGTTACTTCCTATTCATCCATCCGCTTTTAACTCTTTGGGTTTCTGTTTTCAAAATTAATATTACTTTGATAGGGGTCTCCTGATGGGATGTTCGCTTTCTTGTTGTTATTTTGAACTCTTTTTAACGTTTATTGAATGGGTTGTTGGTTTTCGTGCTGGTTCTAATAACTCATTGCATTGCATCTGGATGATTTCCTGTTTTTTGGTGAAGCTGGTACATCTGATTGTTTATATTTATTTACTGAATTTCGGATTGTCTGTCGGGAGTTTGGTCTTCCGTTGGCCGATAAAAAATCTGTTTACCCTACGTCTTGTTTTGACTTTCTGTGTGTTCCGATAGATACGGTTTCAATGGAATTCCATCTTCCTGATGAAAAGATTGTTAAAATTAGGATTTTATTGGACTTCGTTCTTTCCAAACATAAGGTTAGGTTGAAAGTGTTGCAATCTCTTCTTGGTTTATTGGCTTTTGTGTCCAGGGTTTTGCCAATGGGTCGTGTCTTCTCTAAGAGATTGTATCGGGTCAGTTCTGGAATTTCTTCTCCTTTCCATTTTGTGAGAATTACATCTTGAATTAAAGAAGACCTTAAAGTTTGGCGTACATTTTTGGCTACGTTTAATGGTAATTGTTTGTGGTATACTCCTTTTTGTTCGGCCTCTGCTCTTCATCTGCATACAGATGCTGCTGGATCGTGTGGATATGGTGCTTATTGGGATGGTCATTGGTCTGCTGATTCGTGGCCTGAATCTTGAAAGGATGAGGGTTTGACTTCTAATATTGTTTTGTTGGATAGTTTTTCCTGTTTTAGTGGCCTTTGGAATTGTGGGGTGTTAATTTTAGGAATCGTCATATTTTACTTTATTCGGATAATAGGGGTGTAGTTTTTGCTCTTAATTGCTTATCGTCTACATGTCTTCTTGTTCTTGCTGTACTTAGATTGTTGGTGTTTAAATGTTTAGACCTTAATATTTGGCTTAAAGCAAAATACATTCCTGGAAAAGATAATCTTATTGCTGATGCATTGCCCCGCTCTCGGATTCAAGAATTTTGACGATTGGTGCCGGATGCGGATCCTATTGGCCTATTATGCCCTCCACACTTATGGGACCTTCGGTGAATCCTGTTTTTGCTGCCATTAGGTGTTCTTTGGCACCCTCCACGTGGGCGTTGTATATAGCTTTGTGGAAATTGTGGTGTTCTTTCCTGCTTTATTTGGGATGTGATCAACCCCCGTTTTCGGAAGGTTTGGTTCTGTCCTTTCTAAATTTTCGAATGTCTCGTGGTTATTCACATTCTCATTGTTAAAACTTTTTCCGTGTTTCCTTCTTTATGCATCTGCAGGGTATCAGGTCCTGTATGTCCTTTTTCTCGGTCAAGCATGCCTTGCGGGGTTATAGAAGGAAACATTTGGTCGCTGATGATAGATTACCGATTTCTGTTGACCTTTTTGGTCGTCTTTGTGACGTTTCTAAGGATGTCTGTTTTTCTCCATATGAATCCCTCTTACTTTCTTTGTCATTTTGTTTATGTTTTTTTGGGGCCTTTCGGAATTGTTGCCAAGTAAGGTTTCTGATGACTCTGGTCTCTTCTTTCGGGAGGTTTTTGTTAGATCTGATTCTATTCAAATTCTGCTTCATAAGAGTTAGAATGATCGTATGGATCAAGGTCGGTGGATTACTTTGCGGGCTAATCCTGGCGCTCGCTATTGCGTTTTCTCTTTACTTAGACGCTTTTTGGAAGTGAGACCTATTTTTCATAGGCAATTTTTGATTCATGTCACGGGTGCTCCGGTGACTATTTATCAGTTCCAGGCCGTTCTACGTAGATGCCTCAAAGCATTACAGTTGGGACACCTGCGGTTTTCATCTCACTCTTTTCGTATCGGTGCAGCCACTACGGCAGCTATGTTTGGTTTTAATGAATCTGTGAAATTGGTGGTTGGCGATCGAATTGTTATAGATCGTATGTTAGACCTAATTTTCAATTTTGATTTTAGATGCCTGATATAACGTCTGGATAATAGGACACTCTTATATTTTCTGGGCTCAGAAGAGAGCTGAATGGAGAGTCTATGGCGATAACTTAGGTTTACCTCATCGGAATTTTACTTTTATTGGTATGGGCTATGTTGTATGCTTTGGAGCAGTTTACGTTCTGTGCTATCTCATTTACATGTTTGTTGGCCCATACCACAGATCATCATTTTCCACTTATATGGTAATGATCTTGGAATACGCAAGACGTTATAGTTGATTTCTCAAATTAAGCTTGATATGTTATGTTTACATGCTGTTTTGCCTAATACTATTTTGGTCTTTTCTGAAATTGTTCCTCAACTAGATTGGTTGCTCTGCCCTGTGAGCGTAAGTATTTAGAAAGAATTCACAGGAGACTTAATAGGTCATTGGATAAATTCATGCCTTTGGTTCATGGTACGTCTTTTAGACATGTGAACTTAGAAGGTGGTTTGCCTGGTTTTTATAGACCAGACAATGTGCATTTATCTGACATTGCTCTTGACATCTTCAATTTAGATTTACAAACCTGTGTTGAATTGGCTGTCGCCTTGGTGGGGTGCCAGGCTCCTTAAAATTGGGCCTGGCGTGTGGATGGTATATTTCATGATTGTTTTAGCTTGAGCTTAAATGGCTAAGCTAATTTTATTATTATAAGATATATATATATGGTTATATGTTAATAAAATTGATTTAATATACTTAAATTGATTATTTAATTTTGATTTAAGAATTGTTTGATATAATCAATTTATTTACACCTATAAATAAAGGCCACGGCCATTTCATACCACAGGTATATTTTGTAGTATTATTTATTTATTTATCTATTAAAATATTATATTAGTTATTAAAAGGTTATGACTACAGTCCCATGAAGGTGAAGGGCGGGGCATGAAATGTCCCCGCCCCCACCACCTATGGGACTGTGTCATACCAGAAAATAAAATTAAAGTTTAATTAATAAAAAAAAAAAAAAAAATATTTACCTATGATTGGTTGAGCTTTTGTTGACAGTTGCCCCAAACAACGGTCCTCTAACCCAATAAAAAGATAGAGGATGCGTCAGCAGTGGGCAGAAGATTGGAGAAGATTTGGAGAAGCACATCCCACCCTCCCTCCCTGTCGTGGCCTTTTTTATGAGGTTTTAATCCCTTCTTGTAAGGGGATGGTATATTTCATGATTGTTTTAGCTTGAGCTTAAATGGCTAAGCTAATTTTATTATTATAAGATATATATATATGGTTATATGTTAATAAAATTGATTTAATATACTTAAATTGATTATTTAATTTTGATTTAAGAATTGTTTGATATAATCAATTTATTTACACCTATAAATAAAGGCCACGGCCATTTCATACCACAGGTATATTTTGTAGTATTATTTATTTATTTATCTATTAAAATATTATATTAGTTATTAAAAGGTTATGACTACAGTCCCAGGGCATTTCAGGCAGTATGATGTGACTAACCTAGATATAGTACATGGGCCCCGGGAGATAGAATGACCACTACCCCGATGAGCCAAAGCTATTTCTCCGATCAGTAAGATCATAAGAGAGCTCCTTTAACTACTTCCCACCCGGCCACTCCACATATACGGCCGGGTGGGCGCTCTCTCCTCCTGAGTGAACGTTCAGGAATGTCCCTCAGAAGGAGGGGGATCACGCGCGCGTTTCCGCCCTCCTCATCACAGCCGTCATGTGATATTAAAAAAAAAACGGTTGCTAGGTGATCGGCTCTCCTCTCCTCACACAGAAGTCGTCGGTGAGGAGAGGAGGGTGGATCACTGCAGCTGGCTGGTGATCAGTGATTATGAGATGTTTTTTTCAGCTGTTTACTCACTGATCACCAGTCTAGCCACTTCCTTACTGGGCATGTATACCCCCTTCCTGACCAGGTGAAATTTCAGCTTCCGGCACTGCGTCGCTTTAACCACTTAAGACCCAGACCAATATGCTGCCAAATGACCAAAGGGGTTTTTGCGATTCGGCACTGCGTCGCTTTAACAGACAATTGCGCGGTCGTGCGACGTGGCTCCCAAACAAAATTTGCGTCCTTTTCTTCCCACAAATAGAGCTTTCTTTTGGTGGTATTTGATCGCCTCTGCGATTTTTATTTTTTGCGCTATATACAAAAATAGAGCGACATTTTTGAAAAAAAATCAATATTTTTTACTTTTTGTTATAAGAAAAATCAAATAAACTAAATTTTAGTCAAACATTTAGGCCAAAATTTATTTAGCCACATGTCTTTATAAAAAAAAATCGCAATAAAAAAAAAATTAGCTACCTAGCGGGAACAGCGACACTAATACAGCGATCAGAAAAATGATCGCTTAGTGACGCTGGCAATAGGGAGTGAAAGGGTTAACTAGGGCAGTGATCAAGGGGTTAAAACTTTATTAGGGGGGGGTACAGGGCTACTACTACATTCAGTGACACTGTGACAGGGGGAGGGGGGGGCGATCGCGGGGGTTAAATGTGTTTTTTGTGTAGTGTAGGTGCAGTGTAGTGTTGTGCAGACTTACTTGTGTGGTGACCTCTCCTCAGCGGTGGTTGAAAAAAACACAGAGGGAGAGATCACGTCGCTTCCTCCTTCCTGTGTTTACACAGGAGGAGGAAGTGCACTGCAGGGGGAGCGCGCGCATTGGCTGAGAGCGATCTGGAGGGGGCGGACAAAAACGAATAGCCGCCCCCTCTTGTCGGATCGCTCCTGCAGCCGCGCGGACCGCCGCATGTATGGGGGGGGGTCCGATCGGACCCCCGATCCCCCCCCAAGGCACCAACGTATATATACGTTGATGTGCCTGTCGGTGCCATTCTGCCGACATAAATGTACATGCAGCGGTCCTTAAGTGGTTAACTGACAATTGCGCGGTCGTGCGACGTGGCTCCCAAACAAAATTTACATACTTTTTCCCCACAAATAGAGCTTTCTTTTGGTGGTATTTGATCACCTCTGCTTTTTTTATTTTTTGCGCTATAAATAAAAAAAGAGCGACAATTTTGAAAAAAAAAAATATATATTTTTTACTTGTTACTATAATAAATAGCCCAATTTAAAAAAAAAAAAAAAAAACATATTTTTTTCTCAGTTTGGGCCAATACGTATTCTTCTACATATTTTTGGTAAACAAAAAAAAAAATCGCAATAAGCGACTGGTCTGTGCAAAAGTTATAGCGCTTACAAAATAGGGGACAGAATTATTATACATTTTTATTTTTATTTGTTACTAGTAATTGCGGCGATCTGCAATTTTCATTGGGACTGCGACATAATGGCGGACACGTCGGACACTTTTGGCACATCGGCACCTCATGTATGCGGTGGGCGCGCGCCCACCGTTGGCGGCGCTCGTGCGCCCCCCAGTGGCCTGAAGCAGCGGATGCCGCAAAAAGACGGCCTCCCAGAGAATTAGAACCACCCTGTGGCCGTACAAAGTCATACGGCCGTCGGGAAGTGGCTAGTGTCCCACACTATTGAAAAGAAAATCAAAGACCTCCGGCGTTGGGATCGAAAAGAAAAGAAATGACCTCCGGCGTTTGGTCCGAAAGAAGCTGGCCAAAATGGCAGCCCATGCCAGGGGCACAGGAGGGGGCCCACCATGCCCTGTTAGGCTGACAGCGGAGGAGCGTGCGGTGGCCCAGACCTTTCATAGACAACAGGTGGAGGGCCTGCCTGGCTATGATTCCAGTCATGAAGCCGCAATGCCAGGTAAGGTTTTTTTGCCCTATCAGGTGTGTAGCATGTGGGTGGGGGGGGGTGAAAGGGAATATGTGGCAAGTGTGTGGATCCTCCAACCGGTGAATGTTTTGTGTCATCCACAGATGTGCAGGAGGGTGCAGGGCCATCTGGGCTGACCGCACCATCCCCAGGACAACAGCCTGATGAGGACCCCCAGACAAGGCCGGAGTCCTCAGAGGAGGTTGAAGAGGAGGAGGTTGAGGAGGAGGAGTTTGAGGAGGAGGAGGATGTCATGTCAGCCAGTGGATTGTTGTTTTTGGAGGAGTCTTCCTCTCTGGCTGGCAGCAGCCAGCCCTCCATAAGGGCTAGCCCCTCCCACTCCTCCCCCAACAGGGCTCCCCTCCCAAGGGCTCCCCTCCCACAAGCCTCAGCTGGAGGCAGGAAGTCGTCACAGAAGACCAGGGGGGTGGCCAAGGTTCTGCCCGCCAATCAAAGAAGGGACCAGGCCCCTCAGACCCGCCATCTGGGACAGGTCAGCCAGACTTTGGTGCGGATGGAGGAGAGCCTGTCCTCCATAAAGGATACGCTTGGGGACCTGGACTGCCACTCCCGGGCTCTTACAAACTGCCTAAACGTACTGCAGACTACAACAGCAGACGTTGGGCAGGATGTGAGGGCCCTCACCCAGGCTATCCAGGCCAACACGGCAACACTAAGTGCTGTCCTGAACAGAATTGCCGTGGCCTTGGAGGGCAGGCCGCCAGGTGGGCAGAGACCAGGGGCTGCTCCTCCTTCCCCGGATTACCCCCCCCCCCTCCCCATGAGTCTCCCCTGTGGAGCCGGGGCCTTTTTTTTGCTGGAATTTTTTTTTTTTGCTGGACAATTTTTTTTTTGTGTTGTGAATGTTTTTAGAATGCGGGGGTGATATTTCTGCCGAAAAAGGGGTGTCACCCTCAGTTTTGGTGGAGAAGGGTTCCCCAGGACCAGGGAGAAGTGATCCCCAGGTCCGTGTGAATGGTGTATGAATGTACAGTGACATAATTGAAGCCGTGCCGTGGCGTTGCTGCTCACAAGTCCAGCATGGTGGGCTTGTGCTAATCCAATTAGATGAGGATGTGATGTGTCTGTGCTAGGGACCACAGTGGTGTGCATGCATGCATTCTCATTGTGCCATGATTAATGTGTGTGTTTAACGTGCAAAGATGCCTAATGTGAGCTGTCTCCTGGCTGCTCTTCCCTCAGAAGACGGGGAAACCTTGGTTAGGGGGGGATTGTCTGGTTCAGGGGTCAGGTCATCACGTATGTCAATCTGCAGGCCCTTTCTCACTGCGTAGGTTGTGCAGCAGGCAACATGCACCGATGATCTGGCACACAAAGTTTGGGGAATACAACAGGGTCCCCCCAGACTTATCCAGGCATCGGAGACGTGACTTCAGGAGGCCAAAGGTGCGCTTAACCACTGCACGTGTTTGGGCGTGGGCTTCATTGTTTCTTTCCTCTCCTGCTGTTTGGGGGTTTCCGGATAGGAGTCATGAGATGGTGTCCCAGTGCATATGCAGAGTCACCTGTAAGGGAAAAGACAGGAGGATGTTAGTCATGCATGTGCCCCTTGTGATGTGTGCATCATGGGGGGGGACAGTCATGCCTGCCACCCATGTCACTCACCAACCAGCCAGGTGTCCCCATACACATTCTGTTCGAATTCCATTCGGATGGGGCTCTGATTGTAAATGTAGCTGTCATGGCTGGATCCGGGGTGTTTGGCACGGACGTGCCATATGAGGCCTTGGGCATCGACTATCACCTGTACGTTGATGGAATGCCAATGCTTCCGATTGCGGTATATGTGCTCTGTCTCATGGGGGGGCTGGAGTGCCACATGTGTGCAATCAATGGCCCCCACGGTGCGTGGGAATCTGGCAATTCTGTAGAAATCTGTCATTGCCTTCAGCCGCAGCTCCTCAGTGGTGGGTTTGATGATTTGGTTGGCCATGCGTCTGAGGATTGCAGGGACAACCTGGTGCACACATCTGCTCATGGAGGATTGTGACATCCCAGGCACCACTCCACTTGTTCTTTGAAAAGAGCCACTGGCAAGGAAATGGAGTGTTGCCATGACCTTGACCAGTGAATGCACTGCATGTGAGCGGTGTGTTGGGCTGGTGATGTCATCCTGCAAGGTTGTGGTTAATTCCAGGATGGCATGAGGGGTGAATCTGAAGATGCGATACACCTCAGAATCACTCATGCCAAAGAGGTCTATGCGTGTGCGGTATATCCTCTCCCGTGCCCTCCTCCGTGCCATCCTCTGTGCCCTCCTCCTTCTTTGCTCCTCTAAAGTCAGTAGTATAGTTATGAGCAAGGATGTCCCTTCGCATGTTGGCATACAGATTGTTGTGCAACACGTGTGACTGCTGAGCTCCTCACTAACAGTGTTGCTTTCTCTGATATGTAGACGGATTATCTAATTTTATACCACTATTTATATGGTCTAATTTTAGAAAGGACGTGCAGCTGTTGCGCACAGCGCGTAGCCTGCGCTGCACCAACGTTCTTTTGTGGATCCCCGTAACTCCCTCATTTGCATACTTGAATAGCAAATCAATGGTGTGTCTAGCGCAGTTTTGTGCGGACGGATGCGCCTGTCTATTGAAATTACGCCGGTCAAAAAAAAGTAGATTTCTTGCATATCTCGTTTTGGAGATGCGGCGCATCGAAGCGCATGCGCAAATTTAGACTTACGCCACGCATCTTCTGTAACGCCGGCATAATTGCTCTGTGAATCTGCCCCTACCTTTGTAGTTCAAGCTGAAACCAGTTAAAATAGAAAAGTGACAGCAGAAAAGAAAGAGTGGTCCATTGAGTCTGCCATTTCTTTTTTTTTTTTTTTTTTTTAATAAATGTTTTTTTTTGTCTGAGTATAGATCTATGTTTGTCCCAAGCAGGTTTGATGCCATTTACTGTTGACTGGCTCACTACCTCTGCTGGAAGTTGATTCCAAGAATCAACTACCCCTTCATTAAAATAATACTTTGTGAGATTAGTTTTAAACTTTCCTCCATTTTGTTTGAGGTCATGTACCCATGTTCTTGATTTTGGTTTTATTTTGAAAAGACCGCCTTCCTGAATCATATTCACCCCCTTGATGTATTTTAAGGTTTCAATCATATCTCCCCTTTCCTTCTTTCCTCCAGACTGTACATATTAAGTTCCTGAAGTTGCTGATGATATGTTTTATCGCCTAAACCTTTCACTATTTTTGTATTTTTTGTATTTTTCGTCTCTGGACTCGTTCTATCTTATCATTATCTTTCTGTAAGTGAGGTCGCCAGGACTGGATACAGTATTCTAAATGAGCTCTTACAAAGATCTATATAGGCGAATCAGAACCTCCTTTCACCTGCTAATGATCCCTCTAGTGATGTATCCTAAAATTCCCACTGCCTGATTACACTTTGCTCACTTTGCAGGCATCTGAAATAAGTACCCCCAAATATTTTTCCTCTATAGTGCTGGCCAACACTGTATCCCCATTGTTGTACTCTCCCAAGGGATTATTTTTCCCTAGGTGCATTATTTTGCATTTTAACCACTTAAGACCCGGACCAAAATGCAGGTAAAGGACCAGGCCCCTTTTTGCGATTCGGTGCTGTGCCGCTTCAACTGACAATTGCGCGGTCGTGCGACGTGGCTCCCAAACAAAATTTGCGTCCTTTTCTTCCCACAAATAGAGCTTTCTTTTGGTGGTATTTGATCGCCTCTGCAATTTTTATTTTATGTGCTATATACAAAAATAGAGCGACATTTTTGAAAAAAAATCTATATTTTTTACTTTTTGTTATAAGAAAAATCAAATAAACAAAATTTTAGTCAAACATTTAGGCCAAAATTAATTTAGCCACATGTCTTTAGTAAAAAAAAATCACAATAAAAAAAAATAGCTACCTAGCGGGAACAGCGACACTAATACAGCGATCAGAAAAAAGATCGCTTAGTGGCACTGGCAAGAGGGAGTGAAAGGGTTAACTAGGGTGGTGATCAAGGGGTTAAAACTTTATTAGGGGGGGTTACGGGGCCTACCCTAGACCTAACACTAACTGACGGTCACACTGCCTGTCACACTGACACTAACTGCAGTGATCAGTACATATGATCACTGCATTCAGTGACACTGTGACAGGTGGGACGGGGGGTGATCGCAAGGGGTTAATGTGCCTGCGTGTACTGGTGTCAGTGTAGTGTTGTGCAGACTTACTATGTGATGTGATCTCTCCTCAGCGGCGGTTGAAAAAAACGCCGAGAGCAGAGATCACATCACTTCCTCCTCCTGTGTTTACACAGGAGGAGGAAATGACACTGCAGGGAGCGAGCGCATTGGCTGGGAGCGATCCGGAGGGGGTGGACAAAAACGAACCGCCGCCCCCTCAGCACGGATCGCTCCTACAGCCACCCGGACCGTCAGATGTACTGCGGGGGGGTCCCGATCGGACCCCCGACCCGCGTCAAGGCAGCCACGTACAGGTACGTTGATGTGCCTGTCCATGCCATTCTGCCGACGTAAATGTACATGCGGCGGTCCTTAAGTGGTTAAAACATTGAACTTCAGTTTCCACTGCTTTGGCCAATTTTCCAGCAATGCCAAATTATGTTCTATTTTACAGATACCTCCAGGGATATCAATCCTAATACTCACCTTTGTGTCATCAGCAAAAAGACATACCTTACCCACCAAAACTTTAGTTATATCACTTACATATAGATTAAATAGAACATGACCCAGTACAGAGCCTTGTGGTACCCCACTAGTGGCTGGTCTCTGTTCTGAGTGAACCCCATTTACAACCACACTCTGGTAGCTATCCCTAAGCCAACTGCATATCCACTGAACCACACAATGATTAAAGGGACACTAAAGTCAGGACTTTAAAAAAAATAAAAATAACAAACTTGTTATACTTACCTCCACTGTGTAGTTCGTTTTGCACAGAGTGGCCCTGAAAGCTGTCTTCTGGGGTCCCTCGGCGGCTGTCTGGGAGCTTGCACGGTGGAAAGCTTTTGCGAGCGCGCTCCTGTGATACAGCGGCGGCCATACCCGCCGACTGTATCACTCGGCCCCGCCCCCGGCACGCCGCGTCATCTGCTGTGATTGACAGCAGCGCCAGCCGATGGCTGCGTTGCTATCAATCCGCCCAGCCTAGCCAATCAACGGCCAGGCTGGCAACCGAAGAGGATGACGTGGACGCGCCCGGGAGATTCGAACGGTAAGGTAAGTAAAACGGGGACTGGGGGGGGTGGTGCTGTGAGATGTTTTTTGACTCGATCGGTTCATGAAAAGATGGTGTGTAGGCACATCAGTCCATCAGTCAGCTTCATCGGTGAACCGATGAAAGCAGGCCGTCAGAGCGTTCTCATCGGATGGACCGATCGTGTGTACAGGGCTTTAAAAGAGGAAGATCTGGGCTGCTCCATGCAAAACCATTGCACAGAGCAGGTAAGTATAAAATGTTTGTTGTTTTAAAAAGAGCCTTTAGTAACCCTTTAAATAAATTATAACTAATTAACTGCTTGCCCACCAGCCGCTGTCATTTTACGGCGGCAGGTCGGCTCTCCTGGGCGAGAGCCCGTAGCTATACGTCGGCTCTTTTGCGGCCACTAGGGGGGCGATCGCCGCCGGGCACACGCGATCGCTCGTTACAGAGCAAGGACCGGGAGCTGTGTGTCCTGTCAGCGTGCTGTGAGATGTTTTTTTAGGTAAAAAAACTTTTACCTTTACAACCCCTTTAAGTCCTAGCTTGTGCAACGTTTGTATTAGATCCTTATGTGGAACTGTATCAAATCCTTGCTGAAATCAATATATGATTTGTCCACAGCACCACCTTGGTCCAAAACATTGGTAAAATATTCAGAAAATTCAGATTAGTCTGACATGATCTGCCCTCGGTAAAGCCATGCTGCTGTTGTGTATTTTTAAATGATCAATGATCCTTCTTTTCAATTCCATTAACTTGATTGCAACGGATGTTAATCTCTCTGACCTGTAATTGACAGCTTCTACCTTGCTGCCCTTCTTGTGTATTGGTACAATATTATTATCTGTCCACCAGTCATGGGGAACTTCTCCTGTTAGAAGAGATTAATGAAAAGGATCAGTTAATAGGCCAACAACTATACCTCAGTGTTCTCTTAGAACTCTGGGATGGATACCGTCAGGGCCCATTGCTTTATTAAGCTTTAACCGAGTCAGTCCTCTGCTGCCTCTGTCTCCAGAAACCATAAAAATGAACCATCGTTACTAGAACCAACATGATTCCACCAACTTGTTATTGTTAGTGCAATTTATTTCCGAGAAGACTGAACAGAAGTAATTGTTTAAATGGTTTGCTATTCTATGTTGTTTTTTTATCAGACTTTAGAAGTCCTAATAAGTAAAGTGTCTGAACAGCTTTGTGAATTTGACTTTCAGCTGTTGCTGATAATAAGAACATGTGCTAATAACAACTAGGTGAATTTGGTTGATGTGGTGCAAGATACTCAATCGCTCCTCTATGGTTTAGAGACAGCAGCGGGGGCCATTGGCCAGAGGGAATAGGGGTGGAGCCAGTGGCTTGTTATAGGGGAACTTAGTGGAGGGGGGGAGCTCAGAGCATCGGCAGGGGACCTAAAGCCGCATACACACAATCGGTTAAAACTGATGAAAACGGACTGAAGTTTGTTTTCATTGGTCCAAACCGATCGTTTGTAGGCCCCATCGGTCCATTATCCTTCAGTCCAAAAACAGATGGCTTGCTTTAAAATCGAACCGATGGACGGCTAACCGATAGGTCAAAACCGATCGTTAGTATGCACAAGCATCGGTTAAAAATCCACGCATGCTTTAAAATCAAGTTGACGCATGCTTGGAAGCATTGAACTTTGGTTTTTTTTCATCACGTCGTCGTGTTTTACGTCACCGCATTCTGACACGATCGGTTCATGAAAAGATGGTGTGTAGGCACATCAGTCCATCAGTCAGCTTCATCGGTGAACCGATGAAAGCAGGCCGTCAGAGCGTTCTCATCGGATGGACCGATCGTGTGTACAGGGCTTTAGAAGAGGAAGATCTGGGCTGCTCCATGCAAAACCATTGCACAGAGCAGGTAAGTATAAAATGTTTGTTGTTTTAAAAAGAGCCTTTAGTAACCCTTTAAATAAATTATAACTAATTAACTGCTTGCCCACCAGCCGCTGTCATTTTACGGCGGCAGGTCGGCTCTCCTGGGCGAGAGCCCGTAGCTATACGTCGGCTCTTTTGCGGCCACTAGGGGGGCGATCGTCGCCGGGCACACGCGATCGCTCGTTACAGAGCAAGGACCGGGAGCTGTGTGTCCTGTCAGCGTGGGAAATGCTGATCTTCTGTTCATACAATGTGAACAGAAGATCAGTGATTTCCCCTAGTGAGGCCACCCCCCCCCATACAGTTAGAACACTCCCAGGAACACACTTAACCCCTTCCCTGCCCCCTAGTATTAACCCCTTCACTGCCAATGGCATTTTTATAGTAATCCAATGCATTTTTATAGCATTGATCGTTAAAAAAATGCCAATGGTCCCAAAAATTGTGTCAAAAGTGCCCATAATGTTGTAGTACTGAAAAAAAACGCGGATCGCCATTACTAGTAAAAAATTTATAAAAATGCCATAAAACTACACCCTATTTTGTCCCTCACATATGCAGCCATGTCCCTTCAGCCATGTCCCTTCAGCCATGTCCCTTCAGCCATGTCCCTCACATATGCAGCCATGTCCCTTCAGCCATGTCCCTCTAGCCATGTCCCTCACATATGCAGCCATGTCCCTCACATATGCAGCCATGTCCCTTCAGCCATGTCCCTCACATATGCAGCCATGTCCCTTCAGCAATGTCCCTCTAGCCATGTCCCTCTAGCCATGTCCCTCTAGCCATGTCCCTCACATATGCAGCCATGTCCCTTCAGCCATGTCCCTCACATATGCAGCCATGTCCCTTCGGCCATGACCATCACATATGCAGCCATGTCCCTTCAGCCATGTCCCTCTAGCCATGTCCCTCACATATGCAGCCATGTCCCTTCAGCCATGTCCCTCTAGCCATGTCACTCACATATGCAGCCATGTCCCTTCAGCCATGTCCCTCTAGCCATGTCCCTCACATATGCAGCCATGTCCCTCTAGCCATGTCCCTCACATATGCAGCCATGTCCCTTCAGCCATGTCCCTCTAGCCATGTCCTTCAAAAATGCAGCCATGTCCCTCCAGCCATTTCCCCCATACCTTTGCCGCCGCGCCGCCGCATGGAGAAAATCACAGCATTCATTTGAATAGCTGTTTTGCCTGCGCGTATAGACACCCCCCCTTGCTCGGGATTGGACAGATCACGATCACCCATCCAATCCCGAGCAAGGGGGGGTGTCTATACGCGCGGGAACACTACAGCTATTCAAATGAAAGCTGTGATGTTCCCGCACGCCGTTTAACCCATGCGACAGCTTTCGATGCGGCGGCTTTCAATGCGGCGTGATGCGGCGGCAGCGGCGGGGGGGAAGTATTCTATTTAGGTATCGGGGGTATTTGCGGGAGAACAAGTACTCCCGCAAATACTAGGTATCGGTCCCGATACCGATACTGGTATCGGTATCGGGACAACCCTAGCGCAAACCAATCAATAAACGCTTATTGCGATTTTTTTTAACGAAAAATATGTAGAAGAATACGTATCGGCCTAAACTAAGGAAAAAAACATTTTTTTTATATATTTTGGGGGGATATTTATTATAGCAAAATGTAAAAAATATTGAATTTTTTTCAAAATAGTCGCTCTATTTTTGTTTATAGCGCAAAAAATAAAAACCACAGAGATGATCAAATACCACCAAAAGAAATCTCTATTTGTGGGATAAAAAGGACACCAATTTTGTTTGGGAGCCACATCGCACGACCGCGCAATTGTCAGTTAAAGCGACGCCGTGCCGAATCGCAAAAAGTGCTCTGGTCATTGGGCAGCAATATGGTCCGGGGGTTAAGTGGTTAAACTTTATGGGCAATGCAGTGTGGTGCTGTGAAAATAAAAGTTTACAATCTTTCAAACTAAACTGATTTGTAAGACGTTGAGTGCTTTAGCATTCGTTTTTGTGTTTTAAATTTTGCATTGGTCAATTCAGCCTATTACTGCTTTATTGGACAACATTTAAAAAAAAAAGTCAGGTGTAACAGCTTAAATTACCTGTTTTTTGTTCACGTTTAATTAGATTGGAGTGCTGCTGTAGTTAAAAAAATCAATTGCATCTCCAAAATATGGAATGACAGAATACATTATGGCTATGCACACTGGGGTATCATCATTGATAATGGAGACATCATACTGATAATGACATCTATGCTGGGGAAACACTGATAATGGGGACATCTATGATGGGGACACACATGCTGGGGACACTGTGACTTCTTTGCTGGAGACACTGATAATGGGCATATCTATGCTACATTGATAATGGTGAATGCTTGATAATGACTTCTATGCTTGATAATGTAAGCACTGATAATGTAAAGACTGATAATGGGAAAATCTATGCTGGGGAATAATGGGGATATCTATGCTGGGGACACTGATAATGGGGAAATGCTGGGGAACTGATAATGGGGATAATGGGGACATCTATGCTAATAATGCTCACACATACAACCTGGGGACACAAACCCCCCACATATGGTGTTCTGGACATGTACAGAAATGAGTGTGCAATATATATGACATCATCACATACCATAGACAAAGGGGTCAGGTTGAGACCCCTGATCTAAATCATACTGTTCTGTAACACCACATGCAGTGCCCTTAAAGTTACATGAATTTTGTTTTTAAATGTAAAGAGTAAAACATAAGAAAATGTATTTAAAAAAAAGAGAAATAATATTAATATGCTCACACATACAACCTCAAACCCCCCACATAGGTTCTGGACATGTACAGAAATGAGTGTGCAATATATATGACATCATCACATACCTGACAAAGGGGTCAGGTTGCACTACACCATTTTGTGATATGGTCTTTCTTTAAAAATAACCGTTTGGACAAAATTGATGATTCTTGGTGTGCTGGCGAGTATCTTTATTCTGTATATCCCCCTCCTGCCCACCTCTTGTCCCTGCCCTGCAGCCAGGCAGCTAGCATTTTTCATAAAAATGTGATAACAGCCTACATGTTCCTCTTGGTATGATTTCCATTAACCACTTCAAAACCGCACACCGTCATATGAAGTCCAAAAAGGGGGTCTCTTATCCCGGGTGGACGTCATATGATGTCCTGTACTTTGTGCGGTGATATCTGAATGATGGAAAAATTATAACAATAAGTGCGCAACCTGAATAAACCAAAATAAATATGAATAGACCAGTGTTAAGGTCCTGATACAATTAGGAAATCAACTGAGTATCTGACGTCACCACGCTCCCAGCTGATCGGCCACAACCGAAGCTGGTTTGAATCTTTTTACCAGGACTTTTTACTTTGTTGCAAAAAGCTTTTATTGATGTCAGTGATTTATTTCCATAAAGCGGAATAAAGCACCTCTTTTTAAGTACATCACTGCACTATGAAGCCTTTCTTTTTTCTCCATCGACACCATCCTTAATACTTTTCCTGCACGTGGACTCCAACACCATTTTTTATCTTGAATATGCAATTCTAGTTGCTTTTTTCATTCACAGATGTTTTGTATCACCGTCACCATATTTATAACAGGGGTAGCGCAGATTGTTCTTGTTAGATATCTGAATGATGCCTACACCTAGAGGCATCATTCAGATATCATTTTGTTCTGGCGGCGATCCTGCTCATCATAAGAATGGTCATAGTGGCGTTTCTGCAGCTTGATCATTATTAAAGGTGGCGGAAGGGGACATCCCCCCTCCCGCCACCATCCCGTGCTTCTCCGGGCACTCCCATGCCATCGGGGGCCCGGAGAGATGATCGCCGTGCGCCGGATGGGAGGCATAGAGATGACTAACAAAAGAATGATGTTTTGTACATGTAGGAGAGAAGTGCCAGAATAGGCCCAGAATGGAGGTGGGTATTAACCGCTTCAATACTAGGCTTTTATACCACCTCCATACCGGGCCTATTCTGACACTTCTCTCCTACATGTAATAATCATCATTCTTTTGCTAGAAAATTACACAGTACCCCCAAACATTATATATGTTTTTTTTAGCAGACACCCTAGGGAATAAAATGACGGTCATTCCAAAGTTTTATCTTGCACGGTATTTACGCAATTATTTTTCAAACGCTTTTTTTTGTAAAAAAAATTGTTTTATGAATTAAAAAAATAACAAAACACTAAAGTTAGCCCAATTTTTTTGTATTATGTGAAAGATTATGTTACACCGAGTAAATAGAGACCCAACATGTCACGCTTTAATTATGCGCACACTCATGGAATGGCGCCAAACTTCGGTACTTAAAAATCTCCCTAGGCAATGCTTTATTTATTTTTTACAGGTTACAGTTTAGATTTACAGAGGAGATCTAGTGCTAGATTAGTTGCTGGCACTCTAACGCACGCGGCGATACCTCACATGTGTGGTTTAAACGGCGTTTACATATGTCGGCGGGACTTGCGTGTGCGTTCGCTTCTGCACGCGAGCTATCGGGGACAGGGGCGTTTTCATTTTTTTTTTATCTTTTATTATTTTTTTTTACTTATATTTTATTTATTTTTACACTTTTTTTCATTTTTTTTTTTTTCCACTTTTATTCCTATTACAAGGAATGTAAACATCCCTTGTAATAGGAAATGTGTGTGACAGGTCCTCTTTATGGAGAGATGTGGGGTCAATAAGACCTCACATCTCACCTCCAGGCTGGAAACCATGAGATCGGTGAAAAAAAATTCACCGATCTCATGAATGGTGACTTACAGCCGCAATCGCGGCTTTGTTTACATACGGGGACCCGGGCGTGACGTCATCAGATCGCGCCCGGGTCCTCCGACGGTCATAGAGATGACTGGTGACCATCTGGTCACCAGTCATCTCTATGCTTCCTGCCGCCGCCGACGATTCGTTCTCCGGGCCCCCGAAGGTACAGGTAAGCCCGGAGAAGCACCGGATGGCGGCGGGAGGGGGGGGATGTCCCCTCCCGCGGCCTGTAAGAACGATCAAGCGGCGGAACCGCCGCTATGATCATTCTTACTTTGTGCAGAATCGCCGGCTGAAGAGATGGATATCTGGATGATGCCTCTGGCTGCAGGCATCGTCCAGATATTCGCCTGCAATACCCAGGCCGTCAATTGACGGCCACTTAGGATGGTAAATCCCATCCCAGGCCGTCAATTGTCTATGGCTGGGTATTGAAGTGGTTAAAGCCTGGTATTGAAGTGGTTAAAGGGGTTGTACAGTCAGAAGGTTTTTTATCTTAATGCATTCTGTGTATAAAGATAAAAAGCCTTCTGTGTGCAACAGCCCCCTCTGTCCCCCTAATACTTACCTAAGCTTGTCTCTGTCCAGTAATCCACAAGTGTCTCGGCTGTCTAAAAATCGGCCTCCCGATTGACTGAGACACAGCAGCGGCACCATTGGCTCCCGCTGCATTCAATCAAAGTCAGTCAGCCAATCAGGAGAGAGAGGGCGGGACGGTGCTCTGTGTTTATATGGACACAGGGAGCTGTGAGTTGGCTTGGTGCCCACATAGCAAGCTGCTTGCTGGGAGGGCACATAACAGGAGGGAGGGGCCAGGATCACGGTAGAGGGACCCGAGAAGAGAAGAATCTGGGCCGCTCTGTGCAAATCCACTGCACAGAGCAGGTAGGTATAACATGTTTATTAATATTATTGAATTAAAAAACAAGACTTTCTAATCACTTTAACTGCTTGTTAAAACCTCTTAGTCTCTAATTGAATGGGACTGACAAAAAACATTTGGGTTCACAGACATGGCTCTTAGCCAGCCATTAGCTGAACTACGTTTTGGGGCATTAAAAGGAAGCAGATATAACAATCATTTAAAATCTCATATTTCAGTATCTCTAAATGTCAGTTGATTGTCATCAGGCAGAGAGGAGATGAGTGTTCTGTTTCATATAGGGTGAGGGGAACATCTACTTTTTTCATAATACATTTAAAAAGAGGAACAAAGGACTGTCATTATTTTATCAATAGGATCATTGCAGCTGCTGGAGCAAATCATGTACATAATGTGAACAAACTGAGCATTTATTTCTTTGTTAAAAGACTCCATAATAGACTTTTCCTAATATGTATCACCGAACTGAACAATCCCAAAAACAAAACAATGCTCCTACAGTGCTGGATTCATTTCATTTTAAACAAAAAATAATTAGTCCCAGGCAGAGCTGTTAGGCAGGAAGGTCAATGACAACTTGGGACCTTGTGACTAGTGTCTTCCATAGCCATCACCATCAGGTTTTCTAGGTGGCAAAATGATTCATTGGGCCAGATTCAGGATGGGGAGTGTATCTTTGTGCGGGCGTAGCGTATCCTATTTACTCTATGCCTCCGCAACTTAGACAGGCAAGTGCTGTATTCACAAAGCACTTGCGGCGGCGTAGCGTAAATGGTCCGGTGTATCCGTGCGTAATTCAAATTGGGCTGGTAGGAGGCGTGTTGTATTTAAATTAACCCTGACCCCACGTAAATGACGCGTGAACGAACTGCGCATGCCCCGGCCGTGAACGTATCCCAGTGCGCATGCTCCAAATGACGTTGCAAATAGTCATTGAAAACGACGTGAACGTAACTTACGCCAAGCCCCATTCTGAATCGGCTTACGCAAACGACGTACAATACGACGCTGTCCCGACATCCATACTTAACATTGCCTGCGCCTCATATAGCAGGGGTAACTTTATGCTGGTCTGACGCCGTGCGTAAACGACGCAAATAGATACGACGACCGCAACTACGTTTGTGAATCGGTGTATCTACCTAATTTGCATATTCAACGCGTAAATCGACGGAAGCGACACCTAGCGGCCATTGTAAATATGCAACTAAGATACGACGGAGAGACTTACGCCGCTCGTATCTTAGAACAATTCCGGCGTATCTTGTTTTCTGAATACAGAAAAAAGATACGCCGGCGCATCCGAGAATCTACGTGGCGTATCAACGCGTAAATTGTTTCTGAATCTGGCCCATTGTGTTTAATGATATAACAATTTTGTTATAACCTAATTAAAGACAAACATGTGCTATTGCCAAAATGACTTTGGTTATGTTTCTATGAGAGATCCTAAAATGGAGAAAAAGGCAAAATCTTTTTGTAACCTGTGCAAACTTAAAGCACCTTTGTCGCTGGTTTAAAAAAAAAAAAGAGACCATTTTTTTTTTGTAGCCTATATAGAAAAACATGGAGGGCTGCTCAACGTACTGCAAAGTTTCCTCCCACAGTCCAAAGCACAGATTGGGTGCCAACATTCAAATAAGCTCACCCAGGCTAGCTGAAACAGATCAGAAGGCAGAAGGTAGAAACACCACACACCAGGGGCCAGATTCAGGTAGAGTTACGCTGGAGTATCAGTGATACTCCAGCCTAACTCTCACTTTGAGCCGGCGTTTCTGTTTTCTGTAAGCAGAAAACAAGAAACGCCGGGTTGGAGTTCGTATACGAGCGGCGTAATTGTATTTTGCCGTCGTATCGGAACTGCAATTTTAAAAATGGCGCTCGGGGCGTTCCCGCTGATTAACGCCGAGAATATGTTAATCAGCGAGAATCGGCAATTCACGATCGTATTCGGGCCCGACGCAGTGACTTTCCGACGTTTCCATAAGAGATACGCGGCGTAAAGAAAAACGAGCCCCCTAGTGGAGTATCCTATGTTAAGTATGGCCGTCGTCATCGCGTCGAATTTAAAAATGTTCGCGTCGTTTGCATAAAACGTCCGTGAATGGGGATTGACATCATTGACGTTCACTGACAGAATTTGGAGCATGCGCACTGACAGTCGACGCATGTGCAGTACGTTCTCCGCGGGATTGCGCCTAGTTTAAATAATACACGCCCCCTACCTGCCCAATGTGAATTCCGCCGGCTCATTTTCGCTACGCCGCCGCAACTTTAGGAGCAAGTACTATGTGAATAACAGTACTTGCTCCTAAAGTTTCGGCGGAGTAACGTAAATGAGAAACGTTACTCCAAAATAAAGATTCGCCCATCTACCTGAATCTGGCCCCAGATCTTTACCTCTCTATATAGTGGCTGGGTTCCGGTGTGCTGTGTTTCTACCTTCTGTCTTCCGATCTATTTAATCTTACTTATTGAAGATTGTTGTAGAATATGCAACTGTTTTGCTTTACAAAAAGAACAAAGATGCATGGAAAGGGTGATGGGTGAAGTTTTTTTTACAAGGTTTTTTGTTTTTGTATTAATATCCTTTTTTATACTATTGACCTGTTGGTCGTGAACTTGTGTTGCATACAAATGGCAAAGAATTGTTGGCCAACTGTTTTTTCAGCTCTTTAGCGCCACGCTTTGGGCAACTTTTGCTAATGTTGTGTTATGGTTAGCATTGCTTCTGAGCATTCGTGTTCGTACAGTCCAGAGTCCAGTGCGGTTTTGTTCACCTGAACTGTGATTAAACCGGACCCAAAATCGCACAGGACCCTTTTCAGAAACAGACCATGGCCATCCTAGACATGTGTGAATCCACTCCATTGAAGGCCGGTCCGATTCACATGTTACACACATTGGATGCAGTTAAAGACGCATCCGATTTGCATATATGTGAACTGAGCCTTAAGGTTTTACACAAATAAATAAAAGCTGCCCTGTTGGTGTTAGGTGGCTTTGTTTCAAAACTCTAAGGCGGCGTACACACGATCGGATATATCCGATGAAAACGGTCCGCGGACCATTTCCATCGGATATGTCCGATCGGGAGTTTGATCCGATGGCGTGTACACACCATCGGATCAAATTCCCCGCCGCCGGACGGCGCGGTGACGTAGTGGTGACGCGGCGGTGACGTTGACGCCGCCACGTCACCGCCACGTCACCGCACCAGGAAGTAAAACACTTCCGCGCATGCGCCGAATCCATTCGGCAGCGGCGCGGCGGCGGTGGGAGCCGACATGTCTGCTGGTAAGTGTACTAACCAGCAGACATGTCGGGCGGACAGATTCCCACCCGATAGATTTCAAAGCATGCTTTGAAATCTGTCGGGTGGAGAAATCTGTCCGCTAGCCCATACACACGAGCGGAGATGTCTGCTGAAACGGTCCATCGGACCGTTTTCAGCGGACATATCCCCTCGTGTGTACGCGGCCTAAGGCCTCGTACACACGAGGCAATCTATTTGTTCAAATCGGTCGGACTGACCGATTTGAACAAATCTGTTTGTTAGGATTTTGGTTTGCTCGCGTGTACACACGAGCAAACCAAAATCCCCGCCAGCATGACGTGGCGGCGGTGCGAGACGACATGTCTGCTGGTAAGTGTACTAACCAGCAGACATGTCGGGCGGACGGATTCCCACCCGATAGATTTCAAAGCATGCTTTGAAATCTGTTGGGTGGCCAAATCCGTCGGCTCGGCCGTACACACGATCGAATCTGTCTGCTGGGACGGTCTAGCAGACCGTTTCCAGCAGACAGATTTGATCGTGTGTACGCGGCCTAAGGCCACATACACACGATAAGACTGGTTACATGAAACTGGTCTGACAGACCGTTTTCATCGGACCAGGCTGAAGTGGTCTGATGGTCTGATGTGTGTACACACCATCAGACCAAAAATCCGATCAGACCAGAACGCGGTGATGTAGAACACACCGAAATGCTGAAAAAAGGAAGTTCAATGCTTCCAAGCATGCGTCGACTTGATTCTGAGCATGCGCAGGTTTTTGGTCCGATGCTTTGGCGTACTAACCATCGAGCTGAGTGTACTGTACACTCGGCTACGCTCGGCTACGCCTGCAGCCACGCGAGAGGAGCCGAGAGAAGCCGAACAAACAGGGAATCTGGCTTCTCTCGGCTCGGCGCCTAATTCAAAAAGGAACACAGCCGCAACCCCAGGCAACGTGCGGATGGAGGACTGGACGGACCCCGCAGACGGACACCTGGAAGCCACAGACGGACACCTGGACTGACGCCGCGAAGAAGCCGCAGACGGACACCTGGACTGACGCCGCAAAGAAGCCGCAGATGGACACCTGGACGGACGCCGCGAGGAAGGCTGGACGGACCCCGCTCACAGCCGCAAACGGATGCCGGACCGAACAAGGCCACCGATGGATGCCGGGCAAGACACCAAACTTTAAGTAATACATTTTTTTTTTCCAGGAATTTCCCTTCTAGATTAGGGGTGCGCGCTATACGCCGGTGCACGCTATAGGCAGATAAATGCGGTATATATAAATAAAAAATAACAGCAATTATAATATATTAGAATGTTGGAGAATAATCCGCGCTAGGACTGGGGATATGAGCTGCTGCCTTCTGTTTAATCTCTTATAAAGAGATGATGTGTTGTAATATTTTTAGGTACAGATAGTTGGCGCTGCTGTATGAATGGAATTTGTATATCTCTTGTCGGGTACTTGTAGCAAGCGGGGAGTTTTGTTCCAATAAACCCACCTGCTACAAGTACCCGACAAGAGATATACAAATTCCATTCATACAGCAGCGCCAACTATCTGTACCTAAAAATATTACAAATTATAATATATTATATCATGTAAAATAATATGTTATGTGATTGATTAAATATAATTTTTTCATTAACCTCCCTGGTGTTATGATTCTGTCTGGAATTTTGTACCAAAAGCGTTGCAATTGTTTTGCAAGGAAATGTGGTGTTATGTATTATTGGCCTGCAATTCTTAGTAAGTACTTACTTAAATCTATCTAAACAAGAGTCTAATAGGCATCCCGGGTATGATTTTATTTTTTTTTTTTAATTAAAAATTATAATATAATAAATAATTATAAAAAATTATAACAAATAATAATATAATTATAGTAAAAATTATTCAATAATGTAATCAAATCAAAATCACTGAAATTTGCTCAGTTGCAGAATTTTTGCTGTCATTATTTATTTATTTTTATGACGAATTTCCCCATAAATCGTTATCGCTAAATTCTGCAAGTGATTTTGATTTATTATCGCTGTTTTTTAGCTGCTCTAAAATAATTTTTGCCATAAAGGGACACTTTTGGTTGCTATGGGCAATCTACAGTTTGCAGGGAGAAAGAACAGTTTTTATTATATAAAAGGACATGTAGTGTACAGGGCAGACCACTAGGGACAAGGGGGGTGTGTATTTTGTACATACAGTACTGTAATCTATAAGATTACAGTGTACTGTATGTATAGTGTTTGTTTACATTTTTGAATTTGGCGCCGTTCTCCGTCCCCATGCGTCGTAACGTCGCAGGGAACGGAGATCGGCGGCGCGCGGGGACGCTGTGTGAATCGAGCGAGCACCCGCTCGCTCACACAGCGGGGATGCATCGCTGGATCCACGGAGAAGGTAAGTAAACTGTCTCTGTGGATGCTGCGGGGCAAGCCCGTGTCTGACACGGGATCAACGATAGTAGCAGGAAATTTTTACCCCGTGTCAGACACGGGAAAACCGCCAGGGAGGTTAACTAAAAATGACTAACTAAAAATGTTTCTAGATGGTAAGTGTGAGATAGAGCAGTATGAAATCTCCAACGTTTCATAGTCTACTCTCTTGTTTTATAATATACTTGTACATTTATAACATATGAGGTTTTGAAAAGATAGAACCTACCTCAATTATTTCGGAATTACTTAGGAGAAATGTTAAATAAATTACAATATTCAATACCATTCTATTGCGTCATTAAATCCCAATATATCCACCTATAAATGCTAATGAAAAGTCCTAATTATAGACTAATTTATAAAAATAAAAAAAATATATTCTTTTTAATGTTGGGTTGTAACAAGCAAAGTTGGCATACCTATTAAATATTTTAGCTATTTTATTAACAATGAATATAAAGAAAAGTTCAGATATACCCAAAATCTTGTTTTTTGTGTTTTTGGATAGAGTAGGGAAGAATGGGATGTTGATGTTTATGTCTCCATTAGGTAGATTGACCCTTCCTTTTTGTAATGATTACCATGGTCACAGAGACAGAAAGTGATGGGATATCCAAAATTGTTGAGTTTAACACCAGAACATGAGGTGAAAAATTTCCAAAGGGAACAAGTTCTGGTGACAGCTGTCTAAGACAGGCATGTCCAAAGTCCGGCCCGGGGGCCAATTGCGGCCCAGTTCCAATTTAATGTGGGCCCCCCCTGGTAATTTGGATATATACTGTATTTATCGGGGCTGCCTCGGAGGGGACAGGGAGAGGGGGAACGAGTGATGTCAAATTACATACAGGAGAATCTCCTGTTTACTCAGCGACATCTGTAATAGAAAGTCCCATCTCCTGGGCTGCTATTGGACGACTCCTCTGTCTATCATAGGAGGCACGAGAAATTGTATTAAAGAGGCTGCTGTGTAAATTCTTCTGTATGTAATCTGTTGGTGCTCATCCCGCCCCCCCCCCTCCCTCCGAGGATGCAGATGGACATTGATCAGGCTGCATTCATGGCAATGGTGAGGCTGCAGATGGGCACTGATTAGGCTGCATTGATGGGCAATGACCCATATTTTGCTTCACAGTTTTTTTTATTTACATTTTTTTTCTGAAACTTTCCGCCTAAAGTGAAGGCACGTGTTATACGCTGATAAATACGGCATATCCAAATAACACGCCCACGCTCATCTCTTCACCACACACAGCCACAAAGGCAAGAGAATTTGTGTTGGGCAGTTGTTAGTTGCTCGAACTAACACACTTAGACCAAATTTTAATGGTTCAAAGAATGTCAGGCAAATTGGTCGGCCCTTACGCTTGTTCACCTTATCAAATCTGGCCCTCTTTGAAAAAAGTTTGGACACCCCTGGTCTAAGAGGAAAAATCAGATTTTGTAGAAAAATTCCCTGTCTGTCTCCACTCTGGGACTAGTGTTGAGCGGAATACGCCATATTCGATTTCGCGATATATCACGAATATATAGAAGAATATTCAAGAAATATTCGCTAAAATCGAATATTCGTGATATTTTGTACAATATTGCGAAATTTCGCTAATGCGAATGCGAAATTTCGCTAATGCGAAACTGATTGCGAAATTCTCGTCAACACGCGAAAACGGAGATCATTTCCTGGATTATAAACTAATATGCACTAAACACTAACTCTACTTACACAAACTTATATGACTAAACTAAAGCTCATTTTTTTTTTTATATATACACAAATCACAGAAGGGCAGAGAAAGTATTCGCGAATATTCGTAATACGAATATTCGCATTGCGAATATTCGACAACATAAAAGGATCGCCTCAGCTACTCGGCCCATGGTCTCTAATCATACCAGCAATGCTTTTAGACGTCGATGGAGATCACTAGGATGTGATCTGTTTTAAAAAGAAATTTGAAAAAATACGAATATTCGCAATATCGAATATTCACCGCGATATTCGATTTATTCGCGAATACTCGAATATGCAATATTCGTTACGAATATTCGCAATGCGAATATTCGTATGCAACACTATCTGGGACATGAAATGAAGGGAAATGTTCACTTCAGGACACAGACGTCTCAGGGGGAGAGGGTTTAATCCTTTCCTACTCTATCAAAAAAAATGACTTTACATATTGTATACTTTAGCTATATACATCACTGTGAAACGTGATGATACTAGGGCTGTTACTGATCAAAACTTTTGTGTTCGATTAATCGTTTTTTATTTTAATCGATTAATCGACTAATTTTGATTAATTTTAATGCACATACAGATCTAACTACTTTTAGCTGATCTCCTTGCCGGCTGAATCCCAGTGCAGCTGCCAACCACTGGAAAGATAGAAGGATACAAAAAACACACAAGGCAGCGCTCGCTGGGAATAGCATTAAAACTTTTAGGTAACAAAATAAATATTGCACTGGAGATAAAATTGATGTAGCTACATAAACTAAAAATGGTGCGAGTAATACCAAACGGTACCTAAAGCAGTCATAAAAACATGTAGCCAAGTATGATACTGGTATAAACCATTTTTATACCAGTATCATACTTGGCTACATGTTTTTATGACTGCTTTAGGTACCGTTTGGTATTACTCGCACCATTTTTAGTTTATGTAGCTACATCAATTTTATCTCCAGTCCAATATTTATTTTGTTACCTAAAAGTTTTAATTCTATTCCCAGCGAGCACTTCCTGAATCCAGATGAGGAGAGGTCAACATCAGTCCATCGGCATGTAGATGTCCCATGAAGGGAACCATCACAACTCCCAGTGGATGGTTGTAGAATCTCAGGGTGATAGAAGGAAGTGATAGAGGGAAGTGTAACAGTCCTTGCATGTGGCAGATAGTAAGGTCCCGCCGGCATGCAGATATGAAGGCACAGCAAAGGAGCCCTTCAGATGGACACTGCAAGCCCCGCCGGTGTCCGTGACGTTACTGGATCTCCGACGGAACTCCCTGAAGGCCCAGAAGCCAGCAGAGAGGCGAGTACCAATCAAAAGAATTTTAATCGATCAAAAACATTTTGATCGATCAAAAAAATTAAAGATTAATCGATTAATTAATAGTTAATTTGCACAGCCCTAGATGATACTAATGATAACTGTTTTATTTCTTCTTAAAAATGAATGCCCTTTACAAATATAGGGCTCTAAACCTGAGTACCACTTGGAACAGCATTTATCCCCCTCAAGACATGTCAGGAATATTGCTACTTATATGTCCACTTTAAGTTGAACTATTGTTTAATTTTGCCATAACATTTCAAATTCCAGCTCGTGTATGTCTACTGTTCCTGGACTTTATGGCGCTAGTAACATTACAGATGACTGATCCATATTTATTTTTTCTAAAAAGTTTTATATCATTTTTATCAGAAAGTAATTTGAGCAGAAAATTCTTAGCCTTACCCCACTAGAGCCATAAGATGTAAATGAAAATGAAGGTTTCCACAAGTGCCTTAATCATTAATCAGAATAATTTTGTGCTTATAAGCCTGGATGACAACGGGGATGACAAGAAAAATATCAAATTTTCTGATCTTTGCCATAAGACATGCAGAGCAGATTTTCATCCAGATGGGACAAAAGCTGTGAAAATCAGATATAATTTATTTCAAAGGCAAGAACAGAGTGAACTAAGCAGCAGAAAGGACGCCAAGCTAAATTCATGTTGTTTTCCCTGAGAACATGTCTTTATTATGTACATTTAAAAAATAAATGTGGGTGTTTTGAATGCTCTAATTGTCCTCTCTTGGAGATATTGTTGGCTGTCCTATTGAGCTGAATTAACTGCAGCTTAGATAGAAAAAAAATCTAAATGACCATTCAGATTCATCCACAGGAGATTCGGGAATTTAAAGCCACACTACATCTGAACAAAGGACTTAAAGGGACTGTCTATACATTTTTTTAATATAGGTTAATAACTTGTATGAAATATAAGAATGGCAGGATTTAGATGAAAAGAAAATGTTAAAATCCAGCATCTTCATGCCAGGAATCCTCAGTAATACTGATTACTCAGAGTCTTTGGTAGTTGCCAAGCTTTTAATGTGTCAGATGTACCAAATGCTTGCTATAAACTGTGCTGATAAAATTGGGGTTTTATTTATAGAAGATAAAATGGGAAATCTTCAATTCATAATGGTAACCCCAGTTTAACCATATATAGGTGCAGGGGCGGACTGACCATTCGGGCACTCAGGCACTGCCTGAGGGCCCCATGGCACTAAGGGGCCCCATCAGGGTTGCCAGCCTCAGTAAAACCAGGGACAGTATGTAAAAACTGAGGTTGTTTTTACATCTGTCCCTGAAATGTCCCTTTTGGTCTAAAAAGCCCAAGATTATAACTGGCCCACCTCTCCAGTACCTTTTCAGTGTGTGTATGTATATTCTGTGTGTATATATACTGTGTGTGTATACTGTGTATGCATACTGTATGTGCGCGTATAGCGTGTGGCCCCATAATCTATTGCCTGGGGGCCCCATAATCTCCTATTGCCCAGGGGCCCCATAATATCCTATTGCCCGGGGGCCCATAATCTCCTATTGCCCGGGGCCCCATGAGTTGTCAGTCCGCCCCTGTATAGATGCATCTCAAAAAATCTGAACATCATCAAAAGTTCATTTATTTCAGTAATTCAATTCAAAAAGTAAAACTCATGTATTATATAGCTGCATTACATACAGAGTGATATATTTTAAGCATTTCTTTCTTTTAATTTTGATGACTATGGCTTACAGCTAGTGAAAACCCCAAATTCAGTACCTCAGAAAATCTGAATATTACATAAGACCAATAAAAAAATAAAAAAAGATTTTTAATACAGAAA